>CM040122.1:170727195-171327195 GCA_022559845.1 Amorphophallus konjac | reverse complement strand
TTTAAAAATTCTTATAAATTACTAGAAAATTCTTAAATACTTCAGAAATATTTTATAAAATTTTCGGGGCATTACAATGTATCTTAGTTTAGCATTTGGCTTTACTATTATTTGAACTCGGATTTATACAGGAGCAAACGATCGTCCTGTAGACCGCCTGGTATCTTAACGGTCCTACGATAGACCGCTAGCTCGATAGCATAAGTGGTCGCCCGACTGACCGTTTGGCCAGTTAAATGGTTCTGTTCTGGACCGTTTGGTTTTCTAATTTTTTGCAATATTGATAATCTAAACATGTTACAGATTAGCCAAAGTTAATATATGATAAGTCCAGTTAACTAAGTTTATTTCCTAGTTTGATTACTGGTTTTATATACTTACTTAATTTCATTGTTTATCATCATAGATTTCTTGTTTTGTGCACATTTGTATTATTTTAACTTATGTTAGTTTATGACCAAAATTATATATTCTTGTAATAAATATATGTTCAAAGATGATAGATGATTCATATCATTGGTTTATCACGATTCTCTCTCTTCTAAGAGTCATTTTCATAAGTATATGGCACATATCCTAGTATATTCTCATTAGTTACATTTTTTGCACATTATGTACACAATCTTGGACATGTTGACCTCTCCTTTGGATATTCCTTCCAACGGACTAGGAAATCTTGTTTCAAGGCCTCCATAAGACTCCGCGAGCTTGGGATTCCCACTAGGATGCCGAGCTGGTTGTACCATTAAAGTCCATTATCTAGAAAAGCACTTATCGATGTTTTGTATTTCTGGACCTAAGCGGCCATATGGTTGACCATCTGAGTTTCCTAGCGGCCATTCATTAGACCGCTAAAGGACATTAAACGGGCATCTACTAGACCGCAAGGCTTCAGAGATGGGTTTTTGTATATCGGACTTTGTTTTATCAAACTATCCTTCACTTGACCACTTGGATTTCTAAACGGTCCTGTATATGATCGCTTGCATTTCAAAACGGCCCAGTAATAGACCGTTTGGATCCTGATTATGTCTAACCCGAGGTTTGAACTTTGGGGTTGATTTTCTTGAATGCCTAGATGGTCTTCTGATTATCTAGAGCCTAAATTATGGTTAACCAAGTTAAGCTAAAATTATGAAACTTAAAGAAAGTACCATTATGCTGTCGACTTTTTCTAGCATGACCTAGTTATAACCTCATTTCTAGAAATCTCTTGTTCTTAATTGAAGCATTCTTATTTTTGTTACCTTATCATGGCACTTATCTTGAACTTGTGCATTATTGGCCACATAATTGCAATAACCGGGAAGTAGCTTGATTTATACTTGAAGATGCAGTTCGAGCACTGATTGTGTTCAAAGGCTCTATGCTAGTCCCCTCGACTGATTGTCGGAAACATACTGTAAACCATGGGGTATGATGCTACTGGCGTCGCACTACGCTGGGAGTACTTTCTTTATAAATTAGTGAAATGTCCACGGGAATCCACAAAAATTCATGAAGTACTTGCTACTAAGTGAAGAGTACATTCTTACTTGTTACATGACTTTCTAGTGCATAGCCTTCATAGTTATCAAAAGTACATTCTTGTTACATTCTTGAAAAGGCCAGATCTACATTCTTGCTATATACTTTATTCTTGTATCTCAAGTTTGATCATATCTTGTTACTTTAGCTTTATTCGCATGTTTCATCGTATTTGCATGATTACCTTATTCTTTAGAGCTAAAATGTCAATCATTTATATTTGCCTTCATGTTGATACGAAGATACCTACTGGGCAAGTGTGCTCATTACTCTACTTTCCAATCTTTTCAGGAAATTCTAGTGGGACGGATTCCGATTACTTAAGTGATGGATCCGAGAGTGATTAAAGGACAAACGACTCAAGAGAAGCCTTAGTTATTAAATGTCTAGTCGAGTCGTGATGTAATTTTTATTTTCTTGAGTCTAGTGAAAAGATCTTATGTACTTTGGGAATTATTTTATGAAGGAATAAAATTAAAAGGTTTTAGTGAATTATATTGTGCAGTTACTCTTATGTGATTGTCTTGTGCTCTGATTATATTGCTTGCTCAAGGCGTACTAGCCGACTGTTCACTTTCCCGATTGTTTCTGCTGCATAATCTCAGGACGTGACAGTGAGAGTGGTATCAGAGCCCTAGAATTAGAATTCCTAGGGAAAAGTCAGGACATAGGTTATGTCCATGGTTTAAGGACCCACTCCTATGCAACTAGGAAAGAAATTCCAAACCTATGAGAGGAATTGGGTAGAACCTGGGATGAGATATCATTAGAATTAATTCTAAGCTCTACCCCACTCATTCCCTTAGAATTAACAAAGTCATTACTCTTCTCAGGTACCTCACTCTCATAGTTGGCTCATCGCGTAGATTGGAACGGTATGCAAGAGACCGTTGCGGGTGTTACTCAAGCGTTACAAACTATGGCTCAAGCCGGCGCAGGGCCAAGAGCAAGAGACTTACATCGTAACTTCCAGAGCTTAAATCCTCCTCGATTTTTTTGTTCCTCTAATCCCGATGAAGCCAAAAATTGGATAGATTAGATGAACCACATCTTTGAAGTTATGCAATGTGCGGATCAAGAGAAGGTCCGCCTAGCCACATTCCAATTAAATGAAGATGCTCGTACATGCTGCAAGTCAGTTCTGGCACCGCCAGCTGATGCACCTTATACTTGGGAGGGTTTCCTTACACTGTTCCGAGCTAGGTACTTCTCCGAACATGTTAAGGAGAGGAAGGCTATGAAATTCACTTCGTTACGCCAAGGCATGATGACCGTAGCAGAGTATGAACTCCAATTTTCTAGGCTGGTGCCTTATGCTCCACATCTGGTTAGTACCGACTTATTAATAGCTAACCGATTTATGGATGGATTGAGGCCCGGCTATATTCAAGAACTTGGGACTCAAAATATCCGTACATATGCGGAGATGGTCCAATGGGCGCATCTATGCGAGAGGACCTTGGAAAAGGTCGAGAAATTAAAAGTCAAAGGAGAGGAGCCTAGCCAAAGGTCTGATCGGCATGAAAAGAAAAGAAAGTTTAGTATCAAGGAACCCTACAAATCCCGTGATAGCAAGAAGAGATCCCGGAATGGGAGTGGTAGTGGCTACCACAAGAATAAAAAAATCAAGGAAGAAGACAACCAAGTCGCCACGGCTTGCACATTTTGCGAGAAGTTCGGTCATTTTGCTGAAGAATGTTGGAGGCATCTCGGCACTTGTCTACGCTGTGGCAGTCAGGAGCACCGTATGCCGGATTGCCCCCTTATGAAAGAATAATCTTCCGGTGGTGGACGTAAGCGACAGGCTCGTCTCAATGCTATTATGGAAGAGGAAGAAGCACCCAAGAATGATGGGCTAATGGAAGTTACTATCCAAATCTATTCTCATCTTACATTCGTACTATTCGATACTGGTACTGCTCATTCTTTTATATCTTCTACTTTTGCAAAAACCTTACCTATTGCATTAGTTCCTCTACCTTCGGACCTAGCAGTCCCTAAACCTTTAGGTCTCGGAACTAAACTTACAACCTACTATCTTGATAGTGAAGTAGTGGTAGAAGGTCACAACCTACCAGCAAACCTCGTATGTCTTGACATGGAGGGCTACGATGCTATATTAGGTGTAGATTGGCTTGTAGACCACGACGCCTATATAAATTGTCGCAATCGGATTATCTCCTTCCGGAAACCTGATCTTTCAAGATTTTCCTTCCTTGGTATCAAATATAGGAAACATCTTGCCATTATTTCATCTATGCACACTTGCAAATTAATTTTGCAAAGATGTGTAGCTTTTCTTGCTTCCGTAATCCTCACCAAATCCAAGGACATCGTCTTAGAGGATATTCCTAGTGTCAATGAATTTTCAGATGTATTTCCATAAGATTTACCCGGTTTACCACCCGAAAGGGGAGTAAACTTCTTTATTGAACTCATCCCCGGAACAGCACCTGTTTCAATAGATCCCTACAGGATGTCCCCCACAGAACTCAAGGAATTGAAGAAACAACTTCAAGAGTTATTAGATAAGGGTTTCATTCGACCTAGCACATCCCCTTGGGGTGCGCCAGTTCTATTCGTCAAGAAGAAGGATGGATCCCTTAGGATGTGTATCAACTATCGGCGACTGAATCAACTCATAATTAAGAATAAATATCCATTGCAGCGTATCGATGAGCTCTTTGATCAGATTTCAGGAGCGGAATATTTTTCCAAGATAGACCTCAGGTCAAGTTATCATCAGCTCAAGATCAAAGATGAGGACATACACAAAACTACTTTTCGAAGCAGATATGGCCACTATGAACTCGTGGTAATGTCATTTGGCTTAACCAATGCCCCGACAGTATTTATGTAACTTATGAATAATGTCTCCAGTCCTTACCTAGACGAGTTTATAGTCATCTTCATTGACGATATTCTTATTTACTCCAAGAGAAAGGAGGATCATGAAGGGCACTTAAGAATAGCCTTACAAATGCTAAGAGAGCATAAACTTTATGCAAAACTTAGTAAGTGTGAGTTCTGGCTAAATGAGGTCTCTTTCCTTGGCCATATTATTTCAAGAGAAGGTATCACTGTTGATCCTTCAAAAATAGAAGCTGTTAAGAACTAGAGCCAATCGACGACCGTGTCTAAAGTAAGAAGTTTTCTAGGTCTAGCTGGTTATTACAGGAGATTTATTAAAGATTTCTCAAAAATCACCGTCCCTTTGACTAGACTCACTAGAAAGGAAAATTCTTTTATATGGTCGAAGGACTTCAAGGAGAGTTTTCAAACTCTTAAAGAACACCTTACCACTGCACCAATATTAACATTACCCACTGAAGGTAGTGGATTTGAAGTCTATACGGATGCGTCTGGCATTGGGATAGGGTGTGTCCTTATGCAAAATGGCAAGGTGATTTGCTATTCATCAAGGTAGTTAAAGTGTCAACAAGAAAATTACACTGTGCATGATCTGGAGCTAGTTGCGGTTATATTCGCATTGAAGATTTGGCAACATTATCTCTATGGGGAGAAATTCACTACATTTTCAGATCATAAAAGTCTGAAATATCTTTTCACCCAGAAGGAGTTGAATATGCGACAACACAGATGGTTGGAGTATCTCAAGTACTTCGACTTTACTATCCAATATCATCCAGGAAAAGTAAATGTTGTAGCTGATGCTCTTAGCAGGAAACCAATGGCAGATCTAGCAAGCCTCCGGAAAGGTATAACTTGTCTTATTAAAGATTTTTCTCATTTAAATCTTGATATTGACAGAGAAGGAGAAGGAGGTATGATTGCCAATATAACGTCTCAACCTACATTGATCGAGGACCTAGTCCAATTGCAAGAAAAAGATCCCACATTGATGGAGATTAAGGATAATATTGATCAGAGGCCAGAATTCTCTATCTCAAATGATGGAAGACTATTATTTAAGGGTCGGATTTGTGTGCCAAATCATGATGACACTAAGAAATTGATCATGGAAGAAGCTCACAAATCAAGGTATGCTATTCACCATGGAGCTACCAAGATGTATCAAGATTTGAAAAGAAGATTTTGGTGGCCCAATATGAAAAGAGAAGTGGCAGATTTTGTATCACGATGTCTCACTTGTCAACAAGTCAAAGCAGAGCATTTAAAATCAGCTGGAAAATTACAACCCTTAAATATTCCCGAATGGAAGTGGGAAAGTATAGGGATGGATTTTATCATGGGTTTACCTAGGACAAAAGGAGGACATGATGGTATATGGGTGATTATAGACCGATTGACTAAATTTGCACATTTTCTACTAATCAAAAGTCGATGATCTGTGGATATACTAGCAGCATTATACATGAAAGAGATTGTCAAACTACATGGTGTCCCAGTCACCATCATATCTAACTGAGATCCTCGGTTCACATCATAATTCTGGAAGGGTCTACAACATTCATTAGGGACCCGACTGAACTTTAGCACTGCATTCCATCCATAAACTGATGGTCAAACTGAAAGTACAAATCAAGTGGTGGAAGATATGCTCAGGGCTTGTGCTATTGACTTTAGAGGAAGTTGGCACGGCCATTTACCTCTGGTGGAGTCTACATACAATAATAGCTATCAAGCTAGCATACAAATGGCACCATTCGAGGCTCTATATAGAAGAAGCTATCGTTCACCTATTGGCTGGAATGAAGTAGGAGAAAGGTAATTTCTTGGTCCCGACATCATTACGGATACTACCGAAAAGATAAAGCTTATTCGGGAAAGACTCCAGATGGCACAACATAGGCAAAAATCATATGCTGACAATCGAAGGCGCGACTTGGAGTTCCAAATAGGAGACCATGTATTCTTTAAGGTTTCTCGAAGTTGAGGTATTCGAAGGTTTGGTATTAAAGGCAAGCTTACTCCAATATTCATTGGCCCCTTGAGATTCTCGAAAGGGTTGGTGAAGTCACATATCGAATAGCTTTACCGCCTCAATTATCTGAAGTCCATGATGTATTTCATGTCTCAATGCTCAAGAAGTATGTACCTGATCCTTTCCATGTCATCACTTATAACAATCTGGAGATCTAAAAGGACTTAACATACGAGCAAAAGCCAGTTAAGATCATTGAACGAGGAGTACGTCAACTTCGGAATAAAACTATTCCTATGGTCAAGATCCAATGGACCAAACTATGGCCACATGAAGCAACATGGGAAACTGAAGAAGTCATGCGTAAAAGATTTCCAGAGATATTTGAATGTAAGTACACTCTCCATAAATTCATGCATTGAATTTGGGGATAAATTCTTTTTAAGTGGGGGAGGGTGTAACGCCCGAGAATTTTTCAAAGAATTTTCAGACCTTAAAATATAATTATTAAGCATTTAATGGGCTGTAAATGAATTTTGTTTAATTAAATCCAATTATTTAAGCCCTACATAAATCCAAGCGGATTAGGCCCATACAATAAACCCAATAGGCCCAAAAAGATTGTTTTGGACCTTAGCCCATATTCTAGAAGCTAGGAATGGGTGTAATCATGGAATTAAGGGATAATTACTCTTTGTGAAATAAATAAGTGGATAATAACAAGGGTAATACCAAAAGAGTTTGAACTAGTTGAAATTCGACGCTCACGAAGTCAAACGGTCTATCGCGAGACTGCATGGGGAGTCAAAAGGTCCAGAGCTAGACCGCTTATCTCTGTCAGTTCCGTGAGTATGAGAAAATGTGAAAAGGATGGATTTTTAGCATCCAAATCACCTAGGATCGACTCTATCTACTAATTAGATAAGTCAAGAAGGATAGTAGATCGAATTGAAAGCCTAAATGGGACTCAAAGTTCATTCTAATCCTCAAAACCCTAGCTAATCTTATAAATAGATCCCAGATTTGACCTGTGCGACCCTTACTTTTGGCTCGCGTGGAATTAAGGTAAGGAGGATGATTTAAAGGTATGTTTCTTCTAGGAATTTATTTATTATAGTTAGAACTAATTACCCTCCAAATTTCGTTCTAGGAGATCAAGCCTACAGGAAGATAGAAGGTTCCAAAGTTGTTGATTCTACACAAGTAACCCAAATTAGTGCGTCCGACCCAGATTGATCAAGGAATTCGGAGCCCTAAACGAGGTATTTAGCAATAGTGTCTTTAGAACTTTATGTTACTCTTCATATCTTCTATTTACCCTCAAAATTTCACGTCAATAGGTCAAGGGAATCAGGAGATACAAGGGCGGGAAGTTACTGATTTAGCACGAGAACGTGCAAAGTTAGGGCTTACTTCCAGCCCGAAATTAACAGTCTAGGAGCATTAATTAAGGTAAGTTATCTCATGAATGGCTCAAATTTGAAGTCAGGAATAAAAGCCCTGTGATTTCGTGCGTTTTAATGCATTGTACTTTGAGCATTTCATGTTTTAGTAGGACTATGCATCTAAGTTAAATCCTCATGCATGAACTAGCCCTAATAAAGTAAAAAAGAATTTTTCTTGTTAAATACATGAACCTATGCATATTGTTGGCCTATATTTGTTCTATCATGATTATGGAGGTTTATATATGTTGATTTCCATGCATGATGTATCTTAGTTTAGCATTTGGCTTTACTATTATTTGAACTCGGATTTATACAGGAGCAAACGGTCGTCCTATAGATCGCCTGGTATCTTAACGGTCCTACGATAGATCGCTAGCCCGATAGCATAAGCGGTCGCCCGACTGACCATTTGGCCAGTTAAACGGTTCTATTCTAGACCGTTTGGTTTTTTTATTTTATGCAATATTGATAATCCAAACATATTGCGGATTAGCCAAAGTTAATATATCATAAGCCTAGTTAACTAAGTTTATTTCCTGGTTTGATTACTGGTTTTATATACTTAGTTAATTTCATTATTTATCATCATAGATTTCATGTTTTGTGCACATTTATATTATTTTAACTTATGTTAGTTTATGACCAAAATTATATATTCTTGTAATAAATATATGTTCAAAGATGATAGATGATTCATATCACTGGTTTATCACGATTCTTTCTCTTCTAAGAGTCAATTTCATAAGTACATGGCACACATCCCGGTATGTTGTCATTAGTTACACTTTTTACACATTAAGTACACAATCTTGGACTTGATGACCTCTCCTTTGGATATTCCTTCCAACGGACTAGGAAATCTTGTTTCAAGGTCTCCATAAGACTCTGCGAGCATGGGATTCCCACTAGGATGCCGAGCTGGTTGTACCATTAAAGCCCATTGTCTAGAAAAGCACTTATCGATGTTTTATATTTCTGGACCTAAGCGGTCATATGGTTGACCGTTTGAGTTTGCTAGCGGCCATTCACTAGACCGCTAAAAAACATTAAACGACCATCTACTAGACCGCAAGGCTTCAGAGATGGGGTTTTTTATATCGGCCTTTATCTTATCAAACGGTCCTTCACTTGACCACTTGGATTTCTAAACGGTCCTGTATATGACCGCTTGCATTTCAAAACGGCCTAGTAATAGACCATTTGGATCCTGATTATGTCTAACCTGAGGTTTCAACTTTGGGGTTGCTTTTCTTGAATGCCTAGATGGTCTTCTGATTATCTAGAGCCTAAATTATGGCTAACCAAGTTAAGCTAAAATTATGAAACTTAAAGAAAGTACCGTTATGCTGCCAACTTTTTCTAGCATGACCTAGTTATAACCTCATTTCTTGAAATCTCTTGTTCTTAATTGAAGCATTCTTATTTTTGTTATCTTATCATGGCACTTATCTTGAACTTGTGCATTATTGGCCACATTATTGCTATAAATGTGGAAGTAGCTTGATTTAGATTTGAAGATGAAGTTCGAGCACTAATTGTGTTCAAGGGCTCTATGCTAGTCCTCTCGGCTGATTGTTGGAAACATACTGTAAATCATGGAGTATGATGCTACCGGCATCGCATTACATTGGGAGTACTTTCTTTACAAATAAGTGAAATGTCCACGGGAATCTAAAGAAATTCATGAAGTACTTGCTACTAAGTGAATGGTACATTCTTGCTTGTTACATGACTTTCTAGTGCATAGCCTTCATGGTTATGAAAAGTACATTCTTGTTACATTCTTGAAAAGGCCAGATCTACATTCTTCCTATATACTTAATTCTTGTATCTCAAGTTTGATCATATCTTGTTTCTTTAGCTTTATTCGCATGGTTCATCGTATTTGCATGATTACCTTATTCTTTAGAGCTAAATTGCCAATCATTTATATTTGCCTTCATGTTGATATGAAGATACCTACTGGGTAAGTGTGCTTGTTACTTTACTTTCCAATCTTTTTCAGTAAATTCTAGTGGGATGAATTCTGATTACTCAAGTGATGGATCCGAGAGTGATTAAAGGACAAACGACTCAAGAGAAGCCTTAGTTATTAAATGTCTAGTCGAGTCGTGATGTAATTTTTATTTTCTTGAGTCTAGTGAGAAGATCTTACATACTTTGGGAATTATTTTATGAAGGAATAAATTAAAGGTTTTAGTTAATTATATTGTACAATTACTCTTATGTGATTGTCTTGCGCTCTGATTATATTGCTTGCTCGAGGCGTACTAGCCGAATGTTCACTTTCCCGATTATTTCAACTGCATAATCTCGGGACGTGATAAAGAATGTCTTTGTTACTTACCTTAGTGAATAGGGTCTGGTCAACTTCACCTCTTGAGAAACGATTACCTATGAGGAAGGAGCTCAGCCTGTCGTACTAGGCCCTGGGAGCTTGCTTCAGTCCATAGAATGTCTTATCCAATTTATAGACATGATTAGGAAAATCAAGGCATTCAAATCCTGGAGGTTGTTTAACAAACACATCCTTCTTTATTAAACCATTCAAGAAAGCAGATTTAACATCCATCTACTACAATCTTATTCCTGGGCTACAAGCAAATGCTAAAAGTATTCGAACAGCTTCTTATCTGGCAACAGGGGCAAGAGATTCTTCAAAATCTACCATATATTCTTAGATGTAACCCTGTGCCACTAGCCTAGCTTTATTTCTAACTACCTTTCCCTGCTCATCAGTTTTATTCCTGAAAATCCATTTAGTGCCTGTAACTGAGCCATGAGAATGTTTAGGGACTAGGTGCCATACCTTGTTCCTTTCAAATTGGTTCAGCTCATCATGCATGGCATTTATCTAATGCACATCCTCTAGGGCACTATCTATATTTTTTGGTTCTATTTGTGAGACTAGTGGAAAAGAATTCAACTCATTTTCAATCTTAAAATGTGATCTAGTCCTAGGGGGTTCACTCAGATTACCAGCTATATTCTCTAAAGGATGATCTTTAAGGACTCTGATATTGGTAAGTTGATTACCTGTTTCTGCATTTTCCTCCCCCTGAGCTCTAGACCCATTTGTCTCACCATCTTCTGTAGGTTCAGTATTTGGCTCTTCTTTGCCCTCAAGAATATCACCATCGTCTTTGTCTCTGCAAAAATCTGTTTCAGATTTATTAGCATGCTCATCAAAGACAACATGTAGTGATTCCTCAACAATTTTTGAGTTAAGATTATACATTCTATAAGCTCTGGACATTTCAGAATAACCTAGAAATATTCCAGGTTCACTTTTAGGTTCAAACTTATCAAGGTCCCTTTTAGAATTCACATGAATAAAACACTTACTACCGAAGACCTTGAAATGTGCTAGTGAAGGTTTCTTACCCTTAAGAATCTCATAGAGTCTCTTTTGAGTTGAAGGTCTTACGAAGGCCCTGTTGATAATGTAACAGGAAGTGTTCACAGCCTCAGCCCAAAACCTCCTAGGCAGATTTTCTTGAACCAGCATTTTCCAAGCCATTTCCACCAGAGTTCTATTCCTCCTTTCAACTACTCCATTTTGCTCTGGAGTTCTTGGAGAGGAGAACCTATGGTTAATCCCATTTTCCCTGTGGAAATCATCAAATTGTGAGTTTTCAAACTCACCTCCATGATCAGACAAGATATTCAGAATTGAATGCTCACTAATCTGATTTATTTAATGATAAAATTTCTGAAATTCCTCAAATGCATCATTTTTATGAGTCAGGAAGAATACTCAGGTAAATCTAGAGAAGTCATCTATTAAAACATAACCATATTTTTTACCAGATAAGCTGGCTAATCTAGATGTTCCAAATAAATCCATGTGTATCAGCTCAAATGGTTTAGAAGACAAGCTTTTAGTTCTTGACTTAAATGACTTTATAGTTTACTTGCATTGAGTGCAGGCCTCACAGATTTTATGGTTTGTCATGAATGAGATTTTAGGGAGACCTCTTACCATGATGTGTTTATTTAATTTATGCAACACATGATAGCTAGCATGACCTAACCTACGGTGCCAAAGACAGGATAAGTCATCCTTATTGACAGTGAGGCATAAATTTGTGTGTGCTGCATCATCTAAGTCTATCATGTAGATGTTATTGATTCTCTTACCAGAAAACTTGACAGATTCAGAATTAGGTTCAAAAATTGTGCATGCAAGAGAGTCAAAAACCACTTTATGACCTTTATCACACAGCTGGCTAATGCTAAGCAAGTTATAGGCAAGGCCTTCTACCAACAGCACTTCATTAATGCAACAAGAAGAACACTTACCTACTTTACCTGATCCAACTATTTTTCCTTTGGTATTACCTCCGAAGGTAACATGACCTGCATCCTTTTTCACCAACATGCAAAATTTGTCTTTATCCCCGGTCATGTGCCTGGAGCAGCCACTATCAAGATACCATCTGTTTTGATTGGCTGCCAAGCATACCTGCATGGAAAATCAAGTGGAAAGGTTTGGAACCCAAAGCTGTTTGGGCCCCAGAAAAGCTTTATTTCATGCAGACTAGAGACTAGATGTTTTGGTATCCACATTTGATTTAGCTTCTTTATGGCATTTGTGGATTTCTTATCATTTAGTTCGGTCTGCTTTTTCTTGCCACTTTTAATTTTGGAGGATTACTTTTGTGGTGTGGCTTGTTTCTTCCTTTTGAAACTATTCTGAAAAGTTCTTTGCCAGTGTTTAGTCCAATGGGCATTGGCAATAGTAGGTGCACTGTAGACCCTAGGCTGACTGGGCATGAAATTACAAAAGCCATAGGAATTTTGGCTTATGAAATTGTTGCGCCTAGTCTGCATATAGGAATTCCATGGGTGAGGCTGATGCATCTGAGTGGAATATGGATTCTGAAAATGATGCTGCATTGGCCTCATGTAGAAGCTACCTAGGCCTCACTTACTAAAGTTGTGGTTATACGAGTTATGAAATGCATAGTAGGTCGGAGCTGTATTGTAGTAGCCTTGACCTGAAGTACTTCTACTCGGCCCTTGGTTCCTAGAGGACTTATACCCAGAAGAGGTAGAGGTCGATGCACATTGATGGGTGCCTCGACCATTCTGTGATGACTGGGTTGTTTTGGCCTTGGGGCTTCCTTCAACTCTAGCCTTAGAAGATTGACCCCTAGCATGTCCCTTGGTCTGAGGTTTGGGATTGTATGAGCATGATTCCCTAGACACTTGTTGTCACGCCCTATACCCTATACCGTCGAGGTATTGTCCTCTTTGGCCTATTGGCCTCACGGTTTTGTCCCTTTCTAACAGTGACAAGCTCCAGAATGGGGGACCTCCCGGGAGGTCACCCATCCCAGTACTACTCCCCATTAACCACGCTTAACTTCGGAGTTCTTTCAAGAACTGAGCCGATACTTCAAAAGGCGCCTCAATGATATAGAGTACAATTTATCTATATTTGAGGGTGTTACAATCTACCCCTCTTATATAGGCAACGTTCTCGTCGCTGGGCACATATAGCACGTAATCACGCAATCAACCCCCAAGCAGGTAGGACTCTAGAGGTGGCCCCTACAGGCTCAAGAGGTGGCTCCCACTATGTAGCACTTTTTCCCAATACGGGTTCAAGAGGTGGCTCCCATAGCGTAGCACTTTGCCCTGCATGGCACTTAGTTTCCACACTTCCGGCTAGGGTCTAGCTTTGATACCATTCTGTCATGCCCCATACTCTATACCATCGAGGTATTTTCCGCTTTGGCCTATCGGCCTCACGGTTTTGTCCCTTTCTAACAGTGATCAGCTCCAGATTGAGGGACTTCCCGGGAAGTCCCCCATTCTGGAGCTGATCACTATTAGAAAGGGACAAAATCGTGAGGCCGATAGGCCAAAGCGGACAATACCTCGGCGGTATAGAGTATGGGGCGTGACACCAGATGTGGTGCATACCTTGACAACTTCGAGAATTGGGCCTCATACACGGCCACTGATAAACTCATTTGCTCTAACATGGCAAATTTCACGGCCTTCCTCTCTTGTGTATGGTCCGAAATGTATTTGTTATTAAAGTTGTAATACCCTGGATTCTTCGGATCAGAATCAGAGAGCTTTCGGATCACTTTCGTGGGTCCTGAAACGTGTTTTATGATCCACTCGGGTTTTTCCTTCGAATAACTTGCAGAACCCCGCGGAGAGTGAACCGTTAAGTGTTGAGACTCCGAGACGCTACAGGTGCATTGTGCTCTTTTCGAAGATCGCAAAGACTATTTTTTTATGTTTTTTTGAGTTTACAAAATTTCGGGCCAAAAATCAGATTTCAGAAATATTGCTAATTTCCCTTTTCCTTTTTCTTAACCCTTTTCCCTCTCTCCTCTCTCCTCTCGCGTGCTCTCACTTCTCTCCCTCCATTCTCTCCCTTCTCTTCTCCTCTCCTCCGGGCACACGACCGTGGCGGAGATGGGTATGGTGGTGACGGCGTGGAGCTGACCTGGAGCGTGATGGCGCGAGTATTCGAGCGTGGTGTTGGCGCGATCCCATTCGTGGATTCAAAGGCGATGTGGGTTATTCGTGTGATGGTTTTCGGCATGGTTTGGTCGTTTCGGCACGCGAGATCTTCGGTGGAGGTAGGGGGATGGATACCCTACAGATTTCCTTCTTCCTCTCATGATTTGGAGCCGAATGGTGTGAGTTTGAGCATATTTTCCTGCTTTAAGGGTGAAATCATGTTTTGGGGGTGTGAGTCGTGATCGCGATTCCATGCGATTGTTTTTAGTTTAAATGGTGTCAATTGAACCCTTGGCATGTTGGGATTCGATCCCCGCCAGTTTAACTCCGTTTGGTTGTGATTTGGGGCCAGTATGAGGCCGGATGCCCACGTGAGTCGTTTTGGGGTGATTTGATGAAATCACCCGTTTTGATGTTGTTTTGTGGTTTGTTTGGCCCCTTCCAGCTTGTGGAAGGTTGGCATTGAGTCCATGGTTGTTTCCCCTTCGTTTGGAGATGATTGGGGCGTGGAAAATGGGTTTTTGTGTGGATTTTCCCTATTTCACACTGGGACAAGAATGCGCCCCTGGTGTTAGTCGCGTTTACCATCGAACGTGTAACAATCGGGTGTCGCGTCTTGTGATAGAAGATGAATAAGAGGGCGGTTTGGAACGCGACCCAGGTAATGGTCGTGATCCTTTGTAAACGTGACCCAAGTGATGGGTGCGTCTATGTGTTATCGTGCCTGAGGTGTTGGTCGCGACTATTATCGTGACCCAGGTGAGCACCGCGACCATGTGTCATCACAACGCATGTTTGTACCGCATCTATGTGTGATCGGGATGCATGTATTTCCCGCATCTGTAGATCATCGCGGCCCAGGGTACTACCGCGATAATGCGATCAAGGCTTTGGGGATGATCATGATCTGGTTAGGGCCATGAGTCGACCCACTGGTGTTGAGAGTCCACTTGCCCTATTCTATTGTGTTCTTTCTGATTGTTGTGACTTCAACCCCTTGGTTAGCCCATTGTTCCGTGGATGTCTTGGACGTCCTATGAGGGATGTGACTGTGTTATAGGGTGTCTAGGAGTGTCATTGTACCGAGCAATGTTTCGTGTTGTTTTGATAGTCATTATAGTTTCTGGTCGACCCGGTTATGACTCAGCGGTTAACACATGACCTCGTGAGTGTCTCATCTATCCTGTGAGGATCGAGACCTAGTTTTGGATGCTTGGAGGTATTATCTTATCTCGATTTATGTGTCCATGTGGTTTGAGGGCTTTGGTAATACCTCATGTTTCATTTTTCGTGTTATGCGGAATTATGAGTCCATTGAGCGGCCTTGGGGACGAGGACTCATTATTAATGTTGTGGATCCAGCTGTTCTATGCCATTCTCCATGATATGTTTCCCATGGTTTTTGACTTAGGGACTATGCTGATTGGCGGCGTGTTACCGCTTTGTGCGACGATCTTGACTCGAGTCTTGTGACTCAAGTATTGTTGTGTTAGCAGGTCTAGTTGTCTATCCTGAGTTTGGCGATAGTTCTATATGCTACCATGTGCTTTGTGGTACTTGTGACAGGTGTGTGTTTAGCATGTCTGTACTTCACTGTTTTGAGTCTCTGTGTCTAGTGAGCCTCCATTAGTCATAGCCTGACGACACTTTCCATGTGTCGACGCACCTAGGAGTGGTGGATGGGCTAGTTCCCAGTTGAGATGATTTGTAGGCTAGTTGTCGTGGGCCCTTTTGTCTTGCCGTTGTTGGGACGCTAAAGGGTGATCTAGAGGGGGGGTGAATAGATCAATCACCCGTAAAAAATTACTGTAGCAGATTCAAATGCGGAATGAAAACTTCTACTAAGTAGATAGTGGGCACAATGCGAATGCCACCCAGACAAGATGAAGAACCGTCCTAAGCATACATCTACTGTGCGAAGATAGAGATATAGAAGCTAGGCAGACCACAAAACAATCACACAGTAGACAAAGGTTTTTAGGTGGTTCGGTCCTTCAGACCTACATCCACCCCACACTCAACCCGAGTGTGGCTTACTGCTGACTCACAGCTTGAACTGCTGGGCCTCACAGCTTGACGTCCGAGGAATCCTCCTCGCTCCGTTGAGCAACAAAGCTTGCTGTCCAGTGGAATCCTCCACTGCAAACCGCTGGGCAATACAGCTTAGCCGTCCAGAGGCAGCACCTCTGCAATCCGCTGACTAACAGCTTGAAAGGAAATCTAAAATGGAAAACAAAAGACAAGATAACAGCATCGGAAAGCTGTAAACGTAAAGCACAATGTGGCTCTTAAAGAGCTGACTGGCCTGGATTTGATCCACGGTCCAGTTAACAGATCTCCCTCGATCTCACTCTCTTTCTTCACTCTCTCTCTTTCTCTTTCTTCTCTGCTGCACTTCTCTTCTTCTTTCGCTAATCTCTCACTCTCTGCTCTTCTCCTCTTCTTCTTCTTCTGCTCTTCTTCTTTTCTGGATCGTGGCTCTCTATATGGACTTTTCTTTTCGCCAACTCGATCTACCTTCATCTGTGGACGAAGACCTCCTTTTATAACAGCAGCTAGTAGGAGGGCAGCACTGGGCGCGTGTGGCTTCCACATTTCCCGCCCAGAACTTTTGGCCACGTGTCAGCTTTCTGTCAGTCCTTCAACCTCAGATCACGTGCCCTCCTTAAGCTTCACGATCAAAGCACCTGTTAAACAGAGTATCGGATAAGTCATCAGTTTAAAGAACAACTCTGTATAAACTTATCAGAAGAACAGCGTTTTAGAAGAAACCTGGACGAGGTTAGAACGAAACAACACGAACTAACAAACGGCAACGACACGGAGACAACACGGAGACACAATAGGGAAAACGACACGAAGTCAGTGAGAACAGCACGAGGACAGAAGAGTGACACGAGGTTCACACAGAAACGACACGAGGTGAAACAAGAACGACACGAAGTGCAGTAGTGATAGAAACACACACTGCACAGAGAACGACACGAAATGGCACAGAAAGCAACACGAAGTGCTGCGATGTCCTGCACGCAATAGAACAAAAAAATGACACGAAGACGATGAAATAATATGGAGACGAAACAGTAACCGACACGAGTTGAAAACAACACGAAGTCGAAAACAGAAGTTGACACGGGTTGAAAACAACACGAAGACGAAAGACAAGGAAAACGACACGAAGTCAAAGAAACAACAGTAACCTACACGAAGTGTGGTTACTAAACAGGAACGACACGAGGTCTACAGGGAAACGACTCGAAGTTCATCAGAACTATTCGAGCTGCCTCAGAAACATGACACGAAGTTATGAGAGGGAAAATGACACGAAGTATAACCTCATACAAGTTTTTCTTGTCAAACATGGAAATCAACACGAAGTGTCGTAAGCTCAGACGACACGAAATCTTTTCGTGTTAGTGAGGGGAAACAACACAAAGTGTGACACAAGTGGCACTGAAGGCAACACGAGGTGAGACTTCACGCTGTACAGACTTGGACTTTGTATATGAAGTGCGCTGTACAGACTTTGACGAATCAGAAGGCTGTATAGACTTGGAGACCCAAAGCCATTGTATAGACTTTGATGCCCAAAGGCGATGAGCAGTGAAACAGTGTATATACTTCAAGTAAAGATCAATGTGTAGACTTGAAGAGCATATGACACGGCTATTTTTTTACAGACTTCGCCTAAGACGCTGTACACACTTAGCCTAAGACAATGCATGAACTGACGTTGTATAGACTTTGTCTTAACAATGAATGTGTAGACTTGATCAAGAGTCCAATGTGCAGACTTCATGAGTGTGCAAACTTGTCAACGAAATGCACAATGTATAGACTATGCACATGCATGAAGAGTGTATAGACTAATGAAATGCTTTACCCTGCAGTGTATAGACTTGCTAGTCATCAAACTACATGCAGATAGAAAAGCAACGCACAGATCAAAAATCAAGCACTATATCAGTCATACACATGCATTCTCCACAAAACAAGTTATGTTGCTATCATCAAAACACAATCTCATAAAGCACAATAACATTGCTATCATCAAAATACAATATCAACTGCATTCAAATGCACTCACTGTCTTGCTATCATCAAAACCAAATAGCATTGCTATCATGAAGGCGACATAGCACATGCTTGTGCCTAAGAGGCACAACAGCCGTGAGAGTCCTATGGGAGGGGAAAACTAGCTCTAGAGGCCTGGCTCAAGACATTGAGCTTGTGTGTGCACACGTGGTCAGGGGCGTTTGGACGAGCGCCGACGGGCGTGACCCTGACTAGTCACTCGTTACTTGGTACTTGGTTCTTGTTGAGTGTCTCAGTTACTGCGTTCTTGGCGAGTGGGAGACACTTGAGGCACAGTGTAAGACGTCAGTGGACGCATCTAGCTATTCTTCTAGTGAGGAGGTGCTTTTGTCACATGACACGATGACTTGTGGTTTCATGACTATTTTTTGTCACTATTGACGTGACTTGCCGGGTAGTTTGTGTTTGGCTTCACCCGAGGTTACTGTAGCATACACGACAGTGAGATTGTGTATGTATTGGTGCTTTAGACCATATGGTCTTGAGTTGGGCTTTTGTTTCTGTAGACGAGCTTGCATGACTGAGGTGTTGTGATGTGTCCTGGCTGTGTAGCTATCGCACGCACTAAAAATTCAGTGGTATTTTTATTACGATATCAGGATATCAGGGTATCGTTCATCAGTTTATCATTTATCAATTTTTCATTTTATCAAGTGTGATTGCGTGCCAGTCACATGTGTGACAATGTGTTCGGGCTTCGAGACTGGAGTGGTTCGAAGCCCGGAGTGCGTTCCGTCTAACTAATCAAAAAATTGTGAGTATCGGGTCAGGACTGAAGACCCGCTGAGCCATAAAGGTCAGGGCGTTAATTACATCCCCTCGGAGAGAGGAAAACCTTTGATTAATCGTCAAGAAAAGGGGCCAAATCGCCTAGAGATCAATTTTCATTAAAAAATGCATGTTGGGTTGGAATGATTCAAATCCTCTGCATCGGAATGTAAGACGGTGTTCAAAACCATATCGGTCACATGCGGACCATTTAATGTTCGGACGAGGGTCCGGGTCGAGAAACTGTTGCATCCCTATGGTTTTGATGATGTCTCACACTATAAATCAATCTTCTATCTCTAGATTAATGCTGTTTCATCATGTGAGTGAGTACAGTTCAATGGCTGTCAGATAACATGTTCTACCTTATTTCTGCCTACACTCTGTCTGCACAGTCTTCACACCAGTGCGTCAACTCAGCGTGCTGATGCGTCGACCCTTCAGTCATTGCTTGTATCTGTTCTCGCACCAGTGCGTCAACTCAGTGTGCTGATGCGTAGACTCTTTTGTTCAGGTTCTTCATTTGATTAAGTCTATACATCATCAGTTGAACGTAAAAGTAATATGTTGCAGTGTCAACTCATTGGGCTGCAGCGTCAACTCAGCATGTTTGCACTTCACCTTCAGACTTTCAAGTCTATACACCCTATACTCATTCAAGTCTGTTCAGCCGTTTGCATCTCATAAAGGCCATACATTCGGTTCCTTGGGCAAAGTCTATACATCGCTTTGTCTGCACATTGCATTCAGCCCAAGTGCTCAAAGCCTAAGTCTATACACTCGTTTGTGAGTCCTTCAACTCTGTACACTGCTTGATCCTCACCAAGTATGTACATCGCTTCAAGCGATTCTAGTCTATATAGTCTGCCTTCACACTAAGAGTTTGTACATCGGTCCTATAGCCGATCATCTCACTCACTCTTTGCAAGTCTGTACAGCCTACCGTCTCATGCAGCGTCTAATGTTAAAGTCTGCACATCACATTGCATCGTCTCTATCAGTGTCTCACTGGTCTAGTCTGTATAGACTTTAGCGTCTCATGAAAGTCTATACAACGCATCAGTTTTTAGAAGTCTGTACACTGGCCTTTGCATTAAGCCTCAAAGTCTGTATAGTCGTGTACAGTGGATTCCAAGTCTATACATCCTTCAGCTGGATCTGTTCAAGTCTGTACATCGCCCAACTGATTTGGCAAGTCTATACAACGTGAAGTCCTCACCTCATCTTGGTTCAAGTCTATACAGTCTGAACTCTACATTGCTTTACATCCACAGAGTCTGTACAGCCTATCTGACTTCATGGGTAGCATGCCTTTAGTGCGTTGACGCACTTGGCTGACTGCGTAGACGCAATGGTGCGTCTTTCGCTTCCTTCTTGTTCACCGCGTCGACGCTGACACTGGATGCGTTGACGCATTGGTCAGCCTGCCTAGGGAGTGAGCACTTTTCTTGAGGAGCTGAGGCGACACTGCACGCTGGAAGCGTTGACGCCTTGGCTGTTGATCAAGGGTCTTTTGTTCAGCATCAAAGTCTGACAAATGTCCACTCTGTACATGTCTAAACATTGGGTTGTACAACCACAATCCTATACATTCTGCTATTACAACTTGAGTCTTCAGAGCTCACAGCACACTCATTACAAGTCTGTACACTGGTTAGGCTTTGTGAAGTCTACACAGTGGCTGAGCAATGTGAAGTCTACACATTTGTCTCCTCTAGAGGTCTATACATTGGCTAAGGGTCTTCAAGTCCATACAGAGTCATCTGATGCATGCTGTCTAAAGTCTGTACAGCATGCCTTGCTGCTTACAGCTTTCAAAGACACATTGCACTGCGTCAACGCAGTACATAGGCACGTAGTGTAGCGTCAACGCATTGCATTGTGCATACCCTGGTAAAGTCTATACATGCGTTTATTCATTAAGTCTATACATCCTCTCACGATGTACACACTTACTCTGTTGATGTTTCTGAAGTATATACATCCTTGTTAATAGCCTGAACTAACTAAGTCTATACATTCCATCTGTCTGTCTGCAGGCGATTCAGGCTAATGATTGGGCACGTGAATCGAGGTTGGCACCTGACACGTGAT
Source organism: Amorphophallus konjac (assembly GCA_022559845.1). Taxonomy (NCBI): domain Eukaryota; kingdom Viridiplantae; phylum Streptophyta; class Magnoliopsida; order Alismatales; family Araceae; genus Amorphophallus; species Amorphophallus konjac. Next base: position 171,305,931 of record CM040122.1, on the reverse strand, counting down.
CCAAGACAACAGGCGCATGACACGTGGATGGCAACCCTGTCAGGATGCTGCCATGTGGTCGAAATTCAAAATGATCTGGCCAAAAGTGCATGGGCGGGAACCTGGCAGCCACACGCCATTATCTGCTATAAATATAGAGCTTCATCCTTCAGTAGAAGTTCGATCGTGAAAAGAAAAAGCAGAAGCCATTGGTGAGAGTCTGCACGATCCAGAAAAGAAAAAGAGCAGAGAGTTCCATATCTGAGAGAAGTTTGTTCGAGAGAGAGAGAGTGTGTGTGGATTGATGAAGTGCTTCATTTGAAGCTACAGTTGTATTGGGTTTCAGAACCGATTTTCTCTTCATTGTTTTTGTTTCTACTTTGCTTTCGTTTATTTTCGTTCTTCCATTCTGATTTGAATTGGTTTCCCTCCGGTGTGTGGAGGAAGGGAGTACTACTCCAGTTTCCCTCTGAGTTGCAGAGGAAGAGAGATCGGTGATCTCTGGTGTTGTTAGTGACAGGTTGTCATTAACAGTTTCCCTCCGTGTGTGGAGGAAGGGAGAGGATTCTCCAGGTTGTGTTCTAGCTGGGAGCTAGAACAGGTTTCAAGTTCTGTGGGTAGCAGAGCTTGGTCGAGTGATTTGTTTCCCTTGGGTGTTCAAGCTGTGTGGCAGCATCGTGTACGCAGACTGAGTCTGCTGTGATCTAGCTTTGTCTAGTGGAATCCTCACTCTAGTTGGAGTGAGGGGTGGATGTAGATTGCGGACTGCAATCGAACCACCTAAAAATCGAGTGCCTCCTCTGTGGTTTGCTATTGATTTCTGTGCTCTTCATCTGCTTGTCCCTTTGCCTTCAAGTGATCAGTTCTTCACTCTCATCTATATTTCTCTGTGTACGGGTTAAGGAGGTGCGTTAGCAGTAGAATCTATTTTCCGCCTGAGTTTCTGCAAATTGGGAGTGATCTATTCATCCCCCCCTTCTATATCACTCTTGCTGCGCTAACAATTGGTATCAGAGCAGGTTTACGCCATGTGGACGAACGGTCAAGGAAATGCTGGTGGTCCTAGAACCTTCATGGCCGAAGGTCAATCCATTAGTCGCCCTCCTTATTTCGATGGTAGTAACTATCTGTTTTGGAAGAACAGGATGGAAGTGTTCATCAGGCTCAGAGTCATAAACTGTGGAGAGTAATCACGGTGGGGCCATATGAGCTGCCACCAAACGAGGATGCTTGGACAGATGACCATGTCAAGCTCTCTTCACTCAACTGGACGGCGCTGAACATAATCCAGTGTGCTGTTCATCCAGAGGAATATGCTCGTATATCTGCATACAGAACTGCCAAGCGAATGTGGGATGAGCTGCAATTGATCTATGAAGGTACAGCTCAAGTGAAAGCCTCGAAGGTAAACCTCTACACTTCTAAGTATGAAATGTTTAAGATGAATGCAGATGAGAATATAACCGAAATGTATGCCAGGTTATCCTTGATCACTAACACTCTTAAAGGGCTAGGGAAGGATCTTGCTGAGGCAGATATAGTCAGAAAATCCTTAGATCTTTATCCCGGCATGGCACACTAAGGCCATTGTGATTGAGGAGTCAAAAGATTTGACTGTCTTGACTGTGAATGAACTCATAGGATCCCTTATGACCTATGAGATGAATTTCCAAGGAGGTGGAGAAGGAAGTGAGAGGAAGGGTAAAAATGTAGCTCTAAGAGCTTCCCGCAACAAGGGTAGTAACAGTGGGAGCAGCAGCAGTAGCCCCGAGTCTGAGTCCGAGCTTGAAGGTTTATCAAATCTCGACCAGGAGGAGCAGGCAATGCTCACTAGACAGTTCAGAAAATTTTTGAAGAAAAAGGGAAAGACCTTTAGGAAGAAGAAGCCACAACCCTTTAACAAGAATGCTGAATTTACCAGTTACAGGGATAGAAATCCTAAGAAACTGACTTGTTTTAATTGTAACAAACAGGGACACATGAGAGGCGAATGCCCAGACCTCCAGAAGAAGGGTCCCTATCTTCAGAAGAAAAACATAAAGGTGCAGAAGAAGAAGAAGCCACAGGCGATGGTCTGCACATGGAGCGAGGAAGAAGAAGACCCCGAAGATGCTTCCTCAGAAGAATATGAAGATGGAATTTGCCTTATGGCAAACAGTGAAGAGGAGGTAATAAACGTTTTTGAAAATTTCTCAATTGATGACTGGGAGGATGCTTATGGTGACTTGCTAGATAAATTTAATTCTCTTAGCAAAGAGCACAGAGTTCTGAAAAGAAAATTTAACACAAATATTGAAGAACAAACTCTGGTCTGTGAGGAAAATGAAAAGCTAAAAGAACAACTAGAAGAAATGACCTCACTAAGGAAAGAGAATGATAAGCTTAAGGGAGAAATTCAAGAAAGTCAAAAACAGCTCAATGAATTCAAAACTAAAATTGAAGAAAGCATGAATGAAATTAGAGTGAATTCAGAGAAATATGAAGCTGTGAAGAAAGTAAATGCTGAACTCCTAAGAATCTGAGTCTCTTCAAAAGGAGCTGGAAGACAAACAGAAAGTCTTAGAAAAGTTTGTCCAAGGAAAGACTAGCCTAGATGCTATACTAGGGACTAGGGTCAATTTCAATAAGGAAGGTCTAGGCTATGACCCAACCAACAAGAGACCCTTGCAATTCAAGACCATCACCTTCTGTCCAGAGAAGGGAAAAGAAAAGCTGGACACACCATCCAGCTCAAACAGCTCTAAGGGAATTCAAAGTCCTAAAGAAAACATAAAAATCAGTACTGGACAACCATTTAAGATGGGAATGAATTTTATGAAGAATAACACTAAGCCCACTTACCAGAACACAAATGGTAGATGGACCAAGAAAGTAAATCAGAATAAGAGCTGGAATTACAACAATCAGATGGGTCCAAACAGGACCTACTGGAGAAATAACTTTCATGGTCAAAGATATGCTAATCAACAAGCCTACAGGAAATTTCCTAGGAATAGGAAGACTAATGAATGGAATAGAACTCACTTCTCCAGTTCAGCTGGATTCAACTTTAATAAACCAGAAAGGAAGGTGCCAGAGAAAACCATGCTGAAACAAATCTGGATACCTAAACACTTGATCAGAGATTTGAACAATGTCCTTGGACCCAACTCATCTTGGGTTCCAAATCACTCTGCTTGATATATTTGTGTAGGTCGGCCTGGCAGCTGAAGACAACAAGTGGTACCTCGACAGTGGCTGCTCCAGGCATATGACAGGAGACCGATCCAAGTTCAGCAAGATAGAGATGAAGCCAGGGGGTCTGGTCAAGTTTGGAGGAAAGAACAAAGGTAAAATAATTGGAGTTGGCACAGTAGGTAAGTCTTCCACAAATTCCATTGAAAAAGTATTACTTGTGGAAGGGCTTCAACACAACCTGATTAGCATTAGCCAATTATGTGACAGGGGTCACAGGGTTGTATTTGATGATAGTTCATGTAAAATCCTTGAAACAAATTCTGACATGGTTAAATTTGTAGCCAACAGGATTAATAATGTCTACATTGTAGACTTAGATGAGAATTCTGAATCTACTATTTGCTTATCTGCCAATTCTGAAAATGATGCCTTTGAATGGCATAGACGTCTAGGTCATGCTAGCTTTTCAACTTTAAATAAATTGGTCAAGCATGATTTAGTTAGAGGCATGCCTAGAATTAAATTCAACTCAATATCAAAAGCATGTGATGCCTGTGCTCTAGGCAAACAGACCAGAAATTCTTTTAAATTAAGATCTGAGCCATTGTCTTCTAGACCAATGGAACTTCTTCATATGGACCTTTTCGGTCCAACTAGAACTCAGAGTCTTAATGGAAACAGGTTTGGCTATGTCATCATAGATGACTTCTCTAGATATTCATGGATATTTTTCTTAGCAAATAAGAGTGATGCATTTCAAAAGTTTAATCTGTTTTTCAATAAGGTCAAACAAGAAGGGAAGTACAAGGTTAGTTCTATTCAATCTGACCATGGAGGTGAGTTTGAAAACTCCATGTTTACTGATCTTTGTGACAAAGAAGGACTAACTCACAGGTTTTCTTCTCCCAGGACACCTGAACAAAATGGGATTGTGGAGAGAAGAAATAGAACAGTGGTGGAAATGGCCCGAACCATGTTGATTGAAAGTAAATTACCTAGAAGGTTTTGGGCAGAAGCGGCCAATACAGCAACCTACATAATCAACAGGGCCATGGTAAGACCCATACACAAGAAAACACCCTATGAGCTTCTAAAAGGTAAGAAACCAAACTTGTTTCATTTCAGAATTTTTGGAGCAAAATGTTTTATTCATAACAATGATAAGAAAGATTTAGACAAGTTTGAAGCCAAGAGTTCACCTGGAATATTCTTGGGTTACTCTGAAGTGTCAAGGGCATATAGGGTATTTAACATATCAGATCAGAAAGTGGAAGAATCTCCACACATCCTTTTTAGTGAAAAGAAAGATGTCTCTAATGTTGAAAATCTTGACAGGGATTCCAATCATGGTGGAGACTTTCTAGAAGACCAACAGGAAGAAGAGAAGACTCAGCCAAATGGAGAAACAAATTCCCCCAATCAGGAAGGGCCAAGAGAAACAGGTGAGTCTTCAACAAATATCAGATTTCTTAAAGACCATCCTTTAGATAAAGTCATAGGCAATCCTGAAGATCCTCTTCGGACTAGGTCTCATTTTAGAAATGTGAATAATGATGACTTAATTGCTTTAGTCTCACAAATTGAACCCAAAACAGTAGAAGAGGCCTTAGCTGATCAAGCTTGGGTCAATGCTATGAGTGAGGAATTAGGTCAGTTTGAAAGGAATAATGTCTGGGAGCTTGTCCCAAGACCAGATGGTATTAATGTCATAGGAACCAAGTGGGTGTTCAAAAATAAGATGAATGAAGATGGAATTATCTCGAGGAATAAGGCCAGACTAGTAGCCAAAGGCTACTGTCAGAATTCGGTGTAGACTTTGATGAATCCTATGCACCTGTTGCTAGGATGGAAGCTATAAGATTGTTGCTTGCCTTTGCATGCTCAAAGAACATAAAACTCCAACAAATGGATGTTAAAAGTGCCTTTTTAAATGGAGTCATTAAAGAAGAAGTTTTTGTTGAACAACCTCCTGGATTTCAATATTCTCCTCAACCTAACCAAGTTTTCAGGTTAAACAAAGCCTTGTATGGTCTAAAGCAGGCTCCAAGAGCTTGGTATGAAAGATTATCTGAATTTCTGATCAGCAAGGGCTACAAAAGAGGTAAAGTTGATCAGACTTTATTTACCAAGGGCATGAATAAAGATCTCATCATAGTTCAGGTATATGTAGATGACATTGTATTTGGATCAACTAAGCATGAACTATGTGATGAATTTTCTACCATGATGTCTGCTGAATTTGAAATGAGCTTGGTTGGTGAACTAAAATATTTTCTTGGATTGCAGGTACAGCAGCTAGAAGATGGGTGCTTCATCAACCAAACCAAATACACAATGGAACTGTTCAAAAGGTTTGGCATGGAAAACTTAAAGCACATTACTACACCCATGGGCACCAATACTTCATTGGATGCAGATGAGACAGGTAAAGAAGTAAATGCCAAACTTTATAGAGGTATGATTGGATCACTACTTTACTTGACAGCCTCTAGACCTGATATACAATTCAGTGTAGGAATGTGTGCAAGGTATCAGTCTAGACCTACTGAACTACACTTAGCTGCAGTTAAAAGAATCTTCAGATATTTGTCAGCTAGTCACTCTCTTGGTTTATGGTTTCCTGCATCTCACACACTTAACCTAGTAGCATACACAGATGCTGACTATGCAGGCTGTAAACTAGACAGGAAAAGCACAAGTGGCCATTGTGAATTCTTGGGTGGGTGTTTAGTGTCTTGGGGCTCCAAGAAACAACATTCTGTGGCCCTCTCCACTGCAGAAGCTGAATATGTGGCTGCAGGGAGTTGTGGAACACAAGTCATATGGATTAAACACCAGCTTCAGGACTACCAAGTAGACCTGGGGTGCACACCTATTTACTGTGATAATACTAGTGCCATCAATCTTGCTAAAAATCCTGTTTTGCATTCACGAACCAAACACATAGAGATAAGACATCATTTTATAAGAGATGAGGTGTCTAAGAATAATTTTGAACTGATTCATGTAGGCACAGATAATCAGATTGCTGACATATTCACAAAACCTCTGGATAATGAAAAATTTCCACATTGAGAAGAGAATTAGGCTTATACAAATTGTCTTAATTATGAAGCCTGTTCTTGTTGTGAGGGGGAGTTGTGTCTATCTGATGTTTAGCCTTCTTGCATGCTGGTTTAAGGGAGAGTTCAGAATGCTTACTGGTTAGCTTTCAGGAATGCTTTAAATAAAGGGGAAGCCTTGAGATTTTGCTGGAATATTTCATTGAGGAATGCTATGTCTTAGGGGGAGCTAAGTTGTGATGTGAGAAGAGAAGTTCTTTGACAGATTCAAAAGGGCTGTCCAGATGTGTACCTTTGCTGGTCTTGCATGACTGATTTAGTGTGGTTCTCTCAGAAGTAGAGTGTCACTTATCTCTTAAGTCTATAAGTCAGTGACTCTAATCTCCAAGTTAGAATCTTTCCTTTGGTACTCTTTCAGAGATCTGGACTAATTGCATAAAGTATATCTTCCTACATTGTCATTGATTATGGTTCAGGCCAAAAACTTGTATGTCTTGATATCTGACCCAATCAACTTGAAATCTAGACTTCAAGACTCAATTCAAGAAAAGTCCTTTTTGGTATTGTCTTCAATCATTCTATCTCTTTAACTCAAGGGCTTAACTGAACAAACATGTTCTGTTTTGATCACTGAGAAACTGGGAGCTTCATCAATGAAATGAATATTTCTCCCAAGTCATGAGGTGTCAAATGCTTAAAATGAATGAAAAGTCATGACAGAGCAATGGTGGCTTGCTGGTGAGTAGCTGGGGACTCTGGCCTCTAATCAAGGTGTTTCCTCATGTCAAAAGCCATAGTTACTAACTCTGTTCCTTAATAAAAAAAAAGGAAGGAAGTAATGAGGTACTCACTCTGAGTAACTGGGGATTCAGGCCTCTAATCAAGGTGTCTCCCTAATGTCAAAGGAAGTGAACTACCAACTTACTCATTGATCTTCTTGAAAATCATCTCCAACAAAAATTCCTTGTTGTTATGCAACTAATGGATTGCTTGTCTTCAATACCTTGAGAACACCTCTCTGATTTAGTCTCTTGCTGTCTTGTGGAATAGTTGAATGATCAGCTATATCTGGCCATACTTGTAACTCCTGCTCTCAATCATCCACTATGTATGCTGATAAACTTGTCTATCATTCTACTTCTCTATTGTGTACTGAAGTCTAAAGAATCTTCTCTTGAGATTAGAAACTCACTTATTCTCTTAAGACCTACTCGTGACTTTCTGCACTAAGAAGTTACTGCCCTTAGTCCTCATGTTTCCAGCACTGTCACACATTCTGTAGTTCTTTTTGCTGATGTCAAAGGGGGAGAGAAGTTTGCAATGTCTGCAATTTCAGTGAGAAGTTCTGCAATATCAGTGAGTCTTGGATTTGTCTTGAGCTTTGGGGGAGTCATGTTGCTTCATGCTGATATGTTTATGAGTTGTGGGGGAGATGAGAGTGTGTTGTAGGGAATGTTTAATTCATTTGCATGAGCATGCCTTGAATTTAATCTGTTTATTGCAGCTGATATAAATTTCTTGTTGAATCTTGATATTGCTTGATTCATAGTGTTGTCATCATCAAAAAGGGAGAGATTGTTGCATCCCTATGATTTTGATGATGTCTCACACTATAAATCAATCTTCTATCTCTAGATTAATGATGTTTCATCATGTGAGTGAGTACAGTTCAATGGCTGTCAGATAACATGTTCTACCTTATTTCTGCCTACACTCTATCTGCACAGTCTTCACACCAGTGCGTCAACTCAGCATGCTGATGCGTCGACCCTTCAGACATTGCATGTCTCTGTTCTTCACACCAGTGCGTCAACTCAGCGTGCTGATGCGTCGACCCTTCAGTCATTGCTTGTATCTGTTCTCGCACCAGTGCATCAACTCAGTGTGCTGATGCGTAGACTCTTCTGTTCATGTTCTTCATTTGATTAAGTCTATACATCATCAGTTGAACGTAAAAGTAATACGTTGCAGCGTCAACTCATTAGGCTGCAGCGTCAACTCAGCATGTTTGCACTTCGCCTTCAGACTTTCAAGTCTATACACCCTATACTCATTCAAGTCTGTTCAGCCGTTTGCATCTCATAAAGGCCATACATTCGGTTCCTTGGGCAAAGTCTATACATCGCTTTGTCTGCACATTGCCTTCAACCCAAGTGCTCAAAGCCTAAGTCTATACACTCATTTGTGAGTCCTTTAACTCTGTACACTGCTTGAGCCTCACCAAGTATGTACATCGCTTCAAGCGATTCTAGTCTATACAGTCTGCCTTCACACTAAGAGTCTGTACATCGGTCCTACAGCCGATCGTCTCACTCACTCTTTGCAAGTCTGTACAGCCTACCGTCTCATGCAGCCTCTAATGTTAAAGTCTCCACATCGCATTGCATCGTCTCTATCAATGTCTCACTGGTCTAGCCTGTATAAGCTTTAGCGTCTCATGAAAGTCTATACAACGCATCAGTTTTTAGAAGTCTGTACACTGGCCTTTGCATTAAGCCTCAAAGTCTGTATAGTCGTGTACAGTGGATTCCAAGTCTATACATCCTTCAGCTGGATCTGTTCAAGTCTGTACATCGCCCAACTGATTTGGCAAGTCTATACAACGTGAAGTCCTCACCTCATCTTGGTTCAAGTCTATACAGTCTGAACTCTACATTGCTTTACATCCACAGAGTCTGTACAGCCTATCTGACTTCATGGGTAGCATGCCTTTAGTGCGTTGACGCACTTGGCTGACTGCGTAGACGCAATGGTGCGTCTTTCGCTTCCTTCTTGTTCACTGCGTCGACGCTGACACTGGATGCGTTGACGCATTGGTCAGCCTGCCTAGGGAGTGAGCACTTTTCTTGAGGAGCTGAGGCGACGCTGCACGCTGGAAGCGTTGACGCCTTGGCTGTTGATCAAGGGTCTTTTGTTCAGCATCAAAGTCTGACAAATGTCAACTCTGTACATGTCTAAACATTGGGTTGTACAACCACAATCCTATACATTCTGCTATTACAACTTGAGTCTTCAGAGCTCACAGCACACTCATTACAAGTCTGTACACTGGTTAGGCTTTGTGAAGTCTACACAGTGGCTGAGCAATGTGAAGTCTACACATTTGTCTCCTCTAGAGGTCTATACATTGGCTAAGGGTCTTCAAGTCCATACAGAGTCATCTGATGCATGCTGTCTGAAGTCTGTACAGCATGCCTTGCTGCTTACAGCTTTCAAAGACACATTGCACTGCGTCAACGCAGTACATAGGCACATAGTGTAGCGTCAACGCATTGCATTGTGCATACCTTGGTAAAGTCTATACATGCGTTTATTCATTAAGTCTATACATCATCTCACGATGTACACACTTACTCTGTTGATGTTTATGAAGTATATACATCCTTGTTAATAGCCTGAACTAACTAAGTCTATACATTCCATCTGTCTGTCTACAGGTGATTCAAGCTAATGATTGGGCATGTGAATCGAGGTTGGCACCTGACACGTGATCCAAGACAACAGGCGCATGACACGTGGATGGCAACCCTGTCAGGATGCTGCCATGTGGTCGAAATTCAAAATGATCTGGCCAAAAGTGCATGGGCGGGAACCTGGCAGCCACACGCCATTATCTGCTATAAATATAGAGCTTCATCCTTCAGTAGAAGTTCGATCGTGAAAGGAAAAAGCAGAAGCCATTGGTGAGAGTCTGCACGATCCAGAAAAGAAAAAGAGCAGAGAGTTCCATATCTGAGAGAAGTTTGTTCGAGAGAGAGAGAGTGTGTGTGGATTGATGAAGTGCTTCATTTGAAGCTACAGTTGTATTGGGTTTCAGAACCGATTTCTCTTCATTGTTTTTGTTTCTACTTTGCTTTCGTTTATTTTCGTTCTTCCATTCTGATTTGAATTGGTTTCCCTCCGGTGTGTGGAGGAAGGGAGTACTACTCCAGTTTCCCTCTGAGTTGCAGAGGAAGAGAGATCGGTGATCTCTGGTGTTGTTAGTGACAGGTTGTCATTAACAGTTTCCCTCCGTGTGTGGAGGAAGGGAGAGGATTATCCGGTTGTGTTCTACCTGGGAGCTAGAACAGGTTTCAAGTTCTGTGGGTAGCAGAGCTTGGTCGAGGGATTTGTTTCCCTTGGGTGTTCAAGCTATATGGCAGCATCGTGTACGCAGACTGAGTCTGCTGTGATCTAGCTTTGTCTAGTGGAATCCTCACTCTAGTTGGAGTGAGGGGTGGATGTAGATTGCGGATTGCAATCGAACCACCTAAAAACCGAGTGCCTCCTCTGTGGTTTGCTATTGATTTCTGTGCTCTTCATCTGCTTGTCCCTTTGCCTTCAAGTGATCAGTTCTTCACTCTCATCTATATTTCTCTGTGTACGGGTTAAGGAGGTGCATTAGCAGTAGAATCTATTTTCCGCCGGAGTTTCTGCAAATTGGGAGTGATCTATTCATCCCCCCCTTCTATATCACTCTTGCTGCGCTAATAGAAACATCCCAGGTGTACATGAGATACCGGGACGAGCATATGTCGGGGTACGGCAAATTTGATTTCTCAATAAATGAGGAATCACGATCAAATCCCGGTTAAACGGTCAAAAACATCGCAGGATATCGGCCCGACGCCAAGTTAGGCCGTGACCGTGAGAGGGCAGCCACGCTTATCTTGCAAGGGCGACTTTGGTATTCCCTCACGTGCGAGGTCAAAGGGGAAGGGTTTCTGGACAAATCACCGTTTAGTTTTAAGCTTATTTCATTATGGTATTGCTTTCGTGGCATTTCTTTTATTATTCTTGCGCTATTCATTTTCTTTCCCTCTATTTCTTCCTATTTCTTTGTTGTTAGGTCAATGCCTCATCACTACCATTTATTTTGTATATCTTTTTATCATTTTTTGGGATATTTTTTAATTGGTGCCCACTCAATGGACGCAGATTCTGGATTTTAAGAATTGGTGCCTCTAGTCTGGGCACATATTATCTATTTTTCTTTCTTTCCTTCTTTTTCTTTTATTTTTGAGATTTTAGGAATTAGTGCCCGTGTAAGTGGGTGTTGAAAATAATAAGCGACCAAGGCCTGGGCGCAGATTCTGAGTTTTTTTTATTTCTTTCTCTTGTTTCTTTTAATCCATCTCTGAGTAATTAATGCCTGAACAAGCGAGCATTCATTAATCAGCGCCCATAGACCGGGCGCAGTTGCTTTCATTATCATTTTTTTTCTTTTCTTTTTATCAAAGGGATTAGCGCCTTCCCAAAATGGCATTCATTAATTGGCGACTGTTCACACGGTTGTTCATTATGAGTTTTATTTCCGTATACCAATTCCTTAGTTTTATGAATTAGCACCTCTATGAGTGGTCATTAATTAAATGGTGACTATTTAGGTAGTCATTATTTAAATTAATTGACGGCACCTGGTACGGGCGCCCATTTTCTGAGTCACAAAGACTCCGGCCAGACGCTCAGCCGTGGGCTTAATTTTTTCTTCAAAGTTTTACTTTTTCATCGTTTCTTTGGATATGAATCTATTTGTAATGTCCTCAAACCGAGTCCAATTGTCATTTTTCTTAAGTTCTTAGTTCTGGAAAAATTTCGGCAGCACCTCCCCTAGACTTGAAGCGTCGGGGGGATTTTATGAGGGACGCACCTACGGAGAGACTCCGATACGGCCCCAAAAGAAGAGGCGAACGCGTAAAGCGGCGTCACCCCAAAGTGCACATGGAAGCGACAACACCCAGTTACCCATTGTGGGGGTGAAGGTCCCAAGGACGAGCCTACAAGGGAATCCCAGCGATCCACGGGCCGCCCCGATCTCATCACCGAGACGTGGACTTCCTTTCTTTTCTTATTACCATACAAGGCTTTTGATATCCACCTTCAAAGGGGAGAAACCGGGGAACACGCTATGACGAAGCGGATCCCCGGCGGCCCAAGGGTGGTTTGAGAATCCAAAATCGGACGTTCGGGGAGACGAATATTGGCTTCCGATGGTTGGCAACCCGGGGCCACACTCATGGATGGGAGTGAGCTCCGGGCCGGTGGCCACCGTAACGAAAATCACCGAATGGGTGGCTTAAAGAAAAATAAAAAGGGGTTTCTCTTATCTTACTGTAGGAGGGGAAGTAAATTAAAGAGGAGAAGAGCGAAATATAACATGCACATACATCACGTATAGATAGCTATATGCATATATGGATGTATATATATGCCCGTCGGAGAGCTCACACAATCAATGCAAAGAAAGGAAAGGGAGAATCAGCCATAAAAAAGATCTCCCAGAGGAGTATTTTGATTTCACCACAGAGGGTTACATGAATCAAGAGAAAAGAAAATAGAAAGGGACGAGAATACATGAGCAAAAGAAAACAAAAGGGGCAGCGGCCCTCTCTCTTTCTCTCACCTCTCTTCCCTCTCCCTCTCCCTTCCTCTCTCTCTCTCTCTTTTCTCTTCACTCTCAGAGGAACGTAGCTTCGGGGCTTCAGGGAGACTTCAGGAGTCTGGGCGTCCAAAACTTCCAACCGTGCAACGTTCCCCCTGGGGGGTTTTTATAGAGGTAGAGGGGCCTCTTCCAAGAGAAGGGCCTCCTGGCCCTTCTTTCTTTTTTTTTATTCTTTTTTCTTTCTTCTTTTGTTTCTTTTTCTTTCCTCTACTGTCGCACGCAGTCGCTGCTGCGTTGTCTCTGTTGGTGCCGTTGATGATGCTGCAGTTGCTGCCATCCTTCGTTGGCAGCCTCCGGGGGATGCAATGTCTAGAGGAATGGAGGACGGTGGAGTAGGAGATGTGACCTCCCCTCCCGTCGTGTCTGAACGGCGAAGCACTGCTGCCGTGAAGCGAAGGCCTGCAGTCATTCAATGCGCTAGGAGGAAGATGCATAGTGAAAAGACTGTGAATTGGCGACTTGGCATCTGTCACTCATTCTTTTTCTCACATATTTCAATAATTTTGAATATTGCCAGGAATTGGTGACTGCCTGATAGGTCATTCATCGAGGAATTTGTGCCCGCTTAAAGGGGCGCCCAATCTTCAGATCATCAGATTACAAAAATCCAAAATTGCATAAAATTTAGTAAATGCCAAGAATTGGCGACACTATGAGAGGGCGCTCATCCAGGAAATGACACCCATGTATTGGGGCATTTATTCAACAGATTGACATGTTTGATCGCTGAGTTGACCTGAGGGAATTGGCGCCTACCCAGGAGGCGCCAATCGAAGAATTGGCGACGACTGTCGTGGCGCCATATATTTTTATTCATTTTTTTCATCCGTTCATTCATCATTCATTTTTTTGATGCCAACAAATGCCCCCCACTCGCAAGTGTCGCGAGCAAGAGATGGGGGAGCCCGTCTAAAAGCGTTCATATGTTATCGTGATCAAGAGATCGGGAAAGCATGCCATAAGGGCTGAAGACGGGAAGCAGGCTGTGAGAGCCAAAATTGAGGGAGTGGGCTGTGAGAGCCGAAATTGAGAAAGTAGGTTGTGGGAGTAAATCTTGAGGGGTAGGCTTTGAGAGCCAGGATTAGGAGACTAGGCTGCGAGAGCCGAAATTTGGGAAAGCGTACGGGAGCCGAGATTTGGAGAGGAGGCTTTAATGGCCAAAATTTAGGGGTTATGAGAGCAGGCTGTGAGAGCCGAAATCGAGAGAGCAGGTCACGAGAACCGAGATTTGGAGAGAAAACTTTGTGGGCCAAAATTCAATAAAGTAGGCTACGGGGGAAAACATTTTGGAAAGTAGGCTGCAAGAGCCAAAATTCGGAGAGCAGACTGCGAGAGTCGACCTTAAGAGAGCAGGCTTCAAGACCCGAGATTAGGAAAGCAGACTTTAAGAGCCTAAAATTAGAAATTAGGAGAGTAGGCTGCGAGAGCCGAATTTCGGAGAGCAGGTCGTGAGGACCCATTTTTGGGAGAGCAGGCTACGAGAGCCGAAATTAAGAGAGATTAGAGCAGCAGGCCGCGAGAGCCGAAATCGGGAGAGTAGGTCGTGAGAACCCATTTTGGGATAGCAGGCTACAAGAGCCGAAATTGAGAGAGCAGGTCACGAGAACCCATTTTGGGAGAGGAGGCTACGAGAGCCACAATTGAGGAAGCGGGATGCGATAGCCGAAAGATAGACAGAAAGCAAGCTACGCGAGCCGAAATCATATGGAAAACAGGTTACGAGAACCAATGTTAGGGAAGCAGGCCAAATAGGCCAGAGGACAGTAGGGAAGCAGGCTGCAAAAGCCAACATTAGGGGAGTAGGACGAGTAGGCCTAAGAACAATGGGAAAGTAGGCTTTGGGAGCCGACCTGTGTAAAGCGGGCCGGGAGAGCCGATAGATAGTGGGAAAGTAGGCAAAAATCCAAGATCAGGGAAGTAGGCCGAGCAGGCCAAAAGGGTAGCGGGAAAGCAGGCTATAGGAGCTGACATCTGGAAAGCGGGACGGGAGAGCCGATAGATAGCGGGAAAGCAGGCAAAAAGCCAGGATCAGGGAAGCAGGCCAAAGGGCAGTGGGAAAGCAGACTGTAGGAGCTGACATCAGGGAAGCAGGCCGAGTAGGCCAAGAGATAGTACGAAAGCAAGCTGTGAGAGCCGAAATTGGGAGAGTTTTCCTTCATTTATTTTATTTTGATTCGTTTATCATTTTATTTTCATTCAAGCATGCAGGCATCCATTGGCAACAAGCACCCAAAAGTATATATATAGCATAGCTCCCCTCTATCGAGGATAGGATAAGAACAGCGCCCACGACTCACATGTAGAGTGTGGCCCACGAAACATTGCTAAAGGGGATGTACGTTCGTCAAGAGAATATTGCATAGCTTATGTGCATAGTTTAAATCATATTCTACATCGAGAGAATTTTTTTTTTGTCGTGTGAAGGTGCAAGCATATGAGCAGCGAACCCTAAACATAGAGATATGTAGGCGTTCTAAGCAAAACTAGAGGATTACTCTAGGGCCTACACATGCATTTCAGACTTTCAACATTCGGTAGCTTCACACAGCCCCCTTGTTTATTTAGAATTCTGGATTTCACCGTTTGGCGCGAGTTTCCTCATTTGTTTCAGTGAGAATTTCCGGCTACATGGATTCATCATTGTCGCAATTTATTTCGCTATTTTTGCGCGCGGCTCCTCATTTGATTCAGTGGGGATTCTCGACTACTCAGATCCACATTTCACTTTTTTCATCATTCATTTAATTCTTCTTTTTTTTAAAGCGGGCAGGCAGTGTTTTCCTCACGATTACCTTTCGTGTGAGTGTAAGCATTCGACCATCCCAAGCGTATTAGGAAGAAATTCTGTGATCCTTGTGGTTAGAGACCATTGATCACATTGTGCGTAAAGTGTGGGATTTTTACCTCTGGTATATTTTGTGAGTTACGCTAACAACATAGCTATGACTCTTCCCCTTGACGCATGCATCCGCCAATCCCTTTTTATTATTATTATTATTTTTTTAGAATGTGTCGTGACGAACACATATCCGGAATCGGGGCTGCATTATTTAGCGACGAAGCAAGGTCCTAGAAAGTTCGAAGGCAGTGTATTAAATATAATAATAAACAAGCATGCAAGCAAGGTAAGCAAACGTTCAAAAATTGAGAGCACTTCGGAGAGTTTTCTTTTATTTTTATTGGTTTTTTTTTGTGTGGATCCCGGTTGGACGAGGAATAGGACAGCGGGTTTTGACGAAAAGTCTAAGCGGAGAACAAGATAGCGGGCTTCGAACGAAGCCCAAACTAAAGATTGGAGAGCTGGCCGCGAGAGCCAAAGGATCGTGGGAGAGTAGGCTTCGCAGAGCCAAAATTGAGAGGGCAGGCTACGTAAGCCAAAGAATAGCTGGAGAGTAGGCCGTGTAATCCCAAGGAGAGCAGGGAAGCGGGCTGCGCAAGCCCAAGAGAAGCGAAAAAGTGGGTTATAAAACCCGAGGAAAGCAAGGCAGCATGCCGTGTAGGCCGAAAGTTAGGGAGCAGGCTGTGAAAGCCCAAGGGTAATTGGAGAGCGAGCGAACTTGCTATTTTGGGTTGTAAAACCCAAAGGAGAGTGGGGAAGCGGGTTGTAAAACCCAAAGGATAGCGGGAAAGCGGATTGCAAAAACCCGGAGGATAGCGGGAAAGTAGGGTGTGAAACCCAATGGATAGCGAGAAAGTAGGGTTGTAAAACCTGAAGGTTAGGGGGAAAGCGGGTTGTAAAACTCAAAGGATAGCGGGAAAGCAGGGTTGGAGAACCCAAAGGATAGTGGGAAAGTAGGGTTGTAGAACCCGAAGGACATCTGAAAGCAGGCTATAAAGCCAAAAAGGATAATGGGAAAGCGGGCTATAAAAGCCAGAGGACAGGATATTTAACATGTACATGAAAGCATGCTTTGGCCTAGACGGCTAAACCGAAGGATAGAACCTCTGCACTTTACGCCAGCAGGCTGTTCTTTCATCTTTAGCTTTTCATTCTTCTTTTGTTTTCAGCATTTACCCCCAGAGCGGAGCACCATCTGCATCTCGAGTTTTCTTCGGCTTCTCGCCGTAGCTTGAGGGGCTTGAAATACCCTTTAGCATAAGTGTTGCTTCAGCTGGTATAGTGAATTCGTGCTGGCCGACATCTTGAAGATGAGAAAGTGGTGAGGGCGAGGTGGGTCCACCTTATGTTCACCCATTCGTAATTCACCTTTCTGGATCAGGCCTTTGATAATATCTTTGAATACACATCAGTTCTCAATAGAGTGCCCCCTCTGTTGGTGATAGGGGCAGAACTGAGGATAGTTTTTCCATCTGGCATCATTCGGTCTTTTGGGCTTCGGGAGGACGACCTTGTCATATCCGTGGGCCCACTCAAACAGCGTGTGAGTTTTATGCTTCGGAAATGAATAGGGCTTCTTCATTCTTCCTCTCATTGAGGACTTTTGCTCAGCGGGCTTGTCGACAGAAGGGCCCGTCACCTCATTTGATTTGTCGATTCACTACGGAAAAGCTTCAAAATCAGCAACGTGCATTTCTTACGCCAGCCATCCGCCAACTAGTTTATTCTTTTGAATCGGGGTAGCAGTAGCCGGGCAGTGCTTCGCCAAGAGGGCTTCAACATCGGTTGCCAGATCATTCAATTGATCGAAGGACTTGACTTTGATGCCCATTTCCCTTAGCAGGTTATGCATCTTCATGCTACATTTGCACATTTGTATAGCATCCCTACAGCCGGGTGGGTATCTGCACCTTGCACTGAGATTTTCCCATCGTTGGATGTAGACTGAAGCAGACTGACCATCCTTTTGCTTGGTCAGATGTAGTTGTGCCTTGGTGACTTCTCCCTCGGCTGGCTTCATTTCAGCGGTTTGTTGCATTTTTAGCTTGTTCACTACTGGCGAAGCTGTCAGACTCGGACACAAGCTGGCTGGTTGTAGAAGCGGGTTTATTGGTGGGATTGCCTGAGGTGTAATAATTACCTCCCGACGTGCCAGAGAAGTTGAGGGATGCACTAAGGGCGCATGTTGCAGCTGGTGAGGGAGGGTGCCCCCTACTGGTCATGTATCATTCAGGGCATTGCCGGTGCCGGTGAGGCTTCGATTGGCTCAGCATTGCCATGTGGACCTTCAGATGAGGGTCCTACCTGCCTGGGTGTAGCAACGTATAAACCCATCATGCTTAGTTATCTTCTCAGCATTTATCCTTCTTGGAGGTTTTGGTATATCTTGGCCACCAGGGCAAGATCAGATTGATAGGAGCTGAGAATGTTGCTTCCTGTCTTGACTTCGGGTGGGGCCAATGGCGTCCTATCATCATTTTTGAATGCGTTTAGTCCCTCAGCAGTTCAAGCTTCTGCCCCCGGGCCCTCATGCCGAGGAGGGGTATAATAACATGCCTCTTCATTAGGCGATGGAAAGTGCCCTCGGTTCTCAAGGGGCCAATCAGTAGCAGCTTCATCCTAATCCGCGCTCACCGACGCGGGGCATATTTCTTCATTATCTTTTTCTTCAGTAGCGTGAGCTTCGGATACCTCTTCGGGCGATTGCCGATGTATAGATATCATGTTGGTAGCTCTCTTCAGATCAGGGAGTTCGAGAGCGCGTGGAGGATCCACCTTGTGTTCGCCTATTTGGAGCTCCCCTTTCCTGATCAGCGTTTCAATAGCATCCTTGAACGGATAATAGTCTTCGATAGAATGCCCGATCATTTGGTGATACAGGCAAAAGCGGGGATATTCTTTTCTTCTAGCGTCTTCCGGTCTCTTTGGTTCTAGGAGAGTAATTTTGTTGTATTCAGTGGCCCATTTGAATAGGACATGAGTCCTCTCCTTGGGGAAGAAGTATAGCTTCTTTATCTTGGTCTGTAGGGACGGCCCTTCTTCTTGTTCAGCGGGCTCAGCAAGGGGAGGATTGACGACCCCCTTTTCTTTATCTGTTAGATGGTTGAATGCCTTGAAGTCAGCGGTGTAAACCTCTTCCGGCACGGGCCGCCTATCAGCCAGTTTGGCTCTTTGGCTTGCGGTAGTAGGAGTAGAGGAGTGACTGGAGAGGAAGGCCTCGATTTCTGCTACCACATTGTTTAGCAATTCGAAGGACTTCATTTCGATTCCGATCATCTTTTCAAGAATCTCCCGCTTCAGGTTTCACCTCATGCTGAGGTTTTGCCATCTTTTAATGAATTCCAGAGTAGTTTCATCATTCTTCTGCTTGGAGGCATATAATTCGGGTATGGTCACCTCTCTTTCGGCAATGTGAAATTGTTCCCGAAACTTTCTTTGCATATCTGGCCAGTCATTGATGGATCCAGCCAGCAGGTTTGAGTACCACTCAAAAGCGAGTCCTGTAAGGGAGGACCCGAAGAACTTGAGTAGGTAGGATTCGTCAGTCGCTAGATCGCCCATCACGTTGATGTAATAGGCTATATGTTCTTTGGCGAACCTTGTCCATCGAATTTATCGAACTTTGGTGGTTTGTTGAAGCCTAGGGGCAGTCTCTTAGTAGTGTGATGGACAGGGTATGGCACTCGATACGCATCGAAAGCGGCATACTCATCATTACCTCTGTCGGCCAGCGTCCTTTCAATCATTTATTCTATCATTATTCTGTTCATTATAGTCGACTCGACCGGGCTTGAACAGGGTTGAGGTTGCTGCATCTGCGGCATCACCACAACTGCTGTTTGAGGTAAGATAGCAGGCCCCTGGGGCTGGGAAGTAAGTTGCGGGGTCATGCCCCCAGTGTAATCGAAAGCCGGCTGAGGAGCCGCAATCTGGGGCAGGGCCTACAATTCAGCTACGCCTTGCTGCGAGGCTTGAGGAGGAACCTCAATGTGCTTGAAGGTCGAAGCGTGCATATTCAGTTCACTAACCTGTCTTGTCAGCCTTTCAATTTCTTGTCTGTATTCTTGGAGTTGCAGCATCATGGTAGCTGAATCGGGTGTAGAGGAATTGGGAGTCTGACCTCCCCCTTCCATCGAAGCATTCAGAGAACGTAGTGGTCCCTCGCCATCATCTTCAGCAGTGATCACGTTTATAGCCATCGTGACCAGATCTGCATTTATTTCTTCAGTGCGGGCTTGTGCCACCCCATCATGGTTCGTAGGCGAAGCCCCGTAGCAGCTGATCACCCCAGCCATATTGCAAGTGAGTATCTAGAGCTGCCAGCTTCTTTGGACGACCCTCTCAGCATCATATGGGTGAGTGCTAACCCACCAACCATAGGCTCGGAAGGTTGATTTGCGAGACGCCCGGGTGGGCATCCGGGTCTTCTCTTCCTTGTTGTCCTTTCCTGGAGCCAAGGCATGCACCTTGGGCACCCATATCTGTTTGAATTTAATTTGTTTAGGGGCCAATCTCCCCATTGATTTGGACTTGAGGCGGTCTGCCTTGCTTTGGGCCAGTGCTTGGAAGGAGTTGTGCACTGGTACTGTGAAAATCACCCTGTCGGGTGTGGCCTTGGCCTGTTGGTCATTTAGAAATATTTGGACGCCTCCAATCAGCTTGGACTTGCCCGAGGTAGAAAGCTGGCTCCGTAATGTGCCAGTGTTCTTCTTGGCCGCCCTCTTGGCAGCCGGGGTGCGCCTCTTGCTTTAGGCAGAGTGGTGAGTGTGGTGGACGTGGTGGCCCACCACTTCGGTCTTCTTTGGTGTTGCTGTTGCAGCAGTAACGAAGTTGTTCTCCTCGACGTCCAGGAGCTCGATGAAGGCCACCCCCAAGAAGTTGGGGAAGCCAACAACCGGAGGGAAGCTGCTGAACCGGGTTGGCACAGCAAGGTAGCCATGCTTGGCATGGCTGGCAACCATGAGCGGTCCAAAATTGACTGCCATTGGTTTCTTCGGAATTCAACCTGCAATTTCAAATTGAGGATGTTAGATTTTCAGGTGGAGTCCATGGGGCCCCAAATCCCGGCGAAGAGATGAAAGGTAGTTCAGTCCCACCGGGCGTGCCAACATGTCGGACGCACTAAAAATTCACTGGTATTTTTATTATGATATCGGGATATCGGGGTATCGTTCATCAGTTTATCATTTTATCAAGTCCGAGGGCATGGAAGTCACATGTTTGACAAGTGTTCGGGCTTCGAGACTGGAGTGGTCCGAAGCCCAGAGTGCACTCCGTTTGACTAATCAGACAATTATGGGTATCGGGTAGGGACTGAAGACCCGTCGTGCCATAAAGGTCACGACGTTAATTACATCCCCTCGGAAAGAGGAAAACCTCTGATTAATTGTCAAGAAAAGGGGCCAAATGGCCTAGAGATCAATTTTCATTAAAGAATGCAAGTTGGGTTTGAATGATTGAAATCCTCCGCATCGGAATGCAAGACGGTGTTCAAAACCATATCGGTCACTTGCGGACCATTTCATGTTCAGACGAGGGTCCGGGTCGAGAAACATCCCTGGTGTACGTGAGATATCGGGACGAGTGTATGCCGGGGTACGACAAATTTGATGTCTCAATAAATGAAGAATCACGATCGAATCCCGGTTAAACGGTCAAAAACATTGCAAGATATTGGCCCGGTGCCAAGTTAGGCCGTGACTGTGAAAGGGCAGCCACACTTATCTTGCAAGGGCGACTTTGGTATTCCCCCACGTGCGGGGTCAAAGGGGAAGGTTTTCCGGACAAATCGTCGTTTAGTTTTAAGCTTATTTCTTCATGGTATTGCTTTCGTGGTATTTCTTTTATTATTCTTGCATTATTCATTTTCTTTCCCTTCTATTTCTTCCTATTTCTTTGTTGTTAGGTCAATGCCTCACCACTTCCATTTATTATGTATATCTTTTTATCATTTTTGGGATCTTTTTTAATTGGCGCCCACACAATGGGTGCAGATTCTGGATTTTAAGAATTGGTGCCTCTGGTGTGGGCGCAGATTATCTATTTTTCTTTCTTTCCTTCTTTTTCTTTTATTTCTGAGATTTTAGGAATTAGTGCCCGTGCAAGCAGGCATTTAAAATAATTAGCGACCAAGACTTGGGCGCAAATTCTGAGTTTTTTTTATTTCTTTCTCTTGTTTCTTTTAATCCATCTCTGAGGAATTAAAGCCTGAACAAGCGGGCATTCATTAATCAGCGCCCATAGACCGGGTGCAGTTTCTTTCATTCTCATTTTTTTTCTTTTTTTTATCAAAGGGATTAGCGCCTTCCCAGAAGGGTGTTCATTAATTGGCGACTGTTCACACGGTTGTTCATTATGAGGTTTATTTCCTGATTTCAATTCCTTAGTTTTATGAATTAGCGCTTTTATGAGTGGTCATTAATTAAATGGCGACTGTTTAGGTGGTCATTAATTAATTAATTGGCGGCACCTGGTACGGGCGCCCATTTTCTGAGTCACAAAGACTCCGGCCAGAGGCTCAGCCGTGGGCTCAATTTTTTCTTCATAGTTTCACTTTTTCATCTTTTCATCATTTCTTTGGGTATGAATCAGTTTGTAATGTCCTCAAACTTGGTCCAATTGTCATTTTTCTTAAGTTCTTAGTTCTGGCAAAATTTCGGCAGCACCTCCCCTAGACTTGAAGCATGGGGGGGGGGGTTATAGGGATGCACCTACGGAGAGACTCTGATACGGCCCCAATAGAAGAGGCGAACGGGCAAAGCGGCGTCACCCCGAAGTGCACGTGGAAGCGACAACACCCCGTCACCCATTGTGGGGGCGAAGGTCCAGAGGACGAGCCTACAAGGGATTCCCACCGATCCACGGGCTGCCACGATCTCGTCACCGAGACGTGGACTTCCTCTCTTTTCTTATCACCGTACAAGGCTTTTGATATCCACCTTCAAAGGGGAGAGGCCGGGGAACACTCGATGAAGAAGCGGATCCCAGGCGGCCCAAGGGTGGTTTAAGAATCCGGAATTGGAGGTTCGGGGAGACGAATATTGGCTTCCGATGGTTGGCAACCTGGGGCCACAATCATGGATGGGAGTGAGCTCCGGGCCGGTGGCCACCGTGACGAAAATCACCGAATGGGTGGCTTAAAGAAAAATAAAAAGGGGTTTCTCTTATCTTACTGTAGGAGGGGAAGTAAAAGAGGAGAAGAGCAAAATGTAACATGCATATACATCACGTATAGATAGCTATATGCATATATGGATGTATATATATGCCCATTGGAGAGCTCACAGAATCCATGCAAAGAAAGGAAAGGGAGAATCAGCCCTAAAAAAGATCTCCCGGAGGAGTATTTTGATTTCACCACATAGGGTTACATGAATCAAGAGAAAATAAAATAGAAAGGGACGATAATACATGAGCAAAAGAAAACAAAAGGGGTAGCGGCCCACTCTTTCTCTCACCTCTATTCCCTCTTCCTCTCTCTTCCTCTATCTCTCTCTCTTTTCTATTCGCTCTCAGAGGAACGTAGCTTCGAGGCTTCGAGGAGACTTCAGCAGTCTAGGCGTCCAAAACTTCCAACCATGCAACGTTCCCCCTCGGGGGTTTTTTATAGAGGTAGAGGGGCCTCTTCCAACGGAAGGGCCTCCTGACCCTTCTTTGATTTTTTTTCTTTCTTCTTTTGTTTCTTTTTCTTCCCTCAGCTGTCACACGCAGCCACTGTTGCGTTGTCGCCGTTGGTGCCGTTGATGATGCTGCAGCTACTGCCATCCTTCGTTGACAGCCTCCGGGGGATGCCATGTCTAGAGGAGTAGAGGATGGTGGAGCAGGAGATGTGACCTCGCCTCCCGTCGTGTCCGAACGGCGAAGCACTGCTGCCGTGAAGCGAAGGCCTGCGGTCATTCAATGCGCGAGGAGGAAGATGCACAGTGAAAATATGGTGAATTGGCTACTTGGCATTTATCGTTCATTCTTTTTCTCATATATTTTAGTAATTTTGAATATTTTCAGGAATTGGCAACTGCCTGAAAGGGTGTTCATCGAGGAATTCGCGCCCGCTTAAAGGGTCGCCCAATCTTCAGATCTCCAGATTACAAAAATCCAAATTTTCATAAAATTCAGTAAATGCGAAGAATTGGCGACATTGTGAGAGGGCGCTCATCTAGGAAATGGCGCCCATGTAGAGGGGCGTTTATTCAACAGATCGACCTGTTCGTTCGCTGAGTTGACATGAGGGAATTGGCGCCTACCCAGGAGGCACCAATCGAAGAATTGGCGATGACTATCGTGGCACCATATATTTTTATTCATTTTTTTTATTCGTTCATTCATCATTCATTTTTTTGATGCCAACAATAGCCAGAGTCTTTTGTATCGGTTTAGCGATTCCTGACTATGTGTTTGGGGATTGGTGTTCTACCGCTAGGAGTAGTTTGGAGGGCCGAGGTTCCTTCGGCTGCCGTGTTTCTACTCAGTACGGCTTTCCTCTTTACTTTTACTGTCATTCCTACTCCTACTGTTTCTACTTTGCTATAGTTGTTTAGCACTGCTGTTTACTACTTTTGTTTCATGGTGGGGATCCGCGGGACCCCTACTATGCCAGTGAGACGAGGCTCACCCCTGACTTTTCAAGTGTAGCTGTTCCTCTTCGTGGTCTGGAGGCGCAATGCGGTGGTTCTTAGTGCCAGCTTTGTCAGTGTCGGGCATTCCCCGACTTGAGAGTACGTTCTCTTTTCTATTGTAATGTACTTTAGTTGGACTGGACTCTATTAGTTTAAATTGTTATAGAAAATGTAATTTTAATTCTACTATTTTAGCAATCCTGATCATAGTAATTAATTATTTACTACTTTATCTAGAAGTTCAACGTACTTCACACACTCCTTTTTATCTCTTCGGAGCATTACCACTCTTGGGAGGCCTCTCAGAATTCAAGTGGTATCGCGTTTACCCGGTATCCGGAGTCTGGGTCATCATAAAAGTACTCTATGAACTTGCCCTATGTGATGTGATCATGCGGCAGAGTGGCTTCAACAGATTCCCATCAGAATCGAGCGTCCCACTCTAGTTGGAATGTAGCCAGGAACTCCTTCTCTTCGTCCGTGCATTGCATGACACATAATATGCGTTCTATTTCCATCATCCAATTTTCGACATCGTTGGGATCGGACGAGCTGACGAACTTATGTGGGTTCCTGTTCCTAAAGCTTCGGTGGAGATCTCCGGCTCCACGGTTCATACCACCCTGCGCCACATGTTGAAGCGCCTGGGTAAGATCTTGGACAGTCCGTTGCATGCCTCACCATTGGGCTCTTTCGGTGGCCATGATCCTACAAGGGAATTTAAATTTAATTAATATTTAACTAACCCATTAGGTCCTATATTGACCTAACCCATGGTTCTACCCATCTCACTGTGTACAAGCAATAAAACCTATCCTTGGACTTTGGTAACCTGGGAATTTTAAAACCTAGGCTCTGATACCATAAAAACTGTCATGCCCCGAGCGCGGAAGGAACCCGGGAGTGCGTGATGAGTTTATATCATTCATGTCAATCAGAGCACGAGGTAATTCGACACATAAGACAAAGTGCACCAAGCAAGATAATATCAAGTCCAACGTATTCATTAATAAATCCAAAAATCTTTATTACATAATTTTCAAAAGAAAAAGTATTTAAAGACACTCTAGACTCAATAAAGAGAAAAGTTCAATAATGACTCAAGAAAAATAGAAAAGACTCGATGTAGATATCTCAGATATCCTGGTATAGTTCTACGCTTAGCTCTCATGGTCATCCCCGTCCGATTGAGTCTCACTATTGGAATTACAGGAAAAATAGGGAAAATACTAGGTTAGCGAATGCTCATTAGGGATTACATCTTAAGATCAAGCTTGCTTTAAGTAAATTACATGTTACATGAAAGGCAAGTATAGCTAAGCATGAACGCAAAGTAAAGTCGAGAAGGAAATAACGAGAAGTGATAAAAGGAACTAGCAAGTTTCAAGATGAATCATGTAGAGTTATCAAGGAATATCAAGCATGTAATTTTCAAGTCATGTCATGAGAATTGGCTATTCAAACAAGTAAATACCCATTTCGGGCCCCGCAAATCACGTCATGTAAATATCATGTCAAGTCAAGCACGAGATCGTGGAATGTCATAATCTAAAAAGTCATGCACTCCGGTGCATTGTCACACCGTGGTCAATATAGCTCTCATGGGCACAAGTACTTTAGAGTGCTCCTCCGAGGACTAGATTGGGCCCCATTAACGTCAGACATTGTGTCATGTAAATATCTTTACATCCAATATAGTTTATAGCCAATAGAATTCCAAAGCAATAAGCCATTGTAGGATTAATAAGTTAGATTCACGAAACAGAGATTTCAAGCATAGAACTTTGAGTAATGATGACATAGCGATAAATCTCGCATCAAAACCAAGACATTCGTGAAACTGGGTAATTGGCGTCCACTCAGACCGCCGTCAATTACAGAATCTGCATCCACAACGGTGGTCGCCAATTCTGTGAATAGTACATGCACGAAGAAATAGCATCCACCATGATGGCTGCTAATTTAGTTTTGGCATCGACTGTCCTGTCAGCCAATTCCAGGCAGGGATAGACTCTCACAGAACATCACAAATAGTGCTCTGTGATGGATAGGGTATCATGTTTCTTCATAGTGACATGACAATCATAGATTCTAGGGTTTTAAGGGTACAACCTACTCGGCTACCTTGAGAGAATCCAAGGCTAGCATAGGCTTACGGAGGCCTTAGAGAAAGAAAATCTAGTCCGGCAGAAGAAATATCCAGCGGAGGGTCTTTCAATCTCCAAGAATTGAGGTGTAACTTGAAACAGCGTGAAACATGGACTATATCTTCGGACTTGAGATAGAAATGCCATAAGACCCGCGATATGGGTCAAAACCCGAGAAAACATGAGAGCAAGAAATCACGTCCATTCAGACAAGCGCTATATCATGAATTAGCGTCTCCTTAGAAAGTCGCCAATCAATATTTTACTAAGGTTGAATAATATTACAATAAATTGGCATCTATCTAAAGAGGCGCCAAATCAATAATTTATAGAATTTCAATATTTTTTACAACAATTAGCATCCTTGTGAGAGAGCCCTATATCTTTAAATAGCGTCCACATGATGGACGTCAATTAATAGTTTTTTGGATTATTTCAATTTTACAAATTAACGGGAATCTGTGTCTCTACATAGAGGCATTATTTCAAGAATGAACATCTGTTCACACAAATGCCAAATCTTCTATGTATACATGTTGCAAAGCATCAAGCAGATACGCAGCTAGACACAAAACACTTTTCATTTCTTTCAATTTAGCATGAACAGTAGCATAATGATGTTTACGGGGTGTTTCAGGAAACTAAAGACATGGAAGTGTAGAGAAAAATATACGGATCCCAGAAACATGCTCATGCAGAAATATAGCAATTTGGTTCCATAGTTATTAAATTTTAAGCATGGGTTAATTATTAAATGTTCTATAATAAATAGCGTCAGTGTGATGGTCGCCCATTAATTTGCGTCCAGGAGATTGTCGCCAATTGATGAATTAGCGACCGTCTACACAAACATTCATTAATCAACGACCACTGTTCTGGTCGCTATTTTCTTATGAAACAGAAAACCATAATCTACGTAAAACTTAAGAACAGAGATCATGAAATCATAAGATAGAGACAGTAACATGGATTTTTATGCATGCCAGGCTATTCACTATCGTCTTGTGCTTTAGTTCTTGAGATAACCTACTTATTTAGGGTTTTACGAAGAGAAGAGTAGGGAAGCAGAGGGAAGACGACGGATGCAGAATGGCACAGCAATAGCCGTAGTAGCACGGAGAGGAAGTAGACGAAAGAAGAAGCCGGAAGCAGTGCTCCTTCTTTACGTAGGGACGACGATCACGAACGAGGAAGACGTCGACGCAGCAGTAATAGGATGCTCTGCATTGAACAGGGGCCCGTATGTATAAGAGTTTTGGGCTCTAAGAGTACTATTGAGTCCATGGTATCCTAATGGGGTTTAAACTTCCTTGATTGATCTCTCCCCTTATCACCAGTCGCTTTCCTAGTTAGATTTAAAACCCTACTGTCCCATGCATGTCTTCGAACGTCATAAAGGTTCGGTTTATGAAACAACCCTTCTACTAATACATATGTATATATATATCCCATGCATCCTTTTGACGTGGGAAGGGTTAGGGATTATTTTAAAAATACCCATTACTATTGGGTTTATTATTGGCTAAGGCCCTTTATTTTGTCAAACTCTTTTTGCTATTGGGCTTATAGTTTGGGTTTTATTATTTCAACTTATTTACAGTCTATTAAATATTATACATACATATATATGTATGTATATTTTATTTAGGGTGCTACATTTCTGCTATAACATGTTTTTAAAGGGTTATGTTTTTTGCCCCATCATGTTTTAAAAAGCTTTTTTGCATCGTATGCTAATTTCACAATAAACTCTATAGTTTTGTACTAAAGAAACCGCCATTCTTTGTTGGAACTTCTTACACCTCGATCTTGGTTTTGACACATTCACTCTTGTATTCTTTCCTTCATCGTTACTTGCACATAGCCCGTACTCCGCTATGATCGCTATTAGTCACTTTCACTTGATTGGAACACTCTCTTGAGCTTGAACGCCTCTCCGTCGGATATTCCTTACGTCGAATGAGGAATTCTTATTTCAAGGCCTCCGTAAGTCTCCGCCAGCCTAGAATTCCCACTAGGACGCTGAGCTGGTTGTACCCTAAAAAACCCAAAAGTTAGATGAGCACTTCGTGATTCTGTGATTTTCTTGAATTCTCTAATACTGTTTCCAAGATTTCATGGACTTGTATCAAAGTTCTGGATATTTTCCCGTAGATAGCGGCTAGGCCAGAACTGTGATCTCCAGACGGCGGATCCCAGTCAACCACGATCTATCAAAACTTGTCCAACCCAAAGGCCTGACCAAAGGGTTAATTGTTGTTCTGTTTGCAGTCTCTGATGAACCTCTGGCGGTCTCAAATCTGAAATAGTACTTACCAAGCCATTAATAAATGATGAAATTAAGAAAGATGCTATTATGCTACCAAAATCCTTCTGTAGCGCAACGTCCCATTAATTCATTCTTGACCTCTTTTCAAGGAATCTAGTTCGTTCTTGCCTTGCTTACTATCGCCTCAAAGGTATTATTGACTTTAAAATTTTTGGCCGAACTTATTGACGTTCTCCTGGAAATAACTAGATTTATAACTTGAAGATACAAGTGTGGGCACGGAGGGTGTCGAAGGGCTCTCATCTAGCCCCCATGGCACAGGGTCCGAAATATACTGAAAACCATGGGGTATAATGATTACTGGCATTGCATTGCGCTGGGAGTACTTTCTTTATAAACTAGATGAATCCACGAGGCAATTCATAAAATTATACATGCTTGCTTGAAAAGTACAATCTCGTTACATGACAGTACATTCTCGTGCATAGCCTTCTTAAGGTTATGGAATATTACATTCTCGTGATTGATAGTACATTCTTGATTGATAGGCCAATTTACATTCTTCCTAGATCATCCTCGTGCGTTTCTTGGAATATAATATCCTTTATAGCTAGTCTTGTTACTTATTACTATTGTTTTACCGCATGATTTATCACACTTTCTTTCATTATTACACCTTCTAGAGCTAAAACATTAAACATGTAAACTATGTCGACATGATGACACGAAGATACCTACTGGGCCAATGTGCTCACTTCCTACTTTCTCAACCTTTTCAGGAAGCTCTAGTGGATCGAAGTCGGATCATTCCAGTGGTGGCTCTGAGAGCGAGTGAAGATTGAGAAGAACTCTAGATAGTTTGTCAAACTTGAGTCTGTTATTTTTACTAAGGATCATTCGCTACAATAGGCGGTGAAGTTGATCATGCCTATGTAATTTTCTATTTTCTTGAGTCTAGTGAGTCATGTTGTCAAGAGACTCATTGTTAAATTGTAAACTCTGATAATTATTCAACAAAGTTGAAGGTTTGGGGTTTTATGATGTTGCGTACATTATTATGCTTTTCTATGAATGAATGTGGCACTATGATTGTCTTGCTAGTTAAAGGCTTACTTTGCCGGCTGTTCATATTCACGACTTATTTCTGCTGAAATACTGGGGCGTGACACTATTTCTGTCACACACTATTTGACTACATCGACTACTATAACATGCTCCCACTTACAATAGTGTTGTTGATCCTTCAGTGTTCTTACATGTTACTCACAACACTCCTTTATAACTCACATTATATCTGAAAACTTCCATCTATCATATATCACAGAGCTTCACTATGATTATAATGTGATTAATTTTTATAACCCATTCACCTCCCTCTAGGCTTATCCAGCCATTTACTAGGCAACAGAGGTAGGTAGTGGAAGGCATCCACTTGCTCATGAGTTCCCTTGACGATGGGTGGTTGAGATGGATGTTGGTATGCAGAAGGCTGACTCGTGGAACGTTGATATATGGAGTGTTGACTCATGGATGTGGAAGGCTAATAAGACATGGAGGGTTGACTACAAGATGTGGAGGGTTGATAGGTGGAAGGTTGGCTATAAACTGTGGTGGATTGATGATGGAATGTGGAGGGTGACTGTGGCTCGATTGTGAAAGGATCAAGAGAATTTTGGAGTTGGTAGCATATGAAGTGTACTCGATTATATAGTTGCTGCATGGATGTAATATCGTTCAAGGCTAAGAAAAAATGGTATTGTGGCATTGCATTTGAGATAAGCATCATGATTTGCTCCTTCCCTAGAAGATGCCCCGGTACTTGCGTGGCCATGTGACGCCAGCGGTCAGCATAGATCATGAACTCCTTGTTGGGGCTCATCCTCTCTTGGGCCAGATCTACAATGGAATATCTGGGCCCAACCTGGCCTTGAAAATCCTGAATAAATTTATCTTGCAAAATCTTGAAATCCACAACATGCTCGTGTGGCAGAGAAAAAAACCAATCCCAAGCCGGGCCTTCTAACGATAACCCAAAGAGATAGGCCATCAGGCAATGGTCATATTTAAATTGGGCCGACTCATAGATAAACTCCTTCAAGTGCACAAAAGGATCACCGATTCCACCATATCCACAGTAAGCAGGAATTTGGGAAGGTGGTGGAAGATGGAGATTTTGGAATGCCAAAAGAATCTTCATGGAGGGTTTAGGATAATCCGCCATTAAAGCTTATCACACTGGTGTTGAGCATTAGAAACCATCTCCTGGGTAGGGAGAGATTGAGGAGTACATGGGTCACCTTGAGAATGAGGATGTGGATGTAGACTCGGGCCAGGATAATGGGGCAGATAAGTGGATCCGGGCTGAAAAGAAGAAAAGCCAATTCTGGGAGTAGAAGGATACATGGACCTTGGTTGAACATTAGAAGTATGTGGGCTATTTGGACCAGCGGTATAAGGAGACCCTTTTGAAAAGTTGGCAAGGAATTTATGGACTTGACACAGGTCCATTTGGTGAACAAGGTGTGTTATGTGGGTCACTAGATCAACTTGTTCACGTGACGTTCCATGGGAAGAAGGACCCACGTGGGAAGAGGATTCTACGCAGGAATAGGAAGCAGAAAGAGAAGAATAAGACTACACAAGGTTGAGATGGGACTCTATGAGAGAGAGAGAAGGAAAGACCTTACTCAGAATATAGAAAATATCGTATAAATACAAGCCAAGAAAGAGAATAGGAAAAAAACAAGAGGGCAACCCTTAGAAGATGAACGTGGTGCACCCAAGTGCCGCGTTCAAGAGAACACGGTCACTATGATGACCACATTCAGACTTTGTGAAAGAGGAGGGGGAGCTAACTCTACGCTCAAGAAACAATGCAAAATGTGACTATGAAAATAAAGCTAAAATGCACACCACGGGCTTAGTAATAGATCAATTATCTTTCAAAAGCCTAGAGAAACGACCAACGATGCAAAACAACTAGAACTCCAGGGTCCTGATTGAACACGGTTACCATAGCGGCCGTGTTACAAAAAGTGGTCTCTGGCCTGACCGCGATTAATCAAGAACCCGAAACACATAGGAAATGCAATGTAAGAGGGTCTTACCTAAGCCAAACAAGTTAGAATGATGTGGAATTATTTTATGGATTTCAATTGACCTTTAAATGGATTAATTAAATGCAATTCCCTCAAGAATAGGAATCCTAAAGGGAAAGGGTCTTGAACTCCTGGCTGACCTAGGGTTTAACTCTCTCACACACAGATGCAAATGTAGACACTAAAGGGATGACAGCTATAACCAACTCAACGTCCATGTGGGAATCCACGGCTCGCGGAGGCTTACAGAGATTCTCAGATGAGTCTCCTTGTCGACCATGAGGAATACACGACCAAGAGGGATACACTCGTCAAAGGGGTTATGAATAACTAATCATAAATAGTATGCATGAACCTATGCACACTGGAGTGCATGCAAGTCTAGCCTAGAAACTAACAACCAAGATGATAAGACCAATGCAATCAATAAGTAAGCATGATACGATAAACAAACACACAACAATATGGAGAGAATCACATAAGAAACTAGACAAATAATATAAGGGGCTCGAGCAAGGAACTCACCTGAACGCACTGGTCTCCGAATCTACGAGGTTGAACGTGGTCTGGACAGGGGCCGCATTTGATGAATGTGGTCCCTATAGAGACCGTGACTGAAATAGAACCAAAAACAACAAGAAAAAAATGGATAAAAATTGGTGAAAAACTTGACCTAAAGACTACACAAACACATAGAAGAGCAGGAAGGCAGTAAAGGCATGATGGGCACTAGAGGTCCCACCGTAATCGCCAGAAATGTTGTCGCGCCAAAAATATGCCCCATAAAAAGGGTATGAGCGATGAAAGCAATATCTGTTTGATAAAGAATAAAGAAAAGGACCTGCAATCGCTACCAAGGGATAACAACGTAAACAAAGGCAGAACACTTAAAACATACATTGCGTACCTTGGAATAAGAAGACACAACAAGAAAGAAGATAAACAGAATCTAGCTAAGAATGCGATCATTGTAGTGACCACAACCTTCTGAATGCGGTCATTGGGACCACCACGTTTAGAACAAGGGTGTAGGAGATATAGATTAACCTCTTCCTCACTTTCCTACTGACTAGAAAGCAAGTGCCTCATGTCTATGCCTACCTATACCTACGAAACAAAGTAAACATGAGCAGAACCCATTAGAACTTGATGATGTATAGCATCTATCCCTTAAAAAACATGAGCAAGCAAAAGTAAGGGGATGATACCTCGGGGGTTGGGTTTTTTACCCCTATAGAGGGAACAAAAGATAGGTGTGTGTTGTGTGATTGTAAAATGTAGCAAAAGGAGATAGTAAAGAGTGGTATGCAATGCATGCAATGAAGAAAGAGTGCAAGTAGTGTAAGAGAGAACAATAGAGATAAGAAGAAGAGGACTTAGAACTTCTCTGGCGATTTTGGGTCAAAGAAGAGAGTATCCAACACGTCATGGCACCTCCCCAGTGTAGATGTTTATATCTACCTTCCCCAAACTAAGCAAATAATATGCATAAGCATGAACATGGAATATGATGAAAGGAGCGATAAGAATAAGAAACTAACCGTGATCGCCACCAAGGGTTAACAACGCCAAAAAGGTGTGGGAAAAGAATGCAACGGCGTCGCGTACCTTGGAAAAAGATGAAGACTTGATCGAGCTTGATGAAGAAGGGTGCGGGAACTTTACGTGGATTACACCTCCTCGCCTTCCAGCCAACTAAAAGAAGAGGGCCGCATGTTGTCTTGCTCTCCTGCAAATCAAAGACAAAGACAAAGGCAAAAATGCATAAGAAACATGCAAGTGTATTATCTACCCCGTATGCATAAAGTAAGCATGAAAACAAGAGGGAAAAATGCACCGGGGAGGGTTTTTAACCCCTGTAAAAGGGTGTAAAAGACAGGTGTGTGTGTGTGTTGTGATGAGAATAGAACAGAGAAGGAGAATTAACACGCAGCATAACTGGGGAAAATGTGCATGCAAAATGGAGAAAAGTGCAGAAACATAGAACAGTGATGAAATCAGAAAAGTAGGAGGAAAGAACTAAGAAAAGGAGCGAGGAAATAGAGCCATAAGTGACGGAATATGAAGCCAATACTTCCCTGAGTAGGCTGGGGTCAAAGAGAAGAGTTGACAATGCGGCATGACTTTGCCCCGAACCAAGAAAGAGCCCCCCTTCACGCACTGCGAACTGGGTGCCTATTTATAGGAGTGCAGAAACCCTAGCTCGAAATTAGGAGATAAATCCTCGAAATAGGAGTTTTGATTTATAAAACCTCGAGATAACAACAAGGATAAGAGTCCTGGATGGATAGAAAGCGAGGTGGAGGCCTATCTCCCTCTAAAATGGATCAAACAAGGATTCCAAAGAGTCCTCGGCCGAAGAAAACGGAGTTCAAAATCATCTGAATTCTTTAATGAGATAGCGATCTATCGCAAGGCCGCAACTTGAAGATCGCGGTCTTGCATGGACCGTCACTTGGTAGGATCAGGCAGAAGTTCAAACAGTCGAGCCGGGGCGTCCGAGAGGCTCCTTGGACAAAAATCGAGAATACGGTCTTCAAGAGACCGCTACCTAAAGGTGGCGGTCTTAAGAAGACCGTCACATGGCAATAAATATAAATAAAATTATAAATTAAAAATTTAAAAATACCAAGAAGAACGCGGTCACCTAGGGGACTGCCTTCTCATGAAGGCAGTCTCCAAAGAGCCAGCTACCATGATGGATAAAAATAAAATAAAAATAAAAAAATTATTGTTCACTTGAGAAGGCGGTCACCTAGGTGACTGCGTTCTCATGAAAGCGGTCTCCTAGGAGACCTCCTTCAGAGAACCTACGCGGGGTTTTTTCGGGCACCCGTTTGGCCGCCCGAACTGCCCGAAACGATCCCGAAAGTTGGGGAATCAAAGCTAAAGGTCTCCTAAGCTCAATGGGCCCGAAAAATGGTCAAGAAATGGGCTCGAAATACGGTCAAAGGAGACTCCAAAATAATGGATAATTCAGAGCATTATAAAGGAGAAATAAGAGAATAAACTCAACTCGTAGGTTGAAAATGGGTATCAACAGATGCCCCTCCTTGATGTCCACTTTGCAAGGGAGCGAGCGAAAGCGGCACGGAGGCGGAATGGAAAGGGGATGGAGCAAAAGTGATAGCTATGTGAAATGGAGATGAAGTGAAGAGAACTGAAAAGTGGGCATCAACGCAAAAGACACCTATCATGACCAACAAGCAACAAGAATTCTCTCGAAAATGCCGAACTAACCACAAGGAATTGGTGATGCGGATGAGACATGTCTGGAGAACTAAACTAACGAAGGAGAAAAGAAACACGACCAACCTCATCAAGGGACACAATCTAGAGCCGATGAGGGGATCAGAAGAACCACAACTGAAAAGATGGAAAAGGGAAAGTAACGAGATAAAAATCCAGATAAGAATCACGCTGGCCAACCAGACCAAGCAGGCAGATCAGAGAAAACGTTCAAATTCAGAGTGGAATGAGAATCTCATATCTAAGAGAACTAAAGTACAATAAACCATTGCTGAGGAGACACCTTGAAAGAATTACGAGGCGTGAGTGCTCAAAAATGACATGATGCGTGATGGGCTAAAATAAAGAAATCATCAAAACGAATGCAAAGAAAGATAAAATAGAAAGTACCCAAGGATAAAATTGCTAGACCGGGCAAGACGAGGTCAAGAGTCTTCTTGCAACCACGTGATACAAGAGTCCATCGTCCCCCACCCGATTCAAACTAACGGCTTATCCAATGATTAATCATGTGCTCCTAGATCATCATCATTTTTGTTAAAGGGGAACATCAGATCCCAGAACACACGGACAACCAGGCGGTCCTTGAGAGGCTATAATAATGTAGATTACCATATAGTAATGTAACAATGAGAAGGGATAGAGAGCCATACCTGACTTACCTGCCAAGCGAAACAACATTTTTTTAATTTTATATAAGGCACAACATAACAAATAGCATGAAGATAACATAACAACATAGGTGAACAAAACATAGTGAAAACAAACTGAACATAACATCACAAGGATGAACAGAACATAGCAACATAACAAACACCACAAGAACAAACGGCAAGTGCGCGTGGGATTGAAGACATTGTGGGACAAGACAACACGACATGGGGGGATAGCACACGATGAGACATGACATTACACGACACAGTGGGACATCACACCCGGTGGGACAAGAATATGGTGGGACAAACACTACAAGAAAAATGGGAAATATCGACGGTATTTTCTGACTAAAAAGTTTTCATCGGAAACACGTCGGAATGATTCGACTTTCTAACAGAAATATATTATGTCAGAAATTCATCGATAATTACCGACTATTTTTTGACATAATTATTTTGTCAGAAAGACGTTAGAAAATTTTGACAAAAATTTTTAACATCAAAACTACGTCGAATATTTCGGACTTATTTCCGACAAAAACAAGTTTCATCAAAAATAAATAATTGCGGGTTAAAATGTATGAACAGTTTCTGACGGATAAATGAAGGTCGAACATTCCTTGCAAATACGTCGAAATAGTCAGATATATTTTCGAAAAAAATAAACTTTGTTGAAAATAAATAATTGCAGGTTAAAATGTATGAACAGTTTCTGACGGATAAGTTTAAGGTCGAACATTCATTGAAAAGTTTCCGACGTTATGCCGATAAACCATTATTCGTCGAAATATTTTGATATATTTCCGACTGATCTTTTATCTATCAAAAAATGATTAAATAATTTTTCACACTTCCTATTATTAATTAAATTTATGAACAGTTTCGGTAGATAATATATAATGTCGAAAATACGTTAGAAACTTTGTTATTAATAAATATTATTATATTGTTATATTTATTAATTATCACTTTTATGGTGTTTCATCATTTTAGTAACTATTTTATGGTTATTGGATGATAAGGGTGACAAATATATGGTAAGGAAGGGTGACAAATCGATCATATGGGTTCAAATGAGTTATTAAGGGTGACAAATGGGTTACTAACGGTGACAAATGGATCATATGGGTGACAAATGGGTTACTATGGGTGACAAATGTGTTAGTAAGGGTGACAAATAACTCATATGGGTGACAAATGGGTTACTAAAGGTGAAAATAGCTCATATAGGTGACAAAATGAGTTACTATGGATGACAAATTGGTCATTTGAAATGAGGTAACATATAGATCACAGAGGTGGGCTGAGTGGACTTCATGACAAATGGGTCATAAACGTTCTGTGGTAACAAATAAGTTGACAGGTGAGGGTGATATTTATGAGTTTCTTGTCATTTATGATATATATTTTTCTATCATTTTTACCTTTTTTGTTAATGTTGTATTTATTAATTATAATTTTTATGATTTTATAGTCATTTTCATAATTATTTTGTTATTATTGTATCTATTGGTTATGAATTTTATGATTTTGTATCATTTTCACAATTATTTTTGTATTATCGTATTTATTGATCATCATTTTTATGGTTTTTTTGTTATTTTTATAATTATTTATAATTATTATATTAAATGGATATCATTTTCATGGTTTGTTTGTTATTTTCTTGCATATGTGACAAATTATCATATTTATTTATTATCATTTTTTATGAATTTTTATTATTATTATTGTATTTATTTTTTCTTTTGGGTTCATCTTCCGTATTTGAGAGCAAAGAGTAAAATGAATGATAAGGGCGACGAATGCATATTATTGGTGACAAATAAGTTGACAGAGGTAACAAATGCACATTAGTAGTGACGAATAGGTTGACAGGGGCGACAAATGTGCATAAGGGGTGACAAAAGACTCTTAACGGTGAAAAATGCACAAAGGCGACGGCTCCCAGGGGCAAAGGCGATGGCTCTTGCATGCTAAGAGTGAAAGATGCCTATTAGTGGTGACAAATAGATCAACAGGGGGGACAAATGCGCATGAAGGGTGACAAATGGATCCTAACAATGAACTATGAGCACGAAGATAAGCCCTACTAATATTAGAACCATCGACAAACCCTGCTACTTATAGGGGAAGAACTCCCCTTCGTAAAGGTAACCCCTACCTGCGATTGATGGTATCCTTCATTTGACGACAATCACATCACATAAAAATCAAGCATCCATCATGCAAAGAAAGATTGCAGAAAAAGAAATTATATTGATAGGGGAAGAGGGTACAAGCAGCTACTCGTCCTCTTTAGGACGGAACCTGTCAGGTTGGAGGCTCAACACCCCCTTGTTACAAAACAGGCGGTCCACCTTCGCCAAGGTGTCCTGCCAACCTTGTAGGTACCCCTACTTGTATTGCTCCGAAATGTCACCGCCGCTGCTTTCCCTGATGGCTAGTCCGACACCGGCAAGGCTTCCTTTGGGAAGCACAGCCGTTTGGTGAGAACTTGCTCAGACGAAGAATCTGACTTCTCATACGATGACATCTTCACGAGAGTGTCTTTGACCCCAAAGAACTCAAGATGTCCTTAGGGTTCCCCACAGAATCTCTATTTTTAGGAAGGAGATGAAACCCCCAGAGGGCAAAAGAGTCTTCGTGTGTGGAAGAAGCGACGGGACAACGAAGATCGTTCCATCTCCCCAACTGTTCTGACTCTTGGTCCTTCCTTTTCGTTGATCATGAGATCGCTTGGACCGAGGTTCCTTTCATCTGGATACATCAGCCGCATAGTAGACGAGAGGCCAGAGAGAGATACTACAATGGCTAACACCGCGTAGTGGTGACAAATAGTTATCAGTGGTGACAAATAGGCTTCAAGGCTGACAAATATCTCGTAAGGGTGATAAATCGATAACAGAAGTCATAATATGTGATGAAGCGAAACAAAGGCGATGCCTAGCAAGCAATAAGGGTGACAGATAGCTTGTTATGAGTGACAAATAGCCATTAGAAGTGACAAATAGCTCTGTAACAGTGACAAATAGCTCATGACAGTGAAACTTGAAGAAACTCAAGTTCGCTTGAAGGATTTAATTGTGTCCAAGTGATCCTAACTCTACCAACACGAATCTGAAGCTTTCCTAATCATCAAACGACGCTGATTAAACTCGACCTATCTTTCTAACTCTACCTGCCTTTCATATGTTCAATCTTGGTGGTTGTAAGACTCTTCACACTTAAGCTCCTGCCAACAGTACATGAGACATTTTATCAAACACTTTGTCAGCATAGGTGAATATTCAATACGCAAAGACCTTAATTCAAACTGCTAAGGATATGCACAGACCTCAATTCAAACTATGCAGGATATGCACAGACCTTGATTCAAACTATGCAGGATATGCACAGACCTTAGAGGTACATGTGCTCTGACTTGAGTTCATATGCTCATACTTGTATGAAACATGTGCTCTGACCATGCCTAGTTTGCACTGACTTGATGCCTTGAATGCTCTGACTTGATGCCTTCATGCTCTGACCTGATGCCTTCATGTGCACTAACTACAGTAAAGTTGCTCCGACCTTATAATGCACACTAGCACATATGCTTAGACCTTATAGTGCAATCTAGCACATATGCTCAGATCTAAAATTGTACATATGCTCAGACCTAAGTGTGCGCTCATGCACATATGCTCTGACCTTAGTGTGCAACAGTGACAATGTGCACTGTGTTGACGCCCATTTTTTGCCTATGGTTGAGTCATTCTTCTTACCGCTATTTTTGATGCCTCGAGTTGTCCATTACTCATTGGGCCATTTTTAGGCATGTCTTTGGACTTATTTTATGGGTATTTCCTCCCTGGCTAGATTTGCTCTTGAATTCGGGCTTAATGGGCATGGATTTCACTTGGTTTGGGGGGTAAATAGGCTTATTTATCCCATTTTATTAATTTCCACCGCCCAGCCTAACGGCGGTCTATCGATAGACCATTTGAGATTCTGGGCGGACATTTTGGAGATCGTTTATATCACTTGGATTTATCTCTGGATTAATTGGCTATTTTCTAAATTTTCACCGACAAACTAATACACGGCTTTCACTAGGCCGTTTATTCAAGGTGGGCGGTCCATCACACGACCGTTTAGTTGCCAGAGTCCTCAGCGAGTTGATTTTTTAGATAATTATATAGCTATCTCATTTTATAAATTTATCACCGACACCAGATACACGGTCTTGCAATGGGCCGTGTGACTGGTTGAGCGGTCTATAGATGGAACATTTATATCATAAGAGTCCTATGCCGTATCAATCGGTCTATTCTCTAGGATTAATGGCTTATTTATCTCATTTTCTATTTACCACCAACACCTATAGGCGGTCTACTAATGGACCGTGTATTGGCATGGGCGGCCCATCGATCGACCGCTTATACGGTCGAGATCCTTGGGCTGGTTGGTTTTTCTCTCTCCATCCATGGTCGAATGAGCTCTTTCGTCCTCGATTTTCTCTGCGGATTCTCAAAAAAATTGAGTGCCATTTGATCCTAGTGAAAGCTGGTGATATTATTTTCGATTTATCCAAAAGAATTGCGGCATAATTTTCGCTGAAAACCCCTCAATTTCGAGTGGACTTTCAGGGTCTATAAATAGTACCCATGGTCCAAGCTCGAAAGGGGGGGGGAGATCCAGCGTTTGCATCGAAGTGCTGTTGAATTCTTGAGCGGATCTCAGCCAGGGAGGAAGGCTCTCTACATCCATTTGACCCTTCGGTTCAGGGAGTAGTAGTTTTTTTTAGTGTTTTGGTCTAGTTGTTTGGTCATTCGTTCATTGTTGCATGGTCATTTCCTTCACCTTTTCTCCACGTTTTCACTGGCATTCTCATTTTCTCACTCTTCCTATTGTTTTCCACGCCCCATAGGGGTTAAAAAACCAACCCCCCAGGTATCCCCCCATTCCATTATGTGCTTAGTTTTCCATTCATTATGTGCTTAACAAAACTGATTTGGGTTGTGTTTTTTGGTCGTTTACTGTGTTTTGCAGGTCAACAGAAGCTTTAGCACAAGGCCCATCCCCTCTGGCCGGCTGGAAGGGGTAGAGGATCAAGTCCCTTGGCTCGGACTCTGGCAGCTTTGCGCAGTCTATCTTCGTCTGTCTTCAGTTGTGAACGGTCCTCCATGGACTGTCCATCTCCTGTTCACGGCCGACCTCGGACCGTCTAGGCTCCAACCGACCATTTTTCCCACATTCCTCTGTAGCCCTGTACATGGCCTATCGATAGGCCGTTTACGTACTCAGGCGGTCTCCAAAGGGCCGTGTTCCACCTATTCCAGCACTGCATCATTGGCAAGTGTCTTTACTCCTTTCTCCCCTTTCCAAGGTATGTTGTACTCTCTTATTGTGCTATGTATCTTGGTGGGGATCACAACGTTCTTTTGTACATGAGTAGTTCTTTGGTTGCCCTTCCCCCCTTTTAGTTCATCAATTACTTTCATATTCACATTTGAGTTAAGGGAAGGGAAAGAAAAACTTGTCAACACCCCCTTTTTTGGCGATCACGGTGGGACGCCTATTGCGCATCGTGCTTCTGATTTTGTTGATCTACTCTTTTGTGTGGTTGGATAAGTTATCAGTCCACTTGGGTTTGTCATTTCAATTATTGTTGTTTTCTGTTCACGGGGTTGGTAGCGGTCTTATACAAGGCCGTTTACAGCGTCAAGCGGTCGATCGATAGACCGTCCACTTTTGCGTCAGGTACGTTTTGGCCATTTATAATTCTGTCGATTCGCTATCATTACACGGTCTTGTCAGGGCCGTCTCATAGGTTGCGCAGTCGTTTGCCAGACCGCTCCGTTCGTTAAGTACGCTGTAGTTTCCATCGTTTCAGTTTAGTTCTATTTTGTGTCTTTATTTTTACTACTCCCTGCCATTTAGCGGTCCTATCCAGGGCCATGTACACTGCCTGCGTGGTCTACCATCAGACCGTGTATTTGCTACAGTGCACCCGAGATTGATATTTTGTGTGTTGTTTCATATCATTTCATACTTATTTGTGGGTGCTACTCATCTCCCCTGGTTGTCATTTATCTCTGCACTATTATTGTCGTACTTGCCATATTGTTTGATCATTGCTTATTAGTTTTAGGCTAGACTTTGCATGCACTCCGGTGCACGTAGGTTCCTTCCTTGGTAGGGGATCCTCTCGTCTCCATATTCCTTGGAGCCTACTAGGTGACCTTATCCGGGACCTCCGTAAGCCCTCGTGAGCTATGGATTCCCACACGGATGTCGGGAAAGTTGTACCTTATCACCCCGAGTCTAGGCTGCATCAGTGAGAGAGAGTAAAGTTAGAGTCAACCAAGTCCCCGTTCCACCCCTACTAGGAACCTTGTTGTTGAGAGAACCTCATTTAATTCAATTCACTAAGGTTCTTAAAGGGGCAAACATATAAAAATTTTCGCGCATCATTGCAACTTGGTTGATAATTGGTTGCCTCTTCTCTCTTCTTTGTTTGTTAGCTATCTCCATTTATGTGCTTGTTAGGTGTTGTTTCTCTTTATTCGAGGTGTTCGTTGCATGTGGAGTTGCTTCACACCCACATGATCTTCTCCTATGGGCAATTCCTTATCCATCTCCTATCTCAACCCCTTGTTTGATTCCCCTCTCACCATGTCTTCCTACGATTTCTCTCATTCCCGCGAGGACTCTCTCCCGTACGGACTTTTGGAGGACCCACCTCGGGTGATGGGAATCGACGCCGAGCATGTACATTTTATTTTACATTTATGTCCTTTATTTTATTTGTATATCCATGGAAAAGTATATGCGCAATTGTACGGCTTTGTAAGTCAATGCGTCATTCCCACGGATTGTATGGGTTTCTATGTAATTTACCAGTAGGACCAGCAAGGGGGCCCTCAGCCCTTTCCCATTGGTCCATGTCATTCATGTGGGGTGGTCAACCATCCTAGGTGGCCATCTAGAAGAGTTGAATGCCAATTGACCACATGGGAGACAAAGGGGGTAAATTTTCCAAGGTAGGCTACCTACCCTTCCAACTTGTCCCCTCTTGGTCAACGGGGCGCCCCTCCCTTTATTATTTTATTATTTTAGTGTGTGTTATTCACACTTCATCCCAGCCCTCCATTCCCCATCCCTAGATCCAAGGGTCTACATTTGATTAGATACATAGCATATAAAAGGTTGTATTTTCCATTTGTTAGCATTAATGAAGAGAAAATTGTTGGAAAATCAAGAGTGCTTCTTGAGCCCCTCCCCTCTCCCCTGGTGTTCATCTCCTCCAACCCCCAATTCTAGAGTGGTTTCATCTCCATCCCCTCCCCTCAATCTCTGGTTGTGATCTGTGCCGCCGCCGCCGCCGTTCGTGCCGCCATCGGACCGCCATCGAGCCACCGTCGAAGTTCTATCTTCAGCAAACAGTAGCCCCTTGCACAAAATTTTGCAGTCTGCCCCGAGATCTTCTGGATCTGAAAATTTTATGGTGTGTTCCTATCTTCAATCCCCACCACCACAAAAAAAATCCCGTCCAAATTCCATCATTTATATTTTTTCGATTTCGTGTGTTTCTGTTTCCCAGTTCTGTCCAGTTTCAGATCTGTGTGACAGCACCTCTGTAATCCCCCCTCCGACCATCTTGTTAATTTTTACAAACCCTCCCAATTTTACTGGGAGTTCTATCCACCGTCCCATCACTCCATGAGTTTTCCTGATTTTTGATCAGCCTTCCACCTATTTTACAAAAATCGTTTCCAGAGCCATCTATAGTGCTATCTACCAGTTTCCAATTCCTCACAATTCGTAGCCACCTCCAAATTTGTCGAAAAAAATACTGCCATCTTCCTTGTTCCATTTCCTACAACTTTGATGAAGAACAAAACTTCAGATTCTGGCGTCTATCTATCGGTCAACGGCAGTTCTCAGACAAGTTCCCTGTTGTTCTGAGACTTCAGGCACTATACAACAGGAATTCAAAAATTCAATAAAGCTCAGATCGTGTAGATCCAGGTCCGATCTCTAGGCCTAGATTGAAGTACTTCAAGAGAGCTTTCCAACGATAGCTCATGCACCCCAATCTGACATCGGGATTGATCGCAGCGTCCATTCTCGCCGGAGCGCGCGCCTGAAAACAGAACCGGCAGATCTGTGGTCGATTATTCCGACCGGTGCCGAACGGAGCCACCCGGCCTCCGTCCGGTGAACCAGCGTGCCGCCATCCCGGGGAGCGCATCCCCAAGTGTCCCCACTACAGCGGTGCCACTGGGTCCCACACGGCCCTTCCGGACAGCACGTGGGCCCCACAGTCATAAGTTCGGGTGCTGTCAAAGAGACGCGAGAAGCCGCCAGTCAACCCGAATTCGGTATTCCCGGGCCCATTTGTGTAGCCCTTTACCTCCCTGCGTGGAGTGGGCAGTGAGTC
Organism: Amorphophallus konjac; assembly: GCA_022559845.1. Classification (NCBI taxonomy): domain Eukaryota; kingdom Viridiplantae; phylum Streptophyta; class Magnoliopsida; order Alismatales; family Araceae; genus Amorphophallus; species Amorphophallus konjac. The sequence goes on along the minus strand of CM040122.1, from coordinate 171,261,991 downwards.
ATTGCTGTCATTATTGTGTATTAATTGTTCCGGGAGCACGGTTTTTGGCCGGGTCCGTCTTCCCCACGCCGGGAGCGTGGAGGTATCGTATTCGCTCCTTGCTTGGCATTTCGCTTATTTCCATATATGCTTTATATGCCTCTGCTAGAGAGCATGTTTTAGGACCTAGCTTGCTATATATTTTCATATCACCGCTGCTGCGAGAGAGAGCGAAGCCGTCCCGTGACCCGATCCGGACACGAAAGTGCGAATTGACCACCCTAGCTCTTGCCGGTTTCTCAACCGTGCACGTCCGACGCTTCCCTCGTTAAGGGACAATCACGAGCCCACCTAGAGTCTGAGGACTGCATTCTTCATTCGAGTCGTGTCCGTGGTCTGTCCCGCATCAATTTGGTATCAGAGTGAGGTTGAGTCTAGGGTGTCAACAAAAAAAAGTGTCATTTACGTCTAGTCATTAGTCATTGCCTACGTCGTGTTTAGGGTCATCATTATTTTAAAACAAAAAAAAAGTGTGTCTTTTTGCATTGCATCCCAATAACCCGGTATATCAAAAGGTGTTGTCCGAACGTTAGGTTACGTCTATCGGGAAGGCCGCACACTTGTGCGAGTGATCTTCGGATCGATTAACTTCGCCATGTACCGAGTCTTGGTGTCTTGTCCTTAGTGTGCATGCATCCCAAACCATGCATAGTCGGTCTAGTGTCTTGTCTAAATGGCCTTGCATATCCATTCCTAGGGATCCTTTCCCATCTTTTCGGCACCAATGGCCAACCCATGTCGACCCGTCCAAGGTGATAGGTCCGTGTCCGAGTACATCCGGGACTATGATAAGTACCGGTTGGAATATGGCTTGGGAGAGGAGAGCACCACGATCGCATTTCAGTTCCGGAGAGGTTTTCGACTTTATTTTCGAATCCACTGTCTTGTCCGTGATGCATTCTCTCTGGCGCAGTCCTATAAGGTTGCTCTGGAGGTCGAGCCATTTGAGTCTCAATTTAATGATGACCTACAACGAGCCGATGCTGCCCTGGCTACCCTTCGGCAAGCATCTACCTCCCACCCAAGTCCCGAGCCGATCGGACTACCTACGCCATTGCCTTCACCACCCGTGAGTGCTCCGTTACCACCCTTACCTTCCGATCCACATTCGGAACCATCATGCTTGGAGCCACCTCACCCCGAGCCACCCGTGTTTCTAACGGGTACGCTATACATGGCCGAGCCACTTCTTAGTTGGCTCAAGGATGGCTTGGTCCCACGTCCTTACCCTTCTATGGACCCCACCTTACCTACCGTGCCCGTCAACTCTTTCCACACGACCTTTCGGTCTAGTCACCATATTGATACATTGGATGACCTTATTATGGGATTAGATTCACAATGAAAGTTGACGCATCTTTTGGCCCGAGGCTTTGACCAACTCGCTAGTCTTAGCTTCACCCATCGGGCCTTAGGGTCCATTACCTCCGTGTGCACCGTGGGGTGTGTCAGCACGGAGATTCTTCTACTCCTCTCGATGCCGGCCGAGTCCGACTTCATTCTCTTTTGCCCAAGGGAGGAATCTTATTTTCTATACATGTCCGTCGTCCCACCGCTCACAATGTATGACGGTGATTATGAATTCATAAATTGGGACCGAGTCATGGGAGAACCCACTTCATGGGGTCATACCTTCTTCGACCCTTTTGACCCCTTCACTAGATAACCTCCCGAGCTTTCATACTCACTCCACTTCTTCCACGGAGTTCACTATCCCACCATTTCCACTCGGGCCAAGCAAGCTCCACATAGCCATAGGTCCGAACCTTCATTTGGGGGTAATGAAAACTTTGGTTTCCCCGATCCATCTAGTCCACCCGCACCTCCCGGACTTCCCACACCCAAGCCCAATGTCCATGATTGGTGCATCATAGGGTGTCTAGGAGTTCCCCATGACGTCAACCTCCGGTTACGTCAAATGCTTGCATGGCACACATTCGGGTGTCCTGGTCCGCCGTCACCCATGTACGGGTCGGACTAACCATAGATTTGTCTAGGGTCATAGTTGAGTCAATGTGCTTTTCTTTGTGTGGTTTGTTTTGTGTGGTTTGTTTGCATAGTTTGTGTGTCGTTTGTTTGTCTGCATGTGTCTTGTGCATGCTCGTCGATGTCAGTCTCTTATGAGTGAGAGGCGAGTGGACTCGCTCGATGAGTATGGGATCGGTTCTATGTCTACACCCAGATCTAGTCACCTACAGGGACTCAGCGGTGATTCCTAGTGAGTCTTTGAGCAGCCACTTCCCCTTTGAGAGTGCCCCACCCGGAGTGTCCACCTCTAGCCTATAGCAGCTTGTGCATTTCGAGTATATATGGAATGAGTAGGTGACGGTCACTTGGAGTGGAGCATACCCGCGCTACTTGGCACGGTGACGGATCCGCCGGAGTACTCGAGCATCCATACCCCGACTCGACGGGGTAGAGTTCCTCCCACCCGAGGAGATTTGATGGGAATCGACGCCGAGCATGTACATTTTATTTTGCATTTATGTCCTTTAGTTTATTTGTATATCCATGGGAAAGTATATGCATAATTGTACGGCTATGTAAGCCAATGCGTCATTCCCACGGATTGTATGGGTTTCTATGTAATTTACCAGTAGGACCAGGAAGGGGGCCCTAAGCCCTTTCCCATTGGTCCATATCATTCATGTGGGGCTTGTCAACCATCCTAGGTGGCCATCTAGAGGGTTTGAATGCTAATTGACCACATGGGAGACAAAGGGGGTAAATTTTCCAAGGCAGGCTACCTACCCTTCCAACTTGTCCCCTCTTGGTCAAGGGGGTGCCCCTCCCCTTATTATTTTATTTTTTTTGTATGTGTTATTCACACTTCATCCCAGCCCTCCATTCTCCATCCCTAGATCCAAGGGTCTACATTTGATTAGATACATAGCATATAAAAGGTTGTATTTTCCATTTGTTGGCATTAATGAAGAGAAAATTGTTGGAAAATCAAGAGTGCTTCTTGAGCCCCTCCCCTCTCCCCTGGTGTTCATCTCCTCCAACCCCCAATTCTAGAGTGGTTTCATCTCTATCCCCTCCCCTCAAGCTCTGGTTGTGATCCGTGCCGCCGCCGCCGCCGCCGCCGTTCGTGCCGCCATCGGACCGCCATCGAGCCACCGTCGAAGTTCTATCTTCAGCCAATAGCAGCTCCTTCCACGAAATTCTACAGTCTGCCCTAAGATCTTCTTGATATAAAAATTTTATGGTGTGTTCCTATCTTCAATCCCCACCACCAAAAAAACAATCCCATCCAAATTCCATCATTTAATATTTTTCAAATTTCGTGTGTTTCTGTTTCCCTGTTCTGTCCAGTTTCAGATCTATGCGACAGCACCTCTGTAATCCCCCCCTCCGACCATCTTGTTGATTTTTTCAAATCCTCCCAATTTTACTGGGAGTTCTGTCCACTGTCCCCGCACTCCATGAATTTTCCTGATTTTTGATCAGCCTTCCACCTATTTTACAAAAATCGTTTCCAGAGCCATCTACAGTGATGTCTACCAGTTTCAAATCCAACCACCCTCTATTGTTAAATTCCTCACAATTCGTAGCCACCTCCACATTTGTCACAACAAACATTTCCGTGTTCCTTGTTCCATTTCCTACAACTTTGATGAAGAACACAACTTCAGATTCTGGCTTCTATCTATTGGTCAACGGCAGTTCTCAGACAAGTTCCCTGCTGTTCTGAGACTTCAGGCACTGTACAACAGGAACTCAAAAATTCAATAAATTCCAGATCATGTAGATCCAGGTACGATCTCTAGGCCTATATTGAAGTACTTCAAGAGAGCTTTCCAACGATAGCTCATGCGCCCCGATCCGACATCGGGATTGATCGCAGCGTCCATTCTTGCCGGAGCGCGCGCCTAAAAATAGAACCGGTAGATCCGTGGTCGGTTATTCCGACCGGTGCCGAACGGAGCCGCCCGGCCTCCAGCCGGCGAACCAGCTTGCCGCCATCCCGGGGAGCGCTTCCCCAAGTGTCCCCACTTCAGAGGTGCCACTGGGTCCCACACGGCCCTTCGGACAGCACGTGGGCCCCACAGTCACAAGTTCAGGTGCTGCCGAAGAGACGCGAGAAGCCGCCCGTCAACCCAAATTCGGTCCTCCTGGGCCCATTTGTGTAGCCCTTTACCTCCCTGCGTGGAGTGGGAAGTGAGTCATTGCTGTCATTATTGTGTATTAATTGTTCCGGGAGCAAGGTTTTCGGCCGGGTCCTTCTTCCCCACGCCGGGAGCGTGGAGGTATCGTATTCGCTCCTTGCTTGGCATTTCACTTATTTCCATATATGCTTTATATGACGCTGCTAGAGAGCATGTTTTAGGACCTAGCTTGCTATATATTTTCATATCACCGCTGCTGCGAGAGAGAGCGAAGCCGTCCCTTGACCCGATCCGGGCACGAAAGTGCGAATTGACCACCCTAGCTCTTGCCGGTTTCTCAACCGTGCACGTCCGACGCTTCCCTCGTTAAGGGACAATCACGAGCTCACCTAGAGTCCGAGGAATGCATTCCTCATTCGGGTTGTGTCCGTGGTCCGTCCCGCATCACCGGGTCACCACTGTGCAGGGGAGAGAGCGGTCTGCCCCTCCTCTTCCGATCGTTGTTATTGAGGGTAGTCAACCCTCCCATTCTGATTCGTCTACTCACAATTCGGTCAACCATGTTCTTCACATGATGGCTCAGTTGGATCCCACCTAGCTTCACCTTCTTCGTCAGGCTTTGCATGGGAAGGATGCCCCGTCTTCAGTTCCTCCCCACGGCATGTCTGCTGCCGCCGCTTCTTCACTTTTGTTAGTGGACCAGGGGCCTCGTCTGCTGTTCCCATCGATCTCACCCCCGTCCCGCCCCGGATGCTCCGATTTCCTAATTTGGAGGTGGGCCAGGCTTCTAGCTCGGCCCATCAGATTCTTGATAAAGGGTCTTTCTATGCAGACCCTTACAGGACCACCTCTTCAGCACCGCAGGGTCTTGTAGCCCCGGCTGATTTCCTACGTTCTCAAGCTGGGGCCGCCCAACTAGCTCATGCGGATATGGGCCCATCCTTGGCCATTATCCCTCTTATGGGCTTCCCCCTCCGTCTGTCTATCCTTCGGCCTTCTACACCGGGTCCGCTCTTCCAGTCTTGCCTCCTCCATCCCGAGAACGATAACTTTTTGATAAGTGTGCTTCCTTACAGTAGCAACTTGACCTCCTTCACAAACGGGTCGACCCACAATCCCTTGCCGATATACCCATTCCCAATTTCTGTGATATTCGTTTCCCTCCCTAGTCGAAGCTCCCCACATACCGCAAGTACGATGGAAATGGCAACCCCTTCATTCACATAAGGGAGTTCTTATACGACTCGGTGCAATTCCAGTACAACGATCGCCTCATGGCGTATCTTTTCCGCACGATCGTTGGACGGGGTAGCATTGGAATGGTTTTATACTCTGCTACTAGAAGAGGTAGAGAGTTTTAAAATTGTGAAAGAGAAATTTATACAGAGATTCCAAGACCGGGTAGGTCGGGAGTATTCCTTCACTAATCTAGTGGCCGAGAAGATGAAGGCCGATGAAGAGTTTGCAACCTATGCTAACAGATGGAGGCAGATGGCCTCCCATGTGCCAGGGCAGATTACGGAAGAAGAGAAAGTGAAGCTGATGATTTCTAATGCCACTCCCACGTTTCGAAATATCGTAGTTATGAATGATATCTCTAGTATACACCAGTTGTACAGAAGGGCCTGGTTCATCTAGACCCAGTTCAAAGACTCCCCTATTCATTCTTTGTTTGAGGCCTAGAAACCAAAACCTGCTAGGAAATCCCAGGGCCTAGTTACCGAAGGGGTCCAGACAAATGAGCAGGTACAGGCTGTCCATTTCCCCAACCAATCCGCTCCACCCCGTTTCCAACAACCTCCCCGTAATCCACAGTTCACCGCTCCACCAACTACCCAGCCATCATTTCCCACGCAATAGCCACAACCCCCACAACAGCCTCAACAGCCGCCATAGTACCACAATGTCCCGCCACCCAATGGCTACGCACCTGCTCGACCAGGTCCCAAGAGAGCCCACTACCCTCCACTCCCTGAAACTCTCCCGGATATTTTCTCGGCTCTGATGTGCACTGGTGATCTCCAGCTCCCTCCGGAACGCCTGAATTGGAATCCGGCCGCCGACCAGTCCTGATATTGCATATATCATCGGCAGCCCGGGCACACTATAGAAAGGTGCTATCAGTTCCGTGACCTCGTTTATGATTTGCATGAGGGAAAGAGAATTGATTGGGCACAGATGCATAAGTTGATTGAAGACATTAAAGAAAGAAGAAGACAGGGGCCGAGGCCGCAGCAGCTGACGCCGCAGTAGCAACAACCTCAGCAACATCAACCCCAGCAGCAGCAGCCTGCACCAGAGTTAGGGATTCATCAGAATCCGATGCCGAACCACCCGCCCGCTCTGCAGCCTCAGTCGTCGGCACCCGGTCAGGTGAATATTGTTCACAGCCCAGCTCCCAATGCGGGGTGGTCCTATGATGATGAGACTCCTGCTCACTTTTTGGCCCTCCACCATACATACACCAACTCCCCTTCACCTTCTGTCCCCTCCATCATCTCGCCCACCATTTTGACCTCCGCTACAACCACCATTTCTTCAAGATCCCTAATTACACCTACCACCTTGCCCACCGTTTCACCAATCCTTGCACCTTCACCTGTCATACCCTCCGTTGTCACCCCCTCACCTAACCCTTCACCTATCATCCTTCTACCAGGGCCTATCAGACCTGCCTCCACTATCGCCTCTCCCACCGTTGTTCCTTCCGCTTACCCCACTGGGCCAGTTGGGAGTTCATCCAATGTCGTGCCGGCACAGAACATTGCCCTCCAGAGCGGGCATTTATTTTAGAGAAGCTATCCCTCTAGTGGGGCATCTGCACCCAACCCTCCAGTTTCCTCTCCCACAGTTGAGCAAGAAGAAGCCGACCCCCTACCTGGCACAAGATATGATCTATTGCAGCACTTGGACCGCATGCTAGATATTGATCTAATGTTCATGGCAATTGTAGGCCGTCCGTGGATTGACAGCCTGCATGCTGTGCCTTCGACTGCTCACCAATGCCTTAAATTTCCATTTCAGGGGCGGGTGGTCAAGGTGAAGAGTATTTCCACTGTGCAAACTGTTGAAGCTATTTCTGATAAGATACTACCAACTCTCTGGCCGAGCAATAAGCCGATTCTGCCTGTAATGGACTTGGATTTTCCCTGGGCATATGCGTCACGCAAGCCCACCACTACACCTATTAATGTCAAAGCCAAGTCCAAGATAAGAGACACCAAGGACTGGAACATGATTCTGAAACTAGGATACCAGCTAGGCATGGGTCTTGGAGCCTAATTACAAGGGCGGACCACGCCCATCCCAAGGGGTAGAAAAATGAGAAAAGAGGCCTCGGCTATCGGGAGTCTGCATTATCGATTCTATGAGATTCAGGGCCGCTGACGTGGGACTACCGTCAGCACTTTGTGAAGGGCCCATTGCCGCCAGGTACCCTGAAGATGCCGCCTTGTTCTGACATGAGAAATAGTGCTCCTTGTACTGTTGCTAACCCGCCGCCGCCACTGAAGGGGCCGGTGCGTGATATGGAAGATTTTTATGGCAGTTTTGAGAAGTTGTTCTATGAAGAAGAAGAATGTCCAAGAAATCTAGGGGTGCAGCTTGTAATGTACGCTCCAGCAGAGCCAGTTTACCGAAGGTCGCGGTAAGAGGGGAGCTCCCTTGTTACATTTTCTTGGTCTCCTTCCCGCCTTACTTCCCTGTTCCAAGAGCTGGAGTTTATACCTCGCTCACCTCCGATTATGATTCATCCCTTGTTGGTAGAAATGCCAACTGAATTTTTGATTGTGATGTGTCCATATGGGCGCTGCCCGCCTATTGATCTCTCAACCATGTGGTCCCCCTCATCCGATCTCTCCACTATGTGGTTTTCTTCATCTGATCCTTTCTTTGATGTTTTGTTTCCGTCTCTCTTCCCCCTTCAACTTCCTCCTCCTCCTCCCCCCTCTAATCCCTCTTGCTGCACGATCTCCTCCAATCTCCAAAAAAAATGCCAATTTTAAAAGGAGATTTCAGTGGAGGATTATGCTATGTTTTGTCAGCCCTCTCCCAGGGGCACGAGGCCCCTGCTTCCCTTCCTATAAATTTTCTATCTTCTAAGTTAGATGTAGGGTTTGTTGAAGCTTTGGAAGTAGAGTTGATTGAGTCTAGTGAAGTAGGATCTTGTTCTAGTGTCTCCAACCCTTCCACGCTTGCTATGCGCCCGATGACGCGTCATTCTAAAACCATTCCTGATAGGTTCCTACAAGATCTTGCTGAGCGTTGCCACGCTCTCCTTAGATGCCCTGAGTTTGTAGAGACAGCCATCATCCTGGAGGATGAGGAGGAGTTAGACGAGGTTTGGAGCGACGATGGGTTAGGTGTTTATGAGATCATAGATGAGAAAGACCCGATCAACTGTGAGGATAGCGGCGTGGATGACACTATCGATTTGTACACGCAGGGTTTGAAGAAATTTGATGAACCATCATCGGTAGTGGATGAACCCACGAAAGAAATTAATCTTGGAATAGAAGAGGATCCCAAGCGCATAATCATCTCTGCTAATCTCCCTCTGCAGGTTGAAGAGGAGTTAGTCAAGGTTTGAGGGAGTATAGCGATTCATTTGCCTGGTCCTACGAGCACATGTCGGGCCTTGACCTACCCTGGTGGAACACAGACTTGTACTCAAACCAGGGGCAACGCCCGTTAAGTAAAAATCAAAAGATTCCACCCCCAAATGGCCTTAAGGATAAAATAAGAAGTGGATAAATTGCACAAGGCCAAGTTTGTGAGAGTTGTTTTGTATCCTCAGTGGGTGGCAAATATTGTCCCTGTGATGAAAAAGGATGGAAAATTTGAATTTGCAGTGATTTCAGGGACTTGAATAAAGCATGTCCTAAAAATGATTTCCCGCTTCCTCACATCGACGTGTTGGTGGACAACATAGCTGGGTACGAAGCCCTCTCATTTATGGATGGATATTCAGGGTATAACCAAATCCGCCTAGCTCCGGAAGATCAAGAGAAGACCTCATTCACCACGCCCTGGGGCACTTACTGCTACGTGGTCATGCCGTTTGGACTAAAGAATGCGGGTGCCACATACCAACGGGCGATGATGGCAATCTTCCACGACATGATGCATGTTTATATGGAGGCCTACGTGAATGCCATTCTAGTGAAATCAAGGTCGAAGGAAGAGCACCCGGCTATCCTGGCCAAGGTGTTGCAAAGGGCTAGGGAGTATAATTGAAAATGAACCCAAAGAAATGTGTATTTGGGGTATCATCAGGAAGTTACTGGGTTTCAAAGTTAGCAAGCAGGGGATCCAAATTGATCCGAACAAAGCAAAGGTCGTTATGGATATGCCACCGCCTAAGAACATCACTGAACATCGAGGTTTGATTGGGCGCTTGCAGTTCATCCGGAGGTTCATATCTCAACATTCGCAAAGATGCCGCCCATTCTATGAACTGTTGAAGGCGAGAGTTGTTGGCCCAGAGTAGATGGCGGACAAGAAGGGGGGTTGAATTGTCCCGTAGCCGAGATGGCAGATTTTAAAAACTATCTAAACTGATTATGGCGGAAACAAATTTAACTACGTTGATTAGCTCAAATAGACATGAGATTAAAGCGTTCTCTCAAACTTTCCGATCTCACTCGAATAATCTATGCAATGAATCATAGAACCTACGCCAAACATGGATAGCAGATGAAGTGATGTGTAGAGGTGCAGTGAATAAATACCTATCAAATGACCTATGAAAGGAGGTAGATGAAATGGACAGTCACACAAACAAGCCACATGCAACACGGAGATTTTTAGGTGGTTCGGGATCACGACGGGCTCCCTACGTCCACCCCTCACCGAACCTAGTGAGGCTTTACTACACGCTACGAACCGTAGCAAGACGGGGACGAACCCCAACACCACACACGCTGCTTCCGCAGCAATGCACACACAGGGCCTAGCCCCAAAGCGCTGCCGCTGTAGCACACACACACACAACATCAAGGAACACACCCCGGACTCAAAAACCACACGGAGACGTAGCTCCGTCTTCACACACGGACTCGGGGAAACTCGCCCCGCAATGAAACCACACACTCGGAGACGTAGCTCCGCCCACACACAGCAATCTTCTGAGTTTGACAAAATAAAAGGATATACAATGAACACCCAAACTTTCAATCTATTCTCAAATAAAAGAGTAGAAATCAGAGAAGAAAGATTCCCCCTCAAATCTGTAAACAATCCCGTCCATTAGAGTAGTGGGGTGCGCTGGAAACTTTCTTCGCGGAGTAGAAGTCGACCAAGCTCGTAGGAGACGCCCCGGGATTGATCTTCAGGAACCGCGTTCAGAACAAGGATCAGATCGGCCGAGATAGGCTCGTTTATGGCATTCTCCTTTTCTTCTTCTTCTTTCTCCAAGTGGGTGTGACGCCCACACCATCGTTCTCCTTCTCCTGCAAGGAATACAAAATGTTTAGCCCTAAGAGAATTTTCTTCTACGAATGAAAACGTAGGATATATATATTCTCAAAGAAAGAGATGTAAAAGGACAATAAAACCCATGAGAAAACCCTCTCTAATCAACACCCAAACATGAGTAGAAACCTTAAGGGTAATATGGTAAGAATTCAACCCAATCGGACCACAAAATGGGCATTTCAAAACCCATTACGTAGACCTATTCCGGATCTGCCTTGCCAGGTGTCGACACCTGATGTCGACACCAATCAGAGAGAGTTCTGCCCCTTTACAAAAACTTACACCCAAGGTGTAGGTGTCGACACCTGGTGTCGACACCTAGATCCAGGTGTTCTACCAACGTGAAAAACAACCCTCAGGAAGCTAGGTGACGACACTTGCAGTGGGGAAAATGTAGAACTGCCTAAAGGCAGCCCGGATCAACCCAAAAACTCCACATTCCATCGAACCAATTCAAAGGCCTAATGACCTCTACGAAAGCATGAATTATCCACATAAATGACATGTATTTGAGTGTTTTAAAAACACCATTCAAACATGATTTTGAAAGGAAATTTAGGAATCAAAATAAGAATGATGCTACATGAGCCATTTAGAAAACTATGAATTAACCCCAAGACTACCATGAAGAACATATATAAAGACACATGCAAACCCAATTCATGAAGAGAGCTTCAACACCTATCTACCCAACATGAAATGGATTCAAACATTAATTCTTACCATTGATCCAATGCATTTGAGGGAACTAACTTCATGACATTTCTTCACATGAGATTTCTTTTTTAACCTGCAATCATATGTACTGAATTGCATCTATATGTTCAGGTGACTCACAAATGTCCAGACCATGTACTCTATAAAATCACATGACAGATTTGATTTAATCAAGCCACACAGAAGTTCCATGATCAGACCAAAACGATCATGAATAGTCCGGAACTTCCAAGTTCAGTCCAGTGAAAACTGAACCCATTCTACATACAGATAGTGAGACATGAAATACAACCACCTATGAAGATGATAAAAGAACATTCAGTTCATTCAGCGCACAAGCTCTCAATACATAATAAGTTCATGCATGGAAGCTACATTTACTAGCTAAACATTGTCAAACCTCTCATGAATACAAAGTCAGTCCAAAAATCAAAGTTCATTTCAATTAGACGTTACCAAATATCCAATAACCAACATAGCTGAAAAGTCCAAATAACACAGGTGATCAAATGTTAAAGTAGTTCAAGCAAAAGGGCCACCTCAAAAAGCCTCGACTTTGAAGGCACAAGTGCACTGACATATATATGTATAAGGCAGAGAAGGTGCACCGACCTTGGCAAAAGTAGCACTGACCTGTGTAGACAAGTGCACAGACTTTGTGCACGCTAGCACCGACCTTGCTAGCACCGACCTTAGCACAAACTTTGAGTAGCCTGATGCAAAAGATGCACCGATGCAAAAGATGCACCGACCTATGTAGGAATGTGCACCGGCCTGTATCTATATGCATACACCTTTGTTCACTGACCTATGAAGGCATGTGCACCGACCTTGATGCATATGCTCTGACTTCTACATGAACATGCTCGGACTTATATGATGCAAGTGCACCGACCTTACATTGACTTTGTATGCATGCACCGACTTGTATATGAACATGCTCTGTCAGCTTTATGCATGCACCGACCTTAATGTAACCAGCACAGACTTTATATGCAGTAAACCAACACGTGCATTGACCCTTACAATAAGGCACAACTAGCATCGACCCTAGTTGTATCCAAGGCACAAATAACATGAACAAATTAGCATCGACCCTAGTTATATCAACCTGCAAGGTAAGATAGCAGCAAATTAGCTCATTTGCCAAAACACATGAACACATGTATGTCACTCTAGACACATGCAGTGCACAAAATATTTTGTTATCATCAAAACTATTATCAAAGACAAAGAGGGAACCCAACAATCTCCCCATTTTTGATGATGACAAAATATTGTGGCTCCTCGGGCTCTCTCTCCCCCTTTGACATTATGACTAAGTGGGGGACAGGAGGTTGAAAATAGAATATGAAATCATTGGCGCATGAATCGGCAATGAACCTATCATGAAAGAAGATATGTTCAGATGCTCAGATATGTCCAAGATGACTGAGATATGCAGAATGTGCAATACGCAAGATGTTTGTAATATGTCCAGATGCTTAGTTTTTGAATTATATGCAGTATGTATGATCGAACTATGCACAAGAGTATGATAAAACTAAACTTTATTCTCCCCCTATTGTCGTGAACAAAAATCGACTGACAATGGGATTATTTAATCTGTTATTTACATGTATAACCTAAAGATGCATCTGTGTGAAATGAAGTATGATATGAACAATACGATCATGCAATCAAGTATTCAAGCATGCATGATAAAATATATACTCAAGCAAGTCCCTTCGAGATGGGTGTAAGAATTATGCAATTGATTGTTGAACATGATGAACATGTGCAATACTAAGAAGGTCGTGCTTACAAAAAGATGGTATTGCATAAATCATGAAGGTTGAGAGATTCATAAAGTACATTTACACAATCAAACCCAAGGTGAATATGTGATAATTGAGCAATGAATTTCAAGATCATATGAATAAACAGATTTTTTAAAGAACATAGGAAAGAACCTATCCTCCATACACTTTCATACACAATGCTCGAATATTGGTAGCTACGTATAACCCTAAAAGTTTGATTAAACACAAAAAGGTGACTAACCTTTTGACGCGAGTCATACCCTTTGTCTCAGGGATATTTCCAGTTACTCAGTTTCGTCACTTATCGTAACTGTGGATTTTGTCACCTTTCGGCTCGAGTTGTATCCTTTGTCTCAGGGACACTTCCCGGCTACTCGATGGTGAATCACACTTATTTTTGATGTGGATTTGTTTCCCCTTTCGACACGAGTTTCCTTATTTATTTCAGGGGGGATTCCCAGCTACTCGGATTCATAGTCCACTTATAAAGATTTTTGGTGGGACAAACAACTTTTTCCTCACAATACATGTGAATTCCATGTAGAGATTCAAGAGTCCTCTAAAGTGTTGAGAGGAATAACTGAAATCCTTATTAAATTGAATCATTTATCTCAAAAAGGTGCAAAGTGTGTGCGTGGTTGTACTGAATGTAAGACATGAATTAGTCTAATGACAGTTAGTCTCTCCCTAAGTGTATGCACGGTTATAAAAAATCTCCCCCTTAATATATGCCATGTAACAACCATGTCTAAATCAATGTAATTTCATTTAGCATGGTAAAAGGTCTTAAAAAGATATCAAGAAGTGGTTGTATCAAGTATGTACAAGCAATCAGGCTAGGACCTTTCAAAATTTTTAAACAAGGTGATTTTCGATACGTGGTGGAGAATGTAGGTCCGAAGACCACCATCACGCGTGAAGAAACCTTCTAGTTCGACATAATCCAACCATCCACAATTGCCATTTGATATATCGGATAATCATGGCATTCAAACACATAAACATGTCGAGTATATATGCAAGTATATGCATGTAAATGGAAAATGATTAAAGTCTATCCTTATTTACAAGTATGTAAAGATGTGTATGATATGTGTAGTGTGTATCATGCAAATAAGTATGTGTTCTATGTATGCAAAAATGAACCATTATTTACAAATTGTGAGTGAAAGTGTGAAAAACTCTATTCACAGACCAAAGCATTCAAGACTGAATTGTTATTTGCAAACCGAAAGAGAAAGTGTGTATGAAGGACCTTATATGTGCAAAGAGAAGTGTTCAAGTCATCTAATCATAGAACTCAGAAATTCTCAACATTTCAGAAGTCGCTAAAATCAATGAAACAGAAATGTAGCTGTTTAATTGCAAAAATTTTCTCCAAACTCAAAATTTACCTTTTCAGATTTTTCAAAGAAAACCTAAGCAGAGTGAGTTCTCAAAATCAAACCATTTTCTTTATCACCTTGAGAGTCCTTTATTTATTGACTTTCCTTGGCCTCAAGGCGCCCATGCAAAATTAATTCTCATTTTGGAGATTTGGGTACCCAAGCCATCTTGGGTCCCGAGGGGTTAGTTCTAGCATGAACAGATGGATTCTTGTATTTCCTAGCACATGAATCATCATCAAATCTCATTGTGGCACAGTCATCCATTAAATGACTATTCTCACCACAATAATGACAATAAGAAAATTTTCTTTTCATGGACCATTTTTTATCATTTTTCATTAAAAAGTAATTATTCATCATGCGTCCATGTTCACCACAATAATAACATGAAAAATTCTTTTTGAGAGACCATTCTTCATCATTTTTCTTTGTGAAACAATTTTAAAAACATGACAATGTAAGCCACAGTAGAAGCAATGATCGTTGAGGTTCTTGTCTATGAATTTTTTATGACTTTTGGGACCATCAACATTTTTCATTCTTGACTTTAATGCTTCATCATCATCAAATTTCATCAAAAAGCAATCATACATCTTATGGCCAAATTTGCCACAATAGTCACAAAAGACATTCCTTCTTTTCCTTGATGTGTGATTATGTTTAACAGTTTGGGATTTTGCATGCACACAAGAGTAATCATCAGCATTTTTCAATTTTTGATTCTCTTTATCACACATGGACAAAAACTCATTTAAACTCTTAATTTCATTTTCCAATGACGAAATGTGTAATTCGCAATTAGCGGTCTTCTTCACACAATGCAAGTTTATCATTAATGAGGGAATTGATAGTTTTATAACTTGCAATTTCTTGTTCCATAGCATGAACATTTTCAAAGACATCAACAACTATACTTTTCTTTTTTCAAGTGAATTGAGTTTTTCAATCAGCACATTATTTCTATCCTTGAAATTTTCTATTTCTTCAGCAAACTTTTCATTCTGAATAAGTTCATTAAACAAAATCTGATCACTATCTGAACAGCTCAATTTACCTCTGGGTTGTCTTTCAATGTTTTCAAGTTCTAAAATTTTAACCATTAAGGTTTCTTTTTCAGTTTTCTGAATTGAAATAGTTTTTTTGTGCACATCAACATCATGCAATAAATTTTCATTCAAATTCCTAAGTTCAGAATATTTCTCACATGAGGAATTATCAACATAAGTATTTTCAATTTTCTTTTTCAATTTTTGGATTTCAGATTTTATTGTTTTATATCTATCACACATCTCATCGTAAGCATCCATCAATTCATCATACCTAAGCTCATCTTCATCATCAGAATCAGAACTAGAGGATACCTCAGAATTTTCCTTGCTTCGTCTCCCACTGGTGCTCGCCTTGAGACATTCTACATTGTGTTTCCTTCTCTGAGCTTTGTTCAGCCCATCCCAAATTTCTTTGGCTGACCTACAAGAGCAAATAGAAGGAAGTACTTCAGTGCTCACTGCAGTCTTAAGAACATTCACAACAAAAAGATTATCGAAATTCATTTTTTTATGCTCATTGGTCCATCTTGACTCATTTTTTGGTAGAATATGAGGACCATGAGTGATTAAGTTCACAAGCTTCGGATCAATTTTAACAATCCAAACACACAATTTTTCAAGCCATGAATCATAGTCAAAACCATCAAAGACGGGAATCAAATTCATGCAAGCCATCATGAACCGATCAAGATCTTTTCTCCTAGACCGTGAGGTCCGCAAATAAAAAATCAGAGACTAGGCTCTGATAGCAATTGTTGGCCCAGAGTAGATGGCGGGCAAGAAGGGGGGTTGAATTGTCCCCCAGTCGAGATGGCGGATTTCAAAAACTATCTAAACTGATTATGGCGGAAACAAATTTAACTACGTTGATTAGCTCAAACAGACGTGAGATTAAAGCGTTCTCTCAAACTTTCCGATCTCACTCGAATAATCTATGCAATGGATGATCGAACCTACGTCAAACACGGATAGCGGATGAAGCGATGTGTAGAGGTGCAGTGAATAAAAACCTATCAAATGACCTGTGAAAGGAGGTAGATGAAATAGACAGTCACACAGACAAGCGACATGCAACACGTAGATTTGTAGGTGGTTCGGGACCACGATGGGCTCCCTACGTCCACCCCTCACCGAACCCGGTGAGGCTTCACTACACGCTACGAACCGTAGCAACACGGGGATGAACCCCAACACCACACACACTGCTTCCACAGTAATGCACACACAGGGCCTAGCCCCAGAACGCTGCCACTGCAGCACACACACATACAACGTCGGGGAACACACCCCGGACTCGAAAACCACACAAAGACGTAGCTCCGTCTTCACACATGGACTCGAGGAAACTCGCCCCGCAATGAAACCACACACTCGGAGACGCAGCTTCGCCCACACACAATAATCTTCTGAGTTTGACAAAAAAAAGGATATACAATGAACGCCCAAACTTTGAATCTATTCTCAAATAAAAGAGTAGATATGAGAGAAGAAAGATTCCCCCTCAAATCTGAAATCAATCCCATCCATTGGAGTAGTGGGGTGCGCTAGAAACTTTCTTCGTGGAGTGGAAGTCGACCAAGCTCGTAAGAGACGCCCCGGGATGGATCTTCAGGAACCGCGTTCAGAACAAGGATCAGATCGACAGAGATAGGCTCATTGATGGCATTCTCCTTTTCTTCTTCTTCATCCTCCAAGTGGGTGCAACACCCTCACCGTCGTTCTCATTCTCCTACAAGGAATACAAAATGTTTAGCCCTAATAGAATTTTCTTCTACAAATGAAAACGCAGGATATATACATTCCCAAAGAAAGAGATGCAACAGGACAATAAAACCCATGAGAAAACCCTCTCTAATCAACACCCAAACATGAGTAGAAACCCTAAGGGTAATATGGTAAAAGTTCAACCCAATTGTACCACAAAATGGGCATTTTGAAACCCAATACGCAGACCTGTAGGTGTCGACACCTGTTGTCGACACCATGATCCAGGTGTTCTGCCAACGTGAAAAACAACCCCCAGGAAGCTAGGTGTCAACACTTGCAGTGGGGAAAATGTAGAACTACCTAAAGGCAGTCCGATCAACCCAAAAACTCCACATTCCATCCAACCAATTCAAAGGCCTAATGACCTCTATGAAAGAATGAATTATCCACATAAATGACATGTATTTGAGTGTTTTAAAAACACCATTCAAACATGATTTCGAAAGGAAATTTAGGAATCAAAATAAGCATGATGCTACATGAGCCTTTTAGAAAACTATGAATCAACCCCAAGACTACCATGAAGAACATATATAAAGACACATGCAAACCCAATTCATGAAGAGAGCTTCAACACCTATCTACCCAACATGAAATGGATTCAAACATGAATTCTTACCATTGATCAAATGAATTTGTGGGAACTAACTTCATGACATTTCTTCACATGAGATTTCTTTATCAACCTACAATCAATTGTACTGAATTGCATCTATATGTGCAAGTGACTCAAATGTCCAGACCATGTACTCCATAAAATCACATGACAGATTTGATTTAGTCAAGCCATACATTAGTTCCATGATTAGACCAAAACTGTCATGAATAGTCAGGAACTTCCAAGTTCAGTCCAGTGAAAACTGAACCCATTCTACATATAGATAGTGAGACATGAAATATAACCACCTATGAAGATGATAGAAGAACTTTCAGTTCATTCAGCGCACAAGCTCTCAATACATAATAAGTTCATGCATGGAAGCTCCATTTACCAGCAGAACACTGTCAAACCTCTCATGAATACATAGTCAGTCCAAAAATCAAAGTTCATTTCAATTAGACTTTACCAAATATCCAATAACCAACATAGCTGAAAAGTCCAAATAACACAGGTGATCAAATGTTAAAGTAGTTCAAGCAAAAGGGCCACCTCAAAAAGCCTCCGACTTTGAAGGCACAAGTGCACTGACATATATATGTATAAGGCAGAGAAGGTGCACCGACCTTGGCAGAAGTAGCACTGACCTTCGTAGACAAGTGCACAGACTTTGTGCACGCTAGCACCGACCTTATCACAAACTTTGAGTAGCATGATGCAAAAGATGCATCGATGCAAAAGATGCACGGACCTATGTAGGAATGTGCACTGACCTGTATCTATATGCAGACATTTGTGTGCAGTTACCTATGAAGGCATGTGCACCGACCTTGATGCATATGCTCTGACTTCTACATGAACATGCTCGGACTTATATGATGCAAGTGCACCGACCTTACATTGACTTTGTATGCATGCACCGACTTGTATATGAACATGCTCTGTCTGCTTTATGCATGCACCGACCTTAATGTAACCAACACCGACCTAGTGACAAAGCAACCAAAACAAGCACAGACTTTATATGCAGTAAACCAACACGTGCATTGACCTTTACAATAAGGCACAACTAGCATCGACCCTAGTTGTGTCCAAGGCACAACTAACATGAACAAATTAGCATCGACCCTAGTTATATCAACTGCAAGGTAAGATAGCAGCAAATTAGCTCATTTGCCAAAACACATGAACACACGTATGTCACTCTAAACACATGCAGTGCACACAATATTTTGTTATCATCAAAACTATTATCAAAGACAAAGAGGGAACCCAATAGGAGCCAAATTTGAATGGAATGATCAATGTCAAAAGGCTATGAGGATCTTAAGGTTTATTTGTCTAATCCCTCGATTTTGCAACCCCTTGTTCCCGAAAGACCCCTGATTTTATACATTTCTGTTATTGAGGACTCCCTAGGAGCTGTCCTAGCACAAGTGGATGACGAAGGAAAGGAAAGGGCAGCCAATTACCTCTCTAGGTTGTTCAATCCTACAGAATCTAAGTATACCACTATGGAGAAGACCTGCGCAGCCTTAGTTTGGGTAGCCCAGAAATTGAAACACTATTTCATTGCACATGAGGTTATGTTGATCTCTAGAATGGACCCAAGTCGCTATCTTTTAGAGAAACTCGTCATTTCTAGTAGGTTAGCTCGCTGGCAAAGCTTTCTCTCTCAATTCGATATTACCTTCGTCGTTCAGAAAGCAATCAAGTGATATGCTATTGCTGAACATCTTGCTGATTTACCTATCCCTTGTACGGATTCTATCACGATGAGTTCCTCGATGAGCACCTGAATCAAGCAATGCCGAGCAGCGCAAGGCCATTAGAAGAGTCGCCTCCAAATACACAATCATCGCAGGAGAATTGTATAGGCGTGCTCTTAATGGAGTTCTCATGAGGTGTCTGGACGATGACGAGGCTTGGAAAGTTGTTGAAACAGCTCACTCAAGTGAGTGTGGAGGGCATGTCAACGGCCAGGCTTTGGCGAAGAAGATTCTTAGGCAGGGCTATTACTAGCCAACCCTAGAAGAAGACTGTTCACCTATGTCCGTAGGTGCCTTCAGTGCCAACTCCATGCCGATAAAATTCACGCTCCTGCTTCATCTCTCCATCCTCTTTTTACTCCTTGGCCATTCTCCATGTGGACTTTTGATATTGTAGGCCACTAGGTGATCCTAACTCCCAAACCAAACAGAAATCATTCATCCTCACTGCTACAGAGTACTTCACTAAGTGGGCCGAAGCTGAAGCATATGCAAAAATCAAAGCTACCACAGTTTGCCGCTTCATCCTCAACAACATCATTTCGCGGTTCGGAGTACCAAGCGACATCGTCACCGACAAAGGACCACAGTTCGTGTCACAAGAACTCCAGGACCTCCGTAAGAAATTCAACATTTCATTGCATCATTCATCACCATACTATCCCCAAGGCAACGGCCAAGCCGAGGCGACCAATAAGACTCTTCCTAAAATCATCAAGAAAATATGCAAGTCGCACAAATTCGCTGATTGGGCCGATAAATTAATAGAACCTCTATGGGCTTATCGCACCTCCCTCCGCACTCCCACAGGGTAAACTCCTTTTGCTCTCACTTGTGGCATGGAGACAGTACTCCCGTATGAGATTATGATCTCTTCCCTAAAAGTGCAGCTAGACAAAGAACTTAATCTTGACGAACGCCGAGAGGTGTTGCTAGTCCAGCTGGAACTCTTGGACGAGAAGAGGCTGAATGCGGCCAATCATGTCTCTGTTTATCAAAAGCGTGTCTCACGTCATTTTCAAAAGAAGGTCGTTGAAAGAAAATTCCAAGTAGGTAACATGGTTTTGAAACGTAAATTCATTAGATCAGCAGGTCCTAGGTCTAAGCTGCAACCCAATTGGGAGGGTCCGTTCGTAATCAAGGAGGTTTATCTGGGAACGCGTACCGTCTAATCAACGCGGAGGGAGAAGAATTGTCTAATCCATGGAACAGGTTGTACCTCAAACATTTTTATCCTTAGAGTCGAGCTAGTGACGGCCCGGTGGCAGGGTGTTCCTCTCCTTGATCATGAAGGGAGATCCCCAGCGCGACACTCACACACCACACGACCTCCAAGGTTGGGTTTTTCCTTGCTGCGTAACACCGTTTCTCCTTTGGGCATACTTGGGGGAAAGTGAAAATCCTTGTTTTGTCCCTTCTTCAGCTGAAAATAGGGGCAGGTGGTGAGTAAGGGGGCGAGAACCGATCTAGACGCCCTAATGAAAGAGAGGTCTCAAATAGGGGCAGTTCGTTATGACCTAATTCGCATTCACAAAAGAAAAGAAATAAAAGAAATAAAAGAAAAGGGGCAAAAATCAAGGCAAAAGCTAAAAGCTTGTTCAAAAGCTCGAAGCTCAAAAGTCTAACTGCTCCGAAGAATGAAACTAGGCATGGCACGAGTGGGAGTATAGTTTTCCCGCGGGACATCATGAGCCCGATCGTACACGTGCCTAGAGCGGATGATGGTTCGATGACGGACACAAAGTCCCGGTGCAACAGACCAAATCTCTTGAAGAGGGGTTGTCGTGAGAAGAACTCAAGCCCTAAAAACCTCTATACCTATTACTGGCTTTCCTATCAAATTCCCTTTTTGATTTCCCAAGGACTGGATCATACCTCGAGTATGGCCTTGGCAGAGACACCGTTAAGCAAAATTGGACCTTGGCCATAGATGGTCACACATGATGCACGTTGTACATGGGACGCCCCTAATGAGATATGTGGGTTTCCCGTCGTCGGGTCTGAACTTGTTCAAAAAAATCCAAAAAAATATGATATTTCAAAAATCTAAAAGAAATCTGATATTTCAAAAATCCAAAAAAATTGATATTTCAAAAATCTAAAAAAATCTGATATTTCAAAAATCCAAAAAAAAAATCTGATATTTAAAAAATCTAAAAAAATCTGATATTTCAAAAATCCCAAAAAAATTTGATATTTCAAAAATCCAAAAAATCTGATATTTAAAAAAAAATCAAAAAATCAGATACTACAAAAATCCAGAAAAAAATCAGACATTTCTAAAAATCCAACCAAAAAATCAAATATCTTCAAAACCACAAAAATATTTTCAAAATATTCATATAGTCCCCTTGCATTCCATGGCATGCATTGCATCCTTTTTCTTTTATCATCTTGCCTATTTAATAAGGCTTACCCCCTTGACCAAAAATCAAGAACTGGCCATTCCCTAACTTGCTGCAGGCAAGGGGTTAAGCCTAAAATAGATTTAACCTGTTTTCTTGTTTAAGCATGTGTGCAGGGACAAGTATGAAGGCAGTTAAAGCATGTCTATATATACACGGTCCGTGGGAGACCTTTTCCACTTCTTTCACGGTCAACACAATGACCGTCTCAATCACCTACACGTCTTAGTGAGACCACTTTCACTTTCAGAGCCCTCACTCATAAGCTGGTGGCTCTTCCTTGCACTCAGAGTTCAACGGTCTATGTCAGATCGCTTATATCAACCAGACGGTCCTACTATAACCGTTTCAACTTATTAACGGTCTATCGATAGACCATTTTCCTCTCCAAAGGCCCCTACCTCGAATTCCAGCCGTTGGCCGGATACACGGTTTAGATGAGGCCGTTTACCATTATTGGGCGGTTAGACTCTGACTGTTTATAGAATTCAGTGGTCCTTTCCTGGGCCATGTTCCTTCTAGAGAACCACCTCAATTCACAAATGCACAAACAAAACAAGGCCAATCCCATTCAATCAAAGCATTCCATTCTTTTAGTCAAAATCAAGCAAATCAACATCGATCCATAGGTCTCCATACATCATAAAAGGAAAAAATCACTCAATTCTCAGCCGGGCATCCCCGTGAGGTCAAATCTCTCGCAACTCTTTCACATATGCCTGATACTCCTCCTGAGCTATGTCACCTCTCTGGTAGGACGCTTGTCCTGCTGACCTCCCACATGATTAGCGCACTCCTGACCGCCTGCTCATGCTCTCTGTCCCGAGCCTCCTCGCCTGTAGTGCGGGAAGGTGGGGTAGTGCTGGAACCGTAGTCCGGGAGAGCCCAACCTGTAGAAAACACATGTGGGGGCTGTATATCGCCACGGTGGTGTCTCCCACAAGCCTCAAGTCGAGCCCAAGCCTCCTAGGAAGCCTAAGGGTGGTACCGTGGAGGAAGGACGGGCGCATCATGAACCGATCCAGGGGCAGGGTGTTGATGTAAAGGTGCCATTCGTCTCTGCTCTTCTAATCTATAGTCCTGCACTCCACCTACTGAGAAAATCTCAAGGCACCGCCAATAAAGAAGAGTGGATGGCTCCCGAAGATCTGACTGACAGAAGTGATATCCACCTAGGTGAGAACTTCAGCCTAACTCCCATCCAGCACTCCAGGAGAACCATGGAGCCAAAGAGTGGGGCCCCTAGGGCAGCTGAGCTAGACCCTCATACAGGTAAGCAAGGATGGCCTGAGAAATGGAAAGACCCCGCCATAGTCCACTAATGGTGCTAAGGATGGGAATGTCCAGGACGTGGTCGGCGGAAGGGAATAGTATGGCCCCGCACAGGCAGATAGAGACAGCCTTGGCTATGGCTTCATCCCACCCACACTTATTCTTACAATGAGCGATGACCCACTAGCTCAGGGGTAGCAAATGGATGTGGTGTGGGCCAATCATGGTACGGATGTCCTTAGCACTAGGTAGGAACTCCCCTTGGATGAGGGCAGGATCTACAGGGGCAACAGTATGGCAAACTAAGTCTTCCTCACCAACTTTAGATCTATGAAGGGATAGATAGGCCTCTACCTCCTCTAACAAGACGGTGGCCTCAAAGGAAGGGAAGATGAAAGTATGCGTCTAGGGATGCCACACTTCTATTAAGGCTGTGATATTGTGCCAATCCAATGAAAGCTTGGTGAAATTCTTGGCTAGAATCAAAAGATGGTGCAAGCGCCAGGCCCTTAAGATGGATATCATTGCTATGGGAAGCTCACGGATCATGGGAGCCATCCACTTCAAGGTGGAATAGCGCCTAGGGCCAGGGAGAAGTTGAGGTGATAAAAGAAAAGGGGAAGAAGAGAGAAGAATATAAGCATTTGAAAAAAATTGAATGAAATAAAAGAAATTGCGTTGACTTACCTCTCTTAGAGGGCTAGAGCTCAGATGCTCGGGGATGGCGGTCAACCTTTGCAACACCCCGTACTCTTTCTTAGCCGGCTTTGGACCATGGTAAGCGGCCTCACCCATAGATCTTCCTTCAAGGGCCCTCTTCATGGTGTTTTGGGGAAGTTTTGCAATGGTTTTCAAGGCTTAAGGGAGAAGGTTTTTCTGAAGAACGAATATTGGGTGCCTTCTACTTATTGAGCCTAATTTGTGGCCTAATACCACTAGGATTAAGGTAGGATAGCTCAAAATCGGGTTAAGATAGGCTTTGGCCCCAGATTGGGACTCTTTCCCCTCTGGTTGGGACTCTCCAAGGGAGTCCCGATCATAGCTACTAGGGATTCCTCATACGCGGTCTATCGATCGACCGCGGGAGCCTGAAAACGGTCTTTAAGGGACCGTTTACCCACCTTCTACACACTTCGCCCCTAGCAACCTAAAAGGTCCTGAAGTGGCCATTCTGCCAACTCAGATGGTCAAGGAAGAATCGCTTTTATACTTTCTACGGTCCAATTGGGACCGTTTATCACCTCCTTTGGGCTCTTGGCCGAACAAGCGTCAGCGGTCCTTCATGAGACCGTCTATATCCTAGAGCGGTCGTTTGGAAGACCGTTTGAAACCCTGCTACCTTAGTTTTGTCTCCTTTGCACCAATTCCTACTCAAGTCCCCGTCTCTCTCTCTCCCTCTTTCTCACTCTCTCATGTCAGTCTAGGAGTCGTTAGTTAGTTAGCATTGAGCATACACGCATTCATTTACACATTCATTCACAAAATCAAAAACATGTCATATCACTATCATATCATACTGTCCACATGTACACAAGTCGCATCCAAGCACATCATGTCTGACCCTTCTCGAGCTCGTCACTCTCTCCTGAACCCTCGTGGCGCTTCGCTGGTGGCGCCATGGTGGTGCTCTGCTCTACACGTCGGCGTCGCCGACGCTCCTCATCCTTATTCCTCCGGTAGCCGGAGGAACCAGTCAGGTAGTCCCAATGGAAACTGCTAGGCGCGACGCTGTGGGTCCTGCTGCGCTCGGATCTCTGGCTCATCCCCTCCACGATACCCTCCAGCTTCGCCACCTGAAGCCAGGCTGGCTCTGCCTCAGCTCGGTAGCGCTACGTCTCTGCAGCCCCAACCCGGAGTCACTCCAGCTCTACACAAAGGAGCGCCATCTCCACTGTGTCCGCCGACGGTTGCGCTCCATCTCCTCTCTAAGCCGGGTGACCTCATCCAGCGCTACTGTGCAGCTTTGCTCCATCTCCTCTCAGAGCCGGGTCAGCTCGGTCGTCTGCATATACACGCATCTTGGTTT
Organism: Amorphophallus konjac; assembly: GCA_022559845.1. Lineage (NCBI taxonomy): Eukaryota > Viridiplantae > Streptophyta > Magnoliopsida > Alismatales > Araceae > Amorphophallus > Amorphophallus konjac. Next base: position 171,236,576 of record CM040122.1, on the reverse strand, counting down.
GTTAATTGCATTTTATAATCATAAATCAACTAGGGAAGTGCAGGTGTTTACTTACTCTCTCGGCGAGTCCCGCCTCGGCCTCCTCGGCCCGTGTCACCATCCTCGTAAACTCCGCATCCCGCTCGGCACGGTCCGCAAAAGGCTGGGAGGAAGAAGAAGGTGCGTCAGCTCCATGACGCTGGGTCCTCTCGGCTCGCCGCATTTAGAACTCTAGGTTAGTCAATGTCATAAGCATAAGCATAACTAAGTCTAAGGTTCAGTGAAACTCACCAGGAGGTCCAATGTCTGTCGGAGCTTGTCCCACTGCTGGACGGTGGAATGGAGGAGGCCCTGGAGCTCGAAATCCGCCCCTGGGGGTCGAGCTACATATAGAAGTCAAGTGTCAGTGCAGTATAATCATAAAGCATAATAGAAAGCATAAGGTTAGAGTCATACCGGTCGTCGAGTGCCACTGAAGACCTGGTCTCCGTAGCGCCTGGCGTAGGTCGTCAGATAGGCCTCCTCGCTCTCTGCCCGGGCGCATACCACTCTCCCAAGCCCCGTCCAGTCACGGATCTGCTCCGCTACTCTGGTCGTCCAGTCGGTCTCTGTCGCTAACCCCCAGGCGTGCCGCCCGACGCGCTCCTCCGGCTTCCCGGGCGCCGGGAAGTCGACCTCTGCCTGATGGACCACGAGGGTCCTCATCACGAGCCGATAGTAGAGGGGCTCCACCACATTCATGCAATGGAGCCAGATGTCACGACCTGCTGTAGGCGAGAGCTGGTACCATCCACAGCTGGCCCTCATCTCCCTCTCCCTGGTAGGGCGTCCACCGGACCTGTCAAGTAGAGTAATCACATCAGCATATAAGCATATAATTGCATTTCACAAAGCTTAAGTTCAAGATCTTACCGAAGCGTAGGGTAGGGTGTCAAGATCGTCCTGGATCGCCCGGACCTGGCGACGTAGTGAGCCGACCTCCCGAGGTGCTGTCCACCGTCTCACGATGGGCAGTCGATCCGGTACGTCTCCAATCCTCTCCCCAGCCCAGAAAGATGCACATAAGCCCACACCTGCATTGTATTAAATGTTAGCACATAAGCATTTAGAGAATCATATAGCAATTGCATGAACATGTTAGGAGTCAAGTCAGACCTGTAACAGGGGCGAGAACCCGCAGAGCATGGTCCGTCGGCTCGTCGAGCTCAATGTGTCGAACATGAACGTGAGGACGGCCGCTCCCCATGCATACTCCCTGACTCTGTCCGCCTCCTCCAGTAGTGGCAGCAGTCGGTAGCTGACGACGTCTCCCCGAGTGGCGAAGAGGAGCCTCCCAAAGAGGAGCATCAAGAACCGCCTCAGCACCCTGTCTGCCTCCGGTCCCGCAGCGGCTGCTACCCATGGTCGTGCCCGGTCCATCAGTCTCTGGAGATGCTGCTCCGGTAGCTCCCCAGTCGCGATCCAGCTCCTCGTAAGCCAAGACTCTCCTGCAGCCTCACTCTCGGCAGCGTCGTCGACTGACGCTCCGGCCTCAGCAGCTCCAGGCCCAGCAGTCTTTGGGCCATCTCTCGGTAGTCGGGGAAAATCCTCCCGGTAACGGGCGCCCCGTGCATGCATAGGCCAGTGATGCGTGCAACGTCCTCCAACGTCGGGACCATGTGGCCCAACGGCACCGGGTCCCACCGGTCGTGCAGGGCGTAGAGCAGCGCGGTGTCGAGCCGTGTGACCACCACGCTCAAGAACTCACTGAACCCCATTGCCACCAGGCGTTCTCTCTAGAACTTCGATAGTGCGAGGTGTACTGCCCGAACCTGGAGCCAGGGGATCTGAGTCCTGCGCTTTCCCTGCATGCATTTAAACAATTTGCATTAGTCATACATGTCATAATAAATCATGCATTTCATTAATAAAAAGAAAAGAGAAAAGAAAATTGTGCATTCTTTCAGGTTAACGGTCCTCCATGGCCGTTTGTATTCTCCTAACGGTTAGTTTCCAATAGTTTTATCATTCCAGTAAGCCCTTCCCAGGATCTAGAGTTCCACGGTCAATCATAGAGCGTTCAGTTTCATAGACGGCCCAGTCTGGACCATTTACCCCTCACGAGTTTATCCTAATAATGGCCGCCCTATGACCGTTTGGACTCCCAACGGTCCCCATTACAGCGTTTGAAGCTTCCCTCAATCCCTCGTTGATCTAAGTCTACACGGTCATATTTTTAACCGTTTGGATAATAGACGGTCCATTTGAGACTGTTTAGTCTTCCATAGTTCATCCCTTGAACGGACCCAGATGGACTGTCCAGCATTTCCACGGTCTTCCTCAGACTGTTTACACTCCCCAATTCCTCGACGGTTAAACTCCCTTTGAACGGTCGCCCATCGACCGTTCTGTACTTTTGGGCAGTTCGGTTATGGCTGTTTGGCCTCTGAACAGTTCTAGGTGAACTGTTTGTTCCTTAAGCGGTCCCCTGTGGGACCGTGTTTTCCATCGCCGTCCCCGCCGGCGTTCAACCCCTGTCCCCTCGGTTGGTGATGGCCCTAGGGCCTTACAAACTGCTTCTAAGGGGTCGTATGCCCCTTCCAACCCTCCTAGGGCTACATGCGTGCATTAAAATAGAAAGAAAGTGTGGTTTTTGACCGTGGCCAACCTCGGAGGGACGTGGCTCCTTGGCCGACGTCTGGGCCACCGTCGTGGCCTCCTCCGTCGGTGGAGCGACCTCCATCACTTCAATGGCCGCGGGAGGGCCTTCTGATGGGGACATCAGAGCAGGACCACCCACATTTTATTTTGTATTTGTGTCCTTTTTATTTGCATTTATACCCATGTATAATTGGGTATGCAATTGTATGACAAGTATAAGCCAAAATGTAAGTCTTTAGGTTTTAGTGGGTTTATGTGTAAAAGTCCAGTAGGTCCAGCTCGGCCCCCCCTTCTTCCCCATTGGTCCACCTAAGCCTTAGGGCCCATGTGGGGCTGGTCAAATGTCCAAGGTGGGCTTCTAGATGGCTTGACCATTCAAGGGGACAAGGTGTTAAAAAAGTCCAATTTGGAAGCCATGAAGTCAAGGGGGTGCCCCCTTCCACTAGGTGTATTTTAATGTTGTCTTTTTGACCCCATGGGAATTAATGTGTCATCCCTTGTATACCTCTCCCCTAACCTAGATCTGAGGTTAGTTTAGGTCATTTGCATTTTCATATAAATACCTTGTATTTCACATTTTATGGGAATTAATGAAGGAAATTTTGTGAAATTGCCAAGAGCAAGAGCCCGTGGGTGCACCCCTCGCTCCCTCCCCCCCTTGCAGAGCTTGAAGGCTCCTTCTTCTGATGTGTGAAGCATCTCTTCTACCTCCTTCCTGAGTGTGAAGCTCAGCGCCGCCGCCATCGCACCACCGTCGCCGCTTCTTCGAAGTGTTGTCCATCCCTGGATAGAACCATATTGCGAGATTTTTATCTCTCCATGAGGAGCTCAGGTCGTGCCATAAATTGGGGGGTGATCTCCGCACGTCCCCCCCATCCTCCACAAAAAAATACCGGTCATTTTTCTTACTTTAGCTATTTTTTCCAATTCCATCTTTCCACCCCTAGCAATCTGCCTTCTATGCAGATCCTGTTACAATAGCCCTGTTCTTCCTTTGTTCGAGCCCCTCCCCATTTCTGATTGAGTCCAAATTTGGACTGGGTGTTCAGCCCACCAAATTTCACCTCCACAAATTTTCTCTCGATTTTAGGTGTTCTTTTTCCCCTCTGAAAAATTAAAACTCAGACCAAAATATGTTCTGTCCTATGCAGTCCAGATCCGACCCCTGACCACCAAAAAATCCATTTTCCTCTAAAACCACCTCTAGAAAATTCATAAAAAATATTGGCGTCTTCCTACTTCCCCCTCTCGAACTTTTATCAAGGGCCCAACTTCCAGATAGGAAGTTTTCGTTCGATCAACCCTTGTTCTCAGGAAACTTCAAATCTATCCTGCCAGATCTAGTTCTGTGAACCAGTACGTTGTAAATTCGACCAAGGCCATTACAGAGACAGACAAAATTCCTTCTCTAGCCACAAGTCCTAGCTCTCTGAAAGCGCTTTCCAACGGTGCTAGTTACGCGCCAATCAGAGGTCGAGGCTGTTCACAGCAACTGTTCTCGCCGGGTCTCGCACTGTAGAACAGAAGTACTAGCCCATGGACAGCAAGCCGCACCGACCGCCCGACCGCCCGACTCCCCTTCCACAAGGTGAAACAGCACCTCGCCTTCCCAGGGAACGTCCCTCCAAAAGGCACCGTCGCAGCAGTACCATTCTCGGCCCACTCGGCCCACCAGCCAGCATGTGGGCCCCATAACCCACAGCACGCGTCATTCAGACGGCACAGACGGAGCTGTCTAAGTTGCTGCCCGTCAACCCAAGATCGGTCCTCCCGAGCCCACATTGTAGCCCTTTACCTCCCCGTGTGGAGTGGGCAAGAAATCACTGCTGTAATTAGTGAATAATTATTTTGACTGGGAGTTACAGTACTTGGCCAGGTCGTCTTCCCCACGCCCGGAGCGTGGAGGTAAATTCGTCACTCTCTTATTGCATTTGCTTATCTTGTATATTTTTGAATGTCGCTGCAAGTGATAGGATTATTAGATCGTTATACTTTTATCACCACTGCGAGAGTGAGTGAGTGAGCCGTCCCGTGACTCAATCCGAGTACACGCGGAAGAGCCGAATACTCGAGACTCATTGCTGATTTCTCAACCGCGCACGGTCCCACGTTTCCCTCGCTAGAGACGAGTTGCGAGCAAGAGTCCCAGGTTTGCTACTCTGTCCCGCATCAAATTGGTATCAGAGCGGAAGGTTGAGTCTAGGGTAGTCTTGTTTCAGAATATAAATAAAAGAGTCATGTAAGTCTAGGAGTCTCAGTCTAAGTCGGTCGTTACAATTGCATGCCATTATTCGGTATATCAACAGGTGTTGCCCGAATGTTAGGTTACGGCTATCGGGAAGGTCGCACACTTGCGAGAGAGGATCTTCGGATCCCGTAACTCCGCTAAGTACCGTCTATTGGTTAAGTCTAGGTGTTTTAGTTTGCATAGGCTTTTTGCATATAACAACAACAAAAATGCCATTGCATGCCCATTCCTAGGGGATCCAACCCCATCTTTGCAACTATGGCCAACCCATACATTAGACCCGACCAAGGCAATCAGTCCGTGTCCGAGTACATTAGGGACTTCGAAGTGTACCGATCAAGATGTGGAGTCGGGAAGGAGAGCATCGAAGCTGGAACTCAGTTCTGGAGTGGTTTGCGGCTTCACTTCCAATTTGAATTACTTTGTCGCCACGTGAAAACTTTTGGTCACTCCTATCAGGTCGCTCTAGTGGTCGAGCCATTTGAGTCACGGTTTGATGCCGCCCTACGGCAAGCAGATGCTGCCCTACGGCGCACATCTACCCATCAGCGGAGCGCTGAGCCGGTCGGCCAAGCACATGGACCTACGAGGCAGGACGCTCTTTCCCCACGGCCTCACCCACCTCAACCAGAGCTACCCATACCTCTAACAGGGAAGCTACACATAGCCGAGCCACTTTTAGTTGGCTCAGGACAGGCTTGGTCCCTATACCGTCTTGCTACCCCTCCGTGGACCCAGCCCTCCCAATAGTCCCCATTAACTCCTTTCACACCATGTTCAAATCCTTTTGCTTCATAGATAGTGTAAAGGATCTACTCAAGAGTCTAGAATGTCAGTGGGAGCTGACATATACGTTGGCCTTAGGGTCTGACCAACCCTATACTCATAGCTTCATGCTCCCAGCTTTGGGGTCTGTTACCTCGGTGTACACCTTGTGTCCTATCACCACCGAGGTCCTATTGTTCTTCCCTGTTCCCGATGAGCTAGATTTCATCCCCTCTTACGGTATTGCCATCCCAAGGGAGGAACCTTACCTCTTACATGAGATCCATGTCCCACCTACCACGATGAATGAAGGTGACCACCTACACCTTCAAGAACCCCACACATGGGTCCATGTCATGGGGTCATACCTTCTTTGACCCTTTTGACCCCCTCACTAGTGAATGTCCCGAGCTATCATATTCACTCCACTTCTTCCGAGGAATTCACTATCACACCCCTACCCCATGGTCTAGTCCACCTCCACCTAGCCAAGAGGCCATTGATTGGGAAGGGTGGCATGCCTTACCTACATATAAAGGTGATGAATAAGGTAGTTTTGGATCTCCTAGCCCTCCCACACCCAAGTCCCATAGGAAGTCAATACATGATTGGGTCATACTTGGACGTCTAGAAGTCCCCCACGCCACCAACCTCCGGTTACATAACATGCATGCATGGCACACATTCGGATGTCCTGGTCCACCTTTGTATGTGTATGGGTCGGACTAACAGTAGGTTTGTTTAGGGTCATGTGTAAGTCTTTGTTTCATACAGTTTGTCTATCGAGTGCATAGTGAGTCTGCATGCATCGAGTCGAGTCGGTCTTTGTACGCTCGTGTTGTCAGTCCCTTTCAAGTGCGAGACAAGTCGGATCTAATGCATACGTTGTAGACTTGCTGGAATTTGGATCGGCTCTACCTCAACATATCGGATCTAGTCACATAAAGGGATCCAGCGGTGATTCCTAGCGAGTCTTTGAGCCGCCTCTCTCCTTTGAGAGTGACCCCACCCCGGAGTGTCCACCTCTAGCCTCATTCCCACAGCAGCGTGAGCATATCGAATCTATACAGGATGAGCAGGTGATGATTACTTGGAGGGGAGCGTAGTCCGCGCTTCCTGGTTCAGTGACGGATCCGCCGGAGTCACACGAATAGCCGCACCCCTTAATCGACGGGGTAGAGTTCTTCCCACCCGGGGAGACTTGATGGGGACATTAGAGCAAGACCACCCACATTTTATTTTGTATTTGTGTCCTTTTTATTTGCATTTATACCCTTGTGTAATTGGGTACGCAATTGTATGGCAAGTATAAGATAAAATGTGAGTCTTTAGGTTTTAGTGGGTTTATGTGCAAAAGTCCAGTAGGTCCAGCTGGGCCCCACGCTTCTTCCCCATTGGTCCACCTAAGCCTTAGGGCCCATATTGTAGCCCTTTACCTCCCTGTGTGGAGTGGGCAAGAAATCACTGTTGTAATTAGTGAATACTTGTTTTTATCGGGAGTTACCATACTTGGCCGGGGTTGTCTTCCCTACGCCCGGAGCATGGAGGTAAATTCGCCACTCTCTTGTCGCATTTGCTTATCTTGTAAATTTTTAATGCCGCTGCGAGTGATAGGATTATTAGCTCGTTATACTTTTATCACCGCTGCTAGAGTGAGTGAGTGACCCATCCCGTGACTCAATCAGAGTACACGCGGAAGAGATGAATACCCAAGACTCATTGCCGGTTTCTCAACCGCGCACGGTCCCACGTTTCCCTCGCTAGGGACGAGTTGCGAGCTAGAGTCCCAGGTTCGCTGGTCCGTCCCGCATCACCTTCTCCTTCCACCTCCATCGGTTGTGGCGCCGCCTCCATGGGGCTCGTCGGTGGTGGCGGCGACAATGGGGCGTCTCCTATGGTCATCCTCCGGTGAGCTAGGCGGCGTAGAAACTGCTTCTTGAACCGCATAGAAGGTGGGGGGAAGAACAGGGAATGGAGTATAAGAAGGAATGGGAAGAGGAGGCTTGAGATGATGTTTGAGGGAGATGGAGAACGTGGGGGGGTGGTCTCCGTCTGTTACGGTGAGAAGATGGAGGAGGAAGATGATGGAAGTGTCGGTTTATTTTTTTGAAATCAATGATCTAAAGGTGGTCTAGCGATAGATCGTTTATTATCTGGGCGGTCCTTAAAAGACCGTTTGTATGTAATGACTCCACTGCCATTAAGCGGTCATCCTTTGACCGTTAACTCTTTGGGTGGTCTTACATAGGGCCGTGTACGTGCTACGATTGCAGTTCAAATTCTCACTGCCTGAGTGGTCCTCTTTGAACCGTTAGTTTCATTCAACGGTCATGGATAGACCATTTGTATGGTTGAAATGATAAATGATGCCTTTTAGCCCTATTTTGCTGCATTATATGCTTCGTTGATAATCTTTTGTGCTCAATTGACTTATTTCATGATATGTATCATTGCAAAATCCTTGTTCATGATTCTTTTGCAGCATCACCCCACTTCCATTACCAACAGTAGTCAGGTAAGTATCTCGATCCTTGTATCCCTTAATGCATTACTATATGATATTTATGCTATATTACCTCGAGAACCGGCTGGTCATTCACGTGTTCTAGGATCTGACGTTCCCCTATAACAAAAATGATGATGATCTAAGTCTGCGTGTTTAATCATCGGATAAGTCGTTAAGTTGGTAGGATTAGGGGATGACGGTTTTGTCTCGCACCCTGTAGTTGCGAATAGTGTCTTGACCCTAGTTATTCCGGTCTAGCAATATTATTCTCAAGCACTTTCTATTTTTTGGGTTTCTTTACATTCGTTTTAATGATTTCTTTTATTTTAGCTCAGCATACATCATACGCATCTTTTGAGCATTCACGACTCATGGTTTGTCTGAAAGTGTCTCATTAGTGATGGATGATTGTGCGTTCATAGTTTTGGATAAGAGGAACAATTTCACTCAGAATTGGAAGGTTTTCTCTGGTCTGTTCACCTGGCTTGATTGACTAAGAGTTCCCGTCTGGAGTTTTAGTCAGCTTCTTTACTTTTCGTTGTTGCTTATTCCCTCATTGGGTGTGGATTGTGTCCCCTGATCAGGTTGCTCTTTTTTCACCTGCGGTTTTATTTAGTTAGTTTCTACAGGCTGGTGTCATTTTAGTCCGATCGTCCCCGTGTTTGGTTTAGAGTTCTCTGAAAGATTCCATTCGCTCGTTGGCGAGGAAACATGTGTCTTTTTACCTTAACGCCCGCTTTTCAATCCACTCCACTTCATTTCCGCTTCATCTCCATGTTTCATTTTGCTTTCGCTTCACCTCCACTCGCTCCCCTGCAAAGAGGACGTTAAGGAGGGGCATCTATTGACACCCATGTTTTGCCTATGAGTTAAGTCATTCTTCTTACCACTATTTTTGATGCCTCAAGTTGTCCATTACTCATTGGGCCTTTTTTAGACATGTCTTTCGGCTTATTTTATGTGTATTTCCTCCCTGGCTAGATTTGCACTTGAATTCGGGCTTAATGGGCCTGGATTTCACTTGGTTTTGGGGGTAAATAGGCTTATTTATCTCATTTTATTAATTTCCACCGCCCAGCCTAACGGCGGTCTATCGATAGACCATTTGAGATTCTGGGCGGTCGTTTATATCACTTGGATTTATCTCTGGATTAGTTGGCTATTTTCTGAATTTTCACGGACAAACCAATACACGGTCTTTCACGGCGTCATTTATTCAATGTGGGCGGTCCATCGCACGACCGTTTAGTTCCCAGAGTCTTAAGCGAGTTGATTTTTGAGATAATTATCTAGTTATCTCATTTTATTGATTTATCACCGACACCAGATACACGGTCTTTCAATGGGCCGTGTGACAGGTTGAGCGGTCTATAGATGGACCGTTTATATCCTGAGAGTCCTACGTCATATTAATCGGTCTGTTCTCTGGGATTAATGACTTATTTATCTCATTTTCTATTTACCACCGACACCTAAAGGCGGTCTAGCAATGGACCGTGTATTGACATGGGCGGCCCATCGATCGACCGCTTATACGGCCGAGATCCTTGGGCTGGTTGGTTTTTCTCTCTCCATCCGTGGTCGAATGAGCTCTTTCGTCCTCGATTTTCTCTGCGGATTCTCAACCAAATTGAGTGCCATTTGATCCTAGTGAAAGCTGGTGATATTATCTTCGATTTATCCAAAAGAATCTCGACCTAATTTTCGCTGAAAACCCCTCAATTTCGAGTGGACTTTCAGTGGTCCATAAATAGTACCCTTGGTCCAAGCTCGAAAGGGGGGGAGATCCAGCGTTTGCGTCGAAGTGCTGTCGGATTCTTGAGCAGATCTCAGCCAGGGAGGATGGCTCTCTACATCCATTTGAGCCTTTGGTTCAGGGAGTAGTAGTTTTTTTTAGTGTTTTGGTCTAGGTGTTTGGTCATTCGTTCATCGTTGCATGCTCATTTCCTTCACCTTTTCTCCACATTTTCACTGGCATTCTCATTTTCTCACCCTTCCTATTGTTTTCCACACCCCATAGGGGTTAAAAAACCAACCCCCCAGGTATCCCCCATTCCATTATGTGCTTAGTTTTCCATTCATTCTCATAGATACTACACTGAACAAAACTAATTTCGGTTGTGTTTTTTGGTCGTTTACTATGTTTTGCAAGTCAACAGAAGCTTTAGCACGAGGCCCATCCCCTCTGGCCGGCCGGAAGGGGTGGAGATGTAGACGTCAAAAAATAGGATCAAGTCCCTTGGCTCGGACTCTGGTGGCTTTGCGCGGTCTGTCTTCGTCCGTCTTCAATTGTGAACCGTCCTCCACAGACTGTCCATCTCCTGTTCACGGCCGACCTCGGACCGTCTAGGCTCCAACTGACCATTTGTCCCGCGTTCCTCTGCAGCGCTGTACACGGCCTATCGATAGGCCATTTATGTACTCAGGCGGTCTCCAGAGGGCCGTGTTCGACCTTTTCCAGCACTGCATCATTGGCGAGTGTCTTCACTCTTTTCTCCCCTTTCCAAGGTATATGGTACTCTCTTATTGTGCTATGTATCTTGGTGGAGATCATAGCATTCTTTTGTGCGTGAGTAGTTCATTGGTTGCCCTTCCCCCCTTTTAGTTCATCCATTACTTTCATATTCACTTTTGAGTAAAGGGAAGGGAAAGAAAAACTTGTCAACACACTGACCTTTGCATGCAGCATTTTGTTCATGTGCACTGACATGAAATGCAACACTAAACATGTGCACCGACCTTATGTGCTTAGATGTAGACATGCACTGACCTCCATATGCGACATGCATGAACATGCACCGACCTGCATATGCAATACTTTGAGCATGCACCAACCTTCTTATGCAGCACTATGAATATGCACCAACCTTCATATGCAACATGTATGAACATGCACCGACCTTCAAATGTAGCATGTATGAACATGCACCAACCTTAGTGAGAAACACATACACACTAGCATGAGAGGCTATAAGATACTAATAGTGCTACCATATTGAAAAGTAGATTCAGAATATCACAATTTACCAATATCCAAAAGCTGAAGATAAAATGCATTATTGCCAATCATCAAAACATAATTAGAAATTAAATTCAGAGAATCAAGTTAAAGGAGACACAACATGAGACACACATTATCCCACATAATCTCCCCATAACATCTGTCTCCGAATAGGTGGTGCCATCTCTTCATCTTCCAGTTGCTCTAAAATAGCCTCCTCAATGTCGTTGAACATTTCATCGTCCTCCATTACAAATTCCATTACAATCTGATCAAAGTCTACACATCACACAAAGTATGTCCATCACCAAGACATCAAAGATGAAATAACCAAGTCATTGACAATGAGTAAAATGTCCAGTACATTATTTGTCTATGCACACCAAGCGTAGTACACTTCCTTACCTACAACAATAGTAATAACAAAACAACTAATATGAAGAGGAGCAGCACTACTAGAGTACATAATAGAACAACAACAATACAAGGCACATTTGACATTTGTGTAGTATATTGGTGTAGTGCCTAGTTCCTTGAATCATAGTCAGGCTGGGACTTGCATGATATGCAGGCATGGGTCTTTCCTATAGTTGAGGATGATCAACATACGTATGGCTGATATAGCCAACCCCTTTTATAGCAGCATGTGCTTCCTCTACCAAGTGAAAACCCTTATAACAAGCTCCAGGGTATCCATTCACTTGGACAAAGCATTCGGGCAAACTATAATATACACCGGGTTCGCGATCAACCCACACTACATAGCATTTATACCTTCCCATTTTCTGAACCTCAATTTCCTGCATGTAAGTGTTATAAAAGACAATAGATATGACAGACATAATAATTGCAATAAATTTAATATGAAGTCCAATCCATAAGAGCAAGTTTGTAGATCAGCAAGCATGTAGGTTTAAGGTTACACTACATGAAGCATGATATAGTGGGGTAGGGGATTTAAGTCTGCTAGTTCAAGTGCATGAACAAGGTTTATGTCATGTGAATTAACACCCAATCAACCCTGTCTTCTTCAGGCAACTCCATGAATAGTTTTCTATTTATTGGATCTTTGAATAAATCCACTACTTTAAGATACATGTCACGGTCGAGATTTGGAGCTGACTTGAGTATGTCAATGCATGCACGCATCAAAGGAGTGTCATCGGCCATGTGGAGGGGAGTAGTACGCTGGCCTCGTAAGAGCCTCAACAATTCATTGCTTGGGATGTGAAGGGAAATTACTAAGAAATGTTGGGATGTGAAGGGGAAATTACTAAGAAATGTAGTTAATACAACTAGAAGAAACAAAAGGTAGGTTGTACAGCATACTACACGCAGAGATGATACACAGTCATAGCAGTAACTCTTGGGATGAAACATGCATTTTCAGAATAAAATAATGACAATGTGGTTGGCAAGATTAATAAAAATAGAATGTTCATTTACATAACAACCTTACCCAGATCTGATGAGGACATCTCACGCCACTCTCTCTGGCTCGGGTCGCCTGCTCCACTGTGAGGTGGATCAACTATGATTCTCACATGTTATCTCTATTGTTGGGTCTTATATCATGTAATTTTTCTTTAATTGAGTCATGTGTGTATCCTCTTTCTTTATTTGAGTCAGTCCATTAGGGAATTGGGCCATTATGTTAGCTAATTGGGCCCAACTAGTGGGCTAGGACCATGGGCACACATGGGGTGGTCTTGGTCTTTTGTCTTTTTGTCAAGGGCCTTTTGGTCATTGGGAAAAAAGTGGGAGCCTATAAATAGGGCTCATCCCACCTCATTTGCAACACTTTTGATGAAATTTTGAAAGAAGCATCCCTTGGCTATCTCCCCACTCTTGTCTCTCTCCTCTCTCCCCCTATCTCTCTCTCTTCCCCTCTCCCTCCAAAAAAGGGCGCACCTCCCTCTCTCTCCTCCCCTCCCATCCACCTCATTTCCTCCCCCCCTCTCTCTCTCCTCCACCTCATCAGGAATATTCTTCCCACCCCTTTATTCAAACCTTCCAAAGGAGACTTTCTAGCCCCCCAAGTTGGACTTCTCCACCCCTCCCTTCACCCTCCAACCACCCTACTTAGACTTCTACACCCTCCCCATCACATCCCACCTACACTTAAAGACTTTTCTTCCCACCCCATCAAATCCCACCTACACATATAGACTTTTCTTCCCTCCCATCACATCCCTCCACCAAAATTTCCTAGATTCCCTTAGCTAGCCCCCCTCTAGGACCCAAGAATTCAAACTACGCCACTACCCCTTTTGGACTTACCTCCCCACCACCAAAATTCGTGGCTCCCTCCCACCCCTTGGGAGAACAAATCCAACACCCCATTTTCCTCTTCCCACAGCTGGGAAAGCCCCCGTCCCAGACGCCCTCATAGCTAGGGTTGCTCCCACCCCCATCCACCCCATTTCTCATCCATCTACCCCCATTTCCCATCACCTATCACCACCATACTCATCCCAATTCGCAGGCAGCAGTCAACCGTCGAGTTGCAGAGCCTGCCCTGGAGTCATCACGCACCTTCAGGTGGCGTACTCTACATTTCTTGAAAATATCGTCGAGGGAGCTTCGTAGGCGAGGTGGTTTCGCATCCATCTGACGTCTATGCTGCCCAAGAGAACCATTCTCCCTCGACTGCGCAGCACAAATCCGGCAGGGAACCTGAGCCTGAGTAGAAGCATGACCACGGCCGCTCCTATGCATGTTTGGATGTGATTCTTTAGCTAGGATCTTCTCTTCCAAGTCTCTATCAGCACGAAGAAGAAGGACACCATTTGGACCCCGGAGCACCAAATTCCAATTTTTCTCCCCAGAGTGCGCAGGTCAGTTCACCCTAATTAAGAACCGACCCCTCCCACCATTCTGGTTCTCGTGCCCTGCTCCAGCCTCCTCTGGTGGCCCCGTCAGTCTCGGATCGAAGAAGGCTCGCCCATGATCACAAGGGTTCGTGTCCCACCTTAAACAGACCCCAAGAGTGTTCGTGGCACCCTCGTCTTCCAGCAATAGCAGTCTGGGCATAGTCAGAACCAGAGCTGGTCGGCCCTGGTCCAGATTCTACTCCGGCCACCATCGTCGTTAGAAAATTCACAAAGAATCTGGGCGTCCTCCTGGGCCAACCCAGGAAGGTTTGGCACTAGTTTCATCCTCATCAGAATTCGACAGAGTCCGTGGTGGCGTCATCTTTGACCCCCTGTCAGGATATTCCAAAGTAGGCAGAATCGACGGAGTTCGTCACTTCGGCTTCTAACTTAGTTCTCTCCCACCCCGCCTAGTCGGCTGAAGGCCCCTCCCTATGTGGAGGTAGTTTTGTGTGTAACTATTTAAGCCCCACCCCGAGAACCCCCCTCCTGCGTGATGCGTAGTGCTGTAACAATCTTATTTTCAGGTCAAGCGCCACCGACGCAGTCTGCGGGCACGTGCCCACGCTTCCCCTCTCGCCCACGTCTCCGATCGGGATCGGTGTTTTCACATAGGTCAGGTGAGCGTCTAGTCCTACCTTCGCTGGTTGATTTTCTTGCTAGCTTAGTATTGCCTTGGAGGCTCGTTGGACGGAGAGACGAGAGCCCGGACTCACACACCACTCTTAGTGTGCCCACTGCGGAGCGTGAGGATAGCCACCCCAAACCCACGCCCCGACTTGCCGGCCGCCGATGAAGTTGGGAGTCGCAGACCCTTAGGGGTCAGCCTAAGCCATCCAAGTCCCTTAGAATGTTTGGGTCCCACCTCGGACCCTCACCGTCATCCCCCAGTCACCATTAGGAGATCGTACGCGCCGTGCTAGTGAGCCGCTAGCGTTAGTCCATGAATGTCCTTGTATGCTTGTGGGTCTAGGTCCCAGTCTCATCAAGTCATCCAACTTCATCCAAGGGCTATGCCACATCAAGTGGTATCAGAGTCGTTATAGGCTTGTTCTCACAAGTCTAGTCTTGGGGCGTCTTCACACTAGGTCGCTCTTAGGTGCACCCGTACGACCGTGCATAGCCCACCCAACATTGCAAGACCACCCGTAGCGGAACCCCTTATCAATCCATTCCATCCTCCTGCAATTCCCCAATGAATCCCAATTCCCAAGGGAACCCCGCCCCCAACGAGCATGAGCTCCCCGATCACATTAGGTTCCTTGTGGAGGGTATGACCAATGTCTTAGGACGGCTTGATGACATAACGTCCCGACTTGAACAACTTGAGGAAAATAGGCCCGCCCCAAGGGTGGATGATAAAAGGGCACCTCCTCCACGTGAGGGACCAGCCATAGGAGAGCTCAACTGTGACCACCCACCCGAGCCGGAAAGGGACCCACCCCCAAGAAGAGATGATAGACCCCGTCGGGATAATCCAGATGATCACCTTGTAAGGCTTGTGAAAGTTGATGCCCCCACCTTTGATGGGTCCCATCATCCGAGCATCTACTTAGATTGGGAGGCGGCTATGGACCAATATTTCGATTGGTACCCCATGACCGAGGATAGGAAAGTTCGGCTTGCCAAAATGCAACTTACCAAGTTAGCCAATACCAATTGGTTGAACGTTGAGGGATTGAGGATAGTTAGGAGGGAACCTCCCATCACCACATGGGGGGCCATGAAAGAACAACTGAAACTCAAATATGTCCCCCCCTCCTACCATCAAAACCTCCTAGATGAGTGGCAAGCCCTAACCCAAGAAGGGAAGACCATGATGGAGTACATTGAAAAATGTGATTACTACCTTCTTAAGTGTGGAGTCGAAGAGGATCCCGCAGTCACACTGTCCCGCTTTAGAAATGGGCTTCAATTCCACATAAAGAAGGAGCTATTCATGTGTCAAGTGACCACCCTAGAGCAAGCCTACCAAATAGCCCGGGATGCCGAGAAATTCTCTCGATATACCCGAATGGTTCCCCCTCAGGGGATGGACCCCAAATCCTTGGCACCTCGGACCAACACCCCACCTCCTCAACGAGGTCTCCTTCCCACCCCCATGGGAGCTCCTCCCACCCGGGCAGCCCCTCCTAGTGGCACCCTTCTCCCTCGCCCCACAAGTGGTCCTCCCAACCCCACTCCCAGTAGACCTAATCCGGGACCCACCCCCCCTCACACTAGGGCCACCCCCGCCCACCAAAGCGGGCAACAATGCTTTAGGTGCCTTGGGTATAGACACTTCGCCAATCAATACCCCACCAAGGGAGCATCTAGTTTGCTCATTGAGGAGGCTAATCTCCTACCTCAAGCTGGGATTGAAGAAGAGGTTGAGGTTTTTGAGGCCTCTCCAGATTGGGAGGAGTATGAAACCCACTACAATGAGACCAATCAAGAACAACCCCCTCCATCCACCGACCCTCACCTTGGAGTGGTTAGGTGCACCCTCACTCAAGCCCAGGAACATGATTGGAGAAGAAGCACCATCTTCCATACCTATATCCGGATAGGGGGCCATGCTAGGAAAGTCATCTTGGATAATGGGAGTAGTGTGAATGTGGTGTCCCCCGACACCGTCAAACTTCTAGGTCATACCATTTCCCCACACCCGAAACCTTATCGGGTAGCATGGATCGATGCCACATCCGTACCCATCAGCACTCGTTGCCGTGTCCCCATCACTTTTCAATCCTACCAAGGCCAAGTTTGGTGTGACATTCTACCAATGGAAGTAGGGAGCATCCTCCTAGGGCGGCCTTGGATCTATGATGTAGATGCCACCTTCCTTGGAAGGACGAACACTTGCATTTTCACCCATGAGGGGAAAAGGATCCAACTCAACCCTTCACCACCCCGCTCCCTCCCCAAGAAGACACCTCCTTTCCTGGAGGGATCCCCTACCCCTCCCTCTATTCCAAGCACCACCCCATCAAGCCCTAGCCCTAGTTTGACCATTGGAACTACTAGGAACATTCACCTCATCACTAGGCAAGAACTTGAGGAAGAAGTCAACCAAGGAGAACAAGTGTGTGCCATTGTCATTTGTCTTGGGGAATCCACCCCAACCGACCCACACCCAATAGAAATCCAACAACTCCTTGAGGACTTCCATGATGTGATCCCCGATGAGCTCCCGGATAAGCTACCACCCATGCATGATGTGCAACATGCCATCGACTTTGTGCCCGGAGCTACCTTACCCAACCTCCCCCACTACCGCCTCAACCCCACCGAGCATGCTGAGCTTAGGAGGCAAATCGAGGAGCTCATCAAGAAGGGCTTCCTCTGCATTAGCAAGAGCTCATGTGCCGTCCCGGCCCTTCTCACACCCAAAAAGGATGGAACTTGGCACATGTGTGTGGATAGTCGGGCCATCAACAAGATCACGGTCAAGTATAGGTTTCCCATCCCTCGACTAGATGACATGCTAGACATGCTTGCTGGAGCCACCACCTTCTCCAAGATCGATCTCAAATGTGGCTATCATCGAGTTCGCATTAGGCCCG
This sequence comes from Amorphophallus konjac, assembly GCA_022559845.1. Taxonomy (NCBI): domain Eukaryota; kingdom Viridiplantae; phylum Streptophyta; class Magnoliopsida; order Alismatales; family Araceae; genus Amorphophallus; species Amorphophallus konjac. The sequence goes on along the minus strand of CM040122.1, from coordinate 171,219,019 downwards.
GGGATGAGTGAAAGACCGCCTTCAAAATAAAGGACGGTCTCTATGAATGGCTTGTCATGCCCTTTGGCCTTTCCAATGCACCAAGCACATTCATTCGCCTCATGACCGAGGTCCTCCGGCCCTTCATTGGCATCTTCCTTGTCATCTACTTCGACGACATTCTCATATATAGCCAGTCCAAGGAAGCCCACCTCGATCACCTCAAGCAAGTGTGCACCGTTCTTAGGAAGGAGAGCCTCTTTGCCAACCGTGGGAAGTGTCAGTTCTTGACCAACCAACTAGCCTTCCTAGGATTTATTGTCTGAGCCCAAGGGGTGTCCATGAACCTTGAGAAGGTCTAAGCCATTCTTGAGTGGCCCGAGCCCAAGACCCTCCATGAGTCCCGAAGCTTTCACAGGCTAGCCACCTTCTATAGGAGATTCATCCGTGGGTTTAGCACTATCACCGCTCCTATCACGGATTGCCTCAAGAAGGGCACCTTTGTATGGACTAGGGCGGCCTCCAAGTCATTCCTAGAACTCAAGGAAAAGATGACCCAAGCCCCGGTCCTTTACCTACCCAACTTCCCTAAAGTCTTCGAGGTCACCTGTGATGCATCCGGGGTAGGGATTGGAGGCATTCTTAGCCAAGAGGGTCACCCAGTAGCCTATTTTAGTGAGAAACTTTGTGAGGCTAGGACTAGGTACTCCACATATGACAAAGAGCTTTATGCCGTGGTTCAATCCCTTCGGCATTGGAGGCACTATCTCCTACCCAAGGAGTTTGTGATCTTCTCGGACCACGAGGCCTTGAAGTACCTCAACACCCAACAAAAGCTCAATGCCTGTCATGCCCGTTGGGTAGAATACATTTAGGCTTATACCTTTGTCCTCAAGTACAAGATGGGTAGTAAGAATCGCGCCGCCGATGCACTGAGTAGGCGGATTGCCTTACTTTCCACTATCCAGGTGGAAGTCACAGGGTTTGAGAGAATCAAAGGGGAATATCCAAATTTTCCCGACTTTGGGACTCACTACAGCACCCTCTCCACTCAACCCCACAGGGAATATGAGGGATTCATACACCAAGAGGGGTATCTTTTCAAGGGAGCTACGCTATGCATACCTCAGACTTCACTTCGGGACTTCTTAGTTTCGGAGTTACATAGTGGTGGCCTAGCTGGTCACTTTGGGGTCCAAAAGACCATAGAGCTAGTTGAGAAGCAATTCCATTGGCCTAGTCTCAAAAAGGATGTGGCCAACATTATGGGACAGTGTCGCATTTGTGCCTCGGCCAAGCAAGTGAGGCAAAACACTGGGCTTTACACACCCCTTCCCATCCCGGACTGACATTGGGAGGACTTGAGCATGGATTTTATCCATGGCCTACCTATGACCTTGCGCAAACATGATTCCATCTTTGTAGTTGTTGACAGGTTCTCTAAGATGGCCCACTTCATCCCATGTTCTAAAACTTTGGATGCTTCTAGGGTCGCCTGTTTATTCTTTGATGAGGTGGTTCGACTCCATAGACTACCCAAGACCATTGTGTCGACCGGGATGTGAAATTCACCAATTACTTTTGGAAAACTCTCTGGCATCTAATGGGAACCCTCCTCAAATTCTCCACTGCTTATCACCCTCAAACAGATGGCCAAACTGAGGTCGTCAACCGAAGTCTTGGGAACTTGCTCTGTTGCCTTTTCGGGGACCACCCTGGGAATTGGGATCTCCTCTTACCTCAGGCCGAGTTTGCCTACAATGATTCCGTCAATAGGTCCACAGGCAAGAGTCCATTTGAGGTCGTGCATGGTTATAGGCCTAAAAAGCCTTCGGAATTCATTCCCCTCCCCCCACATGCTTGAGTGTCAGTCTCAGGTGAGTCCTTTGCACAGCATATCAAAGAGTTGCATGATGACATCCGCAAGCATATAGGGAAAAGCAATGAGGCGTACAAAAGGCAGGCAGATGCTCGACGGCGCCACTGCGAGTTCCAAGTGGGAGACTCAGTGATGGTGAGGACGAAGCGGCTCCTTCCGGGGCCTGCCTCCAGGTTGAGGGCATGGGGTTCGAGGCCCTTTCGAGTTCTAAGATGACTAGGTAGTAATGCTTATGAGCTGGACCTACCTGAGGATTTTGGGGTACACCCTACCATCAACGTAGCGGACCTGGTACCCTACAGGGCCCTGCGGTGGGGCCCAGTGAGGAGCCTGAGCCTTTACCCAGCCTTGAGATAGACACCCACGATGGGACTCTACCTACTAGCTTGAGAGGCCGACGTGAGCAGGTGGAGGCAATACTGGACGAGCAAAGTACCATTACCAGGAACAGGGTATACCAGCGCTACCTGGTGAGGTGGAAGAATCGTTCCCCGACAGAGGATACTTGGGTGAGTCGGGAGGACCTGCTGTGCCTTGACCCGATATTTTGGAGCACTACCATAGCTAGGTGGACCCATACTCGACGGGGTCAAGTTCTCCCCACCCCGGGGGATTTGATGAGGACATCTCACGCCACTCTCTCTGGCTCGGGTCGCCTGCTCCACTGTGAGGTGGATCAACTATGATTCTCATATGTTATCTCTATTGTTGGGTCTTATATCATGTAATTTTGCTTTAATTGAGTCATGTGTGTATCATCTTTCTTTATTTGAGTCAGTCCATTAGGGAATTGGGCCATTATGTTAGCTAATTGGGCCCAACTAGTGGGCTAGGCCCATGGGCACCCATGGGATGGTCTTGGTCTTTTGTCTATTTGTCAAGGGCCTTTTGGTCATTGGGAAAAAAGTGGGAGCCTATAAATAGGGATCATCCCACCTCATTTGCAACACTTTTGATGAAATTTTGAAAGAAGCATCCCTTGTCTATCTCTCCACTCTTGTCTCTCTCCCTCTCTCTCCCCCTCTCTCTCTTCCCCTCTCCCTCAAAAAAGGGCGCACCTCCCTCTCTCTCCTCCCCTCCCATCCACCTTATTTCCTCCCCCCCTCTCTCTCTCCTCCACCTCATCAAGAATATTCTTCCCACCATTTTATTAAAACCTTCCAAAGGAGACTTTGTAGCCCCCCAAGATGGACTTCTCCACCCCTCCCTTCACCCTCCAACCACCCAACTTAGACTTCTACACCCTCCCCATCACATCCCACCTACACTTAAAGACTTTTCTTCTCACCCCATCAAATCCCACCTACACATATAGACTTTTCTTCTCTCCCATCACATCCCTCCACCAAAATTTCCTAGATTCCCTTAGCTAGCCCCCCTCTAGGACCCAAGAATTCAAACTACACCACAACCACTTTTGTACTTACCTCCTCACCACCAAAATTCATAGCACCCTCCCACCCCTTGGGAGAACAAACCCCAACACCCCATTTTCCCCTTCCCACAGCTGGGAAAGCCCCCCTCCCAGACCCCCTCACAGCTAGGGTTGCCCCCACCCCAATCCACCCAATTTCTCATACCATCTACCCCCATTTCCCATCACCTATCACCACCCTACTCATCCCAATTCGCAGGCAGCAATCAAGGGTCGAGTTGTAGAGCCTGCCACGGAGTCATCATGTACCTTCAGGTGGCGTGCTCTACATTTCTGGAAAGCTCGTCGAGGGAGCTTCGCAGGCGAGGTTGTTTCGCATCCATCCGACGTCTGTGCTGCATGGGAGAACCATTCTCCCTCGACTGCGCAGCATAAATCCGGTAGGGAACCTGAGCCTGAGTAGAAGCAAGACCACGGCTGCTCCTATGAGAGTTTGGATGTGATTCATTAGCTGGGATCTTTTCCTCCAAGTCCTCTATCAGCACGAAGAAGAAGGATGCCATTTGGACCCCGGAGCACCAAGTTCCAATTTTTCTCCCCAGAGTGCACAAGTTAGTTTCCCCTGAGTCAGAACCGACCCCTCCCACCATTCTAGTTCTCCTGCCATGCTCCATCCTCCTCTGGTGGCACCGTCATTCTCGGATCGAAGAAGGCTCGCCCATGATCGCAATGGTTCTGGTCCCATCTTAAACGGACCTCGGGAGTGTTCGTGGCGCCCTCATCTTCCAGTAGCAGCAATCTGGGCAAAGTCAGAACCAGAGCGGGTCGGCCCTGGTCCAGATTCTGCCCCGACCACCATCGTCGTTAGAAAATTATCGAAGAATGGGCGTCCTCCTGTGCCAACTCATGAAGTTTTGGCACCGGTTTCATCCTCATCAGAATTCGGCAGAGTCCGTGGTGGCGCCGTCTTCGACCCCCTGTCAAGCTGTTCCAAAGTAGGCAGAATCGATGGATTTGTCACTTCGGCTTCTAACTTAGTTCTCCCCCACCCCGCCTGGCCGGCTGAAGGCTCCTCCCTGCGTAGAGGTACTTTTGGCTATAACTATTTAACCCCCACCCCGAGAACTCCCCTCTTGCACGAGGCGTAGTGCTGTAACAATCTTATTTTCAGGTCAAGCGCCATCGACGTAGAGTGCGGGCACGTGCCCACGCTTCCCGGCTCACCCACGTCTCCGATCGGGATTTGTGTTTTCACATCGGTCAGGTGAGCGTCTGGTCCTACCTTGGCTGGTTTATTTCATTGCTAGCTTAGTATTGCCTTGGAGGCCCGTCGGACGGAGAGACGAGAGCTCGGACTCACACACCACACTTAGTGTGCCCACCGCGGACCGTGAGGAGAGCCACCGCAAACACACGCCCCGACGTGCCGGCTGTTGGAACCCTAGTTTTAATGATGACAATCTATGATTCATGTGAAGACTGGATTGCATAAGTTTGTTTGCATTTGATCATTTCATATAAAATGTATGTCTGTGCACTGTTGAGTCATTCAGTATACAAGGTTTGTGTACCTTGGGTTTGTTTCATACAGTCCATGCATAGGTTAAAGTAGTCAGTGCGTAGTCAGGTCTGTGCATGCCACGTTACTTGGCAAATAACGACTGCATACATCTTAGTTCTTTGTATATTCAGGGTCGGTGCAATGTTTCCATAGTCGGTGCATGTTCTAAGTCCTTCATTTGAGAGTATGTGCATAACATGCATTGCATATAGTCGAGGTCTGTGCAAGTCTTCGCACACACTAACTGAGGTCTGTGTAGATATGTGCATGTCAGTTCTATGAGTATGACATTTTGTCAAACATCTCTTCAGTGCATATTTGGTGTTAGCTTGAGTGGGTGCCACTTTTGCTGCGAGCTCAAGTCTGTGCATTACGTGCCTTGCATTTCCATCCTCGGTGCAGTTCCTATTTGCGCTTTCACCAAAGTCAGTGCATTCAATAGTCGGTGCAATCTTTGGCCTAAGCATTTCTAGGTCGGCGTACATAGAAGATCGGTGCATGCTTTTGCTTGGTCTGCATTCCAACATCGGTGCATTTCATTATCGAAGTTAGTGCACATTCTCATTTGGACATATCAAAAGGTCTATGCATCTTGGGCTTTGGCACATAGTGGACTCTTGTAGGATGCACCCACACGTAGTCTGTGCATACCTCATTATGTACACTGATGGTCTGTGTGTGTGACTTGCCCAATATATGTATCAACTCAGTGCATGTTGATCTATTCATATACGAGTCCGTGCATGCATAACTCTGCCTATAAGATGTTTGACCTAATGACTACTGTTCTCCTGACAGAGATTTTCTCTCAGGAGAATTGAGGCCAAGTGATCGTAACTTCTAAAGTGGCATGTGATCCAAGAGTGGAGGAGGTGCCAGGATCAAGACACATGGAAAGCATTGAGCTAGCTGCTGCCACGTGGGCCAAGGCATTTGGGCGGGAATCATGGAAAGCACACGCCCATCATCTGATGCTCATGAAAAAGGAGAAGAGTGTGTGAGCACGATATAGAAGACGAATTAGAGAGAACAAGGAGATCGAGCACACGAAAAAAAAGAGATAGAAAGAGAGAGAGAGATAGCTTGAAGGGAAGCAAGAGCAGCACATTGAAGATCAGGTTTTCTATAGTGTTCTCTGGATTAGATCCGAGACACTTGGCTCCTACGTGAGCATCTTAGTTTAGATTTATTGACAGCCCTCTGTTGCTGTGTTTTGTTCCTTTTTGTTCTCTCTTCTTTGATACTCGTTCAAGCTATTCGTCAGCGGTTACAGAGGATGTTTTCCTGTGGTCGGCTAAGCTATAAAGCCCAATGGGTCAAGTTGTTTTTCAACGTTGCAGAGGATTAGTTCCTCTGGACAGCAAGCTGTGTTACTCAGCGGTTGTAGGCAAGCTGCGAGGCCCAGCAGTCTTTTAAGCTGTGAGTCAGCAGGAAGCCATACTCTGGTTGGAGTATGGGGTGGATGTAGGTCAGCTGACCGAACCACCTAAAATATCTTGTGCAGTGTGGTTGAATGCTTTCTCGTGTGAGACTGTTTGTTCCTAATCACCTAGATAGCTTCCGTCTGCATGTCTTCAAATAGTTGATTAGGCGTGCACCTCTAGTGTTTGAGAAAGTGTCCACTGAATAAGCCATCATAATTCTATTCAATATCAAATTGGGCGAAATATTTTAAGAAGATCCATTCACCCCCCTCTGGATCTACGTTTCTTCCTATTTCTGCACCCATCAATTGGAATCAGAGCAGGTTTCTGCACAGAGGGTCCAACGACCTACATATCCGTTCCTTGATTGGGCTTAGGTGCGTTCTGGTTGATCCAACTCTTAGCATTGCTCCTGATCTGATTTGTAGTGAATTCATGGCTGGAATTCCAGTATATACCGATTCAATTTTTATGGCTGGTATGGCTCCTTTAGAGACTATGTGATGCATATGGATTCAGCTTTGGATTCTTATAGCTCTTAGTCCGTATGAAGTTCTAGAGGACAAATCCCAATGGAAATCTTCAGACAGACAGAAATTTGATGAAAATAAAAAGGCCCTAGATCTAACCAAAAGGGCAATAGACTCTAACTATGTTCCATATGTCAATGAATGCAGGAGTGCATCGGCTATCATCAACAGAATGTTGGGAAGATCTGTTGGAGATGAGGAAATGTGCCTGATGGTCAGAGATCAGTCTGAGGGCTCATCCTCCCAAGTAAATTCTGAAGCTGAGGATTTTAGCTATGATGATTTAGTCTCCATGAATGAGCACTTATTGAATAAATATGATAGAGTCAAATCAGAAAAGGACAAGTTGAGAAAAGAAATGATTCATGAAGTTACTCGTTTAAGAGCCGAAAAGGAAAATTTGAAATCTGAAAATGAGAGTTTAAGAAACAAATTTGCTAGAGATGAAAATTCATGTAATGAATGTGCATTCTTAAAGAACTAATTGAAGACCTTGACTCGGATGACAATATGCAGAAGAATCTAATTAGATCCTTGAAAGAAGAAAATGAGTCATTGGTGAAATAGAAAAAGGAAACTGATGAATATCAAGACAAATTGATTGAAGAAAATAGTAATTTGAAGGAACAGAATAAAACGTTGATGGTTCTTAATACAGTCCTATTTGAAAGATGGATGACAATTGAAAAATGAAAATCTGCTTTAGAGAAAAAGGAAACAAACAATGAAATAAAGCTACAACAAGAAAATGAATCTTTGAAAAATCTCAATGATTGTCTGCATCAACAAGTTATCTCCTGTGAACATGATGCTGCCACTTTGCAAGCTGAAATTGAAGATCTAAAAAATTCTCTTTCAAAGTTTGTTAAGGGAAAAGATAACTTGAATAAACTGCTTGGGTGAAATGTGAATTTTCAGAAAGAAGGCTTGAGTTTTAATCCTGTTAATAAGAAGAGTGATATGAAAAGGAACCTCACTATTTTTGTAAAAAGTTCTGAACAGGAAAAGCCATCCAGCTCAACTGTCTTCCAATTCACTGCCCAGAAAATAGACAGTCCAACTAACAATTTGAAAAAGATCCAAAAACAGAAAAAGAAGGTGATTTCAAATAAATCCAAATCTGCTTTTGATTCTTCTATGCAAGTTGTCAATGATATTCATACACACTCACATGCACATGCAAAGAATAAATCTGTCACAACTGTGCATGTGCACAATAAAAGAAATGTTTCATGTCACTACTGTGGTAGGAAAGGACATGTTATGGATGATTACATTATTTTGAAAAATGATGAGTTAGATGCATGCAAGCATACCAATACAGTTCAAAATAAATATGTGAAAATGCCTGATAGAAATATCTCCAATGCATGTTATTATTGTGGCAAAAAGGGTCATTACATGTGTAACTGTTATTTAAAGAAACAAGAAGATCAAAACTACAGAAACAGTTATGCAAAGAAGCATGGGAAGAAATTTCAAAATCAGAAGTTAATTGCTTCAACTGTGGAAGATTTGGGCATGTGATATCTGAATGCTGGTTTTTAAAAGACAGTAAAATCTATCCTGCTCACATGAACTATTTTGCATCTAGGAGAGTTAGAATCCTGTATTCATGAATAAACCTCCAATTTGCAATAAGTGTGGCAGATTAGGTCATCTTACTTTTAATTGTTCATGGAATAACTAGAGAGCATCAATGTGGGGTGCTCCTCATCCTGTTGGACCCCAGAATCCTTGGGGTCCAAAACTGTTCAAATAACTCTTTGGCTGTAGGTGTGCTCCTGAAGTTAAAATAAAAAATGGGGTTCAATAAATTCAGGGCACTACGGTTAGTCAAACTCCCTCTTCAGTTTTGTTACTTTCTGTTTGAATAATAATCTCTATGGAATGTTGCATGAGTGATTGGAACAAATTTGGTGCTTGATGATATTCTCTTAAGAGTAATACATATTGAAAATGTAATTCATGCAAATTCCATGCGAGACTTTAGTTTAGTCATCCATATTAATGAGTAGATGTATACATCTGCATGACCTCCTGATATATCAATTGGATACAATTGCACATTGCATCACCAAGTCCGTGCAAAGTGAGACATGTTCGCATATAACATCAGTGCATGACCAACTTGAGTGTTATAACGTCTGTGCAAATTTTTGTTGCTTCATGCATACAAGTCGGTGTACTTATTAGCTGCATGCATATAAACTCGGTGCATCTCTTGTCTCGAGCCAGATGAGGTCGGTACAATTTTTGTGTGTGTCATGACATAAATAGGTATGTGCATGTTTCGGTAGAATGCATATAATCTTGATACATATCTGTGTACTTTAAGAAAATCAGATAGTGGTTGTTTGACATCTCTACACATGTTGAGGGGGAGCTGTGCTAATCAGAGATCGAATACATGTTTTTGTCAGTGACTTATTGTTGCTTGGACAGTTAGCTTTCTGTGTCTGATGTATTGCAAGGGTCTGATATTGACCTTGGAGTCAGCTTCAGTCTGATCTAAAATGAGAGGTCAAATGGTTGTGTTTTGGGCTTTTGGATACACTGATTTCCCAGAAGGCTGAATGTTTGCTGGTTTTCAGAGATGGGTGGTTATATATTGATGGTCATTCAGGCTGTGCTTTTGGATTAGTGATGTCTAGCCTTTAGTCTCAACCCTGCTCATGAATGGTCTTCACCTACATCACTGTGTTCTTTGTCTCCTTCCCTTATTCACATCTGTCTTCTAAGAAATTCATAGGATGTGCTAGCCAGGGGAGTAATATCTGGATTATTGTCACCTTTACTCATTTTCAATAATTAACTACTAAGATCACCCTGAACTAAGAACGAAATTGCTGATCTTAACTGAGGTGTGATCTTTAGTGTATGAACATTAAATCTTAACGTAAAGCTCTCACAATTAACCCTGAAAGATACCTCAATGGTCTTAAAATAGTCCAAATTAGAAATTGCTCAGTAGGACATCAAAAATATGAAAGTCCTTAGTAATAAACCAATTTGATAAGAAAATCCAAGTTTTTTTATATGGTCCTTAAGTAATGTCTAAAGAAAATTCTGACAAAAGAACTCAGAATACGCCATTAAATAAAAAATGAGTATGGCAGAGTAATGGCATATTATTTGAGAAACTGATCATCTGTCTCAAAGAAATTCAGAGGTCATGTCATGATAATGAATGCTATCTCTGTTCAAAAAAAATATATGAAACATAAAGGCAAACTACTCTGAGTAACCAGGGACTCTAGTGTTTGATCAACATGTTTCCTTGAGTAAAAAGGGGCAGTTATACTGACATGTTCAACAAAAAAATTCTCTTTTTTGCAAAAGATCAGTTAAAACATGGTTGACCCTATGGTTTCTTCAGAAAAATTTAGACTGATTTAATGTCAATATAAATTTTGGGTTCTTCAATCAGTAATTGGCTAATAAAAGGGACCTAGTAAGATTAATGATCTCCTTGACTGGGTTATTTCCTTGATTAAGCTATCTCATTTCCATTGTTTATCAGGGATAACTTGCGGAGAATAGGGCTTTAAGATATAATCTCATATGTCAGAAATCGCATCTCTACGTAGAAAGGCATTTTATTTTAAGTAAAGGTAGTTTGGGTATTAATTGTTGAATATTGGTAAAGTTGGCACTGTCTCTTGTATTTACATAACCCTACTTGTCTCATCCGTCATACCCTTCTCTTTTGAAGCCGAAGCGACCTCCCGCTCTCTTGTTCTCCTCTCTCGAGTTCTGCTAGCAAGCTCACCTCTCCAGCCTTCCCTCTTCTCACCTCGTCCATTCCTTCTCTACGTCTCGTCCTTCTCTTCTTATTGCTTCCATCATGTCCTCTCCGTCCGCCACGAGTGAGGGGAAGAAGAAGGTCACGGAAGAGCGGCAACCCTCGTCTCCTCAAGTCTTGGAGACCGATGTGACCAAATGCTATAAGCGGAGATCAAAGGAGTTACATGCCGAAGGAGTATCATCTAAATCGGTTCAGAAGAAATCTGTCAAGGGGAAGAGAAGGAAACAGAGGTACAGTCGGTAGAAGATCGTGAGTCAGTGAAGGTTGTTGTGCCACTACCAAAAGAAAAGAAGCTGAAGATAGCACATGGTCGAAGTAAGAGAAAGGTACTCGAAGAAGAAGATATCTCAGCTGAAGCATCAAGACATGCAGAAATAACACTACAAGCTGGAAAGATAGTCTTCCCACGGTACGTAGATTTTCATGATCAGAAAATGATTGAGAAATTTCTCGAGTTGATTGAAATATTTAAAGTTCAAAAATGGATAAAATTTTTGGGTAAGCACAGAGTTTACTATCCGAGACTCGTAGCTGAGTTCTATCAGAATCTGAAGTATGATTTGGATCAGGCAAAACTGGTTTCTAAAGTCAAGGGGTCTAGGATTGAAGTCTCTAAGCATCTCCTACATACAGTATTTAGAATACCAGAAGAAGGAGAAACTGAAAGAAAATTTGCATGTGATCTTCATGATGTATACTCTCTCATCACAGATGAGCCTAAGGATCTCCAAGATAAAAATCAGTTAAAATTGGGTCAGTTTAATGCAAATAATTTCTCTCCTCTCAAGAGATTGATGCATCACATTCTCACTGCTATGATCACTCCACAAGTTGGAGGGAGAGGAAGACTGACCAACACTCAGAGATTTGTGTTATATTATCTGCTAAAGAGAATCAAAGATTGTTTGCCTGAAACAATGATTCAGATAATGAGAACTTGCAAAGAGTCTAGAAGATATTTGCCCTATGCAGCTCACCTAACTGCTATTTTTAAGAAGACAAACATAGCTTTGGAAGATGAGCCTTCAAAAGAAATTCCAAAGTTTAATGTGTACAACATGGATTTTATTAAAACTTACTTGAGGCTGAAAGAGACTGACTCAGAGAGTCCTTCTGGTGAAATTCAAAGAAAGGATAAATCAGAAAAGCATGCTCCTTTGACGAAGAAGAGGAAAGTTCAAGTGGAAATAGTGTCAGAATAGCCTCCTCAAGAAGAAATTCTTCCTATGTCAGCTGAAAAAGGCCAAGTATCTGCTGATAAACCTGTTGAGAAGAATATCAAGGATCTTCAACTAGAACAAGAAATCCATGAATTGGATTTAACTGATGCCCAAATTGTACAACAGCTGGATCAAAATATCAGTGAGCTATTTGATAAATTTGGAGTACAATCTGAGCAGGAACAACAACGTGTTCAGCAAGAACAAGAAGAAGATCAACCTAGTGAAGCAGAAATTCAAGAGGCTGATACACAAGGTGTAGAAGAGGAAAGAGAAGAAGAAATTGGAGTAAATGAAGAATCACTGTCTAAGATGGTCACACAGATGTTGATAGAAGAGACTGAAAAAATTATGAAGAAATTACTGAGTCAGTTGTCAATGATCAGGAGGGTGAACAACCAAGACAAGCAGAAGCTCCACAAGAAGCTCCAGAGTCTGCTGAAGAGGATACACAAGAGTATGTCATAGGATCAGCTCCTCAATTTTAGATGTATCCAAGAATGTCTCTTGCTCCTGCTCCCTCATATGGACCTTATCTTGGGGAAATGATTAGTCTTGGAATACCACCCACTTCATCTCCTGAACCACATCATGAATACTATACTAAATTTTCAGAGCCTAGTGCATCTACATTTAGTTCACCTAGACCTAGTACTGAGCCTGATATTGCCCAGATGCTGTCAAATCTGACTGAGATAGTGATGAATGAAAATGAATTGATGAATAAACAGTTTCTGTTCAATACCGTTCAACTGGATAGAGTAGATGCCCGATTGTAGCATTTGGAAAGAGTTGTGAAGACCCAAGGGATTGAGTTTCTGACTGCCAAACACAAAACTGATGCAGCAGTCCGAGAGATCTTTGAATCTCTTATGGGAATCAGTACTAGAGTTGGTGACATGGTGAGCAAGATTCAAGATACACAACTCTCTACTTTCACCAAGCTTGCTCAAATTCTGAGCCACACTTTTGATCTGAAGATTGAATTTGAGTTGATAAAGAATACATTGAATAATATTGCAGCTTGTCAGCCTGAAGTCATCAACAAATTTCGAGATGTACAGTCTGAATTGGAGACCCTATCAAAGACCATTAAACAAACTCTTTCAAAGCAAGATTCTGCCACCTCTCTAGTGGACAAACTTGGGTATTCAGTACATTGAAAGCTAGATGACCTGTTAGAATTCTTGAGAAACCTTCAGCATAGATCTTTAACCCCTGGTTCCAGCAGTGCACATCCTCCTAGAGACAGGGGGAGTTCAGAGGTCAATGATTCCCAAGATTTCCCCATTTTTTTTGATCATGACAAAGGGGGAGAGTATATTGTGGTGAAGATGGTCATGTATGAAAGTTTACAGTTTATTGACTGATGGACAATTTTTCAAGCTTATAGTTTTCTGATGGACAGTTTTTTTTCCAGGTTTCTGATGTAAAAATGCTAAACGAGATAGTTCACTCAGACACTTGTCTGTATTCTCTTACTGTACATAGAAATGTAACTTCTGCATAATGCATATTTGTGTTGGATGCATGGTATCTATGTTGAATGTTATCTTTGTCATGCATGTCAACAAGTAAATTCTCTGCTAGTTTCAATCATACAAGAATTATAGTTGTCATCATCAAAAAGGGGGAGATTGTTGGAACCCTGGTTTTAATGATGACAATCTATGATTCATGTGAAGACTGGATTGCATAAGCTTGTTTGCATTTGATCATTTCATATAAAATGTATGTCTGTGCACTGTTGAGTCATTCAGCATACAAGGTCTGTGTACCTTACGTGTGTTGCATACAGCCCATGCATAGGTTAAAGTAGTCAGTGCATAGTCAGGTCTGTGCATGCCACGTTACTTGGCAAATAACGACTGCATACGTCTTAGTTCTTTGCATATTCAGGGTCAGTGCTATGTTTCTATAGTCGGTGCATGTTCTTAGTCCTTCACATGATAGTACGTTCATAACATGCATTGCATATAGCCGAGGTCTGTGCAAGTCTTCACACACGCTAACTGAGGTCCGTGCAGATCTGTGCATGTCAGTTCTATGTGTATGACATTTTGTCAAACATCTCGTCAGTGCATATTTGGTGTTAGCTTGAGTCGGTGCAGCTTTTGCTGCGAGCTCAAGTCGGTGCATTGCGTGCCTTGCATTTCCATCCTCGGTGCAGTTCCTATTTACGCTTTCACCAAAGTCAGTGCATTCAATAGTCAGTGCAATCTTTGGCCTAAGGCATTTCTAGGTCACAGTACATAGAAGATCGGTGCAAGCTTTTGCTTGGTCTGCATTCCAACATCGGTGCATTTCATTACTGAAGTTAGTGCACGTTCTCATTTGTACATATCAAAAGGTCTATGCATCTTGGGCTTTGGCACATAGTGGACTCTTGCGGGATGCACGCACACGTAGTCTGTGCATACCTCATTATGGACACTGATGGTATGTGTGTGTGACTTGCCCAATATATGTATCAAGTCAGTGCATGTTGACTTATTCATATACGAGTCCGTGCATGCATAACTCTGCCTATAAGATGTTTGACGTAATGACTATTGTTCTCCTGACAGAGATTTTCTCTCAAGAGAACTGAGGCCAAGTGATCGTAACTTCTAAAGTGGCACATGATCCAAGAGTGGAGGAGGTGCCAGGATCGAGACATGTGGAAAGCATTGAGCTAGGATGCTGCCACGTGGGCCAAGGCATTTGGGCGGGAATCGTGGAAAGCACACGCCCATCATCTGATTCTCATGAAAAAGGAGAAGAGTGTGTGAGCACAATACAGAAGAAGACTTAGAGAGAACAAGGAGAACAAGCACACGAAAAAAAAGAGATAGAAAGAGAGAGAGAGATAGCTTGAAGGGAAGCAAGAGCAGCACATTGAAGATCAGGTTTTCTGTAGTGTTCTCTGGATCAGATCCGAGAGACTTGGCTCTCGCGTGAGCATCTTAGTTTGGATTTATTGACAGCCCTATGTTACTGTGTTTTGTTCCTTTTTGTTCTCTCTTCTTTGATACTCGTTCAAGCTGTTCGTCAGCGGTTGCAGAGGAGGTTTTCCTCTAGTCGGCTAAGCTGTAAAGCCCGGCAGGTCAAGCTGTTTATCAGCGTTGTAGAGGATTGGTTCCTCTGGACAGCAAGCTGTGTTGCTCAGTAGTTGTAGGTAAGCTGTGAGGCCCAGTGATCTTTCAAGCTGTGAGTCAGCAGGAAGCCATACTCTGGTTGGAGTATGGGGTAGATGTAGGTCTGCTGACCGAACCACCTAAAATATCTTGTGTAGTGAGGTTGAATGCTTTCTCGTGTGAAATTGTTTGTTCCTAATCACCTAGATAGCTTCCGTCTGCATGTCTTCAAATAGTTGATTAGGCATGCACCTCTAGTGTTTGAGAAAGTGTCCACTGAATAAGCCATCATAATTCTATTCAATATCAAATTGGGCGAAATGTTTTAAGAAGATCCATTCACCCCCCTCTAGATCTACGTTTCTTCCTATTTCCGCACCCATCACCGGCCGCCCACAAAGTTTGGAGTCGTAGACCCTTAGGGGTCAGCCTAAGCCATCCAAGTCCCTTAGAATGTTTGGGTCCCACCTCAGACCCTCGCCTTCATCCCCCGGCCACCATCAGGAGATCGTACGCGCCGTGCGAGTGAGCTGCTAGTGTTAGTCCATGAATATCCTTGTATGCTTGCGAGTCTAGGTCCCAGGCTAATCAAGTCATCCAACTTCATCCTAGGGCTATGCCACATCAAGATCTCATTAAAAAAATCAATGTACATCAGACATTCCAATGTTTACACACTAAATAAGCGTGCAGAGATCTTTTAACAATGTAGAAAACCGGTAACAATAAGCCAAACATATAGTTCCATAATTTGCATTCTACAATGTATAGTGCATATCCACGGTTTGATACATATAAAACTTTTGTGATATATGGGAAAAAATGAAGATAGTAAAATTTAGAACTTTTTCATTAAATTGTAAGCAATAGTATGCCTTAATGTGGTGGAAAAAAATTGAAGATATTTACATGCTTTCCTGGCAAGTAATAACAATATGGAAATCTATTTCCGTGTGCTCTTATTAAAGCAAGGTGGATATAAGACCCAATACAATGTACAGAGCATACACAAAGCATGGTAGAGGTCCAACGAAAAATATACTTGTGCAGAGGTTAAGAACAAAACAACCACTGCATCTGTTTAATATGAAACTACCCAGAGCATATCATATACGAACATATGAAAGGCCTGTAAAATGCATAAACATGGAAGAGGATTAAAAAAAAGGAAGAGGGCATATGCAGCAGGAACCAATGATGACAAGGGACCGAGGAGGACGCAGAGGAGACGGGCTCTTCTATTGGGGAAGCCAGCGCTACGCACACTGATGAAGGGGATGACATTGCGGAGGAGCCTTAAGAACTTAAAATAGAAGAGTGGGTGTCAATGTAGGGTCATGAGCGGCGCTGCAATGGAGGTGGTAACATAGCCCCTCAGAGTAGAAAAAAGGGGAACGTCGGGAACCCTAGACAAATGATCGTCGCTCGATCGGAGCATATTGCAGAGGTGATTGGACAAGAGAGGGTGTAAGTAAATACACTGGATAAGGGTGAAAAATACCTATCAGTGGCGACAACTAGAACTGCAGAGTAGACAAATACACTTGTAAGGGTGAAAAATAGATCTAAAGCTAAAAAATGAAAAGCAGAAGGAGCTGAAAGGAGGAGTCAAGTTCACAAGAGGATAAAAATATGAACAGTGTATCAAGAGTTTCTAGAGCAATCAGCAAAAGAACGAAGGGACTTGGTCAATGCCAAGACAGTCAATGTTGACTCGTCAAGGTCGACGCCAGTGAAAGTGGACTTCAGAAAGCTCAACTTTTTCTTGACTACAGTCATGAGGTCCCAGTCAAAGTCAAAGGTTAATGAATAGATTAGTAAGTTACAGTGATCGAGGTCAAAGACAAGCTGCTAATGGAGAGAAAAGAAGGCAACAGCTGGTCATGTGGTAAGATAAGAGTGATAAATATGCAGTAAGGGTGACAAATAGCCTGTATGACTGACAAATGGATGATAAGCATGTAAATTAGCTAGTAAGGCTGACAAATGGGCTGAAAGGGTGAATCACAGGCTCGGTGTGTCTGGCACACGCTCAAGTCAAAAGCCAGGCTTTGCACGTGATCTGAGGCTACCCTGTCAGAGGTATATTCTCTCTCATGGGACAAGGATATTTCCATATTTTTAGCCTGATCATCTATTATTCACCCTTTGTCGCCTCTTTTACACCAGTAAGGCCTATTTTTCACCATTGGCCACCTATTTGTCACCCTTAAAGCATAGCTAAAGCCATTTTCAACCAGCGGGTGACTTGGGGTTTTCTCTTCGGCAATGTGAACTGGAGTCTGCTCCACGGTCGACTCTAGTCGACACTTGTGCAAGTAAAGCCTTCATCTTTTCATACTTCAACCTAGTTCCTTAACCAAACATGAATCTATCTTTAGAAAACTCATTGATATTCTCGAATTAACATTATCAAGCACACACATTAACAACATTAAAACATATGAAACTTTGAAGATCAAAATGTATGACAAAAGAAATATTAATCAAGACAGGTATGCCACATTCTGAGGTTTGAGACGTGAAATTATTTAAGATCTTGTATTTCCAAAGGTAATGAGGTCATCCCCAAACCGGGATCTAATCATATTACAATCACCCTCATTAAATGTCCATGATGTCTCCCTCTTCCTTGACAATTCATCAACATATTTCAGTATATAAATGGCACAATTGAGGCTTCCATCTGTTTGTTGAAGACATTCATTGTCGAATACAAGATCCCATTTCTCAACTCCCTCGGATGTCCCATAGACCTTCAAAAACCCCCGTACAACTGTAGCCTGCAAATGAAATATTTAAAATTATTAAGGAATAATTAAAAGACATTATAAATATCTTTGATTTCAGGTACATGGATAAGAAAAAGTACCCAATTTCTTGTAGTGGCATCATGGATGGCCATGCCTCTCATGGAATTGTATGACACAAAGCGGTGATTCTTCGTGTCAATAGCAAGTAGATGCCAGTGATTTCCAGAGTGTAACACAAAGAATAAATATTTGTTCTTCTGCAGTTCTGATAATTCAACATTCTCGTAGGTGCACTCCAACAATTCGTTGGATTTTTCGTAGTTGGCCGTTGTCCTGTCGTTTATGTGATTCACTAAAATGGTGGGAATACAAACATGTTGACACCTATTTTATGTCCAATGAGTTGGGTCATCTCCTTACTTACATTTTTATGATGTCCCGAGTTGTTCACCAGCTATTGGGTCATTTTGAGTCATCTTTTTGGGCTTATTTTTATGGGTTACTCCCCTGGTTGGGCCTAGCTCCTTTGATTTCTCATCATTGCAGCTTATTGGGCCTAGATAAGGGCTAATAAGGATTATCTTGTGGATTAACTTGAAGATTTATCGATCTTTATCTCTTTTGCCACCTCTAATATCTTAGTAGTCTATCGTACGATCGTTTGGTGGGCGTTGGTGGTCTTTTGCTAGACCGATAGGAGGCAGAGTGTCATGTTGGGTCTCTTTGATCTTATCTCTTTCTGGATGAATGAGCTTAGCGGTCTATCGCTTGACCGTTTTCTTGTCCCTTGCGGTCTATCGCAAGACCGTTTGTGAAGGCCGAGAGTCCTACTTCGCTGATCTTCTCTACTTCACCGTGGACGAACTAGAGTCCTTAGTTTGTTGATTTCTCTCTAGATAGAGGCTCTTAGAACCTTGTGATTGTTTCTATGGACTCTTAGGGGTATTATCCTTAAGGTTTATCTAGTTTCAGGCCTTTTTTCGAGTCATTATCCTTCTAATTCGAACCTAGGGTTTGGGGGCCTATAAATAGACCCTTTGACTTCATGGCTTGAGGAGGAGATTTCTGGGGCTTGCCATGAAGTGCTGCCGCATTCTGGAGTGAGTACCAACCAGAGAGAAGTCATTTCTACGTCCATACGGCTTCTGGTTCAGGGAGTATTAAGTTTCATTAGTTATCTTTGAGTCTTTTCTTCTTAAGTTTTCCCCCTTCTCAAGCTTCATCATATCATATCCCCTCTTCTTCTTTCCATGTTCTCTGTACTCACAACACATTTTAAAATATCCTCCTATCTTTTCCATTCCCCACAGGGGTTAAAAAATCACCACCCCCCAGGTATTCACCCTTCCTTTTATGCACTTTAGCTTAATCGCATTATTGGTACTACACTTGTCCCAATGACTAATTGGGTCATTTTTCTCTGTGTCTACATTCTTCTGCAGGTTTACATGTTTTATTGTACGATGCCCAGCTCTTCTGGCCGGCCAGGAGGGGAGGAGATACAAGTTCCAAGCTGCTGTTCTGGGTACTCTAGCGGTCATTCATCAGACCGTTTACGGATCTCAGGCAGTCTATTGTAGGACCGTTTGCTATTTCTAGCGGTCTTCTGTTAAACCGTCTGCCACTGCAGTCTGGTTTTCTCTCTCCCGTGGCGGGTGGCTTCACTCGGCTCTTTCCAAGGTACGTATTGTAGTTTTACTATGCTATTTGCCTAGGTGGCGATCACATCATTCCTAATTTGGGCATTGTTCACTCTCTTGCTTGCTTGTCTTCTTTTATTTTGGTTTCTCCACACCCCCGATGTGTGTTTTCTTTCATCTCTTTGCTCCACGCCCACGGCGTGTGTTTTTAGTTCTCCTTTTATATTTCTTGCTATATTTGAGATGACATGCCCACATGCTTTACTTTCATGTTGATTGCTTGAGTTAGTGTATCACTTGCTCACATTCGTTCACATTGTTCACTATTACACACATTCATCCACATCATCATCACTCACATAAAGAAGAAGGAAAGAAATATCAACACCCCTCATTTTTTGACGATCACGGTGGGACATCTAGTGCCAATCGTGCTGAGTTTCTATTTAACCTGATGTTCTTAGTTGTTCCCAGTTGCCCTTGTGTTTTCCTCGATATTTCCATTTATTCCCTGTTGTTTTCTGCTCTCTGGCTCCCTGGTGGTCTCCTCCCAGACCGTTTCTAGTTTTCTGGCGGTCTAGCGATATACCGTTTTATATTCTTAGCTATCTCTCATACGACTATTTCTTCAGTTATAGGTACGCATCCCGAGGTTGCTGTTATTTTCATAGTTTTTCACTAAGTTATTATTTTTTGGGTGCTATCTGGTCTCCTCCTCTTGTTGTGGCATATGTTTACATCGTTGTTTGCACATTGTTTGCTAGTTATTAGGCTAGAAATTGCATGCACTCCGGTGCACATAGGGTCATTCATCTTTCATATCATAGTTGCATTCCTACCTTGGTGTGTGATCCTCTCGCCTCCATATTCCTTGGAGTCGACTAGGTGACTACATCTGGGACCTCCATAAGTCCCCGCGAGCCGTGGATTCCCACATGGATGCCGGGCCGATTGTACCTTCACCACCCCGTGTCTAGGTTGCATAAGTAAGGGAGAGTTTACATCTAGATTTAACCAAGTCCCCAATATCCTTCCTATTAGGAACCTATTATTGGAGAGAACATATTAAATTCACATCACTAAGGTTCCAAAGGAAGAAATAAAGAAGATTTGCGCATCATCATAACTTGGTTGGCTTTGGTTGTCCTATCTCTTTCTCACTTTCAAAAAGTTTCGAGTCATCTTGTCTAGCTACTTATTCATGGTTGTTTGTGTTGTTTGCTTTGTTCTAAGGTGTTACATTGCATGTGGAGTTGCTTCCGATCCTTAGATCCATCTTCTAGGGGCAATTCTTCTTTCACATCTTATTCCAATCCCTTGTTCGAGTCCAACATGTCTCCCTATGATCTTCCCCGCTCCCATGAGGAATCTCTTCCACAGGGACTCTTGGAGGACCCACCTAGGGTTGTCCAAATTCAATCAGGAGAAGGGTCCGCCCCTCCTCCGTCCTCTGTCTCCATGGAGGGTACGCAACCCTCCCTCTCTTCCAAAAATCCTACTAGTCAGATCTTGCACATGATGGCCCAGTTGGATCCGGCCCAACGTCAGGCCCTTTATCAGACCTTGCAGGGGTCCAATGTCCCACCTCCCACGATTACACAAGGTATGTCCACTACCTCTATCTCACAATCTGGGGTTGATGGGCTGTCATGCAACAACAACTCGACTTCCTTTAAAGCGGATTGGCCCACAGTCCTTAGCGGATGTTCCAGTTCCTAGCTTCCACAACATCTGATTCCCTCCCCAATCTAAGCTCCCCACATACCGCAAGTATGACGGGAATAGCAATCCATTTTTTCACGTGAGGGATTTTATGTATGAATCGGCGCAGTTCTAGTATGATGATCACCTTATGGTGTATTTATTCCGCCGATCTCTCGATGGAGTTGCTCTGGAGTGATTTTATGCTCTGCCATTAGAAGACGCTGAAAGCTTCAAGGTTGTAAAGGAGAAATTTATTCAGAGGTTCCAGGATCGGGTCGGCCCGGAATATTCATTCACAGATCTTGTAGCCGAAAAGATGAAGGCAGATGAGGACTTTGCTACATATGCCGAAAGATGGAGGCAGATGGCCACCCGGGTGCCAGGTCATATTCCGGAGGAGGAGAAGGTCAAGTTGCTTATATCCAATGCTACTCCCACCTTCCGTAACATACTGGCCATGAATGATATTTCTAATATGCACCAACTCTACAGCCGGGCGAGGTTTATTCAAACCCAGTTCAAGGACTCACCCATCCATTCTCTTTTCGAGGCCCAAAAGCCCAAATATAATAGAAAACCTCAGGGGCCTGTCACCAAGGGAGTCCAAACTAATGAACAGGTGCAAGCCGTTACATTCCCCTTTTCTAACCAATCCACTCCATTCCGCCTTCCACAAAACCCCCGCAATCCCCAATTCTCTGCTCCCCAAAATCCCCAGTCTTCCTTTCTCGCTCGCAAAACACCCAACCTACCTTTTCCGCTCCACAAAATTCCTTCCCTGCTCCACAACAACCGCAACAACCTTCGTAATACCATAATGTCCCTCCACCCAACGGCTACAACAACAAATGCCCGACTCCGAGGAGAGCGCAATATCCTCCTTTGCCCGAGTCCCTCACAGACATCTTCTCCGCTCTCATGTCAATAACTGTAATTCAACTTCCTCCAAACGGCCCAACTGGAACCCGACCATTGATCTGTCTAAATACTGCATGTTCCATAGGCAGCCCGGGCACACTATTGAAGGATGTTATTAGTTCCGAGATATGGTGTATGATCTCTATGAAGGGCAGCATATTGATTGGGCCGAGATGCATAAGACCATTATAGAAATTAAAAAGAGGAGAAGGCAAGCGCCGAGGCAGCAAGTGGAGTAGCAACAAGCACCGCCGCCATAGCAGCAGCCGCAACCACAGCAACAGCTCGTTCAGGACTTGGGGATCCACCAAAACCCCATGTTGAATCATCCGCCCACTCCACAACCACAGCCATCGGCACAGGCTCAGGTCAACCTCGTTCAACCCCTGGCTCCTGACGTCGGGTGGTCCAATGATGATGAAGCCTCGGTTCAACGGCTCATGGCCCTCCACCATAGCTACCATAACCCTTCTTTACCTTCTACCCCGTCATCCTCCCATTTAACCGTCAAACCTCTCCATCCCCTACAATTACCAATCCCCTCATGCTACCACCTACTTCCCCCATTATCCCACCTTTCTCCACTCCACCGTTAGTACCCGTACCCTTCATCACCATCCCTCCATCAAACCATTCACCCATTATCTCTCCACAGCCTGTCATCTCCACTGCCCCCGTAACGCCCATTATCACTATCACTGCCCCTATCACCCCTACGCCCTCTACCTCTTCATTCATACACCCCACGAGGCCTATTAAGCTGCTTATCCTAAGCCCATCTGACGCCGTGCCGCCCCAAAATCTTGCCCTATGGAGTGGGCGTTTGTTCCATAGGAACTATCCTTCCATCGGTGCTCCTGCACCTAATCCCCAGTCCTCGCAACAGGCCGCTGATCAGGAAGAGGCAGATCCGCTGCCAGAGACACAATATGATTTGCTACATCATCTAGACAGGGTGCCCGCCAAGATATCTGTGCTGGAATTGATTAAGAGGGCCACACTTCACCAAGATGCACTTCGCAACTTCCTTCAAAAGGTGATAGTAATTGAAGACATGGCGGTGGACAGCTTACCAACGGCCCTGGCTACAATCTCTAAAGGGTCGGCAATTACATTCTCTGAGACTGAACTGGCACCCCCTAAAGCACGGTAGATGCCGCTATGCATCTCGATCACTCTCAACAAAGTCAGCAGAGATGCAACATTGGTAGATACATGGGCTTCTATTAATTTCTGCCTACTCAGCACTTTAAGGGCCTACAACCTTTTAGAAGCTCTATTAAGGCCAACCCCGACCACTATTGCAGCATATGATAATTCCCGGAGGGCATGTCACGGGGTAGTTACCATTCAGGCTGAGCTCCGGCCTCTCACTATGCCGATTGAATTTTATGTGCTGGATATCGACCCTATGCTCAAGACTATCTTGGGTAATCCATGGATTGATAATCTCAATGCCGTACCATCCACCGCCCATCAGTGTCTCAAATTCCCTTTTCAAGGGAGGGTGGTTAAAGTAAAGAGCATGTCCACGGTGCAGGCTATCAAGGCTGTCTCAAAGAAGATTCTGCCGACACTGTGGCCCAGCACACGGCCCGTTATTTCAGTTTTAGATCTGGATTTTTCATGGGATTATGTGTCACATCCTGAGATTATACAGCGGAAACAATCGAGAAATGTGATCAGTCGGCTAGTACATCTCGAGCCAGCAATATAATCAGAGCGCAAGACAATCACACAAAGGTAATTGCACAAGTAATTTACTAAAAACCTTCAATTTTATTCCTTCATAAAATAATTTTCAAAGTACATAAGATCTTTTCACTGGACTCAAGAAAATAATAATTACATCATGACTCGACTAGACATTGATAATTAAGGCTTCTCTCGAGTCACGTATCCTTCAATCGCTCTCGGATCCATCACTTGAGTAATCAGAATCCGACCCATTTGAATTTCCTGAAAAAGATTGGAAAGTAGGGTAATGAGCACACTTGCCCAATAGGTATCTTCGTATCAACATGAAGGCAAATTTAAATGATTAGCATTTTAGCTATAGAGAATAAGATAAATCATGCAGATACGATGAATCATGCGAATAAAGCTAAAGTAACAAGATATGATCAAGCTTGAGATATGAGAGTATGATTAATCAAGTATATAACAAGAATGTCAATTTGGCCTTTTTCATGAACAAGAATGTAACAAGAATGTACTTTTCATAACCATGAAGGCTATGCACTAGAAAGTCAAGCAAGAAAGTATTGTCCGCTTAATAATAAGTACTTCATGAATTTATGTGGTTTCCCCGTGGATATTTCACTTATTTATAGAGAAAGTACTCCCAGCGTAATGTGACGCCAGTAGTATCATACCCCATGGTTTATAGTATGTTTCCGACAGTCAGCTGAGGGGACTAGTATAGAGCCCTTGAACACAATCAGTGCTCGAACTGCATCTTCAAGTATAAATCAAGCTACTTCCACGTTTATATCAATAATATGGCCAATAATATACAAATTCAGCAATAGTTCTAGGATAAGGTAACCAAAAATAAGAATGCTTCAATTAAGAATAAGAGATTTCAAAGAATGAATTAATAACTAGGTTATGCTATAAAGAAAATTTGGCAGCATAACAATACATTCTTCATTTTTCATATCATTACATTAACTTATTACCACAGGTTTAGAGTCCAGAAAATCCATGAACTCAAGAAAATCAACCCCAAAGATCAAACCTTGGGTAAGATAAAATCAGGAACCAAACGGTCTAGTACAGGATCGTTTGACATACAAAGTGGTCATAGGCTGGACCGTTTAGAAATTCAAGCGGTCTAGTCTTGGACCGTTTCATGGGACATAGTTTGACATTGGAAACAGGACATCTGGAGCCTGGCGGTCTAGTGGATGGTCGTTTAGTATCCATTAGCGGTCTAGTAAATGGCCGCTAGCAGTCTCTAGCGGTCAACTAAATGGCCGCTAAGTTCCAGAATGCATAAAATACCAGAAAAAGTGCTTTCTAGACAATGGGTTTTAATGATACAACCAGCTCGGCGTCTTAGTGGGAATCCCAGGCTCACGGAGTCTTACGGAGTCTTTTAATAAAGATTTCATATTCCGTTGGAAGGAATATCCAAAGGAGAGGTCATCATGTCCAAGATTGTATACTTAATGTGCAAAAGTATAACTAATGATAACATACCGGGACATGTGCCATGTACTTAAGAAAATAAGAGGACTGAACTTACTTATGACCTGGACCCTTCTCCAGTTAACCTTGCAGCTCTCAATAAAGCTAAAACTATTCAATCCAATTGCCTGCTACAATAGGAAGGCTTTTGGAGACAAAAGTCTAGAATCAAGTGGCTTTGTGAAGGTGACAAGAACACCAAATTTTTTCATATGACTACCATGGCTAATAGAAGGAAACACATCATCTTACAGTTGAAGAATTCAAATGGAATGCTGACTTCAGATCATGATCAAATGAAATCAATTGCTGCTGATCACTTTAAACAAGCCTTTACATCTCAGGATCACTACATTGATGCTAATATCCTTGAATGCATTCCTTCTTTGATTACAGTGTCGGATAATGAATTGTTGTGTGGTACTCCCTATGAAACAGAAATCAAAGAAGCTGTCTTCCATATGTCTGCTGATAGTGCTCCTGGGCCAGATGGATTTTCAGGAGCATTCTATCAGTGTGCTTGGTCCATCATTGCCAGGGATATTGTGGCTGCTATTCAGTATGTCTTCAACACCAAATGTCCTCTTCCTAGAAGCTTTACTTCTGCTCTAATTGCTCTCATCCCAAAAAAAAGTAGTGCCACTGACATTTCTGATTTCAGACCTATTAGCATGTGCAATTTTCTTTATAAGATCATTCCAACTATTCTAAACACCAGGTTAGCAGGCATCCTTCCAAAAATTATTTCTAGCCAACAGTCTGCTTTTGTGAAGGGGAGAACTATAGTGGAGAATATAGCATTGGCTCAAGAACTTGTGCAAGAACTTGGAAGAAAAACAAGGGGAAGCAATGTGATTTTTAAACTTGATATGGCCAAAGCTTATGACTGACTTGAATGGGACTTCCTATATGCAGTGCTTAGGAAATTTGGTTTCAATTTGGAGTTTATCTCTCTCATTGATAACATGATCAGCAATTGTTGGTTTTCGGTATTACTGAATGGTGACTCTGCAGGGTTTTTTAAATCCTTTAGAAGAATTCGGCAAGGGGATCCCATTGCTCCTAGCCTTTTTATCATTGCAGAAGAAGCCCTAAGCAGATGCTTGCAGAATGCTTTCAATACAGGTGCGGTGGAATGGTTTAAGGGTCCTAGAGGCTGCCCCACCATCTCTCATTTGTTGTTTGCAGATGACACCCTCATCTTCACCAAAGCTTCAGCTACCTCTGTCAGGAACTTACTGCACCTTCTTAAAATCTATGAACAGGCTTCTGGTCAACTTATCAGTATTGGAAAAAGTGGTTACTTCTTACACCCAAATGTGAAGGATTCTGTTGCCCATAAGATACTTGGTTTGACAAGTTTCTCTAAGCATTCCTTTCCCCACAAGTATTTGGGCTACCCTCTGATTATTGGCAGGAAGAAAAAACTGCATTTTGCAGGTATTCTATCCTCCATCCAGAAAAGAATTCAAGGTTGGTCGGCAAAGTTTCTCTCCCAAGGAGCTAAATTATGTTTGATTAAACATGTGCTGACTTTCATTCCCATTTATTACCTAGCCTCTTCATCTCTTCATGTGGGAACACACAACGCCTTGGAAATAAGCTTTGCAAATTTCTTCTGGGGATCCTCCCCCTTTGGGAATAAAAAGCATTGGAAATCCTGGACCAAAATCTGTAAGCCTATATCTCAGGGTGGACTGGGTGTCATGTCCCTTCGGCAGATGGAGATAGCCTTGAGGGTCAAGATGTTATGGAGAGCCATCCATGCTGATTCACTGTGGGCAGATTATTTTAGAGCAAAATATATCCGAGGTAGTCACATTTCTACTGCCCAATTCAAGAACATGAAGGGCTCTGCTCGGAAATCCTGGCTACATGCTAGAGATCTAATTGTCAAGCACAAATTATGCATTCTTGGTGATGGATTCAATACCAATTTCTGGAGTGATATTTGGCTTGGAAATCAAACTATGGCTTCTTTTGTTCATGTTGATCTGATTCAAAGCCCCAATCTGTCAGTCCAAGCTTATTATACTCAGCCTAGCACTGACCTGCGGAATCTACTTAGCAGTTATCTACCCCATGACATTATGGCCGCTGTTCAGAACACCTCCCTCTCTCAGGGCAGAGATCAAGAAATTTGGAGTTTGTCATCCACAGGTGACTGTATAGTCTCCTCTGTTTACAAAAAAGCTCTATCTGTCCAAATTCAGCAGCATTATCCTAAGTGGAACAACTTATGGTTCAATTGGCTGCCAGCCAAACTCTCAATCCACTTATGGAAAATCATTCACAACTGCCTACCAACTGATGATAGGATAAAATCCATTGGCATTTCTATATGCTCAAAATGCTTTTGCTACAATATACCATCTGAGGAAACAACAAACCATTTATTTATCACAACTGACATTGCATCTTTCATTTGGTCGGCTCTTCAATCCAAAGGCTTGCAGATTCATGGAAGAAATGCCAAAGACATCATTCTCAATACAGTTCAAAATCTCATCCTACAGTCTAAACTGGATTGCTTCACTCTCTCCATTATTGGTTATGGGATGTGGGAACTATGGACATACAGAAATATGGTTAAATATGAAGACAGGAGAATATCCAAGCATGTTGTTCACCACAAAATCACTACTCAAGCAAAGGAAATCATTGCCCTTTCAGGCCTCAAGGAAAAATCAAATAACAATCAGATTATATTGGCTGATTTTAATATTCAAGTTGCTGCTACAGATTGCCCGCGTCGAAAGCTTATAAAGTGGTTGTGTCCACCATGGCCTTTCATCAAATTGAATACTGATGGTGCTTGCAAATCTACTGGTACTGGTGTCATTCGAGACCATGCTGGAAATGTCCTCCTTGCTTTCTCACACTTTTATGGTAACTCTAACAGCCTTATAGCAGAAGCAAGGGCATTATATGATGGTCTTCAATATCTCCACACCATTTCAGACAGGCCTGCTACCATTGAGTGTGATTCCAAGATTTTAATTCAGACTATCTTAAAGGAAATTCCCTGCCCATGGATCATTCTCCCTTATGCAAGAGATATCTGGCGCATCTCTCACTCAGATGATAATTTCTCACACATCTTCAGAGAAGCCAATACTGTTGCTGATTCCTTAGCATCTTTAGCTTGTAGCACCAAGTGTAACTCCTTTTCTGCTTTTAAGGAGCTTCCTCATGTTGTTAAAGGTGCAGCTCGACTGGATAAGCTAGGAATGCCTAGCATCTGTCTGATGTGATGTAATCTTCTCTTTTTATCAACAAAATTCACCCCTTAGGCTTGGATGGTGTGGCTGTTCCCTTTACTTCTGGTAAGGGGTGCACTCTCCCATTCACTCCTAGGCAAGGTTTTGTTACAAAAAAAAAGAGAGAGAGAGAAAGTCATGAAAAATAGTGATCAACTTAAACCATGATTCCTCTATTATTTGAAACATGTATTTAATTACAGGAATATATAATTTTGGTCACAAATTAACAGAAGTTAAAATAATTCCAAATGTTCATAGAAGCATGGAATCTATTACGATGAAAATATAACTAAGTCTATGAAACCAATGTTAAAACCAGGAATAAAACTTAGTTAACTAGGCCTATCATATAATAATTATGGCAAATCTGTAATATATTCGGATTAACAATATTACAGAAAATAGCAATCAAAAATGGTATAGGGAACGCCCATTTAACTGGGCCAAACGGTCTGTCAGGCAACTGCTAGAATTCCTGGCGGTCCACAAGACGACTGTTTCCTCCCGTGTTACAGAAACCCAATTAATAATTAAAGAAAAATACTACTCTAACGCAGATCATGCCTGAAATCAACATATATAAACTTTCTATGGCATGATAGAACAAGGATAAGCCAACAACATGCATAGGGTCATGTAATTAACAAGAAGATTCTCCCTTTTACTTTTTTAAGGCCAGTTCATGCATGAAGACTAAACTAGATGCATAGTCCTAATCAAACATCAAATTCACAAGATACAATGCATGAAATGGAATGAAATCATAGGGCTTTTATCCTAACTTTAGGTTTGAGCCATTCATGAGATAACCTACCTTGGTTTTGGGCTTTAAACTTTGAATTTAAGGATGAAAGTCAACCCTAGGTCTCTGCTCGTCCTCAACCGAACCAGCAACTTCACGTCCTTCTCTCTCCTGATTCTCTTGTCCTAAAGAGGTGAAATTTTGAGGGTAGATAGAAGATATGAAGGATAACAGAAAGTTATAAAGACACATTTGCTAAGTACCTCATTTAGGGCTTCTATTTTCTTGATCAATCTGGGTCAGACACACTAATTCTTGAGTTTCTTAAACTGAATAAGCGACTTTGGAATTCTCTAACTCCTTGTAGACTTAATCTCATAGAATGAAATTCAGAGCGTAGTTAGTTCTAACTATAATAAATAAGTTCCTAGAAGAAACTTACCTCTAATTCATCCTCCTTACCTTAGTTCCACGCGAGCCAAAAGTAAGGGTCGCACACGTTAAATCTGGGACCTATTTACAGGGTTTAGCTAGGTTTTGAGGATTAGAACAAACTTAGAGTCCAAATTAGGATTTCAATTCGATCTACTAATGTTCTAAACTTGTCTAACTAATAGATATAGTCAATCTTAGGTGATTTGGATGTTAAAAATCTAATCTTTTCACGTTTTCTCATACTCACGGAACTGTAGTGCCCTAGCGGTCTAGCTCTAGACCGTTTATTAGAGCTATGCGATCTTGCGATAGACCATTTTCCCTGTTGAGCGTCGAATTTGAAATTAGTTCAAACTCTTTGATATTATCCTTGTTAATATCTACTTATTTATTCCCAAAAAGTAATTATCCCTGAACTCCGTGATTACACCTATTTCAAGGTTCTAGAATATGGGCTAAGGTCCAAAACAATCTCTTGAGCCTATTGGGTTTATTATATGGGCCTAATCCTCTCGGATTTGTGTAGGGCCTAAATAATTAGATTTAATTTATTATAATTTAATTAATATCTCATTAAATGCTTAATAATTAATATAAGTATATTTTAAATCTGAAAATCGTTAAAAAATTCTCGGGCGTTACACCCTCTCTCACTTAAAAAGAATTTGTCCCCAAATTCAATACATGGATTTATAGAGAGTGTACATACATTCAAAAATTTTTGAGAATCTTTTATGAATGGCTTCATGAGTTTCCCATGTTGCTTCATGTGATCATGATTTGGTCCATTGGATCTTGACCATAGGAATAGTTTTATTCCGAAGTTGACGCGCTTCTCGTTCAATAATCTTGACTGGCTTTTGCTCATATGTCAGATCCTTTTTAATCTCCAGATTGTCGTAAAGTGATGACATGGAATGGATCAGGTACATACTTCTTGAGCATTGAGATATGGAATACATCATGAACTTCAGATAGTTGAGGGGTAAAGCTATTCGATAAGCGACTTCACTAACCCTTTCGAGAATCTTAAAGGGGCCAATGAATCTTGGAGTAAGCTTGCCTTTGATACCAAATCTTCGAATACCCCAACCCGGAGAAATCTTAAGAAATACATGATCTCCTTCTTGAAATTCCAGGTCGCACCTTCGATTATCAGCATAAGACTTCTGCCTGTCTTGAGCTATCTAGAGTCTCTCCCGAATAAGCTTTATCTTCTCGGTAGTATCCCTAATGATATCGGGGCCGAGAAATTATTTTTCTCCTACTTCATTCCAGCAAATAGGTGAACGACAGCTTCTTCATATAAAGTCTCGAATGGTGCCATTTGTATACTAGCTTGATAACTATTGTTATATGAAAATTCCACTAGAGGCAAGTGGTCGTGCCAACTTCCTCCAAAGTCAGTAGCATATGCCCTAAGCATATCTTCCACTACTTGATTTGTCCTTTCAGTTTGACCATCAGTTTGTGGATGGAATGCAGTGTTAAAATTAAGTTGGGTCCCTAATGAATGTTGTAGACCTTTTCAGAATTGAGATGTGACGAGGATCTCCATCAGAAATAATAGTGACAGGGACACCATGTAATTTGACAATCTCCCTCATGTATAATGCTGCCAGTACATCCACAGACCATCGACTTTTTATTGGTAGAAAATGTGCAGATTTAGTCAATCGGTCTATGATCACCCATATTCCATCATGTCCTCCTCTTGTCTTTGGCAAACCCATAATAAAATCCATCCCTATACTTTCCCATTTCCACTCGGGAATATTCAAGGGGTGTAATTTCTCAGTAGGTTTTAAATGTTCTGCCTTTACTTGTTGACAAGTGAGACATCGGGACACAAAATCTGCTACTTCTCTTTTCATATTGGGCCACCAAAAGTTTCTTTTCAAATCTTGATACATCTTGGTAGCACCAAGGTGAATAGCATACCTTGATCTGTGAGCTTCTTCCATGATCAATTTCTTAGTGTCATCATTATTCGGCACACAAATTCGATCCTTAAATAATAGTCTTCCATCATTTGTGATAGAAAATTCTGGTCTCTGATCGATATTACCCTTAATCTCCATCAACGTAGGGTCATTTTCTTGCAATTGGACTAAGTCCTTGATCAATGTAGGTTGAGACCTTATATTGGCAATCATACCTCCTTCTCATTCTCTGTCAATATCAAGATTTAAATGAGAAAAATCTTCAATAAGACAAGTTATACCTTTCTGGAGGCTTGCTAGAGTTGCCATTGGCATCCTGCTAAGAGCGTCAGCTACAACATTTACTTTTCCTGGATGATATTGGATAGTAAAGTCGAAGTCCTTGAGATACTCCAACCATCTGCGTTGTCGCATATTCAACTCCTTCTGGGTGAAAAGATATTTCAGACTTTTATGATTTGAAAATATAATGAATTTCTCCCCATTAAGGTAATGTCATCAAATCTTTAATGCGAATATAATCGCAGCTAATTCCAGATCATGCACAGGGTAGTTTTCTTCATGACGCTTTAACTGTCTTGATGAATAACAAATCACCTTTCCATTTTGCATAAGGACGCATCTTAGGCCAATGCCTGGACGCATCCGTATAGACTTCAAAACCACCACCTTCTGTCGATAGTATTAATATTGGTGCAGTGGTAAGGTGTTCATTAAGAGTTTGAAAACTCTCCTCGCAATCCTTCGACCATATAAAAGGATTCTCCTTTCTTGTAAGTCAAGCCAAAGGAACAACGATCTTTGAAAAATCTTTAGTAAATCTCCTATAATAACCAGCCAGACTCAGAAAACTTCTGACTTCGGACACAGTCGTCTACCGACTCTAATTCTTAACAGCTTCTATTTTAGAAGGCTCGACAACGATACCTTCCTTTGAAATAATATGGCCAAGGAAAGAGACATTCTTTAGCCAGAACTTGCACTTACTAAGCTTCGCATAGAGTTTGTGCTCTCTTAGTGTTTGCAAGGCTATTCTCAAGTGCTCATCATGGTCCTCCTTTATTTTGGAGTAAATCAAAATATCATCAATGAAGACGACTATGAACTGGTCCAGATAAGGCCTGAAGACATTATTCATGAGTTGCATAAATGCTGTCGGGGATTGGTTAACCCGAGCGGCATTACCACGAATTCATAGTGGCCATATCTGCTTAGAAAAGTAGTTTTGTGTATGTCTTCATCTTTGATCTTGAGCTGGTGATAACCTGACCTGAGGTCTATCTTGAAAAAAATATGTTGCTCCTGAAATCTGATCAAAGAGTTCATCGATACGCGGTAACGGATATTTATTCTTAATTATGAGTTGATTCAATCGCCGGTAGTCGATATATAGCCTGAGGGATCCATCCTTCTTCTTGATGAATAGAACTGGCGCACCCCAAGGGATGTGCTAGGTCGAATGAAACCCTTGTCTAATAATTCTTGAAGTTGTTTCTTCAATTCCTTGAGTTCTGTGGGGGACATCCTGTAAGGAGCTATTGAGACACGTGTTGCTCTAGGAATGAGTTCAATGAAGAAGTTTACTTCCCTATCAGGCAGTAAACCGGGAAAATCTGATGGAAATATATTGGGAAACTCATTCACCACATGAATATCTTCTAAGACGATCTCTTTGGATTCGATAATGATTACGGAAGCAAGAAAAGCTTCACATCCTTGCGAAATAAGTTTGCAAGCGTGAAGAGATGAAATGATTGCAGGATGCTTCCTATATTTGATACCTAGGAAGGAAAACCTTGGAAGACCAAGTTTCTGAAAAGAGATAATCCGGTTGCGATAATTTACGTAGGCGTCATGATCTACAAGCCAATCCACACCCAAAATAGCATCGTAGCCCTCCATGTCAAGGCATACGAGATTTACAGGAAGATTGTGACCTTCTACCATTACCTCACTATCGAGATTAAATTTGCTTCCGGGACCTAATGGTGTAGTGATTGCTAGGTCCGAAGGTAGAGGAACTGATGCAATAGGTAAGATTTTTACAAAAGTAGTAGATATAAAGGAATGAGAAGCACCGACATCAAATAGTACGAATGAGGGATGGCTATAGATTTGGATAGTACCTTCCATTAGCCCATCATTCTTGGGCACTTCTTCATCTTCCATGATACCATTGAGACGAGCCTAACGCTTACGTCCACCACTGGAAGATTGTTCCTTCATAATGGGTCAATCTGACATGCGGTGCTCCCAACTGCCACATCTTAAACAAGCACCAAGGCGCTTCCAGTACTCTTCGGCCGAATGACCGAACTTCTCGCAGAAGGTGCAAGCCGTGGCGACTTGTTTGTCTTCTTCCTTGACTTTCTTGTTTTTGTGGTAGCCACTACCACTCCCATTCTGAGATCTCTTATTGCTATCATGGGATTTGTAGGGTTCCATGATACTAAACCTCATCTTATCATGCCGATCAGACCTTCGGCTTGGCTCCTCTCCCTTTCTTTTCATTTTTTCGGCCTTCTCTAAAGTCCTTCTACATAGATGCGCTCGCTGGACCATTTTCGCATATGTACGGATATTCTGTGTCCCTAATTGTTCAATATAGCTGGGCCTCAATCCATCCATAAACCGGTTAGCTTTCAATAGGTCGGTACTAATCAAGTGAGGAGCATAAGGTGCTAGCCTGGAAAACTAAAGTTCATACTCCTCTACGGTCATCATGCCTTGACGTAACGAAGCAAACTCCATGGCTTTCCTCTCCTTGACATGTTCGAGAAGTACCTGGCTCGAAAAAGGGTAAGGAAACCTTCCCAAGTATGTGGTGCATCTTGCGGCGGTGCCGGAATCGACTTCCACCACGTACGGGCATCTTTATTTAATTGAAATGTGGCTAGACTGACCTTCTCGTGATCAGCACATTGCATAACTTCAAAGATGTGGTTCATCTCATCTATCCAATTCTCGACTTTATCTGGGTTAGAGGAACTCGAAAACCGTGGAGGATTTAAACTCCGAAAATTGCGATGTAAGTCTCTAGCTCTTGCTCGTGCGCTAGCTTGTGCCATGTTTTGTAATGCTTAAGACCCGCAACGGTCTGTTACATTCCTTCCGAGTTAATGCGATGAGCTATTATGAGAGTCAGGTACCTGAGAAGAGTAATGAATTTGTTAATTATAATGGAATGACTGAGGTTAAGCTTAGAAATTACTATCTCACCCCAGGTTCTACCTGATTCCTCTTATAGGTTGGGAATTTCCTTCTAGTTTCATAGGTATGGGCCCTTAAACCTTAGACTTAACCTATGACATGACATCGTTCTCTAGGAATAAGTAAGTCCTAAGACTTACGCTCTGATACAACTTTCACTGTCATGTCCCGAGATTATGCAGCGGAAACAATCGAGAAATGTGATCTGTCGGCTAGTACGTCTCGAGCAAGCAATATAATTGAGCGCAAGACAATCACATAAAGGTAATTGCACAAGTAATTTACTAAAAACCTTCAATTTTATTCCTTCATATAATAATTCCCAAAGTACATAAGATCTTTTCACTGGACTCAAGAAAATAAAAATTACATCATGACTCGACTAGACATTGATCACTAAGGCTTCCCTCGAGTCACATATCCTTCAATCGCTCTCGGATCCATCACTTGAGTAATCGGAATCCGACCCACTAGAATTTCCTAAAAAAGATAGGAAAGTAGGGTAATGAGTACACTTGCCTAGTAGGTATATTCGTATCAAAATGAAGGTAAATTTAAATGATTAACATATTAGCTATAAATAATAAGATAAATCATGCAGTTACGATGAATCATGCGAATAAAGCCAAAGTAACAAGAAATGATCGAGCTTGAGATATGAGAGTATGATTAAACAAGTATATAACAAGAATGCCAATTTGGCCTTTTTCATGAACAAGAATGTACTTTTCATAAGCACGAAGGCTATGCACTAGAAAGTCAAGCAAGAAAGTATTATCCGCTTAATACTAAGTACTTCGTGAATTTATGTGGTTTCACCATGGATATTTCACTTATTTATAGAGAAAGTACTCCAAGCGCAATGTGACGCTAGTAGCAACATACCCCATGGTTTATAGTATGTTTCCGACAATCAGCCGAGGGGACTAGCATAGAGCCCTTGAACACAATCAGTGCTCGAACTGCATCTTCAAGTATAAATCAAGTTACTTCCACGTTTATATCAATAATATGGCCAATAATATACAAATTCAACAATAGTTCTAGGATAAGGTAACCAAAAATAAGAATGCTTCAATTAAGAACAAGAGATTTCAAGGAATGAATTAATAACTAGGTTATGCTATAAAGAAAATTTGGCAGCATAACAATACATTCTTCATTTTTCATATCTTTACATTGACTTATTACCACAGGTTTAGAGTCAAGAAAATCCATGAACTCAAGAAAATCAACCCCAAAGATCAAACCTTGGGTTAGATAAAAGCAGGAACCAAACGGTCTAGTGCAGATCGTTTGACATAGAAAGTGGTCATAGGCTGGACCGTTTAGAAATTCAAGCGGTCTAGTCTTGGACTGTTTCATGGGACAGAGTTCGACATTGGAAATAGGACATCTGGAGCCTGGCGGTCTAGTGGATGGTCGTTTAGTATCCATTAGCGGTCTAGTGAATGGCCGCTAGCAGTCTCTAGCAGTCAACCAAGATGGCCGCTAAGTTTCAGAATGCATAAAACACCGGAATAAGTGCTTTCTAGATAATGAGTTTTAATGATACAACCAGCTCGGCGTCCTAGTGGGAATCCCAGGCTCACGGAGTCTTACGGAGGCCTTGAAACAAAATTTCTAGTCCGTTGGAAGGAATATCCAAAGGAGATGTCATCATGTCCAAGATTGTGTACTTAATGTGCAAAAGTGTAACTAATGACAACATACCGGGATATGTACCATGTACTTAAGAAAATGACTCTTAGAAGAGAGAGAGAGTCGTGGAAAATAGTGATCAAGTTAAACCATGATTCCTCTATTATTTAAAACATGTATTTAATTACAATAATATATAATTTTGGTCACAAATTAACATAAGTTAAAATAATACCAAATGTTCATAGAAGCATGGAATCTATTATGATAAAAATATAACTAAGTCTATGAAATCAATGTTAAAACCATGAATAAAACTTAGTTAACTAGGCCTATCATATAACAATTATGGCAAATCTATATTATATTCTAATTAACAATATTACAGAAAATAGCAATCAAAAATGGTCTAGGTAATGACCGTTTAACTGGGCCAAACGTTCTGTCGGGCGACCGCTAGAATTCCTGGCGGTCCACAGGATGACCGTTTCCTCCCGTGTTACAAAAACCCAATTAACAATAAAAGAAAAATGCTACTCTAACGCACATCATGCCTAGAAATCAACATATATAAACTTTCTATGGCATGATAGAACAAGGATAAGCCAACAACATGCATAGGTTCATGTAATTAACAAGAAGATTCTCCTTTTTACTTTTTTAAGGCTAGTTCATGCATGAAGACTAAACTAGATGCATAGTCCTAATCAAACATCAAATTATCAAGATACAATGCATGAAATCGAATAAATCAGAGGTCTTTTATTCCCGACTTTAAGCTTGAGCCATTCATGAGATAACCTACCTTGGTTTTGGGCTTTAAACTTCGAATTTAACGATGAAAGTCAACCCTAGTTCTCTGCTCTTCCTCAACCGAACCTACAACTTCACGTCATTCTATCTCCTGATTCTCTTATCCTAAAGACGTGAAATTTTGAGGGTAGATAGAAGATATGAAGGATAACAAAAAGTTCTAAAGACACCTTCGCTAAATACCTCGTTTAGAGCTTCTATTTCTCTGATCAATCTAGGTCGGACACATTAATTCTTGAGTTTCTTGAAC
Organism: Amorphophallus konjac; assembly: GCA_022559845.1. NCBI lineage: Eukaryota > Viridiplantae > Streptophyta > Magnoliopsida > Alismatales > Araceae > Amorphophallus > Amorphophallus konjac. Next base: position 171,181,623 of record CM040122.1, on the reverse strand, counting down.
TGAATCAGCGACTTTGGAATCCTCTAACTCCTTGTAGACTTGATCTCCTAGAATGAAATTCGGAGGGTAGTTAGTTCTAACTATATTAAAAAAGTTCCTAGAAGAAACATACCTCTAATTCGTCTTCCTTACCTTAGTTCCACCCGAGCCAAAAGTAAGGGTCACACACGTTAAATCTGGGACCTATTTATAGGGTTTAACTAGGTTTTAAGGATTAGAATGAACTTAGAGTCCAAATTAGGCTTTCAATTCGATCTACTAACCTTCTAGACTTATCTAACTAGTAGATAGAGTCGATCCTAGGTGATTTGGATCTTAAATATCCAATCTTTTCACATTTTCTCATACTCACGGAACTGCAGTGCCCTAGCGGTCTAGCTCTAGACCGTTTACCAGAGCTATGCGGTCTTGCGATAGACCGTTTTCCCTGTTGAGCGTCGAATTTGAAATTAGTTCAAACTCTTTGATATTATCCTTGTTATTATCCACTTATTTATTTCCCAAAGAGTAATTATCCCTTAATTATGTGATTACACCCATTTTAAGGTTCTAGAATATGGGCTAAGGTCCAAAACAATCTCTTGAGCCTATTGGGTTTATTATATGGGCCTAATCCTCTCAGATTTGTATAGGGCCTAAATAATTAGATTTAGTTTATTATAATTCAATTAATAGCCCATTAAATACTTAATAATTAATATATGTATATTTTAAATCCAAAAATCCTTAGAAAATTCTCGGGCGTTACATTATGCGCCACGCAAGCCCACCACTGTGCCGGTCGACGTTAAAATAAAGCACCAGATACGAGATTCAAAGAGGTGGAATATGATATTCAAGCTAGGCTATCTTCCGAGGAGAGGTCTCGGCGCACAGTTACAAGGGCGAACTAAACCCGTCCCCAAAGGCAGGATGATGACCAGGAGGGGTCTCGGTTATCGGGAATCCTCATTCTCAATTTTGGGAGACTCTGGGCCATTGACGTGGGACTACCGCCAGCATTTTGTTAAAGGCCCTCTCTAGCCAGGCACTTTGAAAACATCACCGAGTCGGCCCAAGGAAGAAAATACAGCTTACACAGTCAACGGCCCGTTATTATTGCCTAAAGGGCAGGTTGACGATATGATTGACTTCAGCCAAGCACTTGAAAGATTGTTCTATGAGGAAGAAAACTTCCAAACAAAGAAGGAGGTGCGGCTTGTGCATTAAAAGTCAAAGAAGCCAGCTTACCACTCACAGGAAAGGGGGAGCTCACCCATCATATTTACTTGGTCTCCTTCCCGCTTATTCTCATTCTTTCAGAAGATGGCATCCATACCCCGTTCCCCTCCCATCTTGATCAATCCATTACTCCTTGAAATGCCAACTGATTTCTTCATTGTCAGGACATGCACGTGCTGTCCACCGGTTGATCTATCCACTCCTTTCTTCTCCTCTCCGATCCCTTCCTCGACATCTTCAGTCCATCTAAATATCCCCTTAGGCTTCCTCCTCCGCTTCCTCTCCATCTTGTTGCATGATCTCCACTGATCTCCAAAAAAAATGTCAAATATGAAACGGAGATTTCAGTGGAAGATTGCGATGTCTATTCTCCATCATCCTCCCAGGAGCATAAGGTCTCTGCTGTGTCCCTCCCATTAGATTTTCTCTCTCCTAGATTAGGCATAGGGTCTGTCTAGTCTACGGTAGAAGAGTTTGTTAGGTCTAGAGAAGTAGGGTCTTGTTCAGGGTCATCCAAGCCATCCTTGCCTGAACCATGCCCGCCGACGCGTCATTCCAAATCTATTCTTGATAGGTTCTTGTAGGATCTATATCAGCGATGTCATGCTCTTCTGAAACGCCCAGAGTTCATAGCTACGGTGATTGTGATCGAAGAAGATGAGGAGCAAGGCGGGGTGTCGAGCGACGACGGGTTAGGAGTCTATGAAATCATGGATGAAAAGGACCCGGTTGATCTTAAGGGCAGCAACGTAGATGACACTGCTGATTTGTATGCGCAGGGGTTAAAGAGATTTGATGAGCCATCATCAGCAGTGGATGAACTTACGAAGGAAATAAATCTCAGAACTGAAGAAGACCCCAGGCCCATTATCATTGCCGATAATATCCCTTTAGAAGTTGAAGAAGATTTAGTCAAGGTCCTAAGGGAGTATAGTGACTCTTTTGTCTAGTCTTATGCGGACATGCCAGGTCTTGACCCCTCTTTGGTAGAACACCGATTAGTGCTTAAGCAAGGGGCAACACCCGTTAAACAATGATCAAGGAGATTCCACACCCACATGGCCTTAAGGATAAAAGAAGAGGTCGATAAATTATACAAGGCCAAGTTTATTAGAGTTATTTTATATCCTCAGTGGGTGGCAAATATAGTCCCTATCATCAAGAAGGATGGAAAAGTATGAATTTGCATTGATTTTAGGGATCTAACAAAGTATGTCCCAAAGACGATTTCCCGCTGCCTCATATAGACGTACTAGTGGACAACACTGTCGGGTACGAAGCACTGTCGTTCATGGATGGTTATTCATGCTACAACCAAATCCGTCTCGTCCTGAAGATCAAGAGAAAACTTCCTTCACCACGCCCTGGGATACGTAATGCTATGTGGTCATGCCGTTTGGTTTGAAGAATGCGGGTGCCACTTATCAAAGGGCGATGGTGGATATATTTCACGACATGATGCATGTTTACATGGAAGCTTACGTGGATGATATTTTGGTCAAGTCAAGGACTAAATAAGAACACCCCGCCATCCTAGCTAAGGTGCTTCAGAGAGCTAGGGAGTACCAATTGAAAATGAATCCTAAGAAGTGTGTTTTTAGAGTCTCTTCAGGGAAGTTGCTAGGCTTTATAGTTAGTAAAAGGGGAATTCAGATTGATCCTAACAAAGTAAAGGCCGTCATGGACATGCCTCCGCCTAAGAATATCACGGAACTTCGAGGACTGATTGGACGATTACAATTCATTAGAAGATTCATATCCCAACATTCTTAGAGGTGCCGCCCGTTTTATGAATTGCTAAAGGCGGGGGTCAAATTCGAATGGAATCAAGACTATCAGAAGGCCTACGAGGATTTGAAGGTTTATTTGTCTAATCCTCTAGTTTTGCAATCTCTTGTCCCTGGGAAACCCCTAATCTGATACATTTCGGTCATTGAGGACTCCCTAGGAGTTGTCCTAGCGCAAGTAGATGATGAAGGCAAAGAGCGGGCAGCTTATTACCTTTCCAGGTTATTTAATCCCGCGAGGTCAAGTACACTACCATGGAGAAAACTTGTGCCACCTTAGTGTGGGTAGCTCAGAAGCTGAAACACTACTTCCTAGCCCACCCAGTTAGGTTAATCTCTAGAATGGACCCAATTCGTTATCTCTTAGAAAAACCTATCCTTTCTAGTAGGTTAGCTTGCTAGTAGAGCTTCCTCTCTCAGTTTGATATCACATTTGTCGTTCAGAAGGCAATCAAAGGATATGCCATCGCTGAGCACCTCGCCCATCTTTCTATCCCATGCACAGACTCTATTCAGGATGATTTCCCTGATGAGCATCTCTCTGTTCTCACCCATCATCTCTTTTGGTCTCTGCACTTCGATGGTGCGCTTAATTCTCAAGGTCGAGGGATAGGTGCCATTCTCCTCACTCGGAAGGGGTGACGATTCCCTTTGCATATCAGCTTTGCTTTCCTGCTACCAGTAACATCGCCGAGTATGAAGCTCTCCTGACTGGATTGAAGCATGCCTATCTTTTGGGTGCACGTTATTTGAACATCATAGAGACTCTCAGCTCGTTTTGCGGCAAGTTCTATCCACTTACCGCACCCGTGACCCAAAACTCAAGCCTTAATAGGATTTGGTCACTCTCTTGGCTAGGCAATTTCGCAAACTGATCTACATCCATACTCTTCGATCTCAGAACATCCTTGCAGATGTCTTAGCATCGCTCGCTTCCTCCTTATCCTTTCCTCTCAGTTGAAGCACTAAGACTATCGTCGTCTAGAGATTGGATGCTCCCTCTCTTCAGGATCCTTGGTACGATCACCTTAGGAAGACTATGGAGGCTAGGGCTGAGAAGGAAGATTTGAAGGAAGTGTCCCTAACTGAGTTGGAGGAGATTCTGGAAGAAGAAGAATTACCATGGTACCATGAAATTGAGTTGTATTGTAGAGATGGATCGTTCCCAGAAGGGGCAAGTGCTGAGCAACGTAAGGCTATCCGAAGAGCCGCTTCGAAATACACTATTATTGCCGGAGAATTGTACAAACGTTCTCTTAATGGAATGCTCATGAGGTGTCTCGATGATGATGAAGCTTGGAAGGTGGCCGAAGTAGCCCATTCAAGTGAGTGTAGAGGTCATGTCAATGGCCATGCTTTAGCGAAGAAAATCTTTAGGCAGGGTTGCTATTGGCCAACTCTAGAGGAAGATTGTTCCCTCTATGTCCGGAGGTGTCTTAAATGTCAACTCCGCGCTGATAAAATCCATGCTCTTGCTTCATCTCTTCATCCTCTCTCCGCTCCTTGGCCATTCTTTATGTGGGCTTTTGACATTGTTGGCCTGCTCGGTGATCCCAACTCTCAGACCAAGCAAAAATCCTTTATCCTTACTGCCACTGAGTACTTCACCAAGTGGGCCAAAGCCGAAGTATACGCAGAGATCAAAGCTACCACGGTGTGCCGCTTCATTCTGAAGAATATCATCTCGCGGTTCGGAGTGCCAAGCAGCATCGCCACCGACAATGGACACCAGTTCATCTCTCAAGAGCTCCAGGACCTTTGTAAGAAGTTCAATATTGCATTGCATCATTCATCTCCATATTATCCACAAGGTAACGATCAACCCGAAGCTACTAATAAAATCCTTCTCAAAATCATAAAGAAAACATGTGAATCTAACAAATTTTCGATTGGCATGAACGATTAGTGGAAGCTCTATGGGCTTACCACACCTCCGTCCATACTCCTACGAGACAAACCCCCTATGCTCTCACTTATAGGATGGAGGCGGTTCTCCCATATGAGATCTTGGTCCCTTCTCTAAGGGTACAGCTCGATAAGGAACTTAATCTCGATGAACGTCGAGAGGCGTTGCTCGTCCAGTTGGAACTCTTGGATGAGAAGAAGATGAATGCAGCCGATCACGTCTCTGTTTATCAGAAGAGAGTTTCACGTTATTTTCAAAAGAAGGTAATTGAGCGCAAATTTCAAGTAGGTGATATGGTTTTGAAACGTAAATTCATTCGGTCCGGAGGTCCTAGGTCTAAATTGCAGCCTAACTTGGAAGGGCCGTTTGTCGTGAGAGAGGCTTATCTAGGGAATGCATATCGCTTAGTCAACGTGGAAGGTGAGGAGCTATCTCACGCCTGGATTGTGTTGTATCTTAAGCGTTTCTTTCCTTAGAGTCAGGATAATGAAGGCCCGGTAGCGAGGTGCCTCTTTCCTCGATCATGAAGGAAGAGCTTGAGCGTGGCAATCACACACTTCACGACATACCTAGTCGCGTTCCCCAGTGTTGTGTAGATACCGTTTCTCCTTGGCCATGCTTGGGGGAAGTTAAAGTCCCTGTCTGTTTCTCTCTTTGGCCGAATCTAGGGGCAAGAGACATATAAGGGGGCGATGACTGATCTAAACACCTTGACAGAGAAAATGTCTCAAATAGGGGCAATCCGTTATGACCTGATTCCACAGAAAAAGAAAGCAATAGCAATGGTAACAAAAGGAGCGAAAAATCTAAGCAAAATCAAAAGTTCATTTCAAAAGCTCGAAGTCCCAAAAATTAAAAGCTCCAAAAATATAAAACTAGGCATGGCAAGAGTGGCAGTACAGTTTCTCTGCGGGACATTATTAGCCCGGTCGTATGCGTGCCTAGGATGGATGAAAGTTCGATGACGGACACAAAATCCCGACGCAACAGACTAAATCTCTAAAGGGGTAGTCGTGAGAAGGATTCAAGCCCTAAAACATCTATACCTGGTCTAGGCTTACCTCCCGAATTCATTTTTTGTTTTAGGACCGAAACAGTACCCTAGGTATGGCCTCGACAGAAGCACTATCATGGAGATTGGCCCTAGTCGAGGGTTGTTACTTTAAGAGCACGCCAACCTCAGGAGATTCCTAGTGTGACAGGTAGGGCCCTTGTTGCCAGGACGGAATTGGCTTTCAAAATCTAAAAAAATCAAATATTTCAAAATAAAAAGAAATCAAATATTCCAAAATCAAAAAAATTCAAATATTTCAAAATCCATAAAAAACTAAATATTTTAAAACTAAAAATGCCAGCATCATTGCATAGCATGGATTTGCATTCATACTATTTATTACATTTTTTTGCCTATTTAATAAGGCTCCACCCCTTGACCAAATATCAAGAATTGGTCATTCTCTAACTTGCTGAAGGCAAGGGGTTGAGCCTAAGGACAGATATAACTTGTTTTTTATTTTAAGTTTGTGCAGAGACAGGTCCCATGGCCAGGATTCAAAAGCTGCAAAAATTTCTCTATCTTATATCCTTTGCGGTCTACTGCTAGACCGCTTAATTTTCCCTAGCGGTCAGTTAATGGACCGTTTTCCTCACCTGAGAGCCAAAACTCAGTCTTTTTCTACCCTTCACTGTGGCGGTCTATCCCTAAACTGTTAGCCCCTTCCTGGCGGTCCAGTAGGCGACCGTGTGCTGCACCTCAGAGTCAAAAACTCAGGGTTTTTTTGAATCTTTCCTGTGGCGGTCTATCGCTAGACCGTCAGGCTCATCTGACGGTCCTTTCTTAGACCATTTCTGAAACAGAGAATTTGTTCTGCTGATCTATGAAGCCAATATTGTGAGTCCACTGCACATCTTTTAAATCAAATCTCTTATTTATTTTTTTCAAACTCATACATCGACCTTTCAATGAAATTCAGAAAAACATGATCATAAGGCTCAAATTACATTCAACTTCTTATCCGCATGAGGCCAGATCTTGCGTAAATCTTTCACATAAGCATGATACTCCTCGTTGCTTTCTTTCACTTCCACCGGCAAAGTGCAGACTCGTCTGATTTCCCACATGGCCAGAGCGCTCCGGACCGCCCGTTCATCCTCCTCGGTCCCAATCTTCCTAGCTTGAAGGGGAGGGTAGTGCGATAGTGCTTGAACCGTAGTGCGAGGTTGCCTGATTTGTAAGTAGCACCAGTGTGGGTTGTAGATTACCAAGGTGGTGTTCCCCACTAGCTGTAGGTCTAGGCCCAGACGCCGGGGTAATCTGAGGGAAGTGCCTTGAAGAGCCCGAGGACGCATCACGAACTTATCAACTGGCAAAGTGTTGAGGAAGAGACGCCAATCATCCTGTGTTTTCTAATCTGCAGTCTGGCACTGTGAAGAGAATCCAAATGCACCTCCTATGAAGTAAAGGGGGTGGCTCCCAAATATGCGGCAAGCTGAAGGCATGTCCTCTTTGGGCGAGAATTTGAGTCTAATTCCCATCTAACACTCAAGGATGATCATAGACCCAAAGAGGGGACCCCCTAGTGAAGCTGAGCAAAGACCTTCATAGAGGTATGAAAGGATGGCTTGAGAAATGGATAAGCTCCACCACAACCCCCTAATGATGCAGAGATTTTAGATATCTAAGAGGTGGTCAGTGGTAGTAAAGAGCAAAGTCCCGCACAAGCAAATGGAAACAGCTTTTGCTATGGCTTCGTGCCTCCCGCTCTTGTTCTTACAATAAGCGATGATCCATTGGGCCATGGGTATCAAATGGATATGGCGGGGGCTGATCATGGTCCTAACATCCTTTGGATTGTGAATGAAATCCCCTAAGATGAGTGATGGGTCTATAGGTTCAATCGTATGGCACACCAAGTCTTCATCCCCCACCTTAATCTTAGGAAGGGCTAGGTAGGTCTCTACCTCTTCTATAAGGACTGTGGCTTCAGGGGTTGGGAATATAAAAGTGTGTGTTTGAGGGTGCCATAATTCCGCAAGGGCTGAAATGCTAGGCCAATCATAAGAAAGTTTCTAGAAATTCTTGGCTAAGACTAATAAAGGTTGAAGGTGCCATGCCCTAAGGATTGAGGTAGCTTCTAAAGGGAGTTCCTTTATCATGGGAGCCACCCACTTTAAGGAAGAGTAGCATCTTGGGCCAGGAAGGTGCTAGAAAAAGTAAGAAAAGAGAGGAGAAGAAGAGAAAGAATAAGGAAATTCAAAATTTTGAAGATTAATTTGAACCTACCTCCCTTGAAGGGCTTGTGCTCAGGTGTTTGGGGATTGTAGTAAGCCACTACAGCTCCCCATGCCCTCTTTTAGCCCCCTTTGGACCAGTATAGTCCACCTCACCCATGGTGATAGCTTCAAAGATCCTCTTCATGATGATTTTGGGTGCTTTTAAGGGAATTTTAAAGGTTTAAAGCAGAGATTGTTGTGGGCTGCGAATTCTAGGTGTATTCCTAGTTGCAAGTCTTTAATTCTAGTCCTAATGCATTACGATTGAGGCTAGTTAGCTTCAGATTAAGTTAGGATAAGTTCTAACACGGATTAAGTGTTACTAGCCCCGAGTTTGGACTCTCACGGAGAGTCCCGCTCGAACTTGACTATTTTTTTCCCTAGTGGTCTATCGAGCGATCGCCAGGCTCCATCAAACAGTCGCCAGGCGACCGTTTCATCCCTTCTTTCACCGCCTTCATTCCCGCTCGCCTAACGGTCTATTGTTTGACCGTTTTCTTCCTCCTGGCGGTCTTCCAAAAGACCGTTTTCCCCTGTTTACCCATCTGTTAATCAATCTTCCTTCGTTTGAATCCTCGGTTTTTTTCCTTTCTCTCGCTATCTATCCTAAACTCTTGGTCAGTCCTAGAGGTCGTTATTAGTGGGTTAGCATTCACATTCACATTGCACTGTGGGAGTGCTCTCTCCAGCGCTCGGATCTCAACTCTCAGCTCTCCCACCTCTCGCTGAGAATCCGTCGCCACTGCTGCTCCAGCTCTAAGTCTCTCCACCTCTGCACAGAGATGGGCTACCTCAGCCACCTATCCTACACTCAGTCTCTCCACCTCTCCTCGGAGACGCTCTGTCACGCCCCGAACCGATAGCAGCGGAACGTGTCGTTTGCTCGGAACGTGGCAGTTAAACAGTCGTGTCAATCAGAGCATAGTCATTTCAACAAAACACAACTTGGACAAATAACAAATTTTATTTCAAATATAAGTTCTTTACATATTCGGGCCCATAATAAAATAAAAGACTCAATAAAGAAAAACTACAATGAGACATAAGACGCAAGATAACCAGACTAGACGGTTCATCTAGATGTCAGAGTTCTCTTCACTCCATCATGTTCGGTCTCGTCATCACTAAGGTCATTACCTGAAAAATATTGGAAAACGTAGGGTGAGTGAACGCTTAGTAGGACTTAATATCTCACGCTTTAAAGCTAGCTTTAAGTCAATTACAGTTTAACGTGCTCATGCAGGTCATGTAAGATATAGAAATCGAGAACTATAATAACACGAGATAAATTCAAGAACTATAAAAAACAAACGAGTAAGCAAGATGCTAGATACACTCATGAAGAGTAAGGATAATGATAATCAAGAGAGTATAGCAAGATCTTAACAAGTACTTTCTCAAGCTAGGTCAAGAGCATTCATGAGAAAATATAACATTCATCTCTCTATGACGAACACTATCACGAGAGCTTCAATGTATCCATTATTATGAAGGATCTTTGTGACAAGATAACGAGTGCCATCAATGAGATAATTCAAGAACATTTATGATGATCGATATAGAAGTAGAACAATTACTTCTACAAGCATTCTATAGCATTTGCCAAGACACTAAGGGAATATCACGATGATATGATAACCCCTCCAATAAGGCAAATCAAGATCTTTTCATGACGAACAATAAGTTGTAGAAAGGTGTACTATGATGGCAATTACTCCCGATCATCACTATCACGAGAGCGTTTGCACATCTAGCACTATATAGGATTGGCCAATGCACTAAGGGGAAAATCATGACGATATGACCACCCCTCATGGAAATAGCACTAGTTAGTATTTGGTCGCACACTTAGGAGTTCTCACGACTGTATGATTGCCCCTAAATGCCAATAACCGAGTTGGTGAATGCCAGCACCCGATCATCGTATACCGGTAACGTTTGGACTTTGCCTCGCCCAATAGGGTCAGATCAGGTCCCGTAGCATTTAAAATGTCATTTTAGTGGGACCCATAGCCCCTGACATTTAGTCTAGACTAATTCCATATTAATGGTCAAGAATTTCAAGGATCAAGCATGTAAGAACTTTAAGATAGATTTCATGAACCATAGAGTTCAAGGACAGAACTTGTAATAAGGATGATATATCAATAAACCATATAAAAACCATGGCATTTCGGAAATCTAGGTGATTAGGTACAACCAGCTCAATCGGCCTTGAGGGAATCCAAGGCTACGAGGAGACTTATGGAGGTCCCAATGACTAACTTGCCAGTCCGAAGGAACGGAATGTCCAACAGAGGGCTCGTATGTCACCGAGAGTTGAGGTGTATAACGTGAACCAATCATGAAACGGGGACTCCATCTACGGACGTGAGATGAGAGTGCCAAAAGATCCGAGGTATAGGTCAAAACCGGAAGAAAACGATGAGAATATGATTACGTTAATTATAGAATTCATGTCCATCCAATTCTATAATTAACTATAATTAAATAAACTTATATTATTTGACGCCCGTGGGTGACGTCATTTATTAATTAGCGTCCCCTTGGAGGGACGTTAATTTTATGATTTTTAACTTAATTTATTTAACAAGAATTCACGTCAATATCTATTTAATTGAATAATTTCAAAAAATGTACATTCAAAGAGACATTAATTTATATAAAATAATTTAGAAAAATAGAATATATGATAATTAGGAGAAAAATTCAAGGATTCGAAAAATATATTTTTTATAATTTTTTGTTACATATTTTAATAAATATGGATTTTTAAAGATATACATGCATGATATATATATATATTTATATATTTATATATATATATATATTAGTTAATCTGACGCCACTGTATAGTGGCGTCCAAATTGAATTTGACCACCTATAGTTGGTCGTTATTTCAAAAAAGTTTGATTTTCAACCCTCTCGTTTCTCGACGTAACTATGTCGGAATCGAGCTTATAATATACCGAAATGACGGGTTCGAAAAACCGTACCTAACCAAACGTTCAAAATAATTTTTCGTTGAGAGACGGGAGATCTTGAAATAGGGGGCACGAAAAATGGTGCAACGACTTTCACTACCTCGATTTCCACCCCAATAGTACGTCCATAAATTTTCATGGCCAAAGGATACTCCGACGGCCACGGACAAATCGTTAAGGTAAAATCCCATAACTATCAAGCTACAGTAATTTTTATAATTCACTGAGTATATAGTTAAAACATATTAAATTGTTTAACTAATTAATGTTTATAGTCAATGCAACATTTATATGCACGAAAATTTAGGAATAATCATGGGGATTCTAATCATATGCACTTCACAATTTTTAGATAAAAGGTTAGATAGATATAAAAATTTTTAATGTGCTGTGATTAATATTAACACACAGGAATTAACGACAGTTGTACTGTCGTTGTTTAATTAGCGCTCCTTCACGTGGGCGTTTCTTATTGAATTAACGACCAGGATAGAGGTCGCTAATTCCTTTTTCATGCAAAAACATAAAAACTCAAGCTATAGACAAAGAATCACGTAGCAAGAAATTTCATGATAATACCTACATGTTCTATACATCTAGCATGCTAGTTGTTTTATAATTATGCTTGGGAGATTGCCTACCTTGATGTGTTTATGGTTGAAGGAGTTGCAAGAGATGAGAATAACGTCTTGGCTTTCTTGCTGTTGGCAGGATTGCAGGAGGAAGCAGAGGAGAGGAAGGAGATGGCGCTCACGCCTTCACACCCTGCAGGTTGTAGAGGAAGACGGGGGCTTCTTTACGCCGCAGCAGCAAGGAAGAAGAACGACAGGGACGGCGGTTCGGCACGACGAACAATAGCAACAAGGGTTCTACTCGTTCGTTGGGGTTGTGTTTTTTTATAGAGAAAGGGATTCTAACAAGGGTGGTAAACAAATGGGAGCAGGATTTTAAGAGCTTCCCATACGTTGCCCTCCACTTTCCCGGTTAGCAGCCGCTAGCCATACTTCGATTCCTCAAACCCTAATGCACCATGCAAACGTCCGGCACATGCATATGGGTTATCGCTTTGGGTTGCCGTGGGTGTTGGATTTTAGGAGGGTTTGCTGGTTGGGTTTTGGGTACAGCCGAATGGCATTTGGGTGGCATATACACGCTTTGGTTTTTAGAAGGAAATGCCTTGTATATATGTTGGTGGCAAATTGGGTTGGGGTTGGCCCATTGGTGAGGGTTTGCATTGGCTAAAAAGAGAACATGGGTTGGACATTTTGGGTAGCATATGTGTTTAACATTTAAATCTTTAGTAAAACCCATTTAACTTAGTATTATTTGGGTTAGGTTATAATATATATATATATATATTACATATAACTGTTTTAATGCAAAGGCCCACTAATTATATTTAGTAGACTTATAAATAGTTTTATCTAATTGGTAGAACTTTATATACGTACTTTATTTCCTTTAACTTTATTTATTTGTATATCTTATTTATTTTGCATTGTTGACTCGGGTATCAGAGTCGGGTTCGATCCTATGAGAGTCTTTATATAAGTATGTAAATATATTTTTGGCACGAGATTCCTTCTAAATAGTGGAGTCATATTTTCTTTAATTTAAACCATAACTAGATAAAAGAATATATTAAATTTCTATTTCTCGATCATTTGTTTATACTTTTATTTGTGCCCATTTATTACCATTTATGCTAAATAACTAGTTTCATTTTTCTTTATCAAAAATTTTAATTCTCCTAAATTTTCTATGACCAATAATTATTATATTCATATATTCTCTATTTAAATTTCTGGGGTGCTACACGCTCCGCCTCAGCTCAGCCTCGCCCAGTGCCGCAGTCAGCTCCCTCGTCTGCATGAGCATTCATCATGTTAGTTTAAATGCATTTTTATATAGTGTTAAAGGGAAGTCGGTCAGTTGCTTACCCTCTCCGTGAGAGTGGCCTCGGCCTCCTCGGCCCGAGCAACTGCTCGAGCGAAGTTGGTGTCCCGCTCTGCTCGGCCCGCTGGCTGGGAAGATGAGGATGGAGCGCCGTGTCCCTGTCGTCTTGCTCCCTCGGCTCACTACATTTAGAAGTCTAAGTCAGTTGCATGGATAAGTATTTGCATTTAAGCTTAAGGATTAAAACTTACCAGGAGATCCAAAGAGCGCTAGAGGTCGTCCCTCTACTGCACGGTGGAATGAAGGAGTCCCTGGAGCTCCGCTATCTGGCCCTGGGTGTCTAGCTACATATAGAGAGTCAAATAGTCAGTGCATCATTATAGGTGTCAATGCATTTATAAAGTTTAGTTTAAAAGTCATACTGGTCATCGAGTGCCGCGAAAAACCTGATCATCGTACCTTCTAGCATAGGCCTTCAGGTAGGCCTCATCACTGCTGGCTCGGGCCCTTACTACCCGACCTCTCCTGGTCCAGTCTCGTACATGGTCCATCGCTCGGGTCACCCAATTAATCTCCCACTCAGGCCTTTCAAGGGCCATCCGACCCACTCGTCGTCACGTGCCGGGAACTCCACGTCTGGCTAATGCATGCCTCGCGTCCTCATAATCAGGCAGTGGTGCAGTGGCTCGATGATATTCATGCAATGCAGTCACACGTCTCGTCCCACCTATGCCTGGGCCGCCTCCACCCAGGGCTGTCCCTCATGCCCCTCGTCCCGGTACGGTGTGCAGCGCACCTGAAAGGTCATGCATTTAAGTCAGTCAGCATTTCATAAAAGCATTTAAGTGTATTTATAAGTTTTAGAGTTTAGAAACTTACCGATGCATAGGGGAACACATCCATGTCTTCCTGGATCACCCGCGACAAGCGTCGTAGCGACCCTGTGTCTCGAACCGCCATCCACCATCTTGCGATGGGTACTTGGTCCGGTTGTACCTCCTTTCCCCGCCCTAGGCCGGGGAGGTACAGGTAGCTCCATACCTACATTGGTCAAATGTCAACATAATCATAATCATAAGCATAAGCATGTGATTAGTGTGTATTGTTATCATTTAATTCATGAGTATATGCATTTTTATGAGCTTAATTGATATTAAATATACACTTCTCACACTTATTGTTGATTTTGTATCAAATGTTTAATTTTATGAAATTAAATAAATTTTTATGATAATTTTTATGTATTTATGCAGGCACGTAGTTCGAGGAAAGCTCCAATAAAAAGAAAAAAAGAATAACAATATATATGTTCAACTGGGCCAAAAGCCCGGAAACTTGTTCAAAAAAATAAGAAAAAAAATTAAAAAAATAAAATTATTTGATATTTTTTAGAATTTTCTAACTATATACTAGATATATATGTAGATATATATATATATATATATATTATATATATATATAATAAAAAAAATAAAAAAAAATATTTGAACCCCCCGCCCCGCCTTCGCCGCCCGCACAGGCGACGAGGCGAGAAGGGCGAAGCGGGGGGGGTGCGTGGCAGGCGGCACGCGAAGCCGTGGCGGGCCGTGGCGGGCTCCTGGCGGGTGCGTGGCGGACGGAGCCGGCGACAGGCGGGACGGCGAGGCACACGTGACGCACGCGGGCGCGTGCGCCGCGTGTGACGCGTGGCGACGACAGCAGCGGTGGGCGCACGAAGGGCCCATGGGTTCGGCGGCCTAACACGGCGCGGTCGGCGCGTTGCGCCCGCAGAAAGAGAAAGAGAGAAAGAAGGAGAAGAAAAGGTTATAAAATATCAGAAAAATTCAGAAAAATCCGAAAAAAATGGCAAAGTGGGCAGAACCTACCTGCCTACCATTTTAGGCTAAAATTGGGTACACTTGTTTGTATTGATGGAGTGTTTTTTTTGTAACCCCTATATAAAGGGTGCATTGGTCTTGAATGAAGGGAGTTAGTAAGTAGAGTTAGTTAGTGAGTGATAGAAGATGGCAAGAAGGTTGAGTAGGGGGAGAGCTAGCTTGGGTCACTTGTAATGTAAGTTGTTCTTTGCATTTCTGAAGTTGTTGAGTGCATCAAGTTGTATTTTCCAAGCTTTTGAAGTCAAAGTTGTAAGTTGTTCTTATTTCAATAAAAGTTTCATTTTTGAATTCAGCTTGTTCTTAGCCTTATTTCGCATGGTTGTAATTCTTATTTCAATTTGATTTCTTCACAAAAGTTGTTTGTTTGTAAGTCTTCTTCAACTTCTCTGTTGATCATTTCTTCAAATTCTTCCTACTTCATAAAGTTCTGATCCGTTTTCTTAAGTGCTGTTTTAGGTGTTTACTGTTCATCCGTGGTGAGACATTCTAGTTTTCTTATGTTTTGAAGCCTTTCTAGACCTCTTTTTAATCTGAGTTCTTCATCAACTTTGTTCCTCTCTTATAGATCTCCATTTCATTCTTCTACCACCTTGTCTAATTCTGTGTATTTTTAGAGTTAGAATTAATTTTACAAGGTGCTATTTTTCTGTCAGTTACTATTCACCAGCAGGGATAGATCTTGCTTTTTCAGTGCCTTCCTCTTATTTTCTGTCTCTGTGTTCTTAATCAAAGTTCTTCCTTTTTCAATTCTCTACAACTTTCATGTTTTACACTTCTTCTAATTCTGTCCAGATTTGAAGTTATGCTTTTTCTTCCAATCTCTATTTTTACTTGAATTCTAATATGATTTCAAACTTAAGTTTTCAAACTTGTTAAATCCAACTCTTGTCTTCATAAGTTCTTCAATCATACCCAAAGCGGTGATCATTCTTCTGCAAATCCTCTCACGGCATCGACTTCCTAGGCGGAGCGATCTTCATCAAAGGCTCGGCATGGAAACGACGGCGTTCTTCTTTATTTCTTTCACTTACCTTTTGTTGTTTGAAGTTGCACTTTAATTCCATTTAGTTATAATCGCACTCAAAACCCAACAATTGATTTTTCAAAACACAAGAATATTTTTCAACTAAGAAAAATAACCAAATTCCTTCCCCGTGGGATCGACCCGTACTTACCATTATACTCATGTTTTCAAATCCATAAGTGAGTGAGTGCGGTTATAAATATTTGAAATTTGTGTGGCACGGCAATTTTAACAACGACTGTCGAGGCGATACCAATAATCATGAGCATTTAGAGTCAAGCATTTTTACCTGAAGAAAAGGTGAGAAGCCGCCCAACATCGTCTGCCGGTCGGTGTTGCTCAGTGAGTCGAACAGGAACGCCAGCACTGTAGCTCCCCACGCGTAGCCTCCTACTCCGTCCAAATCCCTCAATAGTGGGAGGAGTCTGACGCTCACACCATCCGCCCGCGTCGCTAACAGAAGCTTCCCAAACATTAGCATCAGGAAGTGGTGCAACGTAATGTCTCCCTCTGGCCCTTGTCCATCTAACACTCTCTCTCGGGTTCTATCTGTCAATCTCCCGAGATGCTCCTCAGGTATCTCTCCTACGGCTATCGCCGCTCCCCTCAGTCCTAAGCTCTCCCGGAGTGTCGCCCGTCCCAGCATGGACGAGTGGCATCTCGGTCTCAGCAGCTCCAATCCAAGCAACTCCTGTGATAGCTCTCGGTAGTCGGCGTTGGTGGTGCCCATCACCGGTGCTCCGTGAACTCTCAGTCTTGTGATCCTCGCGATGTCCTCGAGCGTCGGGATCATGTGTCCCCATGGGAATAGGAATGCTCTACTGATCGGGTCCGATCACTCGTGGAGTGCATGCAGTAATGCCGTGTCCGTCCGCATCACCTCAATGCTGAGAAGATCCCCAAAGCCCATCGCTGCTAGTCACTCTCTCTGGTAGTCCAGTAGTGCTATGTAGACTGCCCAGACTTGCAGCCAAGAGATACTGGTCTTTCTTTTTCCCTGCATACATTTTAAGAACAATCAAACATCGGTCATGTATATAGGTCATAATCATGCATTGCATTTGCATTAAAAAATCAAAAAAACAAAAAAAATGCTCTGATCCCCTAGCGGTCACCTTATGGACCTTTTATGTTTTCTAAGCGGTCACCCCTTGCACCGTCTGGTTTCCTAGCGGTCGCTGGAACGACCGCTAGGCACTCAGCGTAAGGGCATTGTTTGCTCGTTTCCCCAAGTCATGAAAATGGCCTAGATGGTCAAAAAATTAGTTTAATGGGTCCCCAGAAACATTCCCAGTCCATTCCCTACACATGCATGGCTTAAAACAAATTAAAAATGTTTTTTCGGGTTTTGGCCTACTTCAGACGATCGTCGCCCGATCGCCGACGCCTCCTCCGCCGTGGGCGCCTCCTCTTCATCGCCAGCGGCCTCTTCTGATCCCTCCTCCGCCGTAGGAACCTCTTCCACGGTTTGGGCCGCCAGATCCTCTTCTTCCACCGACGAGTTCACCGCCGCAGTGGGTGACACATCTTCTTCCTCTATCCACCGCCAAAGGCGCTTCAAAGCCCTCTTCTTCACCATTTTGGGATGGTTGGATCCTCTGTTGTGGTGGTCACCGGTCACGTTGATTGCCGGAGTGGCCGGAGGAGTGGGTTGAATGGGTTGGAATGAGATTGGGCGAATGAGAGAATGAAACGCTCGTTCGGTTTTTTTTTTTTTTTAATTCGCTCAGAGCCTAGCGGTCTATCGCCAGACCATTTAGGTCCTCTTGGCGGTCTTTCTCTAGACCATTTGAGTCTAAGTTGCCCTCCACAAAGAATGTGAACCGCCCTTCCCAAGAGGTCTATTTCTAGGCCGTCAAGGATCCTTTGTGGTCATGTCCTAGACCGTTTGGTCACAGTTGCATGATGTGGGTTTAAAACAAAATATTTGCTTGATTATTGGTTATTTTGGTATGGTTCATATCCTATTCATATCTCATGCTTATTTTATGGTTAGTGGCTAACCCTTTTATTGTCAAAGCTTGAACGCCATCATGTCATCACCTTTCGCCAGGCAAGTAAGTCAGATAAGTATCTCGATTCCCTAGACCCTTAATGCATTATCGTATGCTATCTATGATATATTATCTCGAGAACCCGCTGGTCATTCATGTGTTCTAGGATCTGGTGTTCCCCTCTAACAAAAACAATGATGATCTAGGTGCACATGTTTAATCGTTGGATAAGCCGTTAGGTTTGGAGATTTGGGAGACGATAGTTCTATCTTGCACGTCGTGGTTGCAGATAGTGTCCTGACCCTGATTTGTCCGGTCTAGCAATACTATTCTCGAGGATCTTTCTATTTTTATCTTTCTTGGCATTTGTTTTGATGATTTCTTTATTTTAGCCTAGTATGCATCATACGCATCTTTGAGCATTCATGAGCCCTCATACTTGTAGGATGTAAATGTTATCTACCCCGCCCCGAACTAAACAATATAAGCATGCATATAAACATGAAATTGCATGAAACGAAAAGGGGCGATGAAGAAGAGGAACCTGACCATGATCGCCACCAAGGTTCTATGGCGCCCAAAAGATGGAGAAAGGATGAAGATGGCGCCGCGTACTTTGGAAAATATGGAGGAAGACACGGCCTAAAGGGTAGCCGCTACAACATGATCGTGCTTGAAAAGGGACGCGGGAACCGATGTGGGTGACACCTCCTCACCTCCTAGCTGGCTAGAAAGCAAGGGCCTCACGTCCTATTGATGGTCTCTTGCAAAAAAAGCCATGAAAATAAAAGAACACCCATTAGATCATGAAAGTGTAGCATGTGTCCCGAAATGATAAATTAACATGAAAGAATGGGGGAGAACGCATCAGGGGAGGGTTTTTAACCCCTATGAATGAGTGTAAATAAAAGGTGGGAGTGTTGTGCATGCATAGGATTTGAAATCATGAAATTTGGTGGAAAGAAGAGGGAGAAAAACGTTGTGTAAAACGGAGAAAAATGCAAGAACGTGCCGAAAACAGTGCAAAAACTAAGTGTAAAAAATGTGGTGATTTGTGAAAAGTAGGAGATGAGAACTAAGGATTGGAACAATGAAATTGAGCCCAAAGAGATGGAAATTAACGCTAATACTTCCCTCTTCGTAGTGGGGTCGAAGGTGTGAGTCGACGATCCGGCATGGCTTCGCCCCGAGTCGAAGAAGAGCCCCCCGTTGCGCAGGCGAATTGTGCAGGTTTATATAGAGAAATGCTGGAACCTAGAACTTTCTACTGCGATTTCAGAGGATAGAGTCCACCAAATCTCTAGATCTATTGATCAATCTCGAGATAATAGATAGGATAAGAGCTAGGAACAAATTGGACTCTTTTTGGTGGAAGGATATGAAAGATAGAGTCCATGGAAGGTGGCCGCGGAGCCTAATCTGGAAGAGTTTGTGTGACACGAAAATGCATAAAACCTGATATTGCAGCCAAGATTTTCGTGAATATATTCCACTAAATTTTGAGTTATATGGCTTGAACTAGAGATAATAGTGGTGGCAAGAGAAACAAACATGAAGTGATTTCATGGAAAATTCGAGAAGATAGAGCCTTAGAAAGGTGACCTCGGCAAAAAGAAATCAACCTTAGAGTCCAGCGGCGAAAAAAATGGAGTTCAGGAACTTTTGGACTCTTTGTTATATGAACGATCGCACGATAGACCGTTCAATGAATGGGACGGTCTAGGGGTAGACCGCCCAATGAACCAGGGGGTGATTGGGAGACTTTTGGCACAAAAATGAATAAACGGTCATCAACAGACCGTTTTTCGACATAAGCAATCTACAACACCTAAAGACAGGCTCAAACTACTGGCCAGGGATTGTCGTTCCTACCCTTTCATTAAAGGTTTCTCTTAAACAAGGCGTGCATGTGAGGGTGGCTTATCATAACCAAACGCTTCTAAAGAATGGTGCCCCTACTAAGGCCATACCCGGGATATAACCCAGCCTATGAGGGAGAAGCAGAAGAAAAATTGGAGACAAGCTTCGTGCAGGATGGGAGATATCAAGGCTCGAATTCCTTCCAGGGCACTACCCCTCAAAGATACAGTCTGTTACGCCGGGGCTTTGTGTCTTTGATTTTTAGACCCATATTTATCAAGCACGCATGCGACCGGGCTCATGACGTCCCGCGGGGAACTATACTACCACTCTTGCCATGCCTTTGATTCATAATTTTGCATTGATTCATTTTCTCATTTTGGTAGCCCTTATTGGCCAGATATAGCATGAAAGCTTACTTTTGAGGGTCAAGACTGCCCCTATTTGAGACCTCTCTCGTATTAGGGAGCGCCTAGGTTAGTCATCTTATCCATCAATCTCTTGCCCCTGCATTTGGCCGAGCAGAGAAGAGAAAAAGGCCTTCGTGCACACCCAAAGTATGGCCAAAGCAGCAACGATGTTGCACTAGAGAGATCGGCTATGGCTTGCCATGTAGTGTGTGAAAAATCCATACTTAAAGGTCACCCTCAACGATTGGGGAAAGAAACTGGACTCCCAGTGCAAAGCTATCACCAGCCTAAGGATGGTGCAGAAGCAACTCGACTTGAACTAACCAAGCTTAATGAACTAAAGCCACTCAAAATGTGTTGAGGAAACCACATTATAACCATGCGCAAGAGAAATAGAAATGGTAGCAATAATAGCATGTTCTTACAAAATAAAGATACCTTGCGAATCCATGGAATGGAAAAGCGACGTCCTAAAGTGATCTTGATCATCGAGCTTTGATCAGCACGAGCATTGTATTCCTCGCTTGTCAGGGTAAAAGGGAGAGGATAACAAGGACTTGAAGATTCCTCTAGATGGAGGAGCGACAGACACCAAACTGGACGAAGAAGAATAGAAGGAAGAGAGACGAGGGCTAGAACTCTCTCGTTAAGGCACAGAGGCCCTGATAATAAGGAACCGAATACAGAATGAACAAAGATTACCTGAGATCAAAGCGGACTAAAGCCTCGAAAACAGCATGAAAAAGGGTAATGACCCCAAAAGGGTGAAGAGGAGTGAGAAGAAAGAGGAGAATAAGAATCATCCGACATGGTCGGAGAAGAAGAGTAGCGATCACCCGCCAGAGGCGGGGAAGAAGAAGCATAAACACCGGACAAGGTCGGGGAAGAACCAAAAGTGGCACCCGAAAGTCCCAGGGAAGAATCGGATGATGTCCCGAGATCGGGATGGAAGAATGACATAGGTCGATGCCTAAAATCATGAGAAAATGGTGAATCCAGAGGTTCCGGATGAGGGGAGAAAGAAGGATGGGGGTTTACAGACCCGAAAAAAGAAGAGAAAATTATGGAAACTGGATTAGAGGAAGGGAGGTACACCACCCAAGGGTGGGAGCTGAGCAGAAGAAAAGATGAATGAAAGGAAGAAGAAGAGGAAGAAGTGGACCCCTGAGTGCACAATCGACGGCCCTTGAACTTGTGCCGCCGCCTCTTCTTAGTAGAAATCTCCTTGAAATGAATCTGCCTGTCACGGACTCGGGCCTTCGGGCTTCTTGATCTGTAATGTTTTCTCAAATAGCAAGCCCATCTGGCGGACGACCTAGCCTGTCTATGAACATGTATCCTTATCAGGGCAGTTGCCCCTAGACACCCGATGCTAACAATATTAGATGAACATTCTTCGACAGATAACTCCCCAAATGAATGGATATCAAAGAACCACAGGGTTTTGTCACTTAGCACTAGCAGCATGAGATTAGGCATCTCCCCTTGGCAATCGGGCATGAAGCAGAACTCCCTTACCAGAAGAGCTGGACAAAACTAAGGGAGAGTAATACATGGCGTTGACGTGGCCGATTCACCAATAAACCGAGGAAGATTGCATAGGATGTGTAGAATGTCCCTGGAAAATGTAGAAGATATGGCCAACTGCTCCTTGAATAGGGAATCCATCAGGCTCTTGGCAGCCGCATGGGTTAGCACAATCTGAGTAGAGAACCCTTCTTGGCCAGAGAACTGAACAGCAATCGAGCGATACGTGATAACAGCATCAAGGGTGAACTTCTCGGCAAGCAGAGAGATTGCCACCGGCCTCGCTTGTGAAGAGACTGGCACTAGTGCAAGGGAACTCTTCTTAGCAACCATCTTCAGAGGAAATACAGGCTCATTATCCCAAAAATGATCGGGGACCAGGACTCGGACTAGCATGCGGCAAATGAAATCTTGAATCTTGTAGTGTATGACCGGCACCAAACTGTCCTGACTTGGCTCATCATTTCCCCGGGGACTAGACCCGAGGGGCACCAAAGGTAGCGCACACCCGCTCCGTGGGTTGGAAATGGATGGTGAAGAAATGGAAGTAATAGGTTTAGAAGGCGAAGGCGAAGGTTTAGAAGGCGTAAGTGGGGGTAAGGGCAATGCGAGTGGCGGAGGGATAGCGGTGATGATAGGCTTAGGCAGACTTAAAGGAAAAGGTAGAGGCGTAGGAGGGGGTAAAGGCGAAGGGGATGGCAAAGGCTGTGGAGATGGTGGAGGTGATGGGATAGGAGTCTTCGGGGGAGGAGGCGATGAAGGTGGTGGTGATGGCGGTAGGGGTAGTGGAGATGGTGATGTGGGCAATGAAGGTAATGGAGCTGGAGATGGAGAGGGTGAGGAAGGAGGTAAAGGGGAAATGAAAGGTTGTGGGACCCAACATCGACGTATTGACACGACACGCCGAGCAGCATTGGGGGTAGGAGTAGTGGCAGTGGAAGTGGCGGAAGTGGAGGCACAAGCCTGAGAAAGGGACAGGGTAGGCGGAGTTTGTGGAGATGGGGTAGGAGATGAAGAAGGTGGTATAGATAACGAAACAGGTGACAGAGCAGGTGCATCACTAGATGAGGGATCGCAGGGGTGCCCCTGGTCTTGTAGTAGAGACGGCTGCTTGGGTGGCGACTACTGCTACTGCTTGCTGCGGAGATTTAGAATAGCTTCATGCATGGCGGCCCAATCGATCCTCTTATTATCTTCCAGGCCATAAACATACTCTCGGAATTCGGGGCAGTCCTCAACCAAATGCCCCTGCTGGCGATGGTAATCATAAAAATGAAGCATATTCCCGACCGCGGGTCGACAGGGCACAACTGGAGGGCACGGCAATGCATGAGTAGCCATCAAAGTCCTGAAAATATCTGAAAAACACTCTGGCAATGGAGGACGATGAGGAGCTTGCTTCGGGCAAGGTGGATGTCGAGGGGTATGGGAAGGTAATGGAGATGGAAGTGAAGAAGGAAGCGGGGGTTGGGAAGGCAAAGGCACATGGCAACTAGTGGAATGACTCGGTGGAGGCATATGTGGAGCGGAAAGGGAGGTGGGAGGTATGTGGACGGCATCTACCAGCTCGGGGTGTGATGTTCCCTTGATTGGAAGGGAAGACACAGGCGGAGACACATATGTAGGGGTGGAGGGCTGACTGTGGATGGCGGCAGGTTGACTCATGGAGTGTTGACACGTGGAGGCACATGGGTATGTGGGAGCGGAAGCTGACTGGCGGAATGAATAGGAGGCGTATGTGGGCGTAGAAGGTGGAGGAGACTCGGGGTCAAGGGAACCTAGGAGTTATTGGCGGATGAAGCGGTCTCGGCTATAAAACTGTTGCCAGGAAGTGATATCATTCATGGCTAAGATAAAGTGGTACTCGGGTGTTGCATTAGAAATTATCATTTTGATTTGTTCTCCCTATGGAATATGCCCCGGGACTTGCGCGGCCAGGCGACGCCAGTGGTCAGCAAAGGTAGAGAATTCCTCGTCGAGATTCATCTTCTCATGGGCCAGATCAACCATAGAATACTTGTGCCCAACCTGGTCCTAATACTGTTGAATAAACTTCTCTTGGACGGCTTGAAAATTCACCACTTGATCTTGCGGCAATGAAAAGAACCAATCCCAAGGCGGGCATTCCAACGACAGACTGAATAAATAGGACATCAAGCGTTGGTCATGTCGGAATTGGGCCGACTCATAAATGAACTCCTTCAAGTGCACATAAGGGTCACCAACTCCACCATAGCGGCGATAAGCAGGAATTTATGAACGTGGTGGAAGCTGAAGACCTTGGAATGCGAATGGGACACTCAAAGAAGTTTGGGGATCAATTCGACGCTGAAGTTCATCAAGATGATGCTGAGTTTGAGCAATCATATCCTCGATGGGGAGAGACTGAGAAGGATGCAAGCCAGCTTGAGCAAGAGAGTGTGAATTTGGGCCAGGAGTATGGTATTGGGCTGGATAAAGGGATCCGGACTGATAAGAAGGGAAGCCCATTCCAGGAGTGGAAGGATAAATGGGCCTGGAAAGATCATGAACATGGGAATAAGGACCTATTGGGCCAACAGCAACATGGGTAGAAGGAGCAGGCCCATTAAGGGAGGTAGGCCCATTAGGAGAATAAGAAGGCCCGCTAAAGAAAGGGGTCCATTAAGAGTAGAAGATGGAGGCCCGTTAGAAGGATGAGGCCCATTAAAAGAGCGAGGCCCATGGAAGGAATAAGGCCCACTAAGAGAATGGGACCCATTATGAGAATGAGGCCCATTAAGGTGATTAGCAGCGAGTTTTTGGGCCTAGACCGGGTCCATTTGGCAGGCGACAGATGATAAGTGGGCCACAAGATTTGCTTGTGGGTTAGAAGGGCCATGAGGATATGGGCCCGCATGGGAAGAGGAGTCCACGTGGGGATAGGAAGATGGGGAAGAAGAAGGGTAATATACAAAAGAAAAATGGAACTCCAAGAGGGCAAATAGAGACTTTATACAGGAAAATCAGGAAATACAATGAGGGAAGTAAGGGCTCAAAGATCAAGGAGGTGGACTGACTCAATAATGGAAAGGAAAAAAAAGAAAAAGAAACCAAGGACAATGAGACTAGACAAATGGACACACAGAATGGACCAGCCTAAATGGGCCTAAGAACAAAATCTATATGGATGATGGGGGATACAACACAAAATAACACAAGTGGGCTTGGACAAGCCCACACAATACAAACAATATGAAGGATTTCACCCAAATCAAACAAGATAATATGATGGGAAGTATTTTATTCTCAATGTTTTGGGCGGGCCTTTTAATGATTTGAATTGAGATTAATTCCTTCAAGATAGGTATCCTATAGGGAATAAGGTCCAAACTTTATTATGACTATGGTCAATTCTCTCATAATGTATGCAAATGCAGGCCTATTGGGTGGAAAGGTACAACCGGCCCGGCATCTGTGTGGGAATCCACGGCTCGCAGGGACTTACGGAGGTCCCGGATAAGATCACCTAGTCGAGCCCAAGGAATATGGGAGCGATAGGATCACTTATCGAGGGGGAATGCAACTACAATATGCCAATATGCATGATCCTATGTGCACCGGAGTGCATGCAATTTCTAGCCTAAGTCTAGCACATCAAGAGAATAATGAAATTATGCAAACATCACAAAAATGTATGAAACAATGTAAAAAATATGAATACCAATAATGCAATACCATAAATAGGGACAACTGGGCACTAAAAGATAGGAAAACCCATAAAAGAACAACGTACCTTTGTGTTTGCCCCTGAACCTGCATGCAGATTTTATGCACAAAATGCTAAAATGATGACAATAGTCAACTAGGCAAATGTGACTCAAATGATGCAAGTAGTATATGGATGGAAATATAATACAAAGGTCTGCACAACGAGCCCAAGAACGGGGCAATCCGACCTTGGGAGGCCAATTAAATCATCCAAGAAAGATGCCCCCGTAAACCTATGGGCAGACCGCATGCAAACTATATGTAGAAAATGTAAGAATAGAGACACCTTTTAAATATGCAAATGATGTCCAAATGATTCAAACTTTATATGTATGGAAAGACAATACAAAGGACAACACAACGCAAAAAGAATCAGCCCAATCCGACGTCGGGAGACAAAGTTATGCCCAAACGAATAAGGCCCCTGCAAACAGAAATCCTGCCCAGCCAGAACCATTAAAAGGTCCCTAGATGACCGTTTTTACCCTATGAGCAGTCTAATGGATGACCGCCCAAGTGTTGGACGGTCCTAGGAGGACCGTTTATTACTCCAGAGGGTTTGGGCGGTCCTGGAAAGGCCGTTTAAAGGTTTAGGCGGCCCTACGATACACCGTGTAACCCTGACAGACCTGAAAATGAACAGGATGGTGGAAAAATGCGGAGGAGACTACCCAAACGTGCATGAACACCTTCCCAACATGCAAGAGACTAAAAATATAACGTGATGGGCACTAGGTGTTCCACCGTGATCGCCAAAAAACTGTAGGATGTAAATGTAATCTACCCCACCCTGAACTAAACAATATAAGCATGCATATAAACATGAAATTGCATGAAACGAAAAGGGGCGATGAAGAAGAGGAACATGACCGTGATCGCCACCAAGGTTATACGGCACCCAAAAGATGGAGAAAAGATGAAGATGGTGCCACGTACCTTGGAAAATATGGAGGAAGACACGGCCTAAAGGGTAGCCGCTACAACGTGATCGCGCTTGAAAAGGGACGCGGGAACCGATGTGGGTGACACCTCCTCACCTCCTAGCTGGCTAGGAAGCAAGGGCCTCACGTCCTATTGATAGTCTCCTGCAAAACAAAGCCATGAAAACAAAAGAACACCCATTAGATCATGAAAGTGTAGCATGTGTCCCGAAATGATAATTTAACATGAAAGAATGGGGGAGAACGCACCGGGGGAGGGTTTTTAACCCCTATGAATGGGTGCAAATAAAAGGTGGGAGTGTTGTGCAAGCATATAATTTGAAATCATGAAATTTGGTGGAAAGAAGAGGGAGAAAATGTTGTGTAAAATGGAGAAAAATGCATGAACATGCCGAAAATAGTGCAAAAATTAAGTGTAAAAACTATGGTGATTTGTGAAAAGTAGGAGATGAGAACTAAAGATTGGAGCAATGAAACTGAGCCTAAAGAGATGGAAATTAAAGCTGATACTTCTCTCTTCGTAGTGGGGTTGAAGGTGTGAGTCGACGATCCAGCATGGCGTCGCCCCGAGTCGAAGAAGAGCCCCCCGTTGCACAGGCGAACTGGGCAGGTTTATATAGAGAAATGCTGGAACCTAGAACTTTCTGCTGCGATTTCAGATGATAGAGTCCACCAAATCACTAGATCTATTGATCAATCTCGAGATAATAGATAGGATAAGAGTTAGGAACAAATGGGACTCTTTTTGGTGGAAGGATATGAAAGATAGAGTCTATGGAAGGTGGCCCCGGAGCCCAATCTGGAAGAGTTTGTGTGAGACGAAAATGCATAAAACCTGATATTGCGGCCAAGATTTCCGCGAATATATTCCACTAAATTTCGAGTTATATGGCTTGAACTCGAGATAATAGTTGTGGCAAGAGGCAGAAACAAACGGGAAGTGATTTGATGGAATATTCGAGAAGATAGAGCCTTAGAAAGGTGACCCCGGTGAATAGAAATCAACCTTAGAGTCCAACGATGAAGAAAATGGAGTTCAGGAACTTTTGGACTCTTTGTTATATGAACGGTCGCATGATAGACCGTTCAATGAATGGGACGATCTAGGGGTAGACCGCCCAATGAACTAGGGGGCGATCGGGAGACTTTTGGCACAAAAATGAATAAACGGTCATCAACAGACCGTTTTTCGACATAAGCGGTTTCAAGAAGAACGTTTATTGACATTTCAAAATTAATAAAAATAAAATAAAAAATAAAAAAATTACTGTTCGCACGGTCAACTGTTGACCGTTTTATTTATTGGGCGGTCCACTATCTACCGTTTATCTTGGACGATCAACTGTTGACCGTTTTTCTGCCAGGCTCACGTGACTTTAGAAATCAGCAAATATCTTGAAAACTGTGCAGAATTAGAGAAGGTAGTAGAAGAAGAAATTGTAGATAATTGAAAGATGAACAACTTTTGTGAAGAGACCAAGATGAAAAAATAATCAGAAGAGAGAGAAAATGGGGTGAGAACATAGAAAAACATTGAGGCTTGAAAACGGTGGGGAACTGGATAATGGTTTAGAAGAAGAAAATGTAGGGCTTTAAAAATGGATCAACTTTGGTGAAGGACACTTAATAAATAGAGGAGATGAAGGGGATGAAAAAGGACCACTTTTTAACACTGCGTAGCGAAAGGGGCCGCATTCCTGAGGGAAGTCGACCTAAATGGGCCGTAAGTTTACTTGGAAAGCCGGAAGGTGATAGAATAAGCTCCAGGGCTCTAAGAAATCATGATCTCCAATGCTCAAAGGGAATGGAACAATGAAATGGGCTCGAAATCCAACCAAGGAACGCTACAAAATAACGGTTAATTTGGGACATCAAAAATGATGAACAAGAGAAATGACGCAACTTGTGGGCTTAAAACGGGTGTCAACAATACTGTCTAAGGTGTCTCAGTAATGGTGGATAACTATGTATCCATAGTCTTGAGTAAGGAGAATCATTCCACTCTGAGTTGGAAGGCTTTCTTCGGTCTATTTGCTTGGTCAGGTTGAGCTGAGGATTCCTGTCTGGAGTTTAGTTGCTCGTCTCTTTACTTTTTTCGTTTGTTCCGATCGCCTATCAGATGTGTGTTCCAGTGAGGAGGTTGGTCGTGACTTTAGTTCCCTTAGTTGTTAGTTCCTACAGGCATGCGTCATTCGGTTTGGTCGTTCCTTGTGATTGGTTCAAAGTTTTTTGAAAAATTCCTATCGCTCATTGGTTGAGGATGGGTGTCGGTTTGCCTTAACGCTCGCTTTTCAGTCCACTCCGCTTCATTTTGGCTTTATTTCCATGTTCTATTTCACTTTCGCTTCACCTCTGCTCGTTCCCCTACAAAGAGGATGTTAAGGAGGTGCATCTGTTGACACCCATTTTATGACTAATGAGTTGGGTCATCTCTTTACTTATATTTTTATGATGTCTCGAGTTGTTCACCGATTATTGGGTTATTTTGAGTCATCTTTTTGGGCTTATTTTATGGGTTAATATCCCTGGTTGGGCCTAGCTCCTTTGATTTCTCATCATTGCAGCTTATTGGACCTAGATAAGCCCTAATGAAGATTATCTTGTGGATTAATTTGAAGATTTATCGGTCTTTATCTCTTTTGCCACGTCTAATATCTTAGCGGTCTATCGTATGACTGTTTGGTGGGCGTTGGCGGTCTTTTGCTAGACCGCTAGGAGGCAGAGTGTCATGTTGGGTCTCTTTGATATTATCTCTTTTTGAATGAATGAGCTTAGCGGTCTATCGCTTGGCCGTTTTCTTGTCCCTTGCGGTCTATCGCAAGACCGTTTGTGAAGGCCGAGAGTCCTGCTTTGCTAATCTTCCTCTACTTTGTCGTGGACGAACTAGAGTCCTTGGTTTGTCGATTTCTCTCTAGATAGAGGCTCTTAGAACCTTCTGATTATTTCTATGGACTGTTGGGAGTATTATCCTCAAGGTTTATCTAGTTTCAAGCCTATTTTCGAGTCATCATCCCTCCAATTCGAACCTAGGGTTTGGGGGCCTATAAATAGACCCTTTGACTTCATGGCTTGAGGAGGATATTTCTGGAGCTCGCCACGAAGTGCTGTCGCATTCTAGAGTGAGTACCAACCAGGGAGAAGTCATTTCTATGTCCATAAGGCTTCTGGTTCAGGGAGTATTAAGTTTCATTAGTTCTCTTTGAGCCTTTTCTTCTTAACTTTTCCCCCTTCTCATGCTTCATCATAGCATATCCCCTCTTCTTCTTTCCACGTTCTCTGCACTCACAACACATTTCAAAACATCCTCCTATATTTTCCATGCTCCACAGGGGTTAAAAAATCACCAGCCCCCAGGTATTCACCCTTCCTTTTATGCACTTTAGCTTAATCGCATTATAGGTACTACACTTATCCCAGGGGCTAATTGGATCATTTTTCTCTGTGTCTACATTCTTCTACAGGTTTACGGGACCTATTGTATGAGGCCCAACTCTTCTGGCCGGCCAGGAGGGGTGGAGATACATGTTCCAAGCTGCTATTCTGGGTACTCTGGAGGTCATTCATCAAACCATTTGCGGATCTCAGGCGGTCTATTGTTGGACCGTTTGCTGTTTCTAGAGATCTTCTGTTAGACTGTTTGCCGCTGCCGTATCTGGTTTTCTCTCTCCCGTGGCGGGTGGCTTCACTCGGCTCTTTCCAAGGTACGTATTGTAGTTTAACTGTGTTATTTAACTTGGTGGCGATCATATCATTCCTTATTTGGGCATTGTTCATTCTCTTGCTTGCTTGTCTTCTTTTATTTTGGTTGCTTCACACCCTCGGTGTGTATTTTCTTTCATCTCTTTACTCCACGCCCACGGTGTGTGTTTTTAGTTCTCCTTTTATATTTCTTGCTATATTTGAGATGACATGCCCACATGCTTCACTTTCATGTTGATTGCTTGAGTTAGTGTATCACTTGCTCACATTCATTCACATTGTTCACTATTACACACATTCATCAACATCATCATCACTCACACAAAGAAGAAGGAAAGAAATATCAACAAAACCCACTGATGAAGGATGTCAGATTCATTGCATCATGAGTGGAAGAGGTACATCATGGCGTCGATCACTTGCAAATTAACAATCACGATTCTATTAGCAGTAGAAACACAAGTTCAGGGTAGGGCAAGGTGTAAAATTATACAATTAATGAAAGAAAGTATCGTATCATCTATCATCTGGCTGTATAATAGATCAATGACATGAAGACGTTTCAAAACAATCCCGTTCTGTAGGACAAAAATGGGGCCACTATATTGGACAAAAATTTTCATGGTAGTCAGAGTAAGGGGAATCAGGATAATTACAGAAACTATAAGAGGACAACTTACTCAATAGCCCCCGAGGCACAAGCATCAATGAATTCATTCACAATCGTGTTATCTGTCGGCTTCAGTCAGCCTTTGCAGATCCAATCAGTACTCTGTATGAGCTTTCTGTAAGGGTCGGCTTCATCACCCTTCTACATTTATGCCAATATACCAATCTTAGATTCTATACTGTAAGAAGTAGGAACAACGTAGACTCACCTTCTTCTTCCCCCGTCCTATTTTCTTTGCAGGTGCCCGCCATTTCCTCATGGGCTTCTCGTCCCGTTGATGAAGGGACTGAGAAAAAACACCTTGACGACAGTCACCATGTCCATTGGTCACCTCCATCTGAACTTGGATATCGCCTTGCACATCCTCTTCAGGGGCTACCTTAGATGGCACAGTATCATCCGTACTTTGTTGAAGGGGCCTTGGAGGTGGGACATCAGTAGCAATGTCCATTTCAAAGATTTGACATATACTTTGCTCAACATTTTTAGCCCCTTGCACTTCCTAGATAGGGGCTGTCGGAGGTGGCATGGCATCTGATGGGGGCATCACTTACCACTCCACATTTTGCGAAGCTTTGATGGATCGTCGATTTGCGCCATTGTGTTCTCCACATTTTTTGAGTCAATCCATATAATTTTCATATTTTATTTGAGTCATAAACTATGTAATTTTTCCTTTATTTGAGTCAGGTACCTAGGTATAATGGTCATTTACCTAAGTCTTGAGTCATGTGATTAATTAAGCAGTCTAATGGGCCCAACTAGCGGGCTAATCCCAGGGGCGCCCCCCCTTGGACTTGTCTGGTCATTTAGTCATTAGTCAGGGTCAGTATGGTCATGTAAAAAGTCTAGTCCCTATAAATACCCCCCTTCACCCCCTCATTTGTAATCTTTTGGTCAATAAAAAAAAAAGAGTGAATTAGTGTATTATTGGAGATGATTCTCCACTTCTCTCTCTCTCTTTATTGGGGTAGATTCCCCTTCTCTCTCTTCTCTCTCTCTTCTTTCTCTCTCTAAAGAGGGGTGCACCCCTTTCTCTCTCCTCCCCCTCCCACCTACTTTCTCTCTCTTCTCCCCTCATTCAAGAGCTACCCCATTTCCCCACACCTCTCCATAACTCCACCCCTAGCCCCAAGGTGGAATCCACCACTCTCCAAGCCACCCTCCAACCACCAACCACCCACTCCCCTTCCCCAAGCACCCTCTCATCTCCCAAGGGAGAATTCCCCTACTCCCCAAGCCCCCCCTTTACCTTCCCCACACACCTCTTCCCATCCCCAAGACTAGAAATTAATCCCATCCTTAAACCCATTTTCAAATACCCTTTCCCTCTCTCCCTTCCAACCAAATTCGTAGCTCTCCCTCCCTCCACCTAGTAGACCTCCTTCCAGCCCCCATTCTACCACTCTCACACCTTGGAACACCCCTCCCAGACCCCCTCACAGCCAAGGTTCACCCCGCACTCATACACCCACATTTCGCCTCCCCCCCCTACTCCATTTCCCATCGATAAGTTGTAGACCCTGCCTCAGTTCGCAGACAACAGAGAAGCCACTAGTTGCAAAACCTACCACGACTTCATCCCGGCGTCCCTGGAAGCACAAGCTGAGCCGATCTCCCCAGACTACACGTCTTCTCCCTGACTGTCAACCTAAAGCCACTTGCAGAGAATGCCACGGCCATCCTCTTGAGGATCTAGAGGCGACGCTTGGCTGAGATCATCTACGACGAGTCTACTTCTAGGATCTATAGGGGTGCATAGCGCTTGGATGAGATCTTGAGTCATGTGATTAGTAATATGTACTCAAGAGTTGCATAGAGATTACTTTTAAGAAAACCAACTATTCCTTTGAGAATTTTAACCTTCATGCCTGATCTCCAAGATCAACCTTTACTCCTTTTAACCCAGTGTACTATTACAACATAAGATGAAATTTCAAGCCCCTGTTTTTATTGGGAGGGTGGGAAGAGGGATGTGGATATAAATGTGTGTGCGTAAATGTGGATGTTGACACCTTGAAAATGAACAAGGGTGAAAGCACAATTGAAAAGAGGATCAGACCAACAGTGAAAGACCAATGATGAAGCCCGTCAACCATTTACCCGGTTGAAGCCTTTGTCGGCCAAGCTGACGCCCGGTGCCGATATCATTCAGACGGCAACACTGATAAAGCAGCAGTCACTCGACTGATGGGACCTCCTAGCACACTTTAATGAGAGCTGTACTACTGCCTCATCCAAGAATCCACAGATGACATGTCAGGGTAAGTAAAATGTCGGCTTATTGACAGATGTGATATGAGATAAAGATGAAGCCGGTACCGGCAGATGAAGATTGTAAAGGCTTTTGCCAAGTCAGATCAATGAAAAAGAATTGTCTCCACAGATTATACGCCCGGCTGAGGTCTTCCCAGACTAAGGCTGATGTCCGATCTCGTCACCATTCAGGTAACGATATCGATAAAATGATACCCGGTTTTGTCATCATTCAGATGGCAATACTGATGAAACCCCTGCCTACGGACTGATGAAAACATATCAATGATATCAATGGAAGCTATGTCACCAATACAGGGCCTTCTTTGGTTCTGATGAATATCAATTTAAAGGATTAAGAGAGGCCAAGGCACGTGCGAAGCTTAAAAGTCCTAAATGGACCAGCCAAATGGGCTTCCGAGTGTGGCGCC
Organism: Amorphophallus konjac; assembly: GCA_022559845.1. Taxonomy (NCBI): domain Eukaryota; kingdom Viridiplantae; phylum Streptophyta; class Magnoliopsida; order Alismatales; family Araceae; genus Amorphophallus; species Amorphophallus konjac. The sequence continues at coordinate 171,148,138 of CM040122.1, read as the reverse complement.
GAGAACCTCCACAGGAGGCCACTCGGCGCGCCGGGAGCTATTTCGAACGAATGAGGCGCGCTGATTACCATCTGCCGATATGCAAGAAGAACCTGGGTCTATATAAACCCACTTCTTCGAAGAAAGAAAAGAGGCAGAGGAGAGAAGCACCAGAAGAAATAGAAGGTCTTCGAAGAAAAAAAGAGAGATCGAGAGGATAGCCAGAAACCAAAGGAAAAAGAGAGCCCCAAGAAAAGTGACTCGAAGAAGCGAAGAGATATCTGAGAAGAAAGGAGGAAGAAGAAGCTCCAGGTGGGCTGCTCCGGGGAGGGAGAGGAGTCAATGCTCCGCCCTCCCCCCCATGCTTTCCTCTTTTTATTTTCTTTTTCTGATGTAATCTGGCGAGGTTTTCTCGATGTATCAATGTAGCCGGAAGATTCCGGTCTCGATTTCTATCTCTCTGTCTTTCGTTTACCTTCTACGATCTGTACAGGTTTGGGATGATGCAATAATATAAAAGATGAGCATGGCTCGTTTGGGCATTTGATCGATTGAAATATCTGCTGTATTTCTCCCCTCCTTGCATCGGCTATTCTTTTGAATGTCGTTTTGCCCAGATGTTATAGCTTTCCAATCCATGTTTCCACCTCCCCTCCCTAGCCTGTCCTCTGGTGGAAGACGAAGACGGAGTCTCAACCCTCATCCGGTGGGTTATTAGGCTCTGTCCCTCCTCTTCCTCCCCCTCGAATCACGGTTTCCCCGAATATCACAGATGTCTGTCGAGCTCCCATCTCGTTCAGGGTCAGAGACATCAATCTCTTGACCGTCTGAGCAGCAGGTGAGTATAGAAAATGCCATACATCCCATGAGGATTCGAGAATGGATGATCTGCCCTTCGACTGATGATGCTAACCCCCGCGTAAACCCCTTCTGCAGTCCAGATCTTGACTCAATCCGAGCCAGAAATCCCAGAAATCTCCTGAGCAGAGTATCGCAGCCAAGACAAAAACCCCTTTTAGCCCCTTCCCGGCGTGGCCATTTCCCCGCCGAGAACTACTCTGCCGAGAGATCCCCTTGCTTTAGCCCCTTCGGCAAAGGCAAACAAAGCCTATCCCAATATAGCCTTCCCGGGCCTCCCGGCGCCGGGTTCCCGGCGTGGTCATTACCGCGCCGAGAACCCTTGCGCCGAGAGCATTCCCCCTTGGCCAATAAAACCCACGCCGGGAACCATGCTTCCGGCCACCCCTGCTTTACGTTGTGAATCCCCCATTCCTTGAACCCCGGAGGAAAGCCTTCTTGCTACAGGCCAAGGAACCACATGGATGCCCGCTGAAGTCCGATCAACCAAGCCTTGCATCTTGTCGAAGGATACTCTAGATCATCATATGTGCCTAAGGGATAAACATCATTAGGGATAACTCCCCTGCATAACCTTACGAGCCAGAGAAACTCTGCCACTGCATAAGTTTGAATGGCCTCAAAGGGATATTAAGTTGGTGTTGTGATCACATACACGGGCTAGGGGTCCCATACCCCCCCTTATTCTGGCTTTCACCCCGGCACTCTGTGGGTGATCGTCTATTACCCCCCTAGCATACGCTAGGTACGGGGGAGGTGCTGCTGAAATCCTCCCAGCCGATGAAAAATAATACTGAAGCTGTCCTCTGGGCTCCGTATGGTGATGGTGAAAAGGACCTCTGTGTGGGGCTCTTCCCCTCCAATCCCTTTCAGTTCTCGGCCTCCTTTGAAGCCTATACAACTAAAACCAGTTGAACCCCATCTCTAGTCCCCAGAGCCAATCTACTCTGATATAATTCCCAGAAAACTCTCAAAATCCCAAAAAATAGAGTACCGTAATCAAGCCCTGAAACTCTTAACCCTTTCGCCTTCCCGGCGTGCTAATTTCCAAGCCGAGAGCTATGCCGCCGAGAGGCTTCCCTCTTCCTTCCCCTTCAGCAAACCGACAAAACCCCCCGGTTAAACCCGGTTCCTTCACAGCCTTCTCGGCCTGTGGCATCCCGGCGCCGGGTTCCCGGCGCGACGAGGAGCGCGCTGAGAAGCCTCACGCCGGGAGCTTCCCCCCTTGTTTCTTGCCATCAAAGCCATGCCGAGAGCTCTCCCTTTGGCCAATAGAAACCCACGCCGAGACCCTCCTTCTTTGGCCAATGAAACCTAGTCCGAGGCCCTCCTCTGCACTGTCATCCTTCACTCCTTTAGTTTCCCTACACACCTGTCTAGGGGATGTTCGGAGACCATCATATGTGCCCTGAGAAGATACAATAATGGGGAAGACCTCCCCTACAGCCCTCATTTCCGATCCGGATTTCACTGCTACCTTACGAACTCAAAGAACCATGTTATTATATGCATTCTGATGGGTTCCAAGGGAATATTAACCAATGAGATAGACGCAAGTAACATCCCCGGGCCCGGTGCCCTTCTTATCTGGTCGTCATCCCGGCATCCCGTGGATGATGACCTATTCTCTCTTGGCAAAATCCAAGTTGAGGGGACATGCTGCCGAAATTCATACATACCCTATCGGGTAAATGTGATATTCTCTCCTAGCCCCGCCGGCCCACGGAGTTATGTCCTTGCACGCTCTCCGATGGTCCCTCGAAGGGGGATATAGATGCGGCACCGCACCCACATGGGACGTGCCATGTCGCGCCGGTCCCTATTCGGACTCCGGGTCTATTATACCCGATCTTTTACGGATCCTACCCTGCCGCTGCATGGGTGGTTTCCTATTCCCACTTGGCATAGTCCAAGATGGCGGGGATATGCCGTCGGATTTGTCCCATACTTAATAACCCCCCTGCTCTATCTAGTCCATTTAGCATTCTGCAAATAAATCAACCCTGTCTCTTCTGAGCCTTATCTTCACCGCTGCTTTCCTCCTATTTTGGCATTTAATCAAGGGTTGTCCTTCCTTGGAAGGGTGTAATTAACGTCATAGCCTTTATGGTATGACGGACTTCTGGTCCCGACTCGGACTTCACAATCGACTGACCAAGTCAGATCGAGCGCACAATAAAATCATCACACACGTGACTGGCACGCCTAATAAATCAATAAATCAAAAATCCAAATAAAAAATATAAAGAAATAATACAACGAGATAAAGATAAAGATCCACGTTCCACAAGTCTGGCACGCCCGGTGGGACTTAGTCTCCCTTCATCTCTACGCCAAAATAGGAGGCCCAGCGGGCCCCCCTCAAATTTCTGATCCTGTGCGCTTTCCTTATTTTCAGGAAGATGACTACTGGACTTATGCCTGTACGCTTCGGCCAACAACCGATCGATATGCATGTGCGAGAGGGTTACCTGGCGGTACCCCTGTCATTCGGAGCAGTGCCCCCTACTGTCGGGCTGCCCAACTGTCTGGGCCTCGTCTTCACCGACCTTCTGCAGGTCAACAACGACGAGCAAGGCACCACTGCAGGTGCCCCTATGAAGACTACTGGTAAGAAGGCTGGCTTACCGGAGAAGATGACCTCGACGGCCGTCGCCTGCTATGTACACCAAGTTTAAAAGAGGGATATGGTTCCCGCTGTTGCCCAGAGGGGAAAGAGAAATAACCGGAGAAGCCGGTATGTTGCTGCTGAGCGTCGTCTTTCCAATTCTGGGAAGACAATGATGATGGGAGATGTTAGGGTGAACCTCAACGGTCGCCCCAGAGAAGTCTGGCCGGACAGGATTGTCCCGACTGTCCAGACCGACAACTGGTTCCACGTTCTGGCCGCTAGGAGGGCCAACTGGGAAGCTGATGAAAGGAAGCCGCTGGCGCCCAAGCCAGCAAAATATAAACAAGTCTGGCGACCAAAGAAGATTCAGAGCTGGGCCCCAGCTCGATATGAGAAGAAGGCTACTGAGGATGCTGTTGCCCGCTTCAGGGCAGGAAGCAGAAGAGAAGAAAGAAACTACAGAAGAGATGATGTTGCTGCTTACCCCAAAGCTCTGGGGAGGAGAGATGAAAAAAATGATGAACGAAGAAATCTGATTACTACTCGCCCCGTGATGAGGGGCATAAGATATGAGAAGAAGGGAGACCTTACTGTCACCCATCCCAGGGCCAAAGGCAAAAGATGGCAAAGGAAGAACTATGATGACACTGCCAACTGCTTCCAGGATGGCGATATGGGAATGAGCGAACCAGTCACGGTTGCCATTCCAAGAAGACCAAGAGCCTGTGCCAGACAGGCTGACATATTCAAATATTCCAAAGCCGAGCATTTGAATGCTCAGATGACAAGACTGGCTCATCAGCAGAAAAGCCAGGAAAGATTGATACACCGACCAGAGCCGCGAAGGCACGATCCAGAGGAGATGAAACAAGTGGTCCAAGACTACTTCCATTACCTGGGAACCCTGCCCTCGGTCAGCAAAGATTATCCCGTGCTCTGGGCACCGTGGATGAAGAAGAAGGAGAAGCCCTTCAAGAAGTGATGCTCGGAGTCTCCTCCTCCGATTCAAATGATTATGAAGAAGGCCGCAACTTTTGGATATGATAAAGAAGACCTGTATAGGGAAGAAGCTGAAGAAAGAGTATCGATCTTCGACCGACTCGAATACCCTGACCAGGCAAAAAGAAAAGTTTGCAGGCAGAAGGGAAGAATGCAAATCTTCGCCTGTAACATGGCTGGAATCGCCAGGGGGCAAAATATGCTACCAACTCAGCCAGATGAACTGCTCAGGCTGGCTACCAGACCAGGCCCCGTCACAAGAAGAGGTCAGGCTACAAAAGATGAGATGAAGAATGATGAGGAAACCCGCAAGATCACCACCATGACAGTCAATGTGGTGACAACAGAAGAAGAAGACAATCCCTTCGTTGATGATGCTGAAGGGACTTCAGAAGATATACAGATCCCATCGACTCTGGATCCCATGATCCAGATGATGTTTAGAAGGTATCAACAGGAGATCAGTGCTCTCAGAAGACAGCTGAATGAGAGGCATGAAGCCAAACTGATCTCCAAGCAAGCCGAACCTGTGGGGCAGACTTCCAGCTCAGCAGAAATGGTTGTCCCAACTAATCCCCTTCCAGCTGATAAGGGAAAAGCTCCGAGCCAGCCTGTTCTGCAGCAAGCAGCAGCTCAGCCCTCTACATCTCAGACGCAGCCCGCCGCGCCCACCTTGCGCGCAACTGTGATGACGACTCCCTACAGCCAACAACAAGCTCACTTCTTCCCAGAAGAGATAGATCCAGCCCTAGCCCACAAGCTAATGATTGAAAGAATTGTGGAGATAAAGATGTCTGAGAAGACCGGTGATAGTGTAAGTACCTATGACGTGTACAAAGTACCGTATCCTCCCCAGTATGCTGCTAAAAGACTACCCCCAGGCGTCAGTAAGCCGCCGAAATTTGAGAAATTCAACGGCCAGGGCTCTCCCAGGGAGCACATTGCTTACTACACCACAATTATGGGCGACCTGGCAGCTGATGAAGCCTATCTGCTTAAGTTCTTTGGCTCGTCCCTCACTGGGATAGCCTTTGAATGGTATTCAAGCCTGCCCGCTGGATCAGTGGTTGATTGGCCTGATATGCAAAGAAAATTCCGCGATAGATTTCATGTCACTGAAAGAGAAATTACAATAGCGGAGCTATATGCAACCAAGCAAAGGCAGGATGAAACAGCACTGGACTACATCAAAAGGTGGAGAAACTTAGCCATGAGATGCCGAAGACCTCCTCATCAGGAAGATGCAGTGCAGATATGTAAACAGAGCCTCAAGAGAGAGGTGCTAGAAAAGATGATCGGTGCAGATGTCAGAACATTCGACCGGCTGAACAATACAGTGGCGGAAGTCGAGACGTTCTTGTCCAAGCGCCCGATCGCCAATGCTCCCACTATGCCGAAGGGTAAAACCAATGATCGACGGCCATCACATACTGAGGCTAACGCCGTCGATTTCAGAACCTTCGAGCAACAGAAAGGGAAAAAGGAGGCAGATGAAGCTCCCCCGCCTGAGGGTGCAACAGAAAGAAAAGATAAGGTCTCTCTGAGAGACAGAATGAGAAGGGCTTACTCTTTTCCCAAAGATAAGACATCAGCACTATTTAACTGGGCATATAAGTTCAACAAGGTAACATTGCCCGAACCGAAGAGACCTGCGGATGCAACAAAGAAAGATGATCCGTTGTTCTGCCCATTTCACCGTGCGCTGGGGCACGCAATTGAAGATTGTTATGTCTTCAAGGATATTATGGAAGGAATGGTCAAAAAGGGTGAGCTACAGTTGGGTGATTATCAGGTGAAGCCACCTCATCCGCATGAGCCTCCGCCCTGGAGGATGGCCGCCAATGTGATTTCAGTCTATCAGCAACTGCCGGAGGAAGCCGTTGAAGAATGTACCAGGCATACTTATAAAGCTTGCCTCCTCACCCCACTGAAAGATCAGGAAGGATGGCAGACGAAGCCCATAAAGAACAAGAAAAGACTCTTGCAGCCAGCACCAGTGGGGCAACTATTCGGGGTGTCACCCCAAGGCCTGAGCCGCCTCCAGTAAGGCCAGTATGGCATACAGCTGAGACCGGACCAGTCATCCGGATCCCTACTCACAACCGGAGGAGACAAACTCCCCTACCTGCACATAAAGAAGTAAGTCCTGCAGCCAGGCGTCTACAGCAGTATATCGATGAGCTCGATGAATATGAGCAGAAAAAGCCCAAAAACCTGCTGATAAAAGACTGTATACTCTGGGAGCAGCTCGAAGAATTGAAAATTAAAGAGCAACCAGAGGCAGAACAAGAAAAAGCTGAAAATGAGCCCTTCTGGGGGCAAGAGCCAGCAAAGCCAAATTCCCAGAAGAAGAAGAGACGGCCCAAGTCCAAAAGGGGAAAGAAAGTCACGACAGTACAATGCAACACCCTGTCGGTACTCTTTTCCTTGCCCGGGGAGAATGATGAGGATGAAGCATCAAATGCCCCGCTGGAAGCCAACCATGCTGAGGCCTCTACCTCAGCCCATGCAACACGTTCTGGGAAAAGATGGGGGCGCCCGCCACCAGCCAATCATAATATTATATTCAGAGGGGAGCAACCCTATCAGATCCCCGAGCCAGAAGTACGAGGTGTCCAGGTTCCTCCCCCTGCCAGCTTGTACCAAGAAAAAGAAGAGGCTCCTTCATTCCTGGAATTCTTGTCCAGTTTGGAAAATGAGCAATTGGCTCACACTGCTTCAGCTGAAAACAATAAATGCCAGCAGACTGCAGTTAGGAAGCAGAAGCAGCATGAAGAAAATAAAGGAAGTAACCCTCTAGCAGAAACAGGGGTCGTTACTACAGAAGAAGCCTCCCGGGGAACCGATCAAGAGGGTAAAACTGGCACTGGGCAGCAAAGGCCACAGGCACCACATGAACCTCCAAGACCCCGTTGGGTGGAGGAGATGAAACTGTCTAACGTCCGGGTGGGCAGCCGGATCATGAAAATGCTGAAGAAGCTCCCTACCAGGTTCTCCATCTGGGAAATCCTCTCTCTGAGTGAAGAGGCTCGCCAAGCCATTATTGATGCCTTGCAGTCGCCAGCACAGTATGAAGCACTCTTGACGGAAGTGAATTCTGGTCCATCAGTCACATTCACAGAGGATGATATGCTAATCCCAAATTCCGGCCATAACAGACCGCTGTATATGAGGGGTTCCCTGAACTGTCAGCCGATAAGCAGAATACTGATAGATCCCGGGGCTGCTGTGAACATTCTCCCATACCGCATCTATCAGAAATATTACTTTGATCTGCAGCTCACCAAGGTCAGAGACATGAAGATTGCAGGATTCAACCAAAAGTGTGAGACACCTCTTGGGGTAGCTGATTTTAACCTCACATTGGGAGACCTCACTACAGTGGTACGATTCTATGTGATCGACTCCAACACCACGTATAAGGCCCTGCTGGGGAGACCGTGGCTGCATGAATATCAAATAGTGCCATCCACGCTACATCAGTGCATTAAATACTGCCATGAAGGAAAAGAAGAAAGGGTGTTTGCGGACCTGCATCCCTTCGAAGTGTTCGAGTGCCATATGCTCGATGCATCCTACTACACCGAGGTGTCGCAAAACTGCGAAAGGAAAGAGACTGTGGTCATCCAGAAAAAGCCTGAGACAGAGATAAGGAACTGGTCTCCACCGCCACCAAAAGGCTATGTTAAAAAGCATAATGTGTCTCACATCTCTTATGCCGATGACTTTGCTCGGGTTACCCCTCCTAGCGTCCACCCGGATAATGCCGATGAAGAAATGAAGCAAAAGTACACTCAGGTAGAGGTGCCGCAGGGTTTATTTAAACCCATCGTCAGCCTTGAGTACCAAACGGTGCTACCACTGAAGACTATGGAAATCCCTCGCTTCTGCGAGCCTCCTATTATATTCTACACCGGGGAGCCAGTCGAAGAAGATGATCAAGACTGTATGGCCCCTGAAGAAGCTGCAAACCGGATGGTACCGATTACAGGCTTGGATTATACTACCCAACGGGTTTCACAAATGTTCTCCAAAATGCAAATGCCATCAATGCAGCCTGCTGCTCAGAAGAAGGCATTCAAGGAACTGTGGGATCCGCCTCGAGATAGTAAAGAACTGAGGAAGATCACTCAACACCCAGGATTGGGTTATACCCTCCAAGAATACCATGAGGCTGAGGTAGACGTCATATCTGTCTCCTACCGGCATGACGATCCTCCCGAGGTAGGATATGACAAATACCCCTCGGAAGATGAAGAAATCATTTATCAATCCATAATGAGCAATGAAGCCCCAGACAACCTGCCAGAAACAGAGACATCTGATGAGACAAAGAAAGCTTGGTGCTGGGAGGACTTATCTTCCAAAGAGGATCTATTCCAGGCTGAAGCAAAATTTGATACGGGAACCCCGGATGAAGATCAAATAGCCAGAGAGCTGGAGGAGTGTCTGGAGTTCGGGCGCATCCTAGAAGAATTCCGGGCTCTACAGAATGATGACCTTTCAAGGGAGCCCACATTAGAAGAGCCTCTAAGGACGGAGGGGTCCACTTCTGAACCTCCTGCTGAACCAGTCTCGCCCTCGGAGCAGACTGAACAGGATCCGGTAGTATTGGCCCTATATGATGCGCCAGCATCCGCTGATGACCAGTATGATGAAGCAGAGGAGCATGGAACTGAAGAAGATTATATCCCGGGAGGCTTTATTGATTTGCAAGAAGCCCCGCCCGAAGTCGAAGACGGAGGCCAAGCCACCGTCGATGAGCTGATAGAAATAAATTTGGGGTCCACAGATGAGCAAAGGCGACATTCCTCAGCGCACTGCTGGAGCCAGATGTCAGGGAACAATATATACAGTTCTTGACAGAATTCTGAGATTGTTTTGCATGGACATATGATGAAATGCCAGGACTGAGCTCTGATGTGGCACAACACCGATTGGCAATAAACCCAGAGGCTAACCCTGTAAAGCAGCCTTCCAGGAGAATGCGTCCTGAACTGATAAATCAGATTAACAAAGAGGTTGACAAGCTGATTGACGTAGGCTTTGTCGAAGAAAACCAGTATACTACATGGCTGGCCAATATAGTGCCCGTAAAGAAGAAGAACGGGCAGATCAGAATATGTGTCGATTTTCGGGACCTTAATAAGGCCTGCCCGAAAGATGATTTCCCGGTGCCAATCACTGAGGTGATGATCGATGCAACTACTGGCCATGAGGCCCTATCATTTATGGATGGGTCATCCGGATACAATCAGATCTGGATTGCTAAAGAAGACAGAGTGCACACTGCATTCCGCACTCCGAAGGGGATATTTCACTACAAAAGGATGCCGTTCGGCCTCAAGAATGCCGGCGCTACTTACCAAAGAGCTATGACAAAGATCTTTGATGACCTGCTCTTCAAAAAGGTAGAGTGCTACATTGATGATCTGGTGGTAAAAACCAGCAAAAGAGAAGATCATTTGCAAGACCTAAGGATAGTATTCCAGAGGTTGCGCAGATATGAACTCAAGATGAATCCTATGAAATGTGCCTTTGGTGTGTCCAGTGGAAAATTCCTCGGATTTATCGTCCGACATAGGGGTATTGAAATCGATCCACCCAAGATTAAAGCTATCCAGGAGCTCCCTCCACCAAGGAATCTGCACGAGTTGAGATCCCTGCAAGGGCGTCTGGCCTACATCCGACGATTTATATCAAATCTATCGGAAAGATGCCACCCCTTTCACAAACTCATGATGAAGATGTGCCGTTCCTCTGGGACGATGGCTGTCAGGAAGCCTTTGAGAAGCTGAAGAAATACCTCAAGACCCCTCCGGTGCTAGGGGCACCCATTAAGGGCAGGCCCTTGATACTGTATATCGCAGCCACATACTGTTCCCTGGGGGCAATGCTGGCACAGATAAATGTGGAAGGCAAAGAACAAGCCCTGTACTACCTAAGTAGGAGGCTGATGAGAACTGAAGAAAGCTACAGCTACATAGAGAAGACCTGCTTGGCACTAGTCTTTGCTGTCAAAAAGCTCCGACACTACATGTTGTCACATGAAATCAGATTGATATCTGCAGCAGATCCACTCAGATACATATTGACTCAGCCAGTACTAAAAGGCCGGTTGGGCAAATGGGCAGTAATTCTGATGGAATTCGATATCACATATATACCCCAGAGGGCAATAAAAGGACAGGCCGTGGCTGATTTCTTCGCGGAGCACCCTGTGCCGGAGAATGATATGTTGGGGACTGAATTACCCGATGATGAAACACTCGAGGCCTGTCAAGCTCAGCCAGTTATGTGGCAACTGTTCTTTGATGGAGCATCCAGAACGGAGACAGATTCCGATGGAAAGACCAGAATACGGGCTGGAGCTGGTATTGTGCTGAAATCACCAGAGGGGGAGGTTGTGCATACTTCCTGTTCTATAAACAAGCCATGCACCAATAATGAAGCCGAATATGAAGCTCTGATAATCGGACTCAATATCAGCCTCAGCATGGGTATCCAAATGCTTCAGGTATTCGGGATTCGATGTTGATAATAAAGCAAGTCCAAGGGGAGTTCGAAGTGCGGAAGCCAGAACTAAATCCCTATCACCAGAAAGCTGTACGCCTCATGGCAAAGTTCTATCATATTGAACTCAAACATGTGGGCCGTGGACATAATGCCCAGGCTGATGCACTGGCAAAGCTGGCCAGCTCGCTAGCAGTCCCGCCAGATGAAACACTGAACATTGTTGTTATGAACCGGCGGCAAGTCCCCAGTATGCTAGAAGGGTGCCCCGAAGAGGAAGAAGTTGCCACTATCAGCGCAGTACAGGCGTCTGATTGGAGACAGCATTTGCTACAGTGGTTTCTGCACCGACAGCTGCCACAGAAAAGGGAGGAAAAGATGAAACTCCTGAGAATCAAAGATTCCTATGAATTCAGAAATGGAACTTTATTCCGAATAATGGCGGATGCACGCAAAAAGATTCTACTCCGCTGCCTGTCCACTGAGGAAGCTTGGCAAGCGATGAAAGAAATACACGCTGGGACAGCAGGTGCCCACCAGGCTGGCCCCAAAATGAAGATAGAAATCAAAAAGCTGGGCTACTATTGGCCTACCATGTTTGAAGACTGCTGTAAATTTGCAAAGTCATGCCAGAAGTGTCAGGAGCATGCTACCGTGCCTAGAAGGCCACCTACAACTCTGCACCCTACAGTTCCTAGCTGGCCATTTGCACAATGGGGAACTGATGTAGTCGGGCCACTGCCGACTTCCTCGGCCGGTCATAAGTACATATTGGCCATGACAGATTACTTCTCCCGATGGGCGGAAGCTGTAGCATTAAGAGAAGTGACTGGTGAACTGGTCGCCAGATTTATCAAGCAGAATATTATCTTCCGGTTCGGGATCCCCAACCGAATAATATCTGATAATGGAAGTCATTTCAGAAATCAGAAAATCTATCGACTTGCCGAGAAGTATAAGATTGAATGGAGAACCTCCACTCCCTACAATCCCCAGGCAAACGGATTGGCAGAAGCTTTTAACAAGACTTTGTGCACCTTGCTAGCCAAGGTTGTCAGTTCTAATAAAAGGACTGGGAAGAAAAGATGTATGAAGCTCTGTGGGCATACCGCACCGTCTTTAAGACACCTACAGGGTGCTCACCATACTCATTGGTATACGGCTCGGAGGCAGTGGTTCCACTAGAGCTGGAGGTCCCGTCGCTAAGAGTGTCAATCCAATATGGCCTGGCCCGTGGCGAACAAACAAATGCTGAAAGAAGGTTAGAAGAACTGACTGAATTGGAAGGGAAGCGCCTCCAAGCTCAGAAGAATATCTAAATGTATCAGGCCCGCATGGCCACTGCATTCAATAAACTCATAAGAGGACGAGAATTCAAGAAAGGTGACCTCGTCATGGTCAAGAAAAAAGAAGTCATGGCGTCCAACCCAAAAGGAAAGCTGAATGCTAATTGGGAAGGTCCTTATGTGATACAAAGGGTCTACGAAGGAGGGGCCTACATAGTTGTTAACCATCGAGGGGAAATTCAGTTCTCGCCACTTAACGGTAAACACCTCAAGTTGTATCATGCTGCACAACCAATATTCCCCGAGTAATCGGGTCGAAACACCCTTTCCTTGGATTAGTGGCACTCCGCCCTAACCAAGCTACCTTTCTTCGGCTTAGCGGCATCCAGCCCTAGCCGAGATACACCCTTTCCTTGGCTTAGCGGCATCCCGCCCTAGCCGAGATACACCCTTTCCTTGGATTAGTGGCACTCCGCCCTAACCAAGCTACCTTTCTTCGGCTTAGTGGCATCCAGCCCTAGCTGAGATATACCCTTTCCTTGGTCTAGCAGCATCCCGCCCTAGCCGAGCTACACCCTTCCTTGGTATAGCAGCACTCCGCCCTAGCCAAGCCATCCCTCGTCATGATCTAATGGCATTCCGACTTGTCACCCTCCCAAAAAAGAGGGGAAGAGAGAATAAAAGAATGAAAATAAATAAATAAATAAATAAGATGGGGTTAAAAATAGAGATACCCCGCCGGTCTTGTTCAGGTTTTCTGAGCAAGGGCAAAAATGGCTAAAACCCAGCTGTGGTGAAAACCTGAAAGGGCACTTCAGGCAAAATCGGGTACCCCGCCACGTGAAAACCCGAAAGGGCGCGTGGGCAAAAGCAAGAGGGGGCTGGCCCCGGTGAAAACCCGAAAGGGCGCTTGAGTCAGTAACGTGGTGATCCTAAAGAAGCCTCACATCCCGCCATAAACCTCTCGTCAATCGACCGGCACCTTGCCCGATCAACGATCAAACCCACCCAGTATAGACCCTACGTCTGTCCTGATAAAACCCCCATACCTTGTCCAAAGTCCCACCATGGTGAAGTTCACCGTTGATCGATCGGCATCCTGCCCGATCAATGATGAAACCTGTCCAGTTTAGACCCTACGTCTATCCTGATGAAACATATGAAATCTTTGCATTGGTATAGACCCAATACCGATGATGAAACCTGCTGTTGATCGATTGGCGCACTGCCCGATCAGCGATGAAACCTATCCAGTTTAGACCTTACGTCTATCCTGATGAAACATAAGAAATCTTTGCATTGGTATAAACCCAATACCGATGATGAAACCTACCTTTGGTTGACGGGCTCGCTGTCCGATCGGCAAAGAAACCGCTACGGTTTAGACCTTACGTCTGTTCCGACTAGATCTGCATATCTCTTTACGTCCCGCCGTGATAAAACCTGCTGTTGATCGGTCGGCATCCCGCCCGATCAGCGATGAAACCTGTCCGGGCTAGACCCTACGTCTATCCTGATGAAACATATGAAATCTTTGCATTGGTATAAACCCAATACCGATGATGAAACCTGCTGTTGATCGATTGGCGCACTGCCCGATCAATGATAAAACCTGTCCGGTTTAGACCTTACGTCTATCCTGATGAAACCTATGAAATCCTTGCATTGGTATAAACCCAATACCGATGATGAAACTCGCTGCCGATCGACTGGCACACTGCCCGATCAGCGATGAAACCTGTCCGGGCTAGACCCTACGTCTATCCTGATGAAACACATGAAATCTTTGCATTGGTATAAACCCAATACCGATGATGAAACCTGCTGTTGATCGATTGGCGCACTGCCCGATCAATGATAAAACCTGTCCGGTTTAGACCTTACGTCTATCCTGATGAAACCTATGAAATCCTTGCATTGGTATAAACCCAATACCGATGATGAAACTCGCTGCCGATCGACTGGCACACTGCCCGATCAGCGATGAAACCTGTCCGGGCTAGACCCTACGTCTATCCTGATGAAACACATGAAATCTTTGCATTGGTATAAACCCAATACCGATGATGAAACCTGCTGTTGATCGAGTGGCGCACTGCCCGATCAATGATAAAATCTGTCCAGTTTAGACCTTACGTCTATCCTGATGAAACATATGAAATCTTTGCATTGGTATAAACCCAATACCGATGATGAAACCTGCTGTTGATCGGTCGGCATCCTGCCCGATCAATGATGAAACCTATCCAGTTTGGACCTTACGTCTATCCTGATGAAGCCTATGAAATCCTTGCATCGGTATATACCCAATACCGATGATAAGAGCAGCTTCTGATGAAGCAGCACATCGCCTGATCCATGCTAAAATCCCAATTCAATATATATATATATATATATATATATATATGTATATATATAAAATAATAAATAAAAAAGGATGGGGTTAAAAATAGAGATACCCCGCCAGACTTGTTCGGATATTCTGAACAAGGGCAAAAATGGCTAAAACCCAGCTGTGGTGAAAACCCGAAAGGGCACTGCAGGCAAAATCGGGTACCCCGCCACGTGAAAACCCGAAAGGGCACGTGGGCAAAAGTAAGAGGGGGCTGGCTCCGGTGAAAACCCGAAAGGGCGCTTGGGTCAGTAATGTGGTAATTCGAAGTTCCAGGCCAACCGGCACGCTGCCTTTACCTCCCCTTCACTGATGAAACCTTTCGTCGGTCAGTTGGCTCCATTCCCCAATGATAAACCCTTCCGGGGTAGACCTTACGTTTACCCTGATGAAATCTACATACCCTCTTTCAAACGTCCCACCGACAATGAAACCCATCACCATTCTGATGAAGCCTGTCCAGCTCAGACCTCACGTCTGTCCTGATGAAGCCTACGCATTTCTTGGCAAGCTCCACCTGCGATAAAACCTGTTGGAATAGACCTTACGTCTTTCCTGACGAGACCTACACCGTCACGTACGTCCCACCGTTGATCGACCGGCACCTCGCCCGATCAATGATGAAATACCCTGTCCGGTTTAGACCTTACGTCTATTCTGATGAAACTCATGAAATCCCTTTGCATCGATATAAACCCAATATCGATGATGAAACCAACTGTTGGTCGATTGGCACCTTGCCCGATCAATGATAATACCCTATCCAGTTTAGACCTTACGTCTATTCTGATGAAACTTATGAAGTCCCTTTGCATCGATATAAACCCAATATCGATGATGAAACCAACTGTTGATCGATTGGCACCTTGCCCGATCAATGATAATACCCTATCCAGTTTAGACCTTACGTCTATTCTGATGAAACTCATGAAATCCCTTTGCGTCGATATAAATCCAATATCGATGATGAAACCCGCTATTGATCGACCGGCACCTTGCCCGATCAATGATAAAACCCTACCCAGTTTAGACCTTACGTCTATTCTAAAATTCCCCTTGCATCGATATAAGCTCAATATCGATGATGAAGTCAACCGTTGGCTGATCGGTACATCGCCCGGCCAATGATACAATCTGGCCAGTTCGTACTTTATGTCCGTTCTGATGAGAACCACATATCCTTTTCAATGTCCCACCTGCAATAGTCTCTACCCAGCCTAGACCATACGTCTACTCTGATGAGACCCCCTCATTTGCATTCCGGCAAATCGTCTCCCTTACGGCACACATGGCCAATAGGACGTTTGCTGCCACCAACAAAATTCGGTTCAAGCACCTCCTCGGATGCCGTCACGCGGTGGAGCGAGTTCCCCATCCTTTCTCTGAAGGGGTGGACGCTCTCCTGCCAAGGTACGAGCCATTCGCATGAGGGATTGTCAAAACCGCTACCCCACCTTCCAAAGTGATAAAACCACATGCAGAATAAGATGAAGACGCATGAAGCCAAGAGATTCCTTTCCATTAAAAAGGGAGTACATAAAGGGCCCCGAGGGGACACCATATCACAAAAGAGAACAAAAAGAAAAAGAAGGGATAGACAATTTATGGCCGCCGGAATATATCCTCGAAGGCCAGAAGACCCACATAAGGAG
This sequence comes from Amorphophallus konjac, assembly GCA_022559845.1. NCBI lineage: Eukaryota > Viridiplantae > Streptophyta > Magnoliopsida > Alismatales > Araceae > Amorphophallus > Amorphophallus konjac. The sequence goes on along the minus strand of CM040122.1, from coordinate 171,131,848 downwards.
CGGCCCCCAGCTCATGAAGGCGCGCCTCCTCCTCCTGAAGTCCAATGGACATGTCTTGGAGAGACATCACTCGTCCCTCCAGCGAGGCTACCTCCTCTTCGGACCGCGGCCGGATAAAGGATAATTGCTGCAGTTCGGCTCGAAGTCCAGAGAGCTCCGTCTCCAAGATGGCCATCCGGTCCCGCACAGCTTCTTCCCGCTGAATAGCACCTTGTAGCTCGGCTCGGCGTTCATCAAGCATAAGCGTCAGCTTCCCCAGCTCAGATTTATATTCTGACCTCTGCAGCTTCAACGCCGTTAGCTTATCAACCATGGTCCGTGCTAGGAAGTCTCTCCGATGCACGAATTTCAGTAGAAGCAGCACCCGCTGAACCCATATGTCCAAAGGGCAGCCCATGGCCTGCAAGCCAGCGGTAAAGCGATTGGCGATTTCCTTCAGTTGCAGATACGTCAAGCCAGCCTGGGATTCTACCAGCTGACGTAGCATGTCCAGATGCTGCCAGACAAAGTTGTCAGAGGAAGCGAAGCCGAAGGAGGCAGAGGGGACGACTTCAAAGGTCACCTCGCCATCGATATCTTCCCACAATGCAACGTCCGGCTGAGAGGACGAAGACGGCAGATCTGCTGTAAGGACTGGCCAGTCCTTTTCTGTGCTCTCCTGCTGAGCTGAAGATTCCTCCCCTATCGCTGTATCGGAAGCTATAGCTTGAACATCCACAGGGGGAGAATCGATGAAGGATGGAGCTGCCTCTTCATGAGTCTCTTGAATAGGGGCCTCATCTTCAGCTACTCTTTCTGGTGACAGGGAAGGAGCTGCTATAGGCAGAAAAGGCAGAAGTCCAGTCTCTATAGCCACTATGGCAGGGACTGCTGACTCGGGCGCAATTGACATTACTGCAGCCGGTATAAAAGCGGAGCTTCTAGATGGATCGGCTTCGGCTCTGAAATCCGAAGCCCTGATAGGAATGCAACTCTCTCCTGAGGCCCCTAAGTCCAACGATGCTAAATCCGTCGAAGACTGTATCCGCACTGGCACAGGGCGAATGACCTCAGGGACTCCCATGCAAGTTAAAGGCAGAAAAGGGACAATAGCCCAGTTTGTAGAGGAAATGTCCATGATAGCTGCGGTTGTGTCTGAGCTAGCAGTGGCGATGCCCTAAGACCAAAGCAAAGCAACTTTCAGCACTAGATGAAAGAAACAGATGAAGCAACAAACATGGAAAGGAACCCACCTTTGAAGCAGGGTCCACACCCTCGAAGTGGGGTGAAAGAGAAGGAAGCTCCGTAGTCGGAGTGACAAATGGTGGAGTTATGTCGATCTCGGTGTCGAGCCCGGCGAACTCCTCTTGCAACTCCTCCTCAGAAGATAGCACCAGCAGCTTAGCAGGCTGAAAAGGCAGAGCACCTTTTGCAAATACAAGCGGGGCCTCTGATTCAGGAGCATCCCCCTCACTGCCGCTGAAAGTCGCTCCTCCTCATCAGAGACGGTCTTAGAACTGCCTGAGGATATTTCCACACTAGCTACACGCTGTGGGGCCACCTCTAAAACATGTCGGGATGTAGACCGGGTAATTATGCGCCTGGCCGGAACAGTACTCTGCTTCGACTGAGTCTTGTGACCCTCCTGTGGTTGAAGCAATTCTTTTGTCATCATGGCTTCAGTCTGCTCTTCGCCTGCCACTGCTGCAAAAGAGACCTATGAGGAATATAGCAAAGAAGACAATGCAAGTATGAAACAGATAAGAAAAAACACACTTACCCTCCGCCTCACTAGCCGGCGTGGGAGAAGGCAACCTGGTCTCCACCACAGAAGGTGCTACAACTGGCTCTTGGGCTGTGCAAAAGGAAGGGGTCAGATTCAAGGACTTCTTTGAAATCCAGCGAAAGAGAATGAGGAATGCAATTGCAGGCTATTGATGTTACCCCGAACCGATGTCTGAGCAGCCTCCCTTTCAGATTCAAACTCATCAAATGAGGGAATATCAGGGAGAGGGGTCCCGGTGTCCATAACTACCGAAGCCGATTGCTGAGCATAAACCTTCTTGGCCTTCCTGGCCTTCCCGACTGCAGCCTTAACTACGGAAGCCTTTCTCTTCTTGCCAGGAGGCAGGGAGTAGTAGTCGGTGCTGCTGCAGGGATTTCAAAATAAGTAGGCTTCTCAGCCTGCGCAATGATTTTTCTATAAAGCCCCTGTCGCTTTATATCAGGCCTGTCTGTTGAAGATGTCAGAGAGGTAATGTGATCAGTGGATGCAAAGTGTGAATACTGAGCAGAAATCACTGCAGTCAGGAAAGAAGAGATCATACCTGCTGGGCCGTCATAAAAGATAGAGAGCGGCCAGTACAGATAAGCTACCTCCTTGGAGCGTGAAGCAGCCTCCTTGATAAGCCAGCATACATCGCCAAGTACCTGGCACTTCTCCACTAAAGCTGCCAGGTCACTATGACCATGAAGGTCAAGACACCGAAACAAGTCGAGGTGGTCCATACCCCAGCCGTCGACATAATGAAAAGAGATAAACAACGGCTTGTTCAATATGCCGGCTATCGGGTTTTCTGCAGATAACCCATGTAAATTCAGCAAAATAAACAACCAAGACGTCTGCTTGTAGTACGTCTGGGTTCTATCTTCCCGGCGCACAAACGTCCTATATGGGTGAAATCTATCTGTCGGACCCCTCCAAGAAACTACTGCCGGGAGCGGCTCTTCGACAGGAAATGGATATTGTTGCGCCTCCAAACGAGCGTCCCCTACACGGCTCAAATGTTTCAAGTTCTGCATGAGAGTGTCCTCATTGATAGCAGCAAAGACAGGAGCAGGCGGGTCGGAATCCTTTTCCTTCAAAGCCCGACGCTGGGCCAGATAGTTCTCAGCCTCCCTCTGGTGCTGTGAATAAAGCCTTCTCAGGTGGGCCTCGGGGATGTCAAACACTGGCCCGGGCTGTTGTTTCAGAAAGGAACGCTCGGCCACGTCCCAGAATGCACCTCTACTATCCCTGTAGAAGCTGGTTCGAATGTTCCACCATTTGATATATTCTGATGTTACCCGGGGAACACGGTTGGAAACTGTGGGAACTCTGAAAACTGCACCGTCCTGGCGATGGTAGAAATCCCACCACAACCGGCCATCGCCGACAATGGTGGACCCATGCTTAGCCCGGCTATCCAGGGGAAATTGAGCAACCGTTGTGGGGATATGCTGGTCATAACCAAAGTTCCGCCCAAAGCGGAATGGATAGTATGGTTCCAGAAGGAGCAGGCCACCCTTTCTGAAAACTAAGACACTAGGACGGATGGCCATGGCCCATCTGACCAGCTCCGGCTCCAGGATTGGCCGGGCAGTGTTAACCCCTGAGACAGGATGGATATATGTCTCTACCTCTTCCAGCTTGCACTCTCTCTGAGGATCAATCAAAGGAGCTGAACCTGCTGCCAAGCTCCAGAAATGAATACTGCCAGGGGCATCCACCGGCACCTTTATCAGTCGACCCCTTATCTTGAACAGCTGATCATAGAAAGGACCAGGTTCAGCACTGGCAAACTCAATCATTCGGGGCAATACCGTATCTGCCTGCAAAGTTCTGGGAGCCAACTCAGGAAATAAACTGCAGACCCAGGCGTTGAAAAAATGAAAAGGACCCACGGTCCTCAAAGAACGGGGAGTCCGATGCTTGTACAGATCCCCCAAAGACTTGTATATCAAACACAGGGCCACTGGGCAGAGCGACAGCCTCATCCCCCAGGCCATCTGACAGGCCGGATATATAGCTTCTGGCCGGATGATTGTCTCGTCCCCTTGAGGGAGAGCGAAAGTGCACAGCCAGAATGTGAAGTAAGCCGCACAATGTGTGATGGGGTCTACGCCTGCTGGGTTGGGACCACCGCTGCCTGCACGGCGCAATGAAGATGGCAGCGCCGACTTATAACGAGGAGCCCTTACCTGCTTGCTAGCAGTCGGACCCACGGAAGGGAAGTCGGCATATTTCAAGGGCCCGTCAAAGAAGTACTGAATCCACTGCCCTACCCGGATCCGCAGCTTACTGCCCTTCTCTCGGGGATGATAACCTTTGGAGGACCCTCTACTGTACGCCAGACAAATGGAGCGATATGCCTTCATCAGGTACCGGTATGAGAAGCCAATGGAATATCTGCCTTCACCATCGGAGCTATCCTTCTCAGAATCTGCCAAGCAGACTTCTTCATACGGCTCGCCGTCAATAGGTAGTCCGGAAAGCTGTGACAGACTCCAGAGGTCAAGAGATGTCTCACCCTCTGCTGTATAGAATATGTTGAATAAGGGGCAAAAGACCTCGAACATCCCACAGCATAACCCTCGGGATATAGGATACCGAAATCGGGAAGCAAAAACACTATGATATACCCCGGCTCTGATCAGCAGAGGGGCATATTCCTTCAGGACAAACTCAGTAAATTCCACGGCTCCTGCTCGAAATAGATGGGCGTCAGTGATCTTGGTATCCCCAAACCAACCAGCGGCCAAATGATACTTGAACTGAATGACCGAACAATTCAGCACAAAAGGCTCTTCGCGGTACCCCCACTTCACTGGCGCCAGGAAGAGACCATAGCCGGGCTTCTCCCTATTGACTCGGCCACTGGCATTATCCCACCGAGCAGGTGTGAACTCCGGGGCCCGGGTCAGCATTTTCTTTTCCGGCTCCAGCTCCGATATGCCAAGGACTGCATCCCAGTCACGCTTCTCCCCGGGAAGATATATAGCCTTTCCGCGATATACTGAGTCTTTTAGGCTGTCCCTCTCAACCAGAATTGCGGCTTCAACTGTACGAGCTATTCGGTAGTTCCGCATTCCACCCACGGTGAAGGTCCGGATAAACGGCAGCAAGTGTTTGTCCTTCGGGAAATCCGGGCGATAATCAGTGCCCCGTCTGAAACATGTTTCCATGGCAGTGGAGTATACCCGGGATGTTGACACCGTATCGGTATCAGAATCGGATGATTCATCAACGGAAGCGATCTTGTCGTATCCGAAGTCTAAGCTGTGCACGTTCAGCCAGTTTACTGTGGCCCGTGATATATCTGGTTGGGCTGACGAACTTGTTCCGACGGCTCCAGAAGATGTAGCAGCAGAGCCGGAAGCCATTGCAGTGTCTGCAGTCGAAGAAGAAATGTGAATTAAAAGTCCTAAAATAAAAGTCAGTCTTATAAAGATTGTAACATGAGACCCTATGAAAATTTCGGCAGCATCTCCCCTTATTCGGGGTCTGCCCAAAAAGAATAGGGAGTCACCAACCAAGAGGGGGTGATCCCGGAAGCAAAAGGGATTAAATCCCCAAAAAAACGTCATACCCGGGACGGGAAGAACTCGCGGCCACCGCCGAGAGGATGAAAACGGCTCGCGCCGAAGAAAAGAAATGGAGGGAAGAAGCTGAAGAAAGAGAAAGGAAGGGTGAGAATGAGAAGAGAAAGGGCCTCGGCGCCCTAAATAGGGGCCCGAGCGACCAGGGTCTCGGCGCGGTGAAATGCGCGCTGAGAACCCCCAGGCCGAGAGCCCCCTTGGGCCAAAAGGGCGCGCCGAGATCCCCAGGCCGAGAGCCCCCTTCGGCCAGGCGCGCCGAGATCCCCAGGTCGAGAGCCCCCTTCGGCCAGGCGCGCCGGGAAGCTATGCGCGCCGAGAAGCTCCGCGCCGGGAGGTCTTCGTGCGCCGAGAAGCCCCTGCCCCGTGCCGAGAAGCTCCAAAATGCTGAAAATAAAGAAGATATGAAGATGGAAAAAAGTGAAAATGAAGAATACGTGTGCAGAATATTGTTGCAACGAGATGATCAGGTCTGAGAACCGGATTGAAGAGAAATTGAGGAAGATGCCCTCGAATAATGAACGTCACCTGTAGGCCCCGTGCCGCCCATTCTGCGCTTACGCCGCCCGCAGGTGGGGGGCATTTGTTGACACCTTGAAAATGAACAAGGGTGAAAGCACAATTGAAAAGAGGATCAGACCAACAGTGAAAGACCAATGATGAAGCCCGTCAACCATTTACCCGGTTGAAGCCTTTGTCGGCCAAGCTGACGCCCGGTGCCGATATCATTCAGACGGCAACACTGATAAAGCAGCAGTCACTCGACTGATGGGACCTCCTAGCACACTTTAATGAGAGCTGTACTACTGCCTCATCCAAGAATCCACAGATGACATGTCAGGGTAAGTCAGATGTCGGCTTATTGACAGATGTGATATGAGATAAAGATGAAGCCGGTACCGGCAGATGAAGATTGTAAAGGCTTTTGCCAAGTCAGATCAATGAAGAAGAATTGTCTCCACAGATTATACGCCCGGCTGAGGTCTTCCCAGACTAAGGCTGATGTCCGATCTCGTCACCATTCAGGTAACGATATCGATAAAATGATACCCGATTTTGTCATCATTCAGATGGCAATACTGATGAAACCCCTGTCTACGGACTGATGAAAACATATCAATGATATCAATGGAAGCTATGTCACCAATACAGGGCCTTCTCTGGTTCTGATGAATATCAATTTAAAGGATTAAGAGAGGCCAAGGCACGTGCGAAGCTTAAAAGTCCTAAATGGGCCGGCCAAATGGGCTTCCGAGTGTGGCGCCGAGAACCTCAACAGGAGGCCACTCGGCGCGCCGGGAGCTATTGCGAACGAATGAGGCGCGCCGATTACCATCTGCCGATATGCAAGAAGAACCTGGGTCTATATAAACCCACTTCTTCGAAGAAAGAAAGAGGCAGAGGAGAGAAGCACCAGAAGAAATAGAAGGGCTTCGAAGAAAAAAAGAGAGATCGAGAGAGATCGAGAGGATAGCCAGAAACCAAAGGAAAAAGAGAGCCCCAAGAAAAGTGACTCGAAGAAGCGAAGAGATATCTGAGAAGAAAGGAGGAAGAAGAAGCTCCAGGTGGGCTGCTCCGGGGAGGGAGAGGAGTCAATGCTCCGCCCTCCCCCCATGCTTTCCTCTTTTTATTTTCTTTTTCTGATGTAATCTGGCGAGGTTTTCTCGATGTATCAATGTAGCCGGAAGATTCCGGTCTCGATTTCCATCTCTCTGTCTTTCGTTTACCTTCTACGATCTGTACAGGTTTGGGATGATGCAATAATATAAAAGATGAGCATGGCTCGTTTGGGCATTTGATCGATTGAAATATCTGCTGTATTTCTCCCCTCCTTGCATCGGCTGTTCTTTTGAATGTCGTTTTGCCCAGATGTTATAGCTTTCCGATCCATGTTTCCACCTCCCCTCCCTAGCCTGTCCTCTGGTGGAAGACGAAGACGGAGTCTCAACCCTCATCCGGTGGGTTATTAGGCTCTGTCCCTCCTCTTCCTCCCCCTCGAATCACGGTTTCCCCGAATATCACAGATGTCTGTCGAGCTCCCATCTCGTTCAGGGTCAGAGACATCAATCTCTTGACCGTCTGAGCAGCAGGTGAGTATAGAAAACGCCATACATCCCATGAGGATTCGATAATGGATGATCTGCCCTTCGACTGATGATGCTAACCCCCGCGTAAACCCCTTCTGCAGTCCAGATCTTGACTCAATCCGAGCCAGAAATCCCAGAAATCTCCTGAGCAGAGTATCGCAGCCAAGACAAAAACCCCTTTTAGCCCCTTCCCGGCGTGGCCATTTCCCCGCCGAGAACTACTCTGCCGAGAGATCCCCTTGCTTTAGCCCCTTCGGCAAAGGCAAACAAAGCCTATCCCAATATAGCCTTCCCGGGCCTCCCGGCGCCGGGTTCCCGGCGCGGTCATTACCGCGCCGAGAACCCTTGCGCCGAGAGCATTCCCCCTTGGCCAATAAAACCCACGCCGGGAACCATGCTTCCGGCCACCCCTGCTTTACGTTGTGAATCCCCCATTCCTTGAACCCCGGAGGAAAGCCTTCCTGCTACAGGCCAAGGAACCACATGGATGCCCGCTGAAGTCCGATCAACCAAGCCTTGCATCTTGTCGAAGGATACTCTAGATCATCATATGTGCCTAAGGGATAAACATCATTGGGGATAACTCCCCTGCATAACCTTACGAGCCAGAGAAACTCTGCCACTGCATAAGTTTCAATGGCCTCAAAGGGATATTAAGTTGGTGTTGTGATCACATACACGGGCTAGGGGTCCCATACCCCCCTTATTCTGGCTTTCACCCCGGCACTCTGTGGGTGATCGTCTATTACCCCCCTGGCATACGCTAGGTACGGGGGAGGTGCTGCTGAAATCCTCCCAGCCGATGAAAAATAATACTGAAGCTGTCCTCTGGGCTCCGTATGGTGATGGTGAAAAGGACCTCTGTGTGGGGCTCTTCCCCTCCAATCCCTTTCAGTTCTCGGCCTCCTTTGAAGCCTATACAACTAAAACCAGTTGAACCCCATCTCTAGTCCCCAGAGCCAATCTACTCTGATATAATTCCCAGAAAACTCTCAAAATCCCAAAAAATAGAGTACCGTAATCAAGCCCTGAAACCCTTAACCCTTTCACCTTCCCGGCGTGCTAATTTCCACGCCGAGAGCTACGCCGCCGAGAGGCTTCCCTCTTCCTTCCCCTTCAGCAAACCGACAAAACCCCCCGGTTAAACCCTGTTCCTTCACAGCCTTCTCGGCCTGTGGCCTCCCGGCGCCGGGTTCCCGGCGCGGCGAGGAGCGCGCCGAGAAGCCTCACGCCGGGAGCTTCCCCCCTTGTTTCTTGCCATTAAAGCCATGCCGAGAGCTCTCCCTTTGGCCAATAGAAACCCACGCCGAGACCCTCCTTCTTTGGCCAATGAAACCTAGTCCGAGGCCCTCCTCTGCACTGTCATCCTTCAATCCTTTAGTTTCCCTACACACCTGTCTAGGGGATGTTCGGAGACCATCATATGTGCCCTGAGAAGATACAGTAATGGGGAAGACCTCCCCTACAGCCCTCATTTCCGATCCGGATTTCACTGCTACCTTACGAACTCAAAGAACCATGTTATTATATGCGTTCTGATGGGTTCCAAGGGAATATTAACCAATGAGATAGACGCAAGTAACATCCCCGGGCCCGGTGCCCTTCTTATCTGGTCGTCATCCCGGCATCCCGTGGATGATGACCTATTCTCTCTTGGCATAATCCAAGTTGAGGGGACATGCTGCCGAAATTCATACATACCCTACCGGGTAAATGTGATATTCTCTCCTAGCCCCGCCGGCCCACGGAGTTATGTCCTTGCACGCTCTCCGATGGTCCCTCGAAGGGGGATATAGATGCGGCACCGCACCCACATGGGACGTGCCATGTCGCGCCGGTCCCTATTCGGACTCCGGGTCTATTATACCCGATCTTTTACGGATCCTACCCTGCCGCTGCATGGGTGGTTTCCTATTCCCACTTGGCATAGTCCAAGATGGCGGGGATATGCCATCGTATTTGTCCCGTACTTAATAACCCCCCTGCTCTGTCTAGTCCATTTAGCATTCTGCAAATAAATCAACCCTGTCTCTTCTGAGCCTTATCTTCACCGCTGCTTTCCTCCTATTTTGGCGTTTAATCAAGGGTTGTCCTTCCTTGGAAGGGTGTAATTAACGTCATAGCCTTTATGGTATGACGGACTTCTGGTCCCGACTCGGACTTCACAATCGACTGACCAAGTCAGATCGAGCGCACAATAAAATCGTCACACACGTGACTGGCACGCCTAATAAATCAATAAATCAAAAATCCAAATAAAAAATATAAAGAATTAATACAACGAGATAAAGATAAAGATCCACGTTCCACAGTGGATATGACCCTTTTTTTCATTTTTGCCCATTCAAGACTTTTGTTATGATATATGTGATTAGTATGCTTGGATGTGAATTAAATTTGTAGACAGGTGTGGATGCCGATATGTAAGAAAATATTTATGTGAATGCGAGTATGATAATGATTTTTTTCAAAAGATGATGTTGATGTCTACCACGGTGTGTGAATATGGAAGTGAAAGTGGATGTGCATATGGATGTATATGTGAGCAAATAGGATGTACAAGTGTGGAAAATAGTCAATATTTAGGGGAGATGTTGTCGATATTTTCTTAGATGTAGTGATAAGACATAATGATATGAATTTTTTAATTTTTTAGGTAAATATGGCTAGAATTGATCATTCATGAATGAATCGCATAGTAGTTGACGGAGTGGTGTCAGAGGAGTTTAAGGATGGTGTTGATAGTTTTATTCAGTTTGTATTGGGGCATCCAGCAGCTATGGACCAGTGTGGTAACATCCGATGTCCTTGTTTATGTTGTAAAAATAAGAGATTTCATTGGCTATGAGATGTGCAAGTTCATTTATACAGGAAAGGGTTCACGAAAGGATATATGAATTGGTTGTGTCATGGTGAGGACTTCTGGTCGTATGAGCCCGATAATGTTACAGGCACAAGTACCTACGCAGACATGGTAATCGATGCTGCTGGCCCTAACTATGGTATTCTTGAGGAGGTCATAGAATTACAGTATCTTGGACAAGACAAGCATATATTCCTTTTTAAGTGTCATTGGTTTGATCCTCGTTTAGTTTGAAATGACATAATATATGGGATTGTCGATGTCAAACATCGATCAAAATTGAATACATATGAGCCGTTCATTTTGGCCGCATAAGCCCAGCAAGTGTATTATTCAAGTTATTCATCATCCAAGAATAAAGATTGGTAGGTAGTTTGTAGGGTAAAACAAAGGCTTGTGCCTAATGATGAGTTAGATCTGATTGAAGCTGTCTCAGAGGATTCTAGTGCCGAATTTTTTCAATCAGACGAGAGTGACACTGCAGAGTTGGTTGCTTCTAATCTTCATCTGATCGAATTTGACGATCCAGTTTGGTTGTCTATAGAGGACGAAGTGGAAGAAGTCGATTCAACTGAGCTAAATGAAGCAATTGTTGGACAGGAGGCTTCTGAGGAGGAAGTGTATGAATCTAGTGAGAATGAGGAAGATGACGAAGATGACAATGAGTTTGATATATCTTCAGTGTCTAAAGATTAAATAGATACTGATTGAATATTTTGTAAGAAATTTAACATACATACACTTCTTATCATTATTACTTACCACCTCTCCTCGTAATTAGTTGTGGACTAATATGCACTACTTTAATTGTTGTCAATAATTAGATGGTTCGAGGCTCCGGGTGGGGTTCTACTGGTATGTTTATTTAAATTCTTAAATAAATGAGTAGTGAATATATGCACTTTGTTTTGGTAATGATATTTTATGTCTCTGCACCAGGTACATAGAGTACACCGCCCCCACCACGTGCTGCGCATATGTTTATTTAAATTCTTAGATAAATGAGTAGTGAATATGCACTTTGTTTTGGTAATGATAGTTTATGTCTCTGCACCAGGTACACAGATTACACCACCTACACCGCCCCCACCACCTACTGCAGGTATGTTTATTTATATTCTTAGATAAATGAGTAGTGAATATGCACTTCATTTTGGTAATGATAGTTTATGTCTCTGCACCAGGTACATAGATTACACCGCCCCCACCACCTGCTATGGGTATGTTTATTTATATTCTTAGATAAATGAGTAGTGAATATGCACTTCATTTTGGTAATGATATTTTATGTCTCTACACCAGATACACAGATTACACCGCCCCCACCACGTGCTACGGGTATGTTTATTTAAATTCTTAGATGAATGAGTAGTGAGTTAGCACTTTGTTTTGCTCACGATATTTTATGTCTCCGCACTATGTACACAGAGTGCACCGCCCCCACCAACTGCTGCGGGTATGTTTATTTAAATTCTTTGTGTTGTGTCCCTGTGTTTTGATGCTATCAAAATTTAGAGTCATGTATACTCTTCATGTGGATAGTCAATGTGTTTTGTTGATGTAGAATCATCCATGGAGCTATAATGATTTTGTGTGTAGTTTCCTTCTAAATTGCACAAAGAACAGATTGACAGTTGCACATAGAACAGGCTGAAAGCCAGTTATTTTCTCAAGAATTGAAGAAAAGTCAACGTGATAATGTAGTCAACGCACAATCAATGGAGCTAAGATAGTGGTCAACCCAAGTCTGTGCAGTCAAAGTCTTAATTCTTTAGAAATGATGAACAAATCTATTAAGATTCATACAAGGAAAGGCAGGAAGATAAGGCAGACAAATGACTCATTAGTGGTGACAAATAGGCAGGTAAGGCTGACAAATAGCTCTCTACGGATGAAAAATAGGTTGTAGCACTGAATATGTGTGAAGTGTTGATGCTACATGAAGGGGAAGTCCACTTGTGTTTACCCGTCAGCAAAAGAAGCTAAGGATGACAAATGCACACATAAGGCTGACAAATAGACTGCTATGGGTGACATATACCCTCTTAAGGGTGAAAAATAGGTCTCAACGGAGACATTAGCTTAAGTGCTTAAGTGTTCGACGTATGTTCTATGCAAACTCTTGTTAACATATTGTTCATTCTGTTTTAAAATTTGGTAGCGCCAGATTTTTTATTTTGATTTGAGCATAGTTTTTAATCAAGGGATATATTCACCCCCCCTATATATCCTATCCTTCCACACATTACATAGATAAATGAGTAGTGAATATGCACTTTATTTTACTCACGGTATTTTATGTCTCCACACCAGGTACATAGAGTGCACCGCCCACACCAACAACTGTGGGTATGTTTATTTAAATTCTTAGAGAAATGAGTAGTGATTATGCACTTTATTTTGCTCACGATATTTTATGTTTACAGGTTTAAGTGCCTCTACATCAGGTCTACATAGTACACCGGTTCCATCACATTCTATTGCTATGTTTATTTAAATTCTTAGTTAAATGATACAAATTCTATATGTTTACTGGCTGAAATTTCTTTTCAATAATAAGCTAAATTCGGATTAACTACTTCTATTTTACTTGTAACAGGTACGTCGGGCACACCACCTGCGATAGTTGGCTCGTCCGCTCACCCAGGCACACAAGAGGCAAACAATGCTGTTAGCCATCACGAGGGCGAGCATGTGGTGTTGCAAGAGGGACGCAAGTCATGTTGGGTCTATGAGTAAATATTTAAACTCATGAATTATGTTCGTTATCTATTCATCAACTATATATATAATTGTTGGCTATCATTTTAACAATTGTAATTGTAGGGATAAAGTTGAGCCCAGCAACGCTTCTCGTTTTATTACCAACATTATTGAGCGACATGTGACCGGCCCATATAAGTCATTTTGAAAGTTTCCTCAAGATATCCGCAATCGATTGTATGACGAGTTCCTGGTATACAATTTAATCTTTTAAATTACATATTTCCCAAATCTGCAATTTCAATTGACTAACTTATAAAATTTGAATTCTTGACTGCAAGGATATCATTTTGTGAGGCGAGCTGACGTCGGACAAGCTCGACGTGCATGGGAGGCCACAACAACTGTAAATTATAAGCATCAATTACACAACTGTCGGGACCGTGCCAAGGCTCTAGTCGGGGGGAGCAAGGACCGTGGCCTTTGGAAGGCACACAACCCCGCATGGATGAGGAGGGAGCACTGGGAGGACCTCTATGATAGATGGGCCGAGCCTAATTGGATTCCCAAATCTACAAAAGCCAAAGCCGCACGTGCATTACATCCAGACGTGCATCTCCATACTTCTAGATTTGTTTAGAAGGAGAGGTTGGTAAGTAATCATCTTAATTTTATTATATTTTATTTCTTATATGTCCCTATTTATTCTCTATGACATGTATAAAAAGAAAAGAAGAGGGGTGGTACGGTCTCGTACCACGATTTATTTGCTACAGCTCACCAAAAGAAGGGGACGGATCAATATGTGAGCGAGAGAGCACGCTCGGTAGTGGTAAGATTATATACATACATATGTCTTTTCTATTTCTATTTTTAAATATGATTGATTAATATGACATTTACAATATGTTTTATTCAATTTGTAGGAGTCATATGACAGGCATATGACTGAAAAGTATGGGGACGAGGAGACGCAGCGACCGCAACTAGATCCTGAGGCATGGGTAGCAGCAGCCGGCCCACCGAAGAAAGGACGAGTATACGATTTTGGGTAGAGCTTGGACACCAGCCCGATTCTAGCATCTTGTCCGGGCACAGCTTCGTCCTACCCCGGTAGCAGTTCCTTCTCTACTCTCTCCATTGGCACTTCTACGAGCCAGATTACATCCATCGTCGAACATCGGTAGACTGCATCGAGGAACACATGGAGGCGCGCTTTACTCGGGTGGTTGCTACCCTCCTAGCCCAGGAGGGGATTTTGACTCAGGGAGCACCCTCGAGCACACCACAGCCCTCTCATGTGAGTATTTGATTTAATTTTTAATTTCATAGACTTTTGAGTTATAATAGAGGAGTATCTGTGATACCAATGTTGTGTGCTCTATAGGCAAAGTCGGAAGCAAGTATATGAATATGTGTGCGCAGCAGGATCTAGAGTGGGGGTGAATAGATCCTATAAAAATTTTAACCCCAATTTTTAAGCGTAAGATAATTTAACACTCAGCTATCAAACCATGAGCTCAGATGATATCTGTGAGAACAATATAAATGATAGTGACAAGAATGCACTAACTAAGAGAATGCTATCTCAAAGAATCCACTCAGATCAGACAGTTCTAACAGAATGCAAAACAACCACTTAGCATATAGGGAAGATCAGTTCATACGCAAACCTGTGAATGGAGGAAGATGATAAGGGCCAATCGCACCAATGCAAATCATGACACAAAGAATTTTTAGGTGATTCGATCTGCCACGCAGATCTACGTCCACCCCATACTTAAACCTGAGTGTGGCTTCCCCTTGCAACAGCAATAACCGCAGACTCAGTCTGCAAACAAACGCTAACTTACAGCTTAACATATAAGAACACTCGTCTCTCTTCTTCTGATCAAATTAGAAGGAACCGTGAGTAACACCCAGTTACCGACAACCAGAGGACCAGTCCTCTCTTCAACTGAAACACAGAGGAAACCCCGTGAGAAACACCAAGTTACTCACAACCTGGAGATCAAGATCTCCCTTCCTCTGATACCACAGAGGGGATGACGGAGGAAACACCTCCACACACTCTGGTTACCTAGAGCAACACACTGATAGTACCTGTGAGCAAACACCTTGAGTGCATCAGGCACTGCAAGGCAAGTAACATAAACCGAACTAAAACGAGAAAGAACAAAACAAAAGGTAAAATGTCGAGCACAATCGACACAGTGCTCATAGATATGTATGCAAGCCATGGCTCCATAAGTCATCCAAACAGCCATAGCAGAATGTTGTATGATTGGAGTGCAGCTTCAACTAAACCCAACAAGAACATGGTGCCATGTTCTATGATTTCACCATTGAAGGCCAGGAGAACTGAAGTCCAAGTCAATTTCTTGACTTTAAACAAGGATCATCAGGGTCGTTTGATGCTCAATGATTCTCCAGAATCATCATGGGGAAGCTGGGAACCTCATGGACAATAATTCTATTCAACCAGTTTGATCATTCTTTAAATGTCATAGCCATGAGCCACTTTACATCACTGAACATCCATTTGACACTGTTATATAGCCATTTGTCTACTGTGTCCACCTATTTTTCACCCTTAATCTGCAGCTAAAAAGTCTTCTTTCATTCTGTGACTTCTTCTGTTAGAAGTCGACTTGTAAGCCCTTCCGAGTCACTCCCCTTCTTGGTTTTCAGTTGTTTCACACATGTTGCCTATTATTCACCTTTGCACTACTATTTGTCACCTTTGTTACCTATTATTCACCTGGTCCACTATTTGTTACCCTTAAGATAGTGTATGTCACCCGTAATGCACATTTGTCAGCCTTAAGGGATATTTTTCACCCATATTTTTCAGCGGGTACAAAGTCTATCTTAAGGTGTTATATCAACTTGTTTCTTCAGCGATTGGAGGCTTCTTCTGCAGAGTTGCTTCTACGGCTGCTGTGGCACTGCCATGCTTATGCTTAATTGAATTCTTCAGATATTACAGTTTTTCAAACATACATTCTTCAAGCATACAGACATAACAGTTCAAGCATTCATAGCATTGACATTACAACTCTTCAAGCCTTCATATGAAAATGGTGTTCAAGGCATTAGCAAACATATGGACATTAGCCAACACACATCAAATTCATGATATCAAAAACCATCATCATAATATGATTCATAGTGTTAGACATCATCAAAACCACATGGCACAACAATAACATTACTACTTAGTTCAAAGAATTCAGCTTTGAGAGTCAAAGAAATCATCTTCATCATATCTACTTTCGAATTTAGAAAATCAAAAAGATATTTAACAAGATTTTAATTTAAATCTATTTATTATAAATTTTTTATGATGTAGGATCCTCCTGCAGCTGGTGATGGTGGAGATGCTACGAATGACGAATGAGGATGATGTAGCGGATATCTCTTGATTGTTTTTAATGATATTGTGAAACAATGACACATTTCAATTAATGTAATTGTAACTATTTTTATTCATTGAGTTATGTGTTGTGGACGTTCTTTATTGTAATGTTCGATGTATTTTATCCTATTGTGTGTTGTATATGTTGTTTATTACGTGTTTTATGTTGAGTTGTGTAGATTGTGGTGTATAATTGTAGCTTTAAACAGGGTTTTAAGATTTCAAAATATATATAAAAAATTGTGGACAAAGTTTTCGATAGAATTTTGACCAACTAACATTAACGACGTAATTATATAAATAAAAAAACATGTTTTTATTCATTCATGACCCACTTATTTCTGACGTATTAATTTTTCGGCGCAAATACATCGAAAGGTTCAGACGCATTTTCGACCAACTAAAAGTTCATCGAATCTAATTTGAGCCACATGAGTTCCGACGTATTAATTATCTGTCTCAAATACGTCGAACATTAACGACATATTTTCGACACAAGGTAGGTTCGTCGGAACTAATTTGATCCAGATTAGTTCCGACGTATTAATTGTCCATCTCAAATACGTCTAAATTTAACGACGTATTTTCGACACATTAACAGTTCGTTGGAACTAATTTCACCCACATGTTTCAAACGTATTAATTATCCGATTGAAATACGTCAAAAATTAATGACATATTTCCGACCAAATTGACATTTGTTAGAACTAATTTAACCCAAAGGTTTACGACGACATAATGTTTCTGTCGTAAATACGTCGGTAATTTCCGGCTCGTCGGACATATTATGGCCCATTGTTTTCCGACAGAATAAGTTTTAGTCAGAAATATGTTAAAAAATTTAGACGTATTTTCAACTAAATTATGTTCCATCGTAAATATTAATTAATTTTAATATTATTAATTACCAACATTAATAGACACGATAATTTCGACGATATAGTTTCGTCGATAATTTCGAACGAATTGGCGACGCTATTATATTACGTCAGAAATTTGTGACGTATGCGTTCCGACGTCCATATTCCGTCGCAAATACGTCCGAAATCCGTCGAAAATTTACTTTGCGATGTATTTCCGACGTATTTGCGACAGAATATGGATGTCGGAATAACCTGTTTTCCTTGTAGTAAAAGATGCGTGGGACAATAGCCACGGGGGACAAAAGACACGTGTGGGACAACACCCACACGGAGGGACGACAACGATACGAGAGACGACAACAACATAACAAATACGCTCTTCAACCAAAGGCCAAGATCAGATGAAGTAGATATGCCAGGTTCATAATCATGAGGCATAGCCCTCTCATGGAGACATGATAAAGTGAAGCGAGATAAGCAAAAGCTGAGAAGGACATAAACTTCAGAAAGACCGAGGGAGTAGATTGAAGAAGAGAGGAACATATCAAAAAATGTGGACAGGAGACAAAACGAAAGATTAAGAGCAAGGAAACTCGAATGCCTGCAACCTGCACACTTAACAAACAGATCATATCCATTCCCAAAATAAATAGATAGAAAGGAACAAAAGATAAATATTTTTGGATTTTTATTATTTTTGATTTTTTAGATTTTACAATATTTGATTTTTTTATTTTTGGAAATATCTATTTTTTTATTTTTGACAATATTTAATTTTTGTGATATTGATAATATCTATTTTTTTGGATTTTGGAATATGTGATTTTTTTTGATTTTGGAATATTTGATTTTTTTAGATTTTTGTACATATTTTTTTCTTTTTTTTAGATTTTTGACAAAGCAATCTGCAGCATACATTGATGGGCTCAAACCACTGGCTAGGGGTCATCATCCCCCCTCTTGTTAAAGACTACCCTTGAGTAGGACGTGCATTTGAGAGTGGCTCGCCACAACCAACCGCCGCTAAAGAACGGTGCCCCTACTAAGGTCATACTCGGGATACAATCTAGCCTAAAAGGAAAAAACAGAAGAAAGATTGGAGATAAGCTTTCATATAGGATGAGAGATATCAGGACTTGAATTCCTTCCTGAGCACTACCCCTCAATGATACAGTCTGTTACGTCGGGGCTTTGTGTCTTTGATTTTAAGACCCATATTTATCAGGCACGCATACGACCAGGCTCATGACGTCCCGCGGGGAACTGTACTGCCACTCTTGCCATGCCTTTGATTTCATAATTTTGAACATTGATTCTCATTTATTTATATATGATAGCCCTTATTGGCTAGATACAACATGAAAGCTCATTTTTCAAGGGTCAAGACTGCCCCTATTTGAGACCTCTCTCATATTAGGGAGCGCCTAGGTTGGGCATCTCATCCATCAATCTCTTGTCCCTGCATTCGACCGGGCAAAGAAAAGAAAAGACCTTCGTGCATACCCAAAGGATGGCCAAAGTAGCAACGATGTGCCTTAAAGGAGATTGGCTATAGCTCGTCGTGAAGTGTGTGAAAAACCCACGCAAAAGGACACCCTCAACGATCGGGGAAAAAAACTAGACTTCCAGTGCGGAGCTATTACCAGCCTAAGGTGCTGCAAAAGTGAACTCATTTAACTAGAGCATAACTAAACCAAGACTCTTAAAGCCACTCATACATGTTAAGGAACCACCATTATACGCAGAAATTAATAATGGAAGTGACAGCATATTCATGCACAATTTAAAAGATACCTTGCAAATCCATGGAGCGAAAACCAGCGTCGTGAAGCGATCTTCATCATCGAGCTTTGAGCAGTACGGGCTTTGTATTCCTTGCTTGACATGGTCAAGAATGGAGAGGATAACACGGCTTAAACATTCCTCTACACGGAGGAGCGGCAAACACCAAACTGGACGAAGGAGGATAAAAAGGAAGATAGACGAGGGCTAGAACTCCCTCACTAGGGCGCAGAGACCCTGATAACAAGGAACCATATACAGAATAAATAGAGATCAGCTGAGATCAAGGTGGGCTAAAACCTCGAAAACAACATGAAAAAGTGCAATGACCCTGAAAGGGTGAGACAGAAAGAATAGAAAAACAATTATGAGATTGTTGCAAAGGTGAAGGAGAATAATGATCATCTGACATGGTCGAAGAAGGAGAATGGCAATCATGCAATAGGGTCGGAGAAGGAGAATAAAGGACATCCAACAGGGTTAGAGAGGGATAATGATAGACATCCGACAGGGTCAGAGAAGGAGAATAGTGGTCATCTGACAGGGTCGGAGAAGAATTAGGAGCAGAATTTGCAAATTTCGGAGGAGAAGAATCAGAAGACGTCCTGAAATTGGGATGATAGGAGGACATAGGCCGAGGACTAGAATCGAAGGAATAAGGACAACCCGGAGGATCCAAATGGGAAGGAGAAGAATGGGGGTTCACGGACCCCGGAAGAGAGGAGAAAATCATAGAACCAAGATTAGGAGAAGTGTAGCACCCCAGAAATTTAAATATAAAATAAATAATAATCACTATACGATATTAGTCATATAACAATTATGAAAAATATAAATTGTAATAAGTGTAAAGTGGAAATAGTATAGGATGGGCCTTAATATACATTAGTGGGCTCAAATGGTTGCTAAAACAAATAATTCTTAAACCTATATATGGAGCCCAACTATAGATCTAAAACTAAATGGGCCTCGATAAAGATACGAAGAAATAAATTGAGTAAAGAGTCATAGGATCGAACTTGTCTCTGATATCCAAAAATAAGGTAGATAAATGAATACCATTTTAAGAAAATAAAGTTCCTATATAAGTTCTAACTTAGTTAGACTCCTAATTTAGTAAAGATATATATTGTAACCTAACCCAAATAAAAGTAAGCTAAATGGGCTTTACTAAGGATTTAAATGTTAAACTTATTAACTAGCTAAAACCCAACAGTATGGGCCTTAAATGAGATAGGAAACCGTAAGGGAGTAATGGGCTTGTAGACTTTAAACATGTATATGTATTAGGCTTTTTTATGTAGGTCTTAGTATATGAGCTTCTAGGGGTATAACATAAATACTATATACATTAGGGTCTTTGGGTTATGAACATAACCTCTTACGTCGAACAAGGCTTTGCATGAGAGGGAAGGTTTGAGTTAATCAAGGAAAGCGGCTGGAAGATATGATCGAACTAGGTTCAACTAGGATTCCAAGTTAATAATTTAGGACTCATAATTTGCGTAGGAATCAAATAGGATTCTAAAACCTATAAATAAGACCCACGGGGCGATGGTAGAGACATCGTTGTTGGTCGTGTTGTTGCTACGTCAACGTCCTGCTTAATGACCTCGTCTTCTCGTCTGCGTCTCCCGTACGGCTGCAGTAGCTATCACTACTGCCGTTGCTATACAAAGGAAACAAACAAGCTTCTTCTATCGACCACCTTCCTTCCTTCGCAGTTGCTATGATGCTGCTGTGTGCATCGTCGTTTTCTTCTGTCCTTCTTCTTCCTCTCGTTCTTCATCCGTAAAAGCAACAAAAGGTAGTCAATCTCCCAAGCAAAATCTCGTTAAAATTCATGCCAACCATACAAATCATTATGTAAGATAGTTCATATGGATTTTGTATGGTGATATGATACCGTGTCTGCATGTTTTGGTACTGGTTTATATCATTTCTGCATGTAAAATAATTAGTGACTATATCCTAGCCGTTATTTCAAGAATAAGCGCCTGTATGAACATGTGCTAATTAATCAGCGACAGTACAACTGTCGCTAATTCTTTTAGATAAATAATAATTACAGCATGTTCAAAATTCAATAACTATGGGACCATGTACCTAAAAATCATGTAATACATATTTCTGGAATCCCAGAAATTTCCTCTATTTTCCCATGTCTTTAGATTCCTAAAAATCTTATTGAATTGAAAGTAGAATTGTTCATCCCCTAATGAACAATGTCAAACGAAAGCATGAGCCTGCAAGCGCATTCACGTGATGCGTAGCAGCAGAAAATGTTAAAAAGAATGGATGACCAAAACCCAGTCGCCTATTATGAATGTGCGCCCGTGTGAGCAGGTGCTATTTCTTGAAATATATATATATATATATAAGGAAATGTTTTTTGAATTAACGACTATTCATGTGTCGCATATTAGAGAACCTACGCCTCTTTGACAAGGCGCTATTCCTGTATTTTCTGAAAATGAACATATGCACAAAAATAAATAAAATGATTGACGCCTTATCTCAAGGCGCAAATTAACGATACTTCACCTCTCCGAAGAGTCGCATATTTCTGGTATTTTACTTATTATTCTGGAATTTCATGAATGCACATCTGGGCAGTGGACGCTAATTTAAATAGCGACCACTACTAGGGTGTAATTTTCCTGCGACTATTTTCCACTCGTGTTTGATCCATTGACCATCGGATCTTGGCACCACTGTCTCATATCCGAGACTTGGTCCCTATTTTAGTTTCTATCGTTTACACACTAACTCTCGGTGATGATTGGACCCTCCGCGGGATATTCCGTCCTTCGGACCGGTACTTTTTTCATTGGGACCTCCATAAGCCTCTGCTAGCCTTGGATTCCCTCAAGACAGTCGAGCTAGTTGTACCATAAAAACCCTGGAACCTTGTTTGTCATGTCACTCTGAAGAAACATGACGCCCGGCCCTCATAGAACGTTGTTCTGGCGATTCTGTGGGTGACTTGTCTCTGCCTGAAGGAGTGACCATTCCAGTGGGCGCCAATTGAATGAGCGACCGTCTGGATGGGCGTTATTTCCTCAAGCTTTTCTTGTTATGTCTATAATGAGCGACCAGGTGTTGATGTTTTTGTGCGATTGATTGGGTGTTAATTTGTGTGTTGGCGATGCGTGTGGATGAATATGAGAGATGTGGAATATGTGTGAGCAAGTGGTGCACTAAGTCAAGCAATCAACATGAAATTGGTGAGCATGTCATCTCAGAAATGAAGAAGGAAAATAAAAACACACGCCGTGGGTGTGGAGCAAGGGAGTAAAAGAAAAACACACACCGCAGGTGTGGAGCAACTAAGAATAAAAGAGAAAGCAAGCAAGATGATGAACAATGCTCAAATAAAGGAAAGTGTGCTCGCCACCAAGGTAAATAACACAGTAAAACTACACTACGTACCTTGGAAAGAGCCGAGTGAAGTCACCCACCCACGGGAGGGAGAAAACAAGGCACTGTTGAAGGAAAATGGTCTTCCAGACGACCGCAAGGGCACCCAGAAAAGCAACGTGAAACTTTGAATCTCCATCCCTCTTGGCTAGCCAGAAGAGCTGGGCCTCGTGCAATGAGTCCTGTAAACCTGCAGAAGAATGTGGACACAAAGAAAAATAACCCAATAAGCCCTTGGACTAGTGCAGTATCTATAATGCATTTAAACTAGAGTGCATAAAGGAAGGGTGAATACCTGGGGGTTGGGGGTTTTTTAACCCCTGTGGGTTGTGGAAAAGAGTAGGAGGATGTTTAAAAACGTGATGTAAGTGCAAAGAATGTGAAAGAGGATGAGGGAATATGCTATGATGATGCAAAGGGGAAAGGGGAAAACTAAGAGAAAAGACTAAAACTAAACCAATGGAACATAATACTCCCTGGACCAGAAGCCTTAAGGACGTATAAAAGACTTCTCCCTGATTGGTACTCGCTCCAGAACACAGCAGCACTTCGTGGCAAACTTCAAAAAATCTCCTCCTCAAGCCATGAAGTCAAGGGTTCTATTTATAGACCCTCAAACCCTAGGTTCGAGTTGGAGAGATAATGACACGAAAATAGGCCTGAACCTAGATAAATCTCGAAGATAATACTCTCAAGAGTCCATAGAAACAAACAAAAGATTCTGAGAGCCTTTATCTAGAGAGAAATCAACAAACCAATGACTTTTACTTGACCACGGCCGAAGAGAGAAGGAACAGACAGAGTAGGACTCTCTGTCTCCCCAAACGGTCTTGCGATAGACCGCAAGGCTCTGAAAAATGATCATCCGATAGACCGCATGGATCAGTCGTCCAGAAAGAGATAAGACCAAAGAAACCCAACAGGACACTCTATTGCCTAACGGTCTAGCAATGGACCGCCAATGCTTACCAAACGGTCATGCGATAGACCGCAAGACTAGTAGACATGGCAAAAGAGATAAAGGCCGATAAATCTACAAGTTAATCCACAAAAATATTCTTATTAGCCCTTATCTAGGCCCAATAAGCTGTAAATGTTGATAATTCAAAGGAACCAGGCCCAATCAGGGAGAATAACCCATAAAATAAGCTCAAAAAGTGGTGCGGACACCCGAGCAGTCGATCGGCACGACACGCCGAGCCACCGGTACCGCACGCGGAGCACGACACGAGCCACCACAGCATCCATCTGGCTCGGAGACAGCCTGGAGACTCCGCCTTGAGCTTCCCCATTTATTATATCCAGTTAGACTTTATGTGTGTTTAATTTGCATTTATTTCGTTACGTCCGGTTGGCCATTTTGAGTGTAATAGGGGCTTACGAGCATTTCGGACCCCGTGGGCCCCATAGGCCTCCCGGGCCCCACCCCATTGGGCCACCTCATCCCAGGGTCCCACGTGGGGCCAGTCAACATGCCACATGGGAGCATCTAGAAGGTGGACTTGTATTTGAACACATGGGGGACAATGGACTTAAAAAGCCCAAGGAGGCTACCTACCTCCCACCTACCATTTTCAACCTTCCACCACCCCCCCTCTCCTTGGTCCAAGGGCCGCCCCCCCCCCTTAATATTATATTGTATTTTGTGTGTGTGTCACATGCCATCCTAGCCCTTCATCCCCATCCCCTAGATCCAATGGCTATGGATGGATGTGAGATGTAGACTATTTAAGGTTGTAATTTCCCATTTTATGCAATTAATGCCATTTGAATCAAACTTAATGTTGGAGCAAGGCCTAGGCCGCCCCCTTCCTCTCTCCCTCCCCCCCTTGCAGCTGTGAAGGCTGCCTCTTGGTGGTGTGACTCCACCCTATCAGTTCCAGTCGCCGCCGCCGCCGCCACGAGCCGCCATCGCCACCGCCGGAGTTCTGTCCGCGCAGTACCACAGCAGCTTCTACGAAATTTCTGTCTCAGCCACGGCCTCAGATCGAGCTGGGAATTTTACTGGATGTTCCAAAGGTGTCCAGCACATCCTCAGAATTTTGGTTGGTCATAAAGATCTCATTTGGTATTTTTGTATTTTCGTCCAATCCCAGTTTCCAGATCTGTCTCCTATCTGTTTCCATTTCCACCCGCCCGGAGTTTTAAGTCTTAGGTCCACTTTTTGATTTTTGTTAGTTCGCCCAATTTTACTGGGCATTCTGTCCACTATCCCCTCTATCCCCAAATTTTCTTGAATTTTTGTGAGTCCATATTTTATTTTACAAAAATCGAGTTCTTCCCTAGCTACAGTACTTTCTGCCAGTTCCCAGATCTGACCACCAGACACTCTAAAAATCCTATCAAATCACCACCACCTCGGAATCCAATTCCAAAAATTGTCCCAGCTTCATGGTTTGATTATATACAAAGTTGAAGAAGAGCTTGAAGTCTGATTCCTACGGAAAGTAGGCAGTCAATGGTGGTTCTCAGACAAGTACCCTGTAAATCTGATGTCTCGGTTACTGTACAATAGGGATTTGTAAATTCATTAAAGTCTAGATCCGGCTAGATCCATCAGATCTCTCTGAGTCTAGATTGAAGCATTTGAAGAGAGCTTTCCAACGATAGCTCATGCGTCCCGATCTGACGTCGGGATCGACCGCAGCGGCTGTTTTCGCCGGAGCGCGCGCAGGGAAAACAGAACTGAAATCCGTGGGCAGCCATTCCACAACTTGAAGATCGGACCCGACCGGCCACCAATCGGTGTCTCCGGCCGACCGCCGTCCGTGGAGGCGCGCCACCAGGGGTCTCCATCATAGTGGCACTCACCTCCGCAGATCCGGAGGACAGCGCCATCCGTGGGCCCCACGGGCCCGCAGAACCCGCCGTTCGGGAAGTACGAAAACGCGGAGTTCGGCGCGTCGAGTCGACATCAAGATGCTGCCTGTCAACCTGATTTGCGTGATCCCCGGGGCCCACATGTGACCTTTTACCTCCCTGCGTGGAGTGGGTCGAATCCTTTTGTACTGCTGTGAGTTATGTTAACCGGGGGTCCGTAAGTCAGCCGGGGTGTCTTCGCCACGCCGGGTGCGTGGAGGTAAAGGTCTTAACTTCTTGGCGTTACATTACTTAGCTAGTATACGGTCTTAGGCCGCTGCCGAGAGTGTAGGTTCCTAGCCCGTGTGTCCATGTCACCGCTGTGAGCGTGAGAGTGACCCGTCCCGCGACTCGATCCGAGTCCGGAAGTGAGTCTGACTACCTTGAACTCTGCCGGTTCCTTAACCGCGCACGATCCACGTTTTCCCTCGCATGGGACGCCGAGTGAGCTTGTACTTCTGTTAGCGACGTTTTGCCACTAGGAGCTCGTAGTGTCGGGCTTAGTGTCTCCCTGGTGTGTATTGTTGGTCGCGTCTTCATCTAGAGTCCGAGGGTGGCACTGTATAGTGTCGTCTCCCGTGTCCGTCCCGCATCAGTTTGGTATCAGAGCAAGTCGAGTCTAGGGTAGTCGTTGCATAAGTCTCGCGTAGTCTAAGGTTACCCCACACACACCTTCACTCGGTATATCCAAAGGTGTTGTCCGACCGTTAGGCTTCGCCTACCGGGAAGACCACACACTTGCGCGAGTGACCTTCGGGTCGATTACCTCCGCCGCGTACCGAGTCTTGGCCGTGTCTAGGGTGTAGTCGAGTCTCATTCTTTTCAAAAAAAAAAAAAAAAAAGGTGTTTTAAATTGCATTCTTTCAAAATACCAAAAAAGGAGTGTTTTCAAATTGTAATTAGGTCTAAGTGTATCATTTAGTGTGTTTGCATTAGTCGGTCGTTGTCACCTAGTCCGTACGTCTTTGTATGCCCACCCGTCGAGGCACCCAATACTCGCCACCACCACCTATGGCGGACTCCCGAGCCCGTAGTTCCGATGAGTCTTCCACGGCCGAGATGTTCCGGGCCATCATGGATCGTTTAGACACGCGTATGGATGGTCTTAGTACGCGTATGGATGGCATAGGGACGCGTCTAGAAGGGAGGATGAAGGTCCTCGAGGATCGGGCCGGGGTTTCGGAGCAGTCCATTCAAGGCCTTGTTGGGAGGATTGCCGTCCTAGAGAGGGGCCCAGTAGCGGCGCAACCCGCGCCGACGAACGGCCAACAAGAGCCGGTGCAGCAACCCGCTGTGCCAAGGGCTCAGGTAGAGGATGTCGGGAAGCAACAGGCGCCTATAGTGGATGATTATGCCTCCGACAATGATCACGGGGATAACGGTCGTCGTCATCAATGACGGAATCGTGATGACGAGGATGACGACCGCATTCTTAGGGGTGTGCGTGCGGACCCTCCCACTTTTAGCGGGTCCTTGGACCCTAGGGTGTATCTAGATTGGGAGGCCGGTATGGACCGGTACTTCGAGTGGTTTGAGATGACGGACCACCGAAGAGTCCGATATGCGAAGATGAAGCTGCAAGGGCAGGCCCAAACTTATTGGATCAATGTGGAGAGCCTGCTCAACCAGCGACGTCAACCCCAAATCGGTACCTGGGATGATATGAAACTCAAATTGAGGGAGAAGTACCTTCCTACCTCATATCGCCAACGTCTTATAGACAAGTGGCAAAGCATCTCCCAAGGGAACCGATCCGTGACCGAGTACACCGCCGAGTTCGATGAGTATTATTTGCGGTGCGGGGTCACGGAAGAGAGCACCATGATGATATCCCGCTTTCGGAGAGGTTTGCGGCCTAATTATCAATATGAACTCTTTCGCCGCAATGCCACCACTTTGGAGCAGGCATATCAGATTGCTCTCGAATTGGAGCAGTTCGAGGCCGAGTTCGAGTCACCCCATCAGTTGGGCTCCTTTCCCCTTCGTAGTGTCGAGTCCCGTGGCTCATCTGGCACATATCCTAGGGCCCCCATGGCTCGACCTCAGGAGCCCGCTCGCCACGATCCCTTTGCTTCTAGGCCTCGCCCTCCACCCCCGAGGGACCTTCCTCGTCCCCAGCATCTTACGGCCCCACCCATAGCCCGTCCCCCGGCACCCGCACCACCCGCACGTCCTTTGTTGCCTACGCCTCCTATCCGTCGGGAGGATAAAGGTAAAGGACCTATGATTGGGGAGCCTAGTGGATCACGGCAGTAGTGTTATCGCTGCAATGGGTTTGGCCATTTCGCCAACCAGTGTCCCACCCGCCCATCTCTTCACATTGGGGACACACAGGCCGATGATACCACCCCTGTGGGACTAGAGTTAGTCAGCTATGAGGCAGATGAAGAGCTAGCTGACGAGTACTATGAGATGGGAGGTGAGGCCCAGGATGCCCAGCAGTTAGACGATACCCATGTGGGGGTCGTCAGATGTATCCTCACCCAGCCACAGGTCAGTGATGACTGGCGTCAGACCACTATCCTTCATGTATTCTGTAGGCTGGGAAAGCAGATTTGCAAGGTGGTCATCGATAGCGGGAGTTGCATCAATGCAATCTCCACGAGCGCTGTCACTCGTCTTGGTCTCACACCCGTAGACCATCCTTGTCCCTATCAGGTATCATGGGTAGATACCACTTCCATTTCGGTCAGGCTGTGGAGCTTGGTCCCGCTGCAGCTCCACTCCTACCGTGACGAGATCTGGTGTGATGTTCTCCCCATGGAAGTGGGAAGTATCATTCTTGGTAGGCCGTGGTTATTCGACCGAGATGCTACACTCCATGGTCGGTCGAACACCTGTACCTTCGACCACGATGGTCAGCGGGTCACCCTCCAACCCGTTTGGCCCAGGAGCCCATCGGTCCGGGGTCCTACTGGCCCTAGTACTCCAAAGCCCTCCGTACCCGGGCCCAGTACCCCATCCCCCGCTCGGACTATGACCGTTACCTCTGGCCCAGGAGAGCCCTCGACCAGGAGATTGATGATGATTAGCTCCCGGGAAATGGAGCAGGAGCTTAGTCAGGGCTGTCCGGTGTTTGCCATTACGGTCCGAGAGGTGGAGCGGGACTCCGAGGGTGAGCTCCCACCCGAGGTTGTTCCCATTCTGCAGGAGTATGCTGATGTATTCCCCGATGAGCTTCCCGAGGGACTCCCACCTATGCGGGATATTCAGCATGCCATCGACCTTGTTCCGGGCTCTTCTTTGCCCAATCTTCCTCATTATCGCATGAGTCCCACGGAGCATGCCGAGCTTAAACGGCAGGTCGATGAGTTAGTGCAGAGAGGATCTGTTCGGGACAGCATGAGTCCATGTGCTGTACCCGCGTTACTCGCCCCGAAGAAGGATGGCACGTGGAGAATGTGCATTGATAGTCGTGCCATCAACAAAATCACCGTGAAGTACAAGTTCCCTATTCCCCGCCTGGATGACATGCTAGACATGATGGCAGGTGCCACTATCTTTTCAAAGATCGATCTTAAGAGTGGCTACCATCAGGTGAGGATTAGGCCAGGTGATGAGTGCAAGACCGCATTTAAGACCAAGGACGGTCTATATGAGTGGTTGGTCATGCCTTTTGGTTTGACCAATGCCCCTAGCACATTCATGCGACTCATGACACAGGTCCTTCGACCTTTCATTGGAGTCTTTGTAGTGGTGTACTTTGACGACATCCTTATCTATAGTCGCACCACGGGGGACCACTTAGACCACCTTCGGCAGGTCTGTCTTCTTCTCAGGCGAGAGCAGCTTTATGCAAACCCACAGAAGTGTGCCTTCATGACACCTCAGCTTACCTTCTTGGGTTTTATTGTGTCTAGTACTGGGGTCTCCGCCGATCCGGAGAAGGTCCGGGCCATTGTTGAGTGGCCGGAACCCCGTACGATTCATGACGTCCGCAGCTTTCATGGTCTTGCGACGTTCTATCGTCGCTTTATCCGCGGATTTAGTTCCGTCACTGCCCCGATCATGGATTGCATCCGTAAGGGCACATTTGTATGGACGAAGGCCGCATCTGCTGCCTTCAGGGACATCAAGGAGCGCATGACCCAGACACCTATCCTTTGACTGCCTGATTTCTCGAAGGTGTTTGAGGTCTGTTGTGATGCGTCGGGTGTTGGGATAGGAGGAGTTTTGAGTCAGGAATCCCACCCGATCGCATATTTCAGCGAGAAGCTGAATGACACGAAACTGCGATATTCCACATATGATAAAGAGTTTTACGCAGTTGTTCAGGCTCTTAGGCATTGGAGGCATTACCTATTACATCAGGAGTTTGTCTTATACTCTGATCATGAGGCTTTGAGGTACCTCCATTCCCAAAAGAAGCTGAATTCGCGTCATAGTCGTTGGGTTGAGTATCTACAGCAGTTCACCTTTGTGCTAAAACATAAGGCTGGAGTGGAGAACAAGGTGGCCGATGCCTTGAGTCGGTGAGCATGTCTTCTTACCACCATGAGTGCCGAGGTCATAGGGCTAGAGAAGATGAAAGAGGCCTATGTTGATTGTCCTGACTTCGGTTAGATTTTTACTACTCTCCAGGCCGGGCCCTCGAGAGACCTTGATGAGTATGTGCTTCAGGAGGGTTACCTCTTTCGAGGTAGCAGGCTATGTGTTCCCCGAACTTCGGTTCGAGATTTCTTAGTGTGGGAACTACATGCGGGAGGTCTAGCCGGCCACTTTGGTCGGAACAAGACTATTGAGGCAGTGGAGCATCGTTTTTATTGGCCGAGCTTGAAGCGCGATGTTGCTAACATCGTGGCTCAGTGCCGTACTTGTGCTACGGCCAAGATGAAGAAGCAAAGTTCGGGTCTTTATACGCCTCTCCCCGTGCCTGATGCCCCGTGGCAGGATGTTAGTATGGATTTTGTTTTGGGATTGCCACGTACCTCTCGGAAGCATGACTCGGTCTATGTGGTGGTTGACCGTTTCTCGAAGATGGCCCTCTTTATCCCCTGCTCGAAGACTTCGGATGCTTCTAGGGTAGCCCGCCTATTCCTTACTCATGTGGTGTGCAAGTTCGGGTTGCCTCGCACTATAGTGTCTGACCGTGATGTTAGGTTCACTTCCTATTTTTGGAAGACACTATGGCATATGATGGGTACGCACCTCAAGTTTTCCACTGCATACCATCCCCAGACAGATGGTCAGACCGAGGTGGTCAATAGGGGTCTGGGTGATCTTTTGAGATGTCTTGTTAGGGACCGCATTGGGGATTGGGATCTCATTCTACCTATGGCTGAGTTTGCATATAATGATTCGGTGAATATGTCTACTGGCATGAGTCCATTTGAGATTGTCACAGGTCGTAGGCCTAGGAAACCCGTTGACCTTGTCCCCATGCCTGTCCATGCTAGAGTGTCGGAGTCGGCCGAGTCGTTTGCTAGGCATGTTAGGAGTTTGCATGACGACATCCGTCGTCACATTGAGGCCAGCAATGCACGGTACAAGGAGTTAGCCGATGCCCACCGACACCACCGAGAGTTCCAGGAGGGCGAATACGTCATGATCAGGGTAAGACCTGAACGGTTTCCCTCTGGAACCGTTAAGAAGTTGCAAGCTCGCGGAGCCGGTCCCTTTAGAGTGTTGAAACGCGTTGGATCCAATGCGTATGTTGTGGACCTGCCCGAGGAATATGGTATAAGCTCTACCTTCAATGTATCGGATCTTGTTGCATATAGGGACCCAGCGGTGATCCCTAGTGAGCCTTTTGAGCCATCTCCTCCCCTTGAGAGTGATCCCACACCTGAGTGTCCACTTCCACCTCCAGCCCCTTTTTCACGGCAGCGTGAGCATATAGATCGTATACTGGACGAGCAGGTGACAGTTACCAGGAGTGGATCTTACCCGCGCTACATAGTGCGATGGAGAGGACGGCCCACTACTGAGGACACTTGGATCACACATGGCGAGTTGCAGCGGATCGATCCGGACCTTTTGGAGCGATACAGGAGCGATGCAGACCCTTACTCGACAGGGTCGAGTTTCTCCCACCCGGGGAGAATTGGTGCGGACACCCGAGCAGTCGATCGGCACGACACGCCGAGCCACCGGTACCGCACGCGGAGCACGACACTAGCCACCACAGCATCCATCTGGCTCGGAGACAGCCTGGAGACTCCGCCTTGAGCTTCCCCATTTATTATATCCAGTTAGACTTTATGTGTGTTTAATTTGCATTTATTTCGTTACGTCCGGTTGGCCATTTTGAGTGTAATAGGGGCTTACGAGCATTTCGGACCCCGTGGGAGCCACAGGCCTCCCGGGCCCCACCCCATTGGGCCACCTCATCCCAGGGTCCCACGTGGGGCCAGTCAACATGCCACGTGGGAGCATCTAGAAGGTGGACTTGTATTTGAACACATGGGGGACAATGGACATAAAAAGTCCAAGGAGGCTACCTACCTCCCACCTACCATTTTCAACCTTCCACCACCCCCCCTCTCCTTGGTCCAAGGGCCGCCCCCCCCCCTTTAATATTATATTGTATTTTGTGTGTGTGTCACATGCCATCCTAGCCCTTCATCCCCATCCCCTAGATCCAATGGCTATGGATGGATGTGAGATGTAGACTATTTAAGGTTGTAATTTCCCATTTTATGCAATTAATGCCATTTGAATCAAACTTAATGTTGGAGCAAGGCCTAGGCCGCCCCCTTCCTCTCTCCCTCTCCCCCTTGCAGCTGTGAAGGCTGCCTCTTGGTGGTGGACTCCACCCTATCAGTTCCGGTCGCCGCCGCCGCCGCCACGAGCCGCCATCGCCACCGCCGGAGTTCTGTCCGCGCAGTACCACAGCAGCTTCTACGAAATTTCAGTCTCAGCCACGGCCTCAGATCGAGCTGGGAATTTTACTGGATGTTCCAGAGGTGTCCAGCACGTCCTCAGAATTTTGGTTGGTCATAAAGATCTCATTTGGTATTTTTGTATTTTCGTCCAATCCCAGTTTCCAGATCTGTCTCCTATCTGTTTCCATTTCCACCCGCCCGGAGTTTTAAGTCTTAGGTCCACTTTTTGATTTTTGTTAGTTAGCCCAAATTTACTGGGCATTCTGTCCACTATCCCCTCTATCCCCAAATTTTCTTGAATTTTTGTGAGTCCATCTTATATTTTACAAAAATCGAGTTCTTCCCTAGCTACAGTACTTTCTGCCAGTTCCCAGATCTGACCACCAGACACTCTAAAAATCCTATCAAATCACCACCACCTCGGAATCCAATTCCAAAAATTGTCCCAGCTTCATGGTTTGATTATCTACAAATTTTAAGAAGAGCTTGAAGTCTGATTCCTACGGCAAGTAGGCGGTCAATGGTGGTTCTCAGACAAGTACCCTGTAAATCTGATGTCTCGGTTACTGTACAACAGGGATTTGTAAATTCATTAAAGTCTAGATCCGACTAGATCCATCAGATCTCTCTGAGTTTAGATTGAAGCATTTGAAGAGAGCTTTCCAACGATAGCTCATGCGTCCCGATCCGACGTCGGGATCGACCGCAGCGGCTGTTTTCGCCGGAGCGCGCGCAGGGAAAACAGAACTGAAATCCGTGGGCAGCCATTCCACAACTTGAAGATCGGACCCGACCGGCCACCAATCGGTGTCTCCGGCCGACCGCCGTCCGTGGAGGCGCGCCACCAGGGGCCTCCATCATAGTGGGACCCACCTCCGCAGATCCGGAGGACAGCGCCATCCGTGGGCCCCACGGGCCCGCAGAACCCGCCGTTCGGGAAGTACGAAAACGCGGAGTTCGGCGCGTCGAGTCGACATCAAGATGCTGCCTGTCAACCTGATTTGCGTGATCCCCGGGGCCCACATGTGACCTTTTACCTCCCTGCGTGGAGTGGGTCGAATCCTTTTGTACTGCTGTGAGTTATGTTAACCGGGGGTCCGTAAGTCAGCCGGGGTGTCTTCGCCACGCCGGGTGCGTGGAGGTAAAGGTCTTAACTTCTTGGCGTTACATTGCTTAGCTAGTATACGGTCTTAGGCCGCTGCCGAGAGTGTAGGTTCCTAGCCCGTGTGTCCATGTCACCGCTGTGAGCGTGAGAGTGACCCGTCCCGCGACTCGATCCGAGTCCGGAAGTGAGTCTGACTACCTTGAACTCTGCCGGTTCCTTAACCGCGCACGATCCACGTTTTCCCTCGCATGGGACGCCGAGTGAGCTTGTACTTCTGTTAGCGACGTTTTGCCACTAGGAGCTCATAGTGTCGGGCTTAGTGTCTCCCTGGTGTGTATTGTTGGTCGCGTCTTCATCTAGAGTCCGAGGGTGGCACTGTATAGTGTCGTCTCCCGTGTCCGTCCCGCATCAAAAAGTGACCAAAAATAACCCAATAAGCAGTGAACAACTCGGGACATCATAAAATAGATAAGGAGATGACCCAACTCATTGGTCATAAAACGGGTGTCAACAGATGTCTCTCCTTAACGTCCTCTTTGTAGGGGAGCGAGCGAAGGTGAAGCGAAAGTGAAATGGAACATGGAGATGAAGTGAAAATGTAGCAGAGTGGACTGAAAAGCGGGCGTTAAGGTAAACTGACACCCATCCTCAACCAACGAGTGATAGGATTCTTCCGGAAAACTTCAAACCAATCACGAGGAACGGCCAAACCGAATGACGCATGTCTTGAGGAACTCACAACTAAAGGAAATAAAAACACGACCAGCCTCCTCACTGGAACGCATAGCTGATAGGAGGTCGGAGCAAACAGAAAAGTAAAGAGACGAGCAACTAAACTCCAAACATGAATCCTCAGCTAACCAAACCGAGCAAACAGACCGAAGGAAACGTTCTAACTCAGAGTGGAATGATTCTCCTTACTCAAGACCATGGATACATAGTTATTCACCATTACTGAGACACCTTAGACAGATGAGGGCACATGAATGCTCAAAGATGCGTATGATGCATGCTGGGCGAAAATAAAAGAAATCATCAAACCAAATGCAAAGAAAGGATAAAAATAGCAAGATACTCGAGAATAGTATTACTAGACCGGACAAATCAGGGTCAAGACACTATCTACAACCACGGCGTGCAAGATAGAACCATCGTCCCCCAACTCTTCCAACCTAACGGC
Organism: Amorphophallus konjac; assembly: GCA_022559845.1. Classification (NCBI taxonomy): domain Eukaryota; kingdom Viridiplantae; phylum Streptophyta; class Magnoliopsida; order Alismatales; family Araceae; genus Amorphophallus; species Amorphophallus konjac. The sequence goes on along the minus strand of CM040122.1, from coordinate 171,097,410 downwards.
CTATCCAACGATTAAACATGTGCACCTAGATCATCATCATTTTTGTTAGAGGGGAACATCAGACCCCAGAACACATGAATGACCAGCCAGTTCTTGAGATAATATATCATAGATACCATATAGTAATGCATTTAAGGGACCAGAGATCGAGATACTCACCTGACTTACCTGCCTAGCGAGAAATGATGGCATGATGACGTTCAAGCTTTTGACAATATGAGAGGTTAGCCATAAATCAGTATATCCATATAATAAGCATTATGGCGTCAACAAGGCATGAACCACCAAGAACAAAAGCAGATATATCATTTCAAACCATCAATATGCTACACATAAAATGGTCTAACGATAGACTGCAAGAAAGATCCCTAACGGTCTAGTGATAGACCGCTTGGGCAAGGGCGGTTTACATTCTTCGATGAGGGTGACTCAAATGGTAAACGGTCTGAAGAAAGACCACCAAAGATGGCCTAACGGTCTAGCGATAGACCGCATAGCTCTGAGAGAATTCAAAAAAAAATATAGAAATGATCGTTCACTCTGCCATACGCTCAATCCATTTCAATCAAACACCCAACCCCACTCATACCCCGGCGACCAAAACCACCGGCGACCACCGTGACGAATACTCCCCCACTCCCTAAGATGTTGAAGAGGAGGGCTATTCGATGCTTTCAACAACAAATGGAAGAGGAAGAGGTGCCTCCAGCGGCGGCAAACCCACCAGAGGGGGAAGAAGGGTCGTCGGCCTATGTCGAGGTGGAAGAGGCTCTTGCGGCCATGGAAGACCCCGGAGATGCTACAGAGGAGGGTGAGGATGAACCTGTAGCCATGGAGGCACCAGAGGTAATGACCGGACGCCGGTCGTCCGAGGTAGGCCAACGGCTCAAAAACCCAAGTTTCAATTTTCTAGGCCATGCATGTGTATGAAATAGATTGGGAACGGGTCTGGGGACCCATTGAATTGATGTAGAGGCCTTTAAGGCCATTTTCATACCTTGGGGAAACGAGGCAAACAACGCCCATTTACTGAGAGCCTAGCGGTCCTTCCAACGATCGCTAGGAAACCAGGCGGTCTAGGGCACGGCTGTTAGGGAAGAAGAAAAAGTCCAGGGACGACCGTCTGGTAACCAGAGTTATTTTTTTTGTGTTTTTGTTTAAATGCAATGCAATGTATGAATTACAAACTACATGAACGACTGACCCTGATTATTTAAATAGATGCAGGGGAAGAGGCGGACCCGAATTTCCTAGATGCAGGTCCGAGTAGTATACTTGGCACTGCCGGACTACTAGAGAGATAGATTGGCAGCGATGGGCTTCGGAGAGCTTCTGAGCATTGATGTGATAAGGATCGATACCGCGGTGCTGTATGCACTGCATGAGAGGTGGGATCCGATCAGCCGGGCATTTCTATTCCCGTGGAGTCATATGATCCCGACGCTTGACGATGTAGCGAGGATCACCAGACTGAGAGCGCATGGAGCACCAGTGACAGGGACCACACATGCCGACTACCGAGATTTGGTGCGGGAGCTATTACATCTGGAGCTGATGTGGCCAGGACATCACTCATCGATGCTAGCACGAGCGACACTCCAGGAGAGCCTGGGGCTAAGGGGAGCTGCGATAGCTGTGGGAGAGCTATCTGAGGCGCACCTCGGGTGCTTGGCAGATAGAGCCCGGGAGAGAGTGGCCGTTGGACCGGGACCAGAGGGAGATGTCGTACTGCGTTCCTTCCTAATACTGTTGTTCGGGAAGTGTGGACGACAAAAAAATGACGATGACGATCATGGCGACATTCGCGTCTACACATTAGAGCGCGAGTCGAAGACAGAAATGCCGAATAAACCTCATGCCTCGCCCGATCAGGACGAGAACTCACTTGGTGGTCCGCTACCCGCTAAGGAAGCCCCCTAAGCAGAAGATACAGCTACAACGCTCCAACCGGCCACGCCGAGAGCTGAATCAGAGAAAAGTCAAGAACTCCGGCACAGTCTCGGCATGCACCGAAAGTCACGCAGAATCTAAGACCGAGTCCCTGAGGCTATAAACGGAATATTGCGGAGGCCATGCATTGCAACCAGAATGTTCTGGGAATGCCGACATTCATATAAACGGCCGCGACTTCGAAAAGAATCAATTTGAGGCTTAAAACAGCACGGAAGGGACTTAAACCGGCGCGCTCTAAACCGGCGCGCCCCCCCTCAACATCTTAATCCGGCGCACCCATAAACCGGCGCGCCCCCATTTCCCATTTGCCCTTGAGGTTGCCTTAATACGGCACACTACTATTCCCTTGGCTTTAAGCCTTTCCCCTCATCCTGATGCTAATCCGGCGCGCTCACCTCCCGCGCCGGTTTAACCCCATCCTATCCCGTCGGCATGACGATGCTCTGTTTTGCATCATTATGGCGTGCAGAGGACATTCAATGCCCATAACTCTGCTTCTACCTTCGTTCGACAGCATACAAGCAGTAGCAGCAAGGCAAGCTCCGGCAGATCTCTGAGCGTCCCATCCTCGGACGAGCAGTAGTGTACGGAACAAATGAACAGCGTCCAGCACAGCCGGTCAACTCCCGACTTCGTTGCGGACGAGGTGGAAATGGCAGGAAGGCTCCCAGGCTGGCTGATGTATATAAGGGGCAGCATTGTGAAGCCAGAAAGAACAGGAAGAGGGAGGTCAATAGAAGGGAACAGAAGAAAAGAGAAGAGGAAGGTTGAAGAAGGAGAGGAGAGAGATCTTCTCGAGAGCTCTCCAGCCTCCGAAGAGAAGAAGCTACAGCCATCCGTTCACGCCTGCAAGGTGAAGAAAGAGAGGGAGAGGGTGAGAGCAAGAGAGGGGAGAGAAGAGAGGGAGAGCTTGTGCTCTGTTCCTTCTTCTCCCCCGCCGATGTATCTTCTTCCCCCACCTCAACATTTAGCTTTTCTTTTATCTTCTCCGTTGTATTCTTCCTTCCCTTTCCCTTGAGGATGAATAAAAGGATGACTTTGTGAGCATGCACAGTATTCTATGGCTCTGATCCTTTCCCCCTTTTTCTTCCGTTTTATTTCTCTGGTTCTCTGAATCACCTGGGGTCCTCGGGAGCTTGCCCTTCTGTGGCATGGACTCTGAGGGAACCCGTTCGAAGGGTGAACAGTCATGGCCACCTGCGGCCTACATCTGTCCCGTTCCATGAAGTCATCGCCCATGAGTTGTGGGTTATTAGACCGCCATGAGGTCTAGATTCGAGGTGCACCCCGGAGTTATCCATTTGGTGTTCCTTATTATTCTCTGGCAACCCCCAGTCCAAGGGAGGTGCTGCCCAAATCTCGCCAGGATGAGCACACTCAAGAACAGACGAGCAGGATGAGTTCTCTGAGCATAATAACAGCTGAACAAGCCAAGGCCTCTGGGAGTAAGAACAACATATGTCTGAAGCCGTCTCTGAATCAAACTGAACAAGTTCCTGCATAATCCCTCTTAATAAGATATTCAATCCGCATGCTCGTTCGTCTTAATAAACGATCAGAAAGCTTTAACCACCTTCTCTATCAACTTAATCCATCAACTAAGTGAATAAACCAACCAAAATATCAATCTGCAAGTTGATGAAATGAGAAACAGAGCAAAAGAATCAAAAAGAGCAAAAATAAAACCTCGAAGATGCTTAATCCGGCGCCCCCCTAATCCGGCGTGGGTTAATCCGGCGCGCTACCCCCCCGCGCCGGTTTAACCCCACACTCAAAACCCATTTCATTTCCTTTGCCACTAGCCGGCGCGCTATACTGTTCATTGCCCTATTCCGACGCGCCCGTGGAACCTTTTCCTTCTTGCCATTAACCGGCGCGCTCCCCCTTGGCATCCATATTCCGGCGCCCCCCAACTTGCCACCTTAGCCGGCGCGCTCCCCCCTTGTGCTCCCTTATCCGGCGCCCTCCTTCGAAGCTCTTATCCGGCGTGCCTACCCTCTTGCCCACTTCGAACCCCGCGACCTGACCGCACAGGTCGAACCCCGCGACCTGACCGCGCAGGTCGATCCGCGTGTGAGGGCGCACGTTATTGAGCTCGGGCTACGCATTTAACAATTCACTCCTTCGGACTGGGTGCAAAGAGAAAATCAATGACACCTTATGGTATCGGACGTGGTTTACGGAACTTCCGACATGGCCATAATCCGAAATCATCTCCGGCCAACAGTCTATCAACTTGACCCATCCCTACCGGGATCCAATCCCGCATTCTCATTAAACTTGCCTTGTTCATGGCAAACTTTCTCGCGGTTTTGCTACCGTCTTTCATACTACAAACACGGACCTTCATCCGAACATGAAGTGGCCCATGAGTGGCCGACACAGTCTTAGCGTTCACGTCCCGATACGGGTTTCTAGCATAGTTCATCTTTCACTATCCTCCTGCATTATTAATATTCTCTGCAGGCCGTAGGGCCCTTATTCCCGGCAATCAATCAAGGGTGTTCCCCCATATGGGAGATGTAAATGACGTCGTGGCCTTTACGGCACGGCGGGTTTCGGTCCCGACACGAACTACACAATCGTCTGATTAGTCAGATCGAGCGTACCATGGGCTTCCATGAAGCCCGAATAAATCGTCACTTTGTGACTGGCACGCCCTCGCACTAAATAGAAGAATTAACACAGACCAACAAACGAACGGATCCTCCCCCCTCCGAATTTTAGTGCGTCCACAGGAAGTTACTATTTTCGACGAGGGCGGACGGAGTGAGCTACAGGCTCCTCCCATTACTGCGGGACCTGGATAGAGTTGAAGAGTATGCCTAGGGCGCTGCTGCATTGGCGTTTCTGTTCGACTCACTCAGCACCACTGACCGGCAGACGATGATGGGTGACTTCTCACCTCTGCTTCAGGTAAGAATGCTTGACTCTAAATGCTTATGTTCATGCTTATGATATGATTAAGATTTGCAGACATTTGACTAATGCCGGTATGGAGCTATCTGTACCTCCCTGGCCTAGGGCGGGGAAAGGAGGCACAGCCGGACTGGGTACCCATCACGATGCGATGGATGGCGGTTCGAGACACAAGGTCACTGCGATGCTTAGTGTGGGAGATCCAGGATGACATGGACATCTTCCCTTATGCATCGGTAAGCTTCTAGATTTAATCTTCTAAATGCACTTAAATGCTCTTATAAATGCTGACTTTGAATTAAATGCATGCTTTTCAGGTACGCTGGACACCATACCGTGATGAGGTTCACGAGGGACAGCCCTGGATGGAGGCAGCCCAGGCGTACGCGGGACAAGACGTGTGGCTACATTACATGAACATCATCGAGCCACTACACTTCCGCCTGATCATGAGGACCGGGGGCATCCACCAGCCATAGGTGGAGTTCCCGGCGAGCGACGACGAGCGTGTCGGACGGTCCTCGAAGGGCTTGAGCGGGGAGATCGACTGGGTGACCCGGGCGATCGACCAGGTGCGCGACTGGACGCGGAGAGGTCGGGTGGTACGAGCCCGAGCTAGCAGTGATGAGGCCTACCGGAGGGCCTATGCCAGGAGATACGGAGACCAAGTTTTTCACGGTGCCCGACGACTGGTACGACTCTCTAAACTTAAACTTTCTTAATTATTTCTAATGCACTGACACCTTGACTTGCTATATGCAGCTAGACCCCCAGGGACGGATAGCGGAGCTCCAGGGTCTCCTCCACTCTACCGTGCAGCAGAGGGATGAGTGCTAGCCCGCGCTAGAGCTTCGGGTGAGTTTCAAACCTTAGACTTTAATATGTAATGCTTATGCACTTGACAGACTAACTTCTACAATGCAGCCAGCCGAGGGAGCACAGCGGCAGGGACCAGATGCTCCATCCTCTTCTTCCCAACCTGCGGGAGGCCGAGTCGAGAGAGATGCCGACTTCGCACAGGTAGTTGCTGGGGCCGAGGAGGCCGAGGCCACTCTCATAGAGAGGGTAAGCAAACCAACCAATTTCCTTTGATTAAATGCCATGAAAGTGCAAATGACTGACCATGATGAATGCTTATGCAGACGAGGGAGTTGACTATAGCACTGGGTGAGGCAGAGTGCGCCCGAGCGGAGGCAGAGCGACTCCAAGTAGAGGCGGCTGAGGCGGCCAATCTCCGCGCAGAGGTGGAGCATCTTAGAGCTGGAGCGACAACGGCAACGGATTCTCAGCTAGAGGTGAGGGAGCTGAGAGTGGAGGTCCGGGCGCTGGAGAGGGCTCTCCAGCTAGTGAGCGGACGGTCTTCCCACAGCGTGTCACAGAGCGGCGCGCGTAGTGTACACCGGGACTACCTCACGGGCTCCTCCGGCCAGCGGAGGAATGAGGAGGACGAGCGGAGACGATGACACCGAGAGGAGGGGAGCACCTTCATGGCCCCGCCGACGAAGAGGCACGAGGGCACCGATGATAGCACGAGTCCAGGAGAGGGACCCGCTGGAGCATGAGTTGTACTTATGCACGCATGCACATGACCTTATGTTAATGAATATATGATCTTTTTTGTCTTTTTTGTTAAAAATACAAATGTGTGGATGTGAATTCTGACTCACTAACAACGACCTCTAGGACTAACAAAGGGAGCAGGAAAGAGAGAGGAAGAGAGAGGGAGAGAACAGATGATTAAAAATAATCAAAATAGGGAAAATAGGGGGAAACGGTCTTATGGAAGACAGCAAGGGGGGAAGAAACGGTCGGGCCATGACCGTTAGATGAGCGGGAGAGAAGGCGGTGGAGAAAATAGAAAACTATCGTATGACGACCGTCTGAGGGAGCCTAGCATTCGCTCGATAGACCGCAAGGGAGAAAACCTAGTTAAATCCAAGCGGGACTCTCCGTGAGAGTCCGGACCCGTGGCTTGAAGCACCTAATCCTTGTTCAGACTTATCCTAACTTAAATTGAAGCTAACTAGCCTCAATCTTAATGCATTAAGACCAGAATTAAAGCCATATAACTAGGAATAGACCCAGAAATCGCAGCTCTCAGAAATCTCTACTTTAAACCTTGAAATCTCTCTTAAAATCACCCAAATCATCATGAAGAGGAGTTTTGAAGTTAGCACCATGGGAGAGGTGGTCTATGCCGGGCCAAAGCTGGCTAGAAGAGAGCATGGGGAGCTGCAACGGTTGACTTCAATCCCCAAGCACCTGAGCACAAGCTCTTCAAGAGAGGTAAGTTCAAATTAAATTTAAAAAATCATGAATTTCATTAAACATCTTCTCATGGCATTTCTTCTCTTCTTTTCTTCTTCTTTTCTTCCTTTTCTTAGCTCCTTCCTGGCCCAAGATGCTACTCTAGCTTGAAGTGGGTGGATCCCATGATAAAAGAACTCCCTTTAGAGGTCCTCTCAATCTTAAGGGAATGGCACCTTCACCCTCTAGTAGTCATGTTGTGCCTCTGTGATTTTGATGATAGCAAACACTATAAGTCACCATGTGTTTGCATGAAAGATTGAATGAACGATTGAATGTTTATGCATCTGCTCTTGCTTGCTGTGCATTGCTTAAGTCAGTGCTGGTGAATAATTGTTGTATGCATCACGAGTTTGATGAGCATTTCATGGGTATGCTTGTGCATGCATCACACTGAAGAAGGTCAGTGCATTTTTTATCTCGGCGCAAACATTACATACTTGGGTTGGTGCATATAGACGATCGGTGCAATGTTTTGCCTCGGTGCAAACCTTGCCTCAGTGCATATTGTGTTCATGCTTACATTAAGGTCAGTACAACCCTGTTCATTCAGTAGAGCGTCCGTGCATGTTTCATCTTATGTGACTGAGCATAAGGTCGGTGCAACCTTTGTTGGTGCACGCTGGATAGGTCGGTGCAAGGCATCCTTTGCACGCACCCAAGTCGGTGCATTCTCTTGGCTGCTCATACACAAGGTCGGTGCAGAATTCCAATTTGTGTAGACTAAAGTCAGTGCATATCTTCGTCAGTGCATTGATCTATTCGCGTATTTGAGTCCGTGCTCTTAGCAATATTAAGTCGGTGCAAGATTTGGTTTCAGAGGATCAATGTCGGTGCAATGCATTTAGCACATCAGGTACGTTTGTGCAATATTTCTCATAGCATTCACTGAGTCGGTGCAACACTTGCACCAAGTAATTAGAGTCTGTACATCCCTCTAATACTTGCACACATGGAGTCCATGCAAGGCTGCTCACGACCCGAGCAGGTCTGTGCAATGCTTGCACATTGCATACACATAGCTAGTGCATCCGTTAGTCTTGTGCTGCAATTAATTCTGTGCACATCTGGCTTATTCACCTATTGACTCCGTGCAGTCCTGCTTAACTCTATACTATATGTATAACTGTCTCGAGCTGATATTTCTTTCTGACTATATGACAGGTATTTTTTTGAGAAGAATAAGAATGGCACGTGATCCGAGAGTGGAGGAGGTGCCAGGATCGTGACACGTGGAAAGCATTGAGCTAGGATGCTGCCACGTGGGCCAAGGCATTTGGGCGGGAATCGTGAAAAGCACACGCCCTACATCTGTTGCTCATATAAAAAGGAAGCCTCTCCTTCCTAAGAAAGCGATCGAAGCAGAAAAGATCTAGAGCTAGCGCGATCCAGAGAGGAAGAGGAAGAAGGAGAGAGAGAGCTTTTGAGAGCAGAGATCGAGAGAAGAAAAGAGAGAATAGCAGAGAGGGAAAAGAAGCAGAAGAAGAGGATGAAAGAAAGAGAGTGAAGAAAGAGCTCAAGGAGAAGAAGATAGAAGAATTTCCTGAAAGATTAGTTTCACTGGAATCTGGATCAAATCCCGGCCAGTCATCTCCATGAGAACCACATCTGTGTTGCTATCGTTTATAGCTTTCAGTTGCTGTGTTTCCTTTGTTCTTCTTGTTTTTCTTTTAAACCTTTATTCAAGCTGTTAGTCAGCGGAGCAAGCTGTGTTGCTCAGCGGTTGCAAAGGAGGATTCCTCTGGTCGGCTAAGCTGTATTGCCCAGCGGGTCAAGCTGTTAGGTAGCAGATGGCTAAGCTGTACTGCCCAGCGGAAGCAAGCTGTGATGCTCAGTGGTTGTAGGCAAGTTGTGAGGCCCAGCGGTTTAAGTTGTGTATCAGCGGAATCCACACTCAAGTTTGAGTGTGGGGTTGATGTAGGTTTACAGTCTGAACCACCTAAAAATATCTTGTCTCCGTGGTTTGATTTCTTATCTGATTATCGCTAGATGAATGACTAGGAGCGTTTCAAGTGAGTATTCTGTCTGAATGCTTTAAGGCACACGCTGTTCTTATTTGACTCTGTCTACGGACTAGACTTGGTTAGATGTCTACATTTTAGCAGTCCAACTGATTGATCAAGTGCTTCTTTGAATCTCTTATTTGGAAGAGCTCAATTGATTTCTATTCCGTAACTCTGATTGCTTTAAGTGTTAATTGGGTGAAGTTTTAAAGGGGAGATTCATTCACCCCCCTCTGAATCCGAGTCTAGCACCCCATCAATTGGTATCAGAGCGGGTCTCTGACTTCCCAAATCCAACAATCTGTAGAGCATCCTACTATCCCTTGGTGCATTCTCTTGTTATTGAGGACTGCTGGTTTTTGGTGCTTCGTAGATTGTTCTGAGTTTATTGTTTGAACTGTGCTTGATAAGCGTTTGACAAATGGCTTTTCCCGTGGCTTTTGATGGTTCCAATCTTAGCACCTGGCTAGGAGGCCTTTGCATTTATGTGAACTCCATTGATCCTAAATTATGGAGTCTTCTATCTAATGGCCCACACCAAATACCTCATGATCAGACCAAGTGGTCTAGTGAGGACAGATTAAAGAACCATGATAATATCACAGTTCTTAATATTTTGAGAGCTACAGTTAATACTGACATATTTCCTTTTGTTCTCAAGTGCAATTCTGGAAATGAAATCTTGGACAGAGTGACTGCCGCTCATGTGAACCAAGAAGGTCTATGTCTAATGGCCAATTGGAGTGATCAAAATAGTGATCAAATGAATGAGACAGCGTCTCAGGTGAGCTCTGAAACAGAAGAAATTACTTTTGATAAATTGGTATGCATGCATGAAGAACTTAATGACAGATATAAGAAAATGAAAATAAAAAATTGAAAAAGAAGCTTGAACTAAACAATTCTGATCATATTGAAAATGAAGCTTTGAAAGCTGAAATTGACAAACTCAAAATGAAATTGCAAGACTTTAACAATGAGAAATCTGAATTGAATACTTTGAAGTCTGAGAATGATAGTCTTAGAATTAAACTCCTTGAAACTGAAAACTTAAGCAATAAATGTGTCTTTCTAAAAGAATTGAATGATGATCTTAATTCTGATGTTGAAATGGAGAAAAATATGATTGTTTCTTTGAAAGAAGAAAACCATTTGTTGCTTGAAAAGAAAAGGGAAGTTGAACAATCTGAAGAAATTATGATGGAAGAAAATGACAATCTGAAAGATCAAAATAAAAAGCTTATGGTCATCAATACTGTTATGTCTGATAGATGGTTGAAAATTGAAAAAGGAGAATGTATTTTGAAGGAAAATGAAACCAACAATGAAAAGGAACAAAAACTTCTGTATGAGATTCAAATTTTGAAAAATCTGAATGATGCCATGCAGAAACAAATTCTCACCTGTGAAGAAGATCTAACAAACTCTGAAATACAGATCACTTCACTTAAATGTGAAATTGCTGATTTGAATAAATCACTGTCTAAATTTGTTAAGGGAAAAGAGAATCTGGATAAACTACTGGGAAATAAAGTGAACATTCAGAAAGAATGATTAGGTTTTAATCCAGATAATGAGAGAAGTATGAAAGGAAAAGAACAAATTATTTTTGTGAAGAGTTCAGAATGTGCTAGTACCTCAAAATCTGTTTCACCTACGAAATCTCAGAACATTCATAAGCACGGGGCTGAACAAAAGAAAAAAAAATTGCTGTGAAAAATATTCTCATAAAATTCAATCTGAAAAGAAGAAGAATGTGCAGTGCTTTTATTACAATAAGATAGGTCATATGATGCATGAGTGTAAGTTGTTTGAATTAGATGACCTATCTGCTACTACTGCACAGAAAATTCATGTTAGAAATCATATTTTTCAAAGAAAGAAAATAAAATATTTTTGCTATGAAAAAATAGGACACACTGTCGCACAGTGTTGGCATGCTGAGGGAAGAACATTTAATTCTAAACCTGTAAAATTCCCTGCTCCCAATAATGTTGGTAGTAATAAGTTGTTTGATAAAAGATAAAATATTACATGCTTTAACTATGGAAAGCCAGACCACAGAGCTGCTGACTGTTGGCTGGCTGACAATGAAAAGATAAATTTTCATGTTAATAATAGAAACAACCATGTTCATTCACACCAATTTCATCTTCATGCTAACTCATATAAGAACATGGAATCTGTTTGTTCTTGCCATTATTGTGGACAGTTTGGTCATTTCATGCCTAATTACCATTTGATGAAATTTGATGACTCACTAGCTCAAAAATGTTTGAGAGCACCATTCAGAGGTGCCACAGTCATTTCAGGACCCAAGACTTCTTGGGTACCTGCTTGTGCAAAATAACCCAGCTGTTGCAGGTGTGCCTTGGAGAGGAATAAAGTGGGTCAATAAATCAAGGCACTCAAGAATGAAAACCCCATGATTGCGCGGTACAGGTTAGTTCTGAAAACTTTGCTTAAATTTTATCTTCTGAATTTGTCTGCTCTAAATGCCTGTGCATCATGTTAATTCTTTTATGCATTATCCAACTGAATCTCTTTGATAGTTTGAAATGCACAGGGAAATAATTGTAGTTTAACTCTGAATGCATTACATATCTATGGCATAATGAATTGTTGTCAAACTCCCTGCATGTTGAAATTTCATATGTTGCTTTGAAAAACCTCATTCATTGCATAGAGTGAGGGGGATTTCAGCTGCCTCTGCATGATGGTCATGACTCTCATGTTTGTGTTTAGGAAATACTCTTAGAAGAGTCATTGCACATGCATACATGTAGTGATTGCATTGCACATCACTTATTTCAAAAACTCCAAAAATAATGTTTAAATTCATGCATTCAGGGGAAGCTCTCGTGTACTCATCACTCATATATGTCAGTCTTCTGATTATGACATATACTCTCTTGACATCTTATTGCATCTAGACAGGGGGAGCATTTTAGACTCATTAGTCTTGTTCAATCTGAACCCTTCCTGTCTAGTCATTCAAATCACTCTCCTATTCTTGTGTGTTGATGATTGAATTTTAATCAGCTGAAATCACAACTATTTTGAAGTTGAAATCTATGTATGCTACTCCTTAAATTGCTGAAGGAGAGCTTTGCTTGAATACTTTTTTTGTCAAACTTGTCAAGCTGATCTATCTGTATTCCAGACTCAGCTATTGGTTTCTTGTAAATCTATCTGATGCATATTGATCATACCTGTTGCAAGCATGAGTTCCATTTGTCTTACTCTCTATGCATGCTTGTCAAATGTCTCTTGGTGTTGAATGCTTTGTCTATGTTAAATGTAAAGAGAAGTGAAGTAATATCAGTTTGTGTACCCTTTCACAAATCTGAAATCACCTTTAATGAAGAATCTTCTATTATACAAGTTTAAGAATGTTTGTTGATTTGAATTGGTTTAAGTCTTATGTATTCCTAAGTTTGAATTTGAAGGACCTGAAAATGTCTGAATCAGTTTTTTTATAAACCTTAACTAATTGTCTCATGTAAGTTCATGTAAGATCTTCCGACATCTGAAAATTGAAACCTTGATTTACTTTGGTTGAAATGCATGAAACCAGTATTGTTTTTAAACAAATCACTTTGAAAATTAAAAGGGCAACAACAATAAAATCATTGTAAAAGAAATGTATATAGTGGCAGAGCAATGACTGAATTGCACTGAGAACTGAACCCTCCATCAAAGAAATGGAGAGGATTTTATGTCATGAAGTGCTTCATGTTACCTCTGTTCATATGGTCAAATCTATAGGACTGGTTTCACTTAGTACCTGGGGTATCAGCGTCTGAAAAACGTGCACCCTTAATGTCAAAGGTGTAAATCATCTATGTAGTTTTTGATCAGAGACAGATATGGTAGTTTATGCTTAGTAACTGGGGGTACTGGCGTCTAACTCACGTGTACCCTTAATGTCAAAGGTATAAATGACACCTGTCTGTTCACTAAGCTCAATGTTAAAAGCAAAAGTGAAAAGACTTGCTGTAACCCTTGCAATTCAAAATTCACTGAGTGTCACTTTGTTTAACCTCAATACTCTTGACTGTTTTTTCCTAAAGAAGTCAATGGAATTAATTGTGTAAGATGAAAGGAGTTTGAACTATAATGTTATATGAGAAATTGGTTCATCTTTATTAAAAAGTTGCTTCAGATATGAGTATTGTATTTTATTGACAAACCTTGTGTATATCATTCTTAAACCATGCTTGTCAATCAAAGCCATTTCATAAGCTTTTATACCAGAAGATTCTAAACTTTAAACATGGATATATGAATTGGGTACCCCACTGAAAATCTTTTCTTCTCATGTACTTTGGCTTGGAGATCACACCTGCTCAGATTATGCTCACTTGAAACTCATTGTGCTTATCTTCTACACTATTTCACAGTCCACAAATCAAGTTGTGCTTCTGTTAATTTTTTCAATCTGTCATGATCTGAACTGCTATATCAATGTACCAGGTATTAGACTTCCAATCTCACAGATCCTGTGGTTGCTGATCATTCATGATCCTCTTATTGCATTCATGTTGTGTCATTAAGGGGGAGAATAGCTTTTCTAAGCCTTCATGACTTAGTCAAAGGGGGAGTTTTTAGTTCAATCATTTCCTGCATGCTTGTATTTCTCTCTCAAACTATTTTCTTTTTGCTGACGTCAAACGGGGAGAATAATTTGCCATGAGAGTCAATGTTGACTCATAGTGTTGCCATCATCAAAAAGGGGGAGATTGTTGTGCCTATGTAATTTTGATGATAGCAAACACTATAAGTCACCATGTGTTTGCATGAAAGATTGAATGTTTATGCATCTGCTCTTGCTTGCTGTGAATTGCTTAAGTCAGTGCTGGTGAATAATTGTTGTATGCATCATGAGTTTGATGAGCATTTCATGGGTATGCTTGTGCATGCATCACACTGAAGAAGGTCAGTGCATTTTCTATCTCGGTGCAAACTTTGCATACTTGGGTCGGTGCATATAGAAGATCGGTGCAATGTTTTGCCTCGGTGCAAACCTTGCCTCGATGCATATTGTGTTCATGCTTACATTAAGGTCAGTACAACCCTGTTCATTCAGTAGAGCGTCCATGCATGTTTCATCTTATGTGACCAAGCATAAGGTCGGTGCAACCTTTGTTGGTGCACGCTGGATAGGTTGGTGCAAGGCATCCTTTGCACGCACCCAAGTCGGTGCATTCTCTTGGCTGCTCATACACAAGCTTAGTGCAGAATTCCAGTTTGTGTAGACTAAAGTCAGTGCATATCTTCGTCAGTGCATTGATCTGTTCGCTTATTTGAGTCCGTGCTCTTAGCAATATTAAGTCGGTGCAAGATTTGGTTTCAAAGGATCAACGTCTGTGCAATGCCTTTAGCACATCAGGTACGTCTGTGCAATATTTCTCATAGCATTCACTGAGTCGGTGCAACACTTGCACCAAGTAATTAGAGTCAGTGCATCCCTCTAATACTCGCACACACGGAGTCCTTCCAAGGCTGCTCACGACCCGAGCAGGTCTGTGCAATGCTTGCACATTGCATACACATAGCTAGTGCATCTGTTAGTCTTGTGCTGCAATTAAGTCTATGCACATCTGGCTTATTCACCTATTGACTCCATGCAGTCCTGTTTAGCTCTTTACTATATGTATAACTGTCTCGAGCTGATATTTCTTTCTGACTATATGACATGTCTTTTTTTGAGAAGAATAAGAATGGCACGTGATCCAAGAGTGGAGGAGGTGCCAGGATCGTGACACGTGGAAAGCATTGAGCTAGGATGCTGCCACGTGGGCCAAGGCATTTGGGCGGGAATCGTGAAAAGCACACGCCCTACATCTGTTGCTCATATAAAAAGGAAGCCTCTCCTTCCTGAGAAAGCAATCGAAGCAGAAAAGATCTAGAGCTAGCACGATCCAGAGAGGAAGAGAAAGAAGGAGAGAGAGAGCTTTTGAGAGCAGAGATCGAGAGAAAAAAAGAGAGAATAGCAGAGAGGGAAAAGAAGTATAAGAGGAGAAAGAAAGAAAGAGAGTGAAGAAAGAGCTCGAGGAGGAGAAGATAGAAGGATTTCCTGAAAGATTAGGTGCACTGGAATCTAAATCAAATCCAGGCCAGTCAGCTCCCTGAGAACCACATCTGTGTTGCTATCATTTACAGCTTTCAGTTGTTGTGTTTCCTTTGTTCTTCTTATTTTTCTTTTAAACCTTTATTCAAGCTGTTAGTCACCGGAGCAAGCTGTGTTGCTCAGCGGTTGCAGAGGAGGATTCCTCTGGTCGGCTAAGCTGTATTGCCCAGTGGGTCAAGCTGTTAGGCAGCGGATGGCTAAGCTGTACTACCCAGCGGAAGCAAGCTGTGATGCTCAGCGGTTGTAGGCAAGCTGTGAGGCCCAGCGGTTTAAGCTGTGTATCAGTAGAATCCACACTCAAGTTTGAGTGTGGGGTGGATGTAGGTTTGCAGACCAAACCACGTAAAAATCTCTTGTCTCTGTGGTTTGATTTCTTATCTGATTATCGCTAGATGAATGGCTAGGAGCGTTTCAAGTGAGTATTCTGTCTGAATGCTTTAAGGCACACGCTGTTCTTATTTGACTCTGTCTACGGACTAGACTTGGTTAGATGTCTACATTTTAGCAGTCCAACTGATTGATCAAGTGCTTCTTTGAATCTCTTATTTGGAAGAGCTCAATTGATTTCTATTCCGTAACTCTGATTGCTTTAAGTGTTACTCGGGTGAAGTTTTAAAGGGGAGATTCATTCACCCCCCTCTGAATCTCGGTCTAGCACCCCATCAAGTCCTAGCCAAGAATTTCTAGAAAATTTCCTTAGATTGGCCAAGCATTTCAGCTCTAGTGGAATTATGGCATCCTCAAACACACATTTTCATATTCCCAACCTTTGAAGCTACTGTCCTTATAGAGGAGGTAGAGACCTACCTAGCCCTTCCTATGACTAAGGTGGGAGAAGAAGATTTGGTATGTCATACGATTGAACCTATAGACCCATCACTCATCTTGGGATATTTCCTACCCAATCCAAAAGATGTGAAAACCATGATTAGCCCTCGCCATATCCACTTGATACCCTTGGGTCAATGGATCTCTTCTCATTGTAAAAACAAATGTGGGAAATATGAAGCCATAGAAAAAACCGTCTCTATTTGCTTGTACAGGGTCTTGCTCTTTTCTACCACCTACCACCTCTTAGATATCCAAAACCTTAGCATTATTAGTGGGTTGTGGCGGGGTTTATCTATCTCCCAAGCCGTCCTTTCCTACCTCTATGAAGGCCTTAGTTCAGCTTCACTAGGGGGTCCCTTCTTTGGGTCAATGATCATCCTTGAGTGTTGGATTGGAATTAGACTTAAATTTCTACCCAATGAGAATTTGCCTTCAACTAGCCGCATATTCGAGAGCCACCCACTCTACTTCATAGGAGGTGCATTTGCATTCTCTTCACAGGTTGAATGTCGGACTGTGGACAAGAAAACACAGGATGATTGGCGCCTCTTCCTCAACACCTTGCCAACTAACAAGTTCGTGATGCGACCCTGAACTCTTCAAGGCACTACCCTCAGATTACCTCGGCGACTGGGCCTAGACCTACAGCTAGTGGGGAACACTACCCTAGCGATCTACAACCTACACCGGTGCTACCTACAAGTTGGACTTCCTCGTACCATGGTCCAAGCACTATCTCACTACCCTCCCCTTCAAGCTAGGTAGATCGGGACCGAGGAGGATGAGCGGGCAGTTCGGAGCGCTCTGACCATGTGGGAGATCAACCGAATCCGTACCTTGCCAGCGGAAGTGATAGAGAAAAGAGAGGAGTACCAAGCTTATGTGAAGGAATAACGCAAGATCTGGCCACGCGCGGATGAGAAATTGAATGTAATTTGATATTCCTTTCATCATGTACTCAAATTTTATTGAAAGAATGATGTGTTGAAAACTTTGAATGAATAAAAGAAAAGATCGTGTTGAAAGATGTGCAATGAAATTACATTTATAGCTTGATGAATCAAGAAGAACAGAGTTCTCTGTTTGAAAAGTGGTCTAGCAAAAGACCGCTAGACGAGCCTAACGGTCTACCGATAGATCGTAAGGGGAAAGCACTCAGAAAAACTCAGAGTTTTCGGGTCCTCGGGATGGCAGGTGGTCGCCACTAGACCACCAGGGGAAGAAAAATGGTCTATCGAAGGACCGTTAGAGAGGAGGAGCAAAGAAACCTGAGAGTTCTGGTTCTTGGGTGAGGAAAACAGTCTCCTCATGACCGCTAGGAAAGATTAAGCGGTTTAACAATAGACCGCAAGCCATGGGAGATAGAGAAAGTTGCAAGCTTTGAATCCTGGACAACGAGACCTGTGTCTACACACACTTAAAATAAGAAAACAAGTTAGATCCGTTCTTAGACTCAACCCTTTGCCTACAGCAAGTTAGAAAATGACCAATCCTTGATATTTGGTCAAGGGGTGGAGCCTTATTAAATAGGCAAAATGCAATGACAAGTATGAATGCAAATGCATTCTATGCAAGTATGATGGTATTTTGAGTTTTGGAAATATTTGATTTTTATTTGGATTTTGAAATATCTGATTTTTTTAGAATTTTTGAAATATCTGATTTTTTTTGAAGTATCTGATTTTTTTAGATTTTGAAATATCTACTTCTTTTGTTTAGATTTTGAAATATCTGATTTTTTTAGATTTTGAAATATCTGATTTTTTTTCGATTTTGAAATATCTACTTTTTTTTATGAAGACAAATTTTGTCCCGGCGACAAGAGCCCTACCTGTCACACTAGGAATTTTCTGAGATCAGCGTGCTTTGAAAGTGACAATCCCCGACCAGGGCCAATCTATATGATGTTACTTCTGCCGAGGCCAAACCCAGGGTACAGTTTCATCCTAAAAAGAAAAAATGAATTCAAGAGGTAAGCCTAGACCAGGTATAGAGGTTTTTAGGGCTTGAATCCTTCTCATGACAACCCCTTCTGTAGCAACCCTGGTGAATTAAAGGAATAAAATCTTAAATGGATTAAAAACTAAACCAATGTTCAAGGCCCAACCCATATATATACTTAAACCCACATATATATATTTATATCAAATGGGACTTACACTTAAACCATATAACAAATGGGCCAAAGATGAAGGGCGCCTCCTCTTAGGGCGCCATTTCATAAATTGAAGACTCCTCTTAGGGCGCTAATTGATGGGTTGAAGACCCCGCATGGGGGCGCCCCTATCTTGGGCGCTAATTACATGAAGGGCTTCCCTCCTTTGGGCGCTATTTCCTTGCAGTAGGAAAATTGGTTAGTCGACTATAGTGTTTGGTTCGAACTGGGAAGCTAACTGCTACTCGGGATAGTATTAATCTAGAAAGGTTCGATACGTGGAAAGTTTACATACTAGTAGGATTCCTTCCATGAAAACTTTGATCCCAATCGAACTCTTAAACCCCATTAGGATTCTCTACTCTATAAATACCATGTTACTAGCAACAAGCTCTGGTTACTGCTATTCGTGCGATCCCTTGCCGCTGAGAGGGGAACTAGTTGCTCCCCTTCATCCCGACGTCGATCTACGTATTGCTTCACCGAGCAAAGGAGAAGGAATCCTTCTGCTTCTTTTGTTTGTGTGTTTCCGTGGAGAAGCTATAAGTTTCTTCTTTTGAAGATTTCCTTTGAAGAAAAGAAGAAAGCAGGAAGCTTTCTTCCCTCTTCTTCATCCCTGAGGTTGTCGAGGAGTTGTTGCTCTTTCTCTTGCTGTTATTGATGTCACTCCTTCAACCCAGTTCTCTGTTGCAAACAGAGTATCATTTCTGGGGTTATTCTTGTTACTGATCTTCAATCTCTTCACGATTCTCTCATTCAAATCACTACAAGGTAGGTGTTCTCAAGTACAAGCCCAATCTCATAAATATCAGATCATGATCATGCATATAGGTCTGTTAGATTGTTTCAAGAAGGTTTTTTTGTAGTGTCAGTGAGTTTCAGTAAGAGGCACCTCCCTCCAGGCCGATTTTTAATTTAACGACTGTGTAAACAGTCGTTATTCCTTCAGTAATTTAATAAACACACACATGTTCAAAATTTAATAACTGAGAGCCATGATATCAAATCTAATGCATGAGTATACTGCTAGATTCCTGCTATTTTTTTCTACCTGTCCATGTACTTGTTCCTGCGAAATTATTTTTAATTGAAAAGTACTATTGTTCATGACCAAATACAATAACCTATGACTACTCTATATAGCGCCCCTGACCTGGGCGCTATATTCCTAGAAGGTGGCAGTAGCCAGGGCACTGTATTCCTAGAAGGTGGCAGCAGCCAAGGCGCCATTCACCTAATTTCTGGAAATTTGATACGTGTACATATCTTGATATATATAGCTACTCAACGAAGAGTCTTCATTTAATGAAATAGTGACCCTATCTAGGGCACTATTTAATGAAATAGAGACTTGACCCCAGGCGCTATTTTACCTGATTTCTGATTTTCATGGTTGTCTATAACCCTTGACAGTGGGTTATGTATATAGGCACTATATTCCATTCCGTGAGTATAGTCCCACGTTTCACGATGTTTTATCGATTACCCCTCAACTCTTGGTGATATACGAGCCTTCCGTTGGACATTCCATTCCTTCGGACTGGTAAGTTAGTCATTGGGACCTCCGTAAGACTCCTCGTAGCCTTGGATTCCCTCAAGGCCGATTGAGCATGTTGTACCACTAAAACCTATGACACTTTTTGATTGCCATGTCACTCTAAGGAAACCTGGTAACCCGGCCCTCATGGTATGCTAGTTGGATACCTTGAGAATGTTTCTTAAATTAATGGAATAAAAACCATACCATTGCCATCACTCAAAGATTCAGTGCCCTACATGTGGACACTAGTTCTTCTTACCTTATCATGTACAAAGGGCGAGCAATCATGAGAATATGAGTGCTTATTCTTGTTCACTTGGCACCCACTAGGGAGTCAAATCCACCCAGTTTCTATGAGTATCGTGATTGTACCGACTTGACCGTAGTATGTCCCTACTTAAAAGTTTTATCCTTGTGATTCTACTTTCAAGAGATCTACCTTATATTCCTACAAAGGTTCATTCCGTTGAAATTCTATGTTGACTATAACTAAAGTGGATGTCGAAATACATGACCAATGCTTGCGCATATAAGGACCCGATCTAGTCCTGGGAGGAGCACCCGAAAGTACTTATGCCCATGGGAGCTAATATTGATTACGGTGTGGCATTGCACCGAAGTACTCGTTGTTCTAGATAAATGGCATTCCACAAACTTTTGTACTTGTACTTGACTTGACGTGACATAACATACGTGGCCCGGAAGGGTATTTACTTGCTTTCTTAAAACATGATAGCCAATTCTGGACATGACTTGATAAAAATACATGCTTGTTCTTCAAGATATAGTTTTCATGAAATCTTGAAAATTCTTGCTAGTCCATGCTATTATTCCTTGCTATACACTCTCTCTACTGCCGTTTCACGCGAACATGCATAGCTATACTTGCATTCATGTAACATGTAATTTACTTAAAGCAAGCTAGCACTTCAGATATAATTCCTACTGGGCGTTCGCTCACCTAGTGTTTTCCCCTATTTTTCAGGTAATTCTAATGACGAGACTCATTCGGATGGGGATGGACAAGAGTGAAGAGTTTAGAGCCATTCCAACCATCAACCGTTATCTAGTCCTGTCTTTTCTATTTTCTTGAGTCATTCATTGTACTTTTACTATTTTGAGTCTTAGTGCTTTTCGTTAAGAATTGTAATAGAAATACTTTAAGGTTTATGATTAATAAAGGACTTGGTTATCATTACTTGTGCGCGCTCTATCTATATGTGACGAATACACTTACGCTCTGATTGACATGATTGATATAAATTCATCACGCATCTCCTGGTTCCTTCTGCGCTCGGGGCGTAACAGTTTTTATGGTATCAATGCTTAGGATATTTAATTCCTAAGAAACCCAAGTCCAAGGATAGGTTTAAACCTTTACCCGGTGAGAATTGGGTAGAACCATGGGTTAAGGTAACTTAGGTACTCAAACTTTTGGGAAATCTCATATTGATTAGTTATTAAAATTCTTGTAGGACGATGGCTACCGAACATGCCCAGTGGCGTAACATGCAACGCACTATTCAAGGCATGACACAGGCACTACAACAAGTGGCGTAAGGGACGGGAAACCGTGGAGCTGGTCATCTCGACCGTAGTTTCAGAAATATGAACCCCCCAAAGTTCGTTGGCTCATCAGATCCCGATGATGCTGAGCATTGGCTCAGAGAAGTGGAAAGGATATTCCGTGTTATGCAATGCATGGATGAAGGGAAGGTATTGCTAGCTACTTTCCAATTAGAAAGAGACGCCCGTTCCTAGTGGGAGTTCATAGATGCCACCCTAGGTGAAGAACCCATTACATGGGCGGAGTTCACCGAGCACTTCAATAACAAATACTTTTCCGACCGAGTGCAAGAAAAGAAAGTCGCAGAATTCGCCTCACTCAAACAGAGAACTCTGCTAGTGGCCGAATATGAGGCCCAATTTTCTAGGCTGTCAAGGTACGCGAAACATTTAATAAGTACCGAGAAGATAAAAGCAAGAAGATTTCTCAATGGGCTTCGACCTCAATATATTACCCAATTGGCACCGATGGACATTCAAGTCTATTCGGATATGGTTCGAAGAGCCCAATTATTATAAGATGCCACGGAGCTGTCCGATAAGATCCATGGGAAGAACAAGAAAGAGCCTATTATAAGTCCTGGAAATTTCAAGCCATCCTTCACTAAGAAGAGAGCCAATGATGGAGGTACTCCCTCCCAAGAGCAAAAGTTCAAGAAGACCAAATCTTTCTCCATTACTACCACACCTTCTAAGGAGGTGTGTAAACATTGTGACAAGACTGGCCATAGGGCCGAGGAATGCTGGAGAAGACTCGGAGCTTGCCTCCGTTGTGGGAGCCGTGAACATCGGATTCCTGATTGTTCGTTACTCAATGATCAAGCCGGAGATGAAAAGCGCCCGGTGAAGAAGAATGCACGTTTTCAAGCTCTTCAGGAGACAGAACAAGAGGAAGGCAGACTAATGGAAGGTACACTCAAGATTTGTTCCAAGTATGCTCACGTCTTGTTTGATACCGGTGCATCGCACTCTTTTGTTTCAAAGAAGTTTGCTGACCCATTACCTATGGAATCGGAGTGGATAGACCTAGTAATTGCAACCCCACTCGGAAATGAATCCGATATCTCACACCACTATTCCAATTGTACAGTTATGGTAAAGGGGAAAAATTTGTCAGTAGACTTAATATGTCTAGACTTAAAGGGATATGATGGTATATTAGGAGCTGATTTGCTATCTACACATAAGGCCGTTGTTGATTACCGTGAAAGCAAGGTAACTTTTAAGGAGTTTTCGGAACTTGTCTATACTAGCCTTAAGAGTCGGAACAAGTCACCTCTTATTTCGGCTCTTCGAGCTAGCAAGCTTATAAGGAAAGGATGTGTTTCTTTCCTTGCTTTTGTCACCATAAAGGAGACTAAGGAGACCATGATAGAAGACATCCCGGTAGTTCGAGAGTTCCTAGATATATTTCAAGAAGATTTTCCTGGATTACCCCCACAAAGAGAAGTGGCCTTCACCATCGACCTTGTCCCTAGTGCTGGTCCAGTTTCTAAGGCACCTTATAGGATGTCCCCCGTTGAGGTCAAGGAGTTAAAGGAACAACTGATGGAGCTTCTGAAGAAAGGATTTATCAGACCAAGAACTTCCCCATGGGGAGCACGTGTATTATTTGTTAAGAAGAAGGATGGATCCATGAGGCTATGCATTGACTATCGATAGTTGAATCTTCTCACTATCAAAAATAAGTATCCACTACCGAGAATCGATGAATTATTTGATCAGATATCTGGATCCAAGTACTTCTCAAAGATTGATCTCAGGTCAGGATATCACCAACTGAGAATCAAAGATGAGGACATTCATAAGACCGCGTTCAGGAGCAGGTATGGGCACTATGAATTTGTTGTTATGCCTTTTGGACTAACAAATGGCCTTGCCACCTTTATGCAGTTGAGGAATAGCAGATTCAGGCCTCATCTAGATCAGTTTGTAGTGGTCTTTATTGATTACATATTAATCTATTCAAAGACCAAGGAAGAACATGAAGAACATTTGAAGATTGCATTACAGATATTGAGGACAAATCAATTATATGCAAAGCTCAGCAAATGTGAGTTCTGGTTGGAAGAAGTATCTTTCTTAGGACATGTAATCTCCAAGGATGGGTTATCAGTAGATCCATCAAAGGTGGAAGCTGTGAATAATTGGGAAAGGCCAACCAATGCTAGCGAGATCCGAAGTTTCTTGGGTCTTGCAGGCTATTACAGGTGATTCATTAAAGATTTCTCAAAAATCGTTGTGCCGCTTACTAGGTTAACCCACAAAGAGATCCGTTATAAATGGAGTGAAGATTATGAAAGAAGCTTTCAAGCTCTAAAGGATCACTTGACTACTGCCTCGATCTTGGCCTTACCAATTAAAAGAGAGAAATTCAAGGTATATACCGATGCATCTGGCATTAGCCTCGGATGTGTATTAATGCAACAAGGAAGAGTCATAGCTTACTCTTCCCGACAAGTAAAGGAGGATATTGGGCTGAAGGATGACCCGAATTGGAGTGGACATGGGCTGCCCCTTGCTGAGGGCGAGTGAAATCGGCCGGACCAACAAGAACTTGTGGCACCGATGGAATGGCCCTATAAGAATCAGTCTGGGTGGATGGGCCAAGGATAGTCTTCCCTTTATCAAGGACATGAGGGCCGATCTAGAGGACTGACCTACCTCCAGACTTGAGAATTGAAGGATCTTAGGCTGGACCGGGGTAAGATCGATCGGAATGGGGGAAGCCCTGGGCCCATCAACCCTAGACTGAAAGATGGAGGTAGTGGACAGAGCCTGTGTAATCGTGGGTGGAGAAGGGAAATCTAACCACCCATACAGAGAGGCCAAACGAGGTCCGACCTGACCCAACGAGGCCCAGCTCCTTGAAGTGGTAGCCCCCGGGCCCGCTAAAGATCAGCCTAATAACTCACTCGGAACAAGCACTTCCTAGGTGGCCTTCAGGTTGGGAAGTCCGAGCATCAGTTCGATCGGGAGAGCTCCATCAGAGCCCCGTATTCTCTGCCCAGACCACGCACTCATCTCTCAGGAAGACATCTCCTGAGCCAGTGCCTCATGCTTGGGCCAACTGATGGAAGCTTATCTGTACGGCCATTACGTGTCGCTTAAAAGCTGAGAGCTCAAGGGGATAGGGGAGATCAGGAGTCCGCATGCTATAAAGAGCCCGCAAGGAGGACATAACCCCCCCCCCAAACTCCTCAGCTTACAGGGATCATTCACTCAACGAGCCATTATTTAAACTAGAAGAACCCTCCTGTGAGAAGGTAAGCCAATAACCCTAAGCAGGAACCACTTCACCTTTTGGTGGAGAGGGATCTCGCGCTCCCATCTTCCTCCTAACTCCTCCCTTTGCACCAGTGCTCTACTACAGTTGCTAACTTAAGCATCGGAGGGTCTTCCCGGGGATTCATCCCTAGGCTCCTCTGACTTGTTTCCCTTCTTACAGTTCATACTTCAAGGATACGTGGTCATCTTCCTCCCCGCTCAAGAGTAGCACGAGATCGCCCCTCTTCATCTGGCACCGTCTGTGGGAAACGAACAAAGAGCCATCATGGTGCGAAAGCATTCTGGAAGGAGGACTATCGATGACAAAGAGAAAAGTCCTGGCGATGGAAGAAGGCACACCTTCCCTCCCCATGGAGAATTCCCCGTCAGGCAACCACGCCAATGAAATACCTCCATCGGTGGCGGGGGAACAGCTTCCCGGCGGGAGTACCGACGCCCTCCAAACCCTCAACGCAAAACTGGATATCCTCGTGGATCTCATGAGGGCCCAGGCGGCCAGGGAGGAGAAGTCGCATCTCCCCTGGAAGAGCCCTCCCCTCGGAGATGCCTCCAAAAAAACCGCTGGAGGCCGTTTTACCCTTCGGGGGTGGCGACTCATCAGTAACCTGTCAGGAGGACCATCGCATACCCCTCCCCTAGAGCAGGAAGCCTCCTCTACCCCGAGGAGGGAGAAGTCCGGAGCACACCGACAATTCCTGAAGACCGAGGTCCGTGAGGAGCGTCGGGATAGCATGCAAGTGCGCCCCCCAGCCCTTCGGGCCAGCGACAACCGAAACTGTCCCTCCGACTGCGAGACTTTGAGAGGTATTTCACAGTGCAAGAGCGCGCCCTTCGTGCCTTGCAGAAGACCTCTCCTGTGGAGGATGAGGAGCGATCCCCATTCTTTGACTATATCGTGAAGGACGAGATCTCCCCCAGGATCTCACTTATGACCTTCAAGTCGTTTGACGGCCAGGGAGAACTGGCCGATCATTATGACAGCTTCGACGCCCTGATGACATTGCATGGGGCGTCAGACGTGATCAAGTGCCGAGCGTTCGTGACCACTCTGGTCCAGGGTGCTCAGGCATGGTTCAGGGCCCTCTCCCCCGGTAGCATTCATAACTTCAAGCAGTTCGGGTGAGTGTTCAAGGAAAGCTTCGTCGGCAGTAGTCCACCTCGGTCAGTAGCTGGATTACTGGCCCTCAAGCAGGAACAGGGGGAGAAGTTGCGGGCTTATATCAACCGATTCAAATCGGAAGCCATGTGCATCCCCTGCCTGGATGTTGCCTCGGCCATCATCGCATTGACTGGGGGCACCCGTGATGAGAACCTACGGCGCGATCTAGTGCTTCATCCTCCCACCTCCTTCGCCGAGCTAGTGACCCAGGCACTACGCCACACAGAGTGCAAGGAAGTCCTCAGTGCCTGCCGAGGCACGACAGGCTCGGGTCGGGAGGGGGACAAGAAGTGACCGTCCGAGAAAGTGACGGGCCCAGGAAAAAGGCGGAACCAGGACGGAGACCACAAAGAGCCATCCTGGAGGTATGAGCGGTATACCCCCCTTACCGCTCCCGTCTATGAAATATACGAAGACATCAAAGGCTCGGGTCTCCTCCACCAGCCCAAGCCTATGAAGGCCAAGCACCGCAAGCATTGCCTGTTCCATAGCGATCACGGGAATCACACCAGTGATTGCCATCAACTTCAAGATGAGATCGAGCGCCTCGTCCACCAGGGACACCTATCCCGATACGTGGCCGGGCAGAAAGAAGACCGAGGTGCCCCCGAAGAAATCGACAATGCCCCGCATGGAGTCCACATCAACGCCATCGAGGGCAGCGCGGCATCAGGCGAAAATAGGAGCCGAGGAAGAAAGCGTCACGCCGAGCGGGCGAGCCGAGCCTCTGTAGAGCACCCTACGGCCCAGTAGGTGAGCGAACCACAGGTCCTGGTATTCTCTGACCAGGACCTAGAAGGGTTAACCACCCCACATGACGACGCTTTCGTTGTATCGGCTACAATAAACCATTGTAACGTACATAGGATCTTAGTTGACAATGGTAGTGCCCCTGATGTATTATCCTATGAATGTTTCCTGAAGATGGGATAGAATCCATCTAAACTACACCCGATCCAAACCCTCGTATATGGGTTCAGCGGCTAGGCAACTTATCCTGAGGGAGCCCTGAGCCTGCCAGTTACTATCGGCACCCCGCCCAAAACCGTTACGATTATAGTGGACTTCATCGTGATTAAGGGGATGATGGCATATAACGTCATCTTTGGCCGAGGTATCTTCAGCCGAATGAAAGTGGTGCCCTCTACCTTTCACCAAAAAATGAAGTTCCCTACCAAGTATGGCGTGGGGGAGGTGCGGGGTAACCAAGCATTGGCTAGACGGTGCTATATAATCTCTGTTAAAGCCACGAGGTCGGAAGGGAAAAATAAAGGAGTAAAGGGAGCCAAGGAGGGACCAGCAACATCTGAGCCTGGTGGTGATTTGCTAACAGTCTTCCTCAACGGTGACCCGACTCTAGGAGTCAAGATCGGAGCCGATCTACCACTTGAGGAATAAGAAAAATATAAAGAGTTTCTTGTCAGTACATCCAAGTCTTTGCATGGTCTGACGAGCACCTTCCCGGGATCCCGGGAGACGTGGTGACATACAAGCTCAACCTCCACCCAACGGTGAAGCCTGTCTAGCAATGCAAGAGAACGCACGCCCCGAAGAAGCATGCGGTCATCAAAGAGCAAGTCATCAAGGGATAGAAGACTGGCCTCTTTCGTCCGGTCCTGTACCCTACATGGCTCGCCAACATCGCCCTGGTACCCAAGGCTTCGGGGAAATGGTGAATTTGGGTGGACTTCACCAACCTCAACCAGGCCAACCCGAAAGATTGCTACCCGCTGCCGAGCATCGATCAACTGGTCCATTGAACTTCTGGAAACGAGTTGCTCAGCTTCCTGGATGCCTACTCCGATTACCATCTGATCAGGATGGACCTGAGGACATCGAGAAGACCGCCTTCATCATTGACTTCGGCGTACACTGCTACACCCAAATGCTGTTCGGGTTGAGGAATGCTGGAGCAACATATCAGAAACTGATCAACCACATCTTCGAGGGAAAACTCGGTCGGAATGTCGAGGTCTACATTGATGACATGCTCGTCAAAATGTCGAAGGCCGAAGACCATCTTGCCAAGTTATCCGAGACCTTCGACACCCTCCAAAGGTGCAACATGAAGCTCAACCCTACTAAATGCGCCTTCGGAGTCAGATTCGGAAAGTTCCTAGGCTTCCTGGTAACTCAGCGTGGGATCGAGGCCAACCCCAACAAGGGTCAAGCCATCCTGGACATGCGGCCGCCCACCTGCATTAAGGACGTTCAACGCCTTACGGGGCGCATTGCTGCGCTCAACCGCTTCCTGTTCCGGGCGGCCGAACGATGCCTACCCTTCTTCAAATTGTTGATGGGACCCAAAATGGCATCTGCTACGCTCGCCTAGGATGAGGAATGTCAGAAGGTGTTCTCCGAACTCAAGGAATTCTTGGGCTCGCCCCCGGTGCTGTCCAAGCCAACCCCGGGCGAAGCTCTACACCTTTATCTCTCGGCGACCCCTTCCATAGTGAGCTCAGTCCTAGTCAGGAACGATGCAGAGATCGAGAGACCGATTTACTATACCCTCAAGGTGCTTAATGAGGCTGAAAGAAGGTGCCCTGCAACCGAGAAACTCGTGCTAGCATTGGTTACGTCAGCCAAGCGCCTCTGACCCTACTTTCAAGGGCACTCCATCATCGTATTGACCGGTGAACCTCTGAAGAAGATTCTCTTTCACCCTGAAGCATCAGGATGCCTCGTCAAATGGGCCATCATGCTCGGGGCCTATGACATCTCGTATCTCCCCCGCTTGGCCATCAAGGAATAGGCCCGCACGGACTTCATCGCTGAAAGCACCGTCCCGATTGAGGAAGCACTTCCACCTACCCACGGTCGCACTTGGGACCTGTTCATCGACAGGTCCTCTAACTCAGCTGGAAGCGGTGCCGGTATCCTTCTCAAGTCCCCCGAAGGAGCGGAGCTGCGGTACGCCTTGAAATTCAACTTCCAGGCGTCCAACAATGCCTCCGAGTATGAAGCCCTTATCTAAGGGGCCAGGATGGCTGGACGACTGGGAGCCGAGCGAGTCAGGATCCACACCGACTCCCAACTAGTCGCTAGCCAAGTTAACGATGATTACGAAGCTCGGGAAGGACATATGATCAAGTACCTCCAGGTGGTCAAGAGGATGGCCCAACTCTTCGAGAGCTTTGAGGTAGTCCGGATAGCCCGAGAGGAAAACTCCCGAGCGGACGCCCTCTCTCACCTAGCCTCCTCCCTCGACCCCGAGGGTACACGATCGGTCTTCCTCGAAGAGCTCGAGCGACTGAGCATCGAATCCGAGCTTATGACCGTGGACCCGGCACCCCTGAGCGATTGGCGAACCCCCTATATATCTTGCCTTCAGGATTCTCAAGAGCCCCCCTTCCCTCGGGAGGCTCGGAAACTCAAGTACCACGCTCGGTGTTTCGTCATGTTGGATGATTACTTGTACCACAGATCTTTCTCCGGTCCCCTCCTCAAGTGCATCAGTGCCGACGAAGCCAGCCGAGCGGTTTAGGAAGTACACAAAGGCATCTTCGACGCGCACCTAGGAGGAAGATTGCTCGCTAGGATCTTGCTTCGACAGGGTTACTGGTGGCCCACTCTCCAACGTGAATGCACGACCTATGTGCAGAAGTGCGGCCGCTGTCAGCGCTTCGACCATCTGATCCACCAGCCCGCCACGGAGCTCATCACCCTTGCAGAGCCATACCCCTTCGCTCGGTGGGGAATAGATATTCTCGGGTCGTTTCCCACGGCTCAAGCTCATAAGAAGTTCATCATCGTCGCCATCGACTACTTCACCAAATGGATCGAAGTCGAGGCCACCACCAGGATCACCGAGTGAGTCGTATGGAGTTTTGTTTGGAAGTCGATCAATTGTCGTTACGGTGTCCCCCGAGCGATAGTGAGCGATAATGGTCGGCAATTTGATTCGAATTATTTCAGAGACAAATGTGCCTACCTAAACATTCGCAACCACTTCACTTCGGTAGCCCACCCTCAGGCCAACGGACTGGTCGAGAATGCCAACAAAACTATCTCAAAAGGCATCAAAACAAGGCTCAGCAAGGCCAAGGGAAGTTGGCTCGAGGAACTACCGAGCGTACTATGGTCGACCGAACTACTCCGGGAACGGACACCGGTGAAACACCTTTTCAGCTGCTGTATGGCATGGAATCTGTGATTCCATTGGAGGTCAGAAATCCCTCTCTCTGAGTCGTCCACTTCGAACCTGAGGTGAACGAGCAGAAACTGCTAGAAAACCTCAACTTAGCGGATGAGATCTGAGAGATTGCAAAGATCCGAGCAATGGAATACCAACGGCGCATCACTCGATACTGAAACTCCAGAGTCCGAGACAGACACTTCCAGCTAGGGGACTTCATCCTGAGAAAGGCCGAAGCCTCTTGACCACTGGAGGCAGCGGGGAAGCTAGCCCCTACGTGGGAAGGCCCCTACCGAGTGGTCGAGACGCTCGGGAAAGGGGCGTATCGACTATCCACCCTGGAAGGAACACCCATCCCTCGGACATGGAACGCGACTACACTTCGCAAATTCTACTTTTGATCATCTGGAAAGCACACACATGTAAGCAAAGTGAAAAAAATATTCTTCTCTTTTCATTAAACTCTGGTGTACATCAAGTAGGCCGCAGCCAAAACAATATGCATGTACAACAACAAAATTACATCCACTGGTACTATGACGCGAGCGAAACGCTCGACCAACCCGGTAGGCACTCCTACGTCCAGCCACTGACTCTGCCTCATGAGAAAATTGGCTCAGATAAGGGATAGATGGCCCCGTTGGCTCGAGAAGCTCACAGGAAAGGTGCTAGAGGGATTGGAAGGACAACAAAAAAAAGGGGCGGAGAAACCCTCTCCGGAGCGGCCGGGATTGGGGCACCTCCCCCGAGCAACCCCGTCTCGGGGGCCCCACTGGTTGGCTCGGTATGAGCGGCCCCGCCACGTACCTCCCCGGCCTCGGTCGGTTGTGATTGAGTCGCTTCAGCCTGTGACCCTCCAACCTCGACTGTCTCGGATCGGGCTCCTCCGTCTGGCGCCCCCTCTGCTTCGCTCGGCTCCCCGACATCGGTCGTGACCCCTTCATTGTCGGCGCCTTCCTACTCTGTAGAAGGGAGAGCCAGTAGGGAAGCCTCTTCGGCAGGGTGGGCGACCTCCGCCTTCCTCGCCTGCTTCTTCTCGGCAGATAGAGCCTGCAATGAAGCCCCCAGTAGCTTCGCCACGAGATCCTTACGCTTGACCCCCCGGCGTTCGGAAGCGTCATCCAGATCGACCCACTTGCCCTTGTCTCGGGCACGGGAGGAGCCCTCCGAAGCTTGGAGATCGCTCGGAGCCGGCGTATCATCCACGTCGATGATCTCCAACTCGGCCGGCGATGCCTCATCCTCAACTGCTCACCTCTGGTCTGAACGAAGAAGAGCAAATTGAAAGAAGAAGGCACTTACTCTACAAGAAAGAGAACAAGTCCCTGAGATCCTCACCTGTCGGCAGCAGTGCTCGAGAAAGATACTCCTCGATGTTGGACGAGGTCACCAACTCAACAGTCGGCCGGTGATTCTGTAAAAGGATAGCAGCATCCCTCTCCACCTCTAGGGAGACCTCCATTTGCTTTGGAGGAATGTTCGGGTGAAAGTTGGCCGCCATCGGGAAATTCCAAACCACACCGACCGCCGACGCACCCACCCATAAATATTGGGTCTTCCACCCCTTGTGAGAAGAGTTCTTCACGGAAAGGGACATGCAACTCCTGTTTCGTTTCGCCTGGACGAAGAAGAAGCCCTTCCCCGCATGAAGATTCTCCTTCAGCTCGAAAAAATAATGGAAGAGGTCTAGCTGATGTGGGACGGACACGCGACCTGGGACTCTAGCTCGCAGGTGTCCCTAGCGAGGGATGCGTGGGACCATGCGCGGTTGAGAAACTAGCAATGAGTCGGGTAGTCGGCTCTTCCGTGCTCGGATCGAGTCACAGGACGGCTCTCGCTCTCTCTCTCTCTCGCTGCGGTGATAAAATAGATATCGAGCTAAATTAACCTATCACATGCTCTCTAGCAGCGTCATTCGAAATATACGAAATAAAGCAAATGTCGAGAGAGGAGTGGACGCGATACCTCCACGCTCTGGGCGTGGGGAAGGCGATCCCGGCCAAGTACAGTAACTCCCGGTAATAAAATATTACAATAATTACAGTAGTGAATTATCGCCCACTCCATGTAGGGAGGTAAAGGGCTACAATGTGGGCCCGAGAGGACCGATCTGACAGGCAGCAAGCCGGAAGGGCTCTCGGGGCGAACTCGGCCTACTGGTCCGACTCGGTACTGCGTCGACTCGGTTCTTACTCGCTGGACAGCAAGCCTTGGCCTCCAAAGGAACGCCACCTTCCTGAGATCTTCTGAAGGCGCCGCTTGGCTGGGACAATCGCAGGACGTCCCTGAACGACTCCCTGAAGGGGAGGTTCCAGAAGTTGACTTTTGGTATTTGTTTGTGAATTTCTCCCGGACTGCTATTTCGGACCTGCACATGGAATAGATTTGCGCACCTCGGTGGCAATAATTAATTCTCTCAGATCTAAAATCAGATCGAGGTAAGACTAGTGGCGTTGGAAAGAGGACTCCCAGATATACAGCATATAATTTTTTTAGGTCGATCCAACGAAGGGATGACAAATGGGAGGCTCTGCAACACTGTGTTGTTTCTGTGGATCTGATTACTGACACTCAGGACAGAAAGGGATTTGCCTGAAGATAATTTTTGACCGGTTGATAGGGAATTTTGTGGGTGCTGTGAAAATTATTGGTGGAAGGGGTGGATGGTGGGAACACCTGAGAATTTTTATGGATTTTTAAAAAATTGATAAGGGGGTGGGTAAAATACGAAAATGGAACACTGTCCCGCAGATCTGTAAAATGGCAGATTACTTAAGGGAAGAAAAAAAATACGGGAAAAATATCAAACGACGACCAAATGGCACGAAATTTGAACTGGAGATTAGGGGTGACAGGGAGAATGAACCCTCAAAGTTGGGGGTCAATCAGACAACAAAAGAAAAAAATAAAATTATGGGATTGAGGTTCTATCATGATTTAGACAGAACTCCGGCGAGTGGCGGTGGCGGCGCGATGGCGGCTCGATGGTGGCGGCGGCGGTGGCGCTGAGCTTCACACTTAGGAAGGGGGACGGAGAGGAGGCTTTACACCTTAAAAATTCACAGCTTTTACAGCAGCTAGGGGTTGGGATAGAGAGAGGGGTGCCCTTGGGCTCTTGGAGGTAAATTCTAATTTTCTTCTCATTAATTCTAGTAAAATGGGATTACATGGTATTTGTATGAAATACAAAATGACCTAAACTAACCTCAGATCTAGGTTAGGGGTGGGGCACTTAGGGGATAGAACATATTTAATTCCCCATGTCATTTGGAACAAAATAAAAAAACATTAAGAGGGGGGGCCTTTGAAAAGTGGGGATGGCATCTTGGACATTTTAAGCCCATTGTCCCCTTGGAATGGTCAAGCTTCTAGAAGCCCACCTTGGATCTTTTGACTGGTCCCACATGGGCTCTAAGACTTAGGTGGACAAATAGGGAAGGATATGGGGGCCCCTTGCTGGTCCTACTGGACTTTTACATAAAAACCCAAAGATCCTTAAGGAATGACAATTTGGCTTATAAAGCCTTACAATTGCGTACATATTTTCTCAAGGATATAAATGCAAACTAAAAGGACACACATATAAAATAAAAAGTTAGTGCCCGATGTTGATTCCCATCAATTCTCCCTGGGTGGAAAGAACTCGACCCCGTTGAGTAAGGGGTGCGACTGCTCGTGTGCTCCTCTGGCGGATCCGTCACTGAACCTGGAAGCGCGGAGTACGCTCCACTCCAAGTAATCGTCGCCTGCTCATCCCATATTAATTCGATATGCTCACTCTACTATGAGATGGAGGCTAGAGGTGGACACTCCGGGGTGAGGTCACTCTCAAAGGAGGGAGGCGGCTCAAAGACTCACTAGGAATCACCGCTGGGTCCCTTTATGTGACTAGATCCGATATGTTGAGGTAGAGCCGATCCCAAAGTCTGACAAGTCTCGCACTCGAAAGGGACTGACAACGCGAGCGTACAAAAGACCGACTCGACTCGACACATGTATGTACAGACACACGAGACCCTAGACAAACCTATTGTTAGTCTGACCCATACACATACAAAGGTGGACCAGGACACCCGAATGTGTGCCATGCATGCATGTTATGTAACCGGAGGTTGGTGGCATGGGAAACATTTAGACGTCCAAGTATGACCCAGTCATGCATTGTCCTCCTATGGGATTTGGGTTGGCCAAGAGAGCCAAAGTTGTCTTTACCCCCATATGATGGTTCAGACCTATTGCCATGTGAAGGTTGCCAGGCTCGAGTGGGAGGGGTGTGGTAGAGGACTCTCTCGGCAAGGTAGAAGTGGAGTGGATATGGTAGCTCGGGAGGTTCACTAGTGAAGGGGTCAAAAGGGTCAAGAAGGTATGACCCCATGAGATGGGCTCCCATGTGATACGGTCCCAATTGTGAAATTCTTGATAGTTTGGGTGGTCACCTTCATCCATTGTGGTTGACGGGATAGTATATAGAAGATATGGTTCCTCCCTCTGGATAAAAGGAATGTAGGTAGGCTCGGCCGGTAAAGGTAGGAATAAGAGAATCTCTGTGGTGACACAACCCATGGTGCACACGGAGGTAATAGACCCGAAGGCCGGATGGGTGAAGCTACGACTAGTGGGTTGGTCGAAGTCTCGGGCCAATAAGTGCGTCAACGTCCATTGTCGGTGTAGACCCATAATAAGGTCACCCAAGGTATCAACGTGGTGACTAGACCGGAATGTCGTGTGATAGAAGTTGATGGGCACTATAGCTAAGGTGGGGTTCATGGGTGGATAGAAAGGTGGGGTAGGGACCAAGCCATCCTTGAGCCAGCTAAGAAGTGGCTCGGCTATGAAAAGCATTCCCGTTAGAAACATAGGTGGCTCGGGATGAGGTGGGTCCAAATGAGATGGCTCCGAATAAAGATGTGAGTGTGGTGGCATAGGAGCTCTCATGTGTGAGGAAGGCATGTCCTCCCGGAGGGGAAGTGGTCCTTGGGACCCCGTAGGTGGGGCCGGGTTGGGGTTACGGGCTATGACCTCTCTAGGCTTGAGTATGGCTACCTCTTGCCTCGGAGGTGGGCAAGGGGAGACCAACGACTCAAAATAAACGCACCTCCTACCCACCCGTTCCGAAATCATTTGCACAAGTTCGACAATGGTATGGGTTGGAGTAGGGGTATCACGGTGGACTTGCCTGTAATGAACCGGCCTAGGCTTGGGTCGGGGCTTATCTAAGTGCGGGGCTCCTTGCCTCCGATTATGACCTACTTCGTTGGAAGTGAGTTGGTGGGGTCGGCTGGAGGTGTGACCCACGGGGTTAGAAGTAAATGGGTGGGACGTGTTGGAAGGGACCTGATGGGGAAGGTAGACCCTCCTAAGCTCTCTCTTCATGTCCCACCATGATTCGATGGGCCATTGCCTCCTAACCTCTCTCAAGCCTTCGATGTCTCTCCACTTTTCGGCCGCCTCATGGAGGAGCCTCTCCTTGACAAAATAGAATTGCCCAGCTTCGGACATGGTATAGCAATCCAAGTATGTGTCCATGGCGGCCTCCCACTTGAGGTAGTCACCCAGGTCATTGGAGCCATAAAAATCCGAGGCTTCGGGCCTACGGAAGTAGAGAGGATGGTTGCCAAGCCCATGGGTGGGCCAACGGTTATATTGCCTGGGCGATCGGGAGTCCATTGGAAATGGAGAACTACAAGACGGACATGCTGGCACTTGGACAAGACACTAGACACGACTATGCAAGGTTGGAATGCATTAACTAATGCACACTAAGGACCCTAGACTTAAACCAAGATCCGGTACGTTGGCGGAGTTACGGGATCCGAAGATCCTTTCACCTAAGTGTGTGATCTTCCCGATAGGCATAGCCTAACGTTCGGACAACACCTTTTAATATACCGAATAAAGGTATGCGATGCAACCTTGGACCGACTTAAACTTAGACTCGACTTAAATGACTCTTTTTTTTGTATTTTTTTAAGCAATGACGAATGACTACCCTAGACTCAACTGGCTCTCTGATATCAAACTGATGCGGGACAGACACGCGACCTGGGACTCTAGCTCGCAGGTGTCCCTAGCGAGGGATGCGTGGGACCATGCGTGGTTGAGAAACTAGCAATGAGTCGGGTAGTCGGCTCTTCCGTGCTTGGATCGAGTCACGGGACAGCTCTCGCTCTCTCTCTCGCAGCGGTGATAAAATAGATATCGAGCTAAATTAACCTATCACATGCTCTCTAGCAGCGGCATACGGAAATATACAAAATAAAACAAATGTCGAGAGAGGAGTAGACACAATACCTCCAGGCTCTGGGCGTGGGGAAGGCGATCCCGGCCAAGTACGGTAACTCCTCATAACAAAATATTACAATAATTATAGCAGTGAATTATCGCCCACTCCACGCAGGGAGGTAATGGGCTACAATGTGGGCCCGAGAGGACTGATCTTGGGTTGACGGGCAGCAAGCCGGAAGGGCTCTCGGGGCAAACTCGGCCTGTTGGTCCGACTCGGTACTGCGCCGAATCGGTGCTGCGCCGACTCAGTTCTTACTCGCTGGACAACAAGCCTTTGCCTCCAAAGGAACGTCACCTTCCTGAGATCTTCTGAAGGCGCCGCTTGGCTGGGACGATGGCAGGACGTCCCTGAACGACTCCCTGAAGGGGCGGTTCTAGAAGTTGACTTTTGGTATTT
The DNA here is from genome assembly GCA_022559845.1 of Amorphophallus konjac. Taxonomy (NCBI): domain Eukaryota; kingdom Viridiplantae; phylum Streptophyta; class Magnoliopsida; order Alismatales; family Araceae; genus Amorphophallus; species Amorphophallus konjac. The sequence goes on along the minus strand of CM040122.1, from coordinate 171,060,739 downwards.
GTTTGTGAATTTCTCCCGGACTGCTATTTCGGACCTGCACAGGGAACATATTTGCGCACCTTGGTGGCAAGAATTAATTCTCTCAGATCCAGAATCAGATCGAGGTGAGACCAGTGGCGTTGGAAAGAGGACTCCCAGATCTACAACATATAATGTTTGTAGGTCAATCCAATGAAGGGATGAGAAATGGGAGGCTCTATAACACTGTGTTGTTTCTATGGATCTGATTATTGACACTAAGGACAGAAATGGATTTGCCTGAATATGATTTTTGACCGGTGGATAGTGGAATTTTGTGGGTCCTGAAAAAATTTCTGGTGGAAGGGGTGGATGGTAGGAACACTTGAGAATTTTTATGGATTTTTTAAAAACTAATAAGGGGGTGGGAAAAATACGAAAATGGAACACTATCCTGCAGATCTGTAAAATGGCAGATTACTTAAGGAAGAACAAAAATATAGGAAAAATATCAAACGATGGCCAAATGGCACGAAATTTGAACTGGAGATTAGGGGTGATAGGGAGAACGAACCCTCAAAGTTGGGGGTCGATCAGAGAACAAGAGAAAAAAGTAAAATTATAGGATTGAGGTTCTATCCTGATTTGGACATAACACCGGCGAGTGGCGGTGGCGGTGCGATGGCAGTTCGATGGTGGCGGCGGCTGCGGTGCTGAGTTTCACACTCAGGAAGGGGGAGGGGGAGGAGGCTTCACACCTCAGAAATTCGTAGCTTTCACAGCAGCTAGGGGTTGGGAGAGAGAGAGGGGTGCCCTTGGGCTCTTGGAGGTAAATTCTGATTTTCTTCTCATTAATTCTAGTAAAATGAGAATTACATGGTATTTGTATGAAATACAAAATGACCTAAACTAACCTCAGATCTATGTTAGGGGTGGGGCACTTAGGGGATAGAACATATTTAATTCCCCATGTGATTTAGAACAAAATAAAAAAATATTAAGAGGGGGGGTTTGAAAAATGGGGATGGCGTCTTGGACATTTTAAGCCCATTGTCCCCTTTGAATGGTCAAGCTTCTAGAAGCCCACCTTGGACCTTTGACTGGCCCCACATGGGCCCTAGAGCTTAAGTGGACCAATAGGGAAGGAGATGGGGGCCCTTTGTTGGTCCTACTAGACTTTTACATAAAAACCCAAAGATCCTTAAGGAATGACAAATTGGCTTATAAAGCCTTACAATTGCGTACATGTTTTCCCAAGGATATAAATGTAAACTAAAAGGACACAAATATAAAATAAAAAGTTAGTGACTGGTGTTGATTCCCATCACCAGCGAGGTGCTCACCCCATACTGGCCACAAAGGAAAATGAAGGAGAAGATGAGGGTATAAGAATTGGAGACTAGCTGCACAGGTGCCAGCAGGTAGAACCGAAGTAACTCGGCGATGAAGGAATGGAGGGGCAGGCGAAAGTCACACTTCCAGGCCAAGAGAAGGAACAAAAGAGGCCAGAACGAGTGGCCAGACTAGACTCATAAGGCTCAGGCGCGAGGAACTGGAATCGCCATGGCAGCCCATACTGGTTCTCCAGTCGCTTCACTTTAGCCTCCCCAACTCGCTGTGGAGAAGCTCGACTGTACCAAGAAAACCCTTGGGGTCTATTCTTTCTATCGCCCCTCGACCTCAAGATTTTGGTCCGCCATTGAATAGGTGGAGGAACTGGAAGAAGAAGGGGAAAGCTCTGGATCAGAGGACTCTGGAGGAGAAGGAAGTTGATGGATCGCCACCGCGGTAATCTCTTCTAGCTCCGCAAAAGCTGCTGCGATTCTCCGCTCCTCCGAACTATTCTCACGGCGCATGAGCCCCCCCTATATAAATGAAAAGGATGGCAAAACCCTAAACCCCGGAGATAAAGGGAGGCAAATAACGCGGAATGCTTATAACCCCTAGCCGGAGGCGGCGCAGCCTTCCGATCTCCCGAGAGGGGCCTTCTTTCACTCATCATGTGGGGCCTTCTCTCACATGTCCCCTACAAGAGAGAGATCTCCACCCAACTAGAGCCATGAAAAGTCCAGCCCAAATGCTACTCAACCGAGCCTAATTTTGGCTCGGGAGTAGGAGGGGGACAAGTGGAGAGGGGAAATCTAACCGCCCATACGGAGAGGCCAAACGAGGTCCGACCCGACCCAACGAGGCCCAGCTCCTTGAAGTGGTAGCCCCCGGGCCCACTAAAGATAAGTCTAATAACTCACTCAGAACAAGCACTTCCTAGGCGGCCTTTGGGTTGGGAAGTTAGAGCATCAGTTCGATCGGGAGAGCTCCATCGGAGACCCATATTCTCTGCCCAGACCATGCACTCATCGCTCGGGAAGACATCTCCTGAGCTAGTGCCTCATGCTTGGGCCAACTGATTGAAGCTTATCTATACGGTCGTTACGTGTCCCTTAAAAGCTGAGAGGTCAAGGGGATAGGAGAGATTAGGAGTCCGCGTGCTATAAAGAGCCCGCAAGGAGGACATAACCCCCCTCCCCCCCTCCGAAACTCCTCAACTTACAGGGATCATTCACTCAACAAGCCGTTATTTAAACTGGAAGAACCCTCTTGTGAGAAGGCAAGCCAATAACCTTGAGCAGGAATCACTTCACCTTTTGGTGGAGAGGGAACTCGCGCTCCCATCTTCTTCCTAACTCCTCCCTTTGCACTAGTGCTCTACTACAGTCATTGACTTAAGCATCGGAGGGTCTTCCCCGGGGATTCATCCCTGGGCTCCTCTGACTTGTTCCCTTCTTGCAGTTCATACTTCAAGGATACGTGGTCATCTTCCTCCCCGCTCAGGAGTAGTGCAAGATCGCCCCTCTTCAGTGGGGGACAGGGCACTGGAGCCCTGCAAGGTCTGATAGATGGCCTGAAGTTGGGCCCGGTCCAACTGGGCCATCATTTGCAAGATGTGACTGGTGGGATTATTGGTGGAAAGGGAGGGTTGCCCCCCCCCCCCATGGAGACAAAGGAGGGAGGAGGGAGGGACCCTTCTCCTGATGGGAGTTGGATGACCTTGGGCGGGTCCTCTAAGAGTCCCTGGGGAAAAGATTCCTCATGGAAACGGGGAAGATCGTCGGAAGACATGTTGGACTCAAACAAAGGATTGGAGTAAGAAGTGAAAGAGGAATTTCCCCTAGAAGATGAATCTAAGGATCGAAAGTAGTTCCACATGCAACGTAGTACCTAAGATATGATGCAAGCAAAACAACCATAAATAAGTAACTAGACAAGATGACCTCAAACTTATGAAAATAAGAAAGGGATGAGAGGCAACCAAAGTCAACCAAGTTATGATGATGCACAATTTTTCTTTATTTCTTCTTTGAAACCTTAGTGATTTGAATTTTGTATATTCTGTCCAACAATAGGTTCCTAATCAGAACGATATTGGAAACTTGGTTAACTCTAGGTGTAAACTCTCCCTTACTTATGCAACCTAGACACGGGGTGGTGAAGGTACAACTGGTCCGACGTTCGTGTGGGAATCTATGGCTCACGGGGACTTATGGAGGTCCCTGATGTCGTCACCTAGTCGACCCCAAGGAATATGGAGACGAGAGGATCACACACCAAGGTGGGAATGCAACTATGATATGAAAGATGAATGACCCTATGTGCACCAGAGTGCATGCAATTTCTAACCTAGAAATTAGCAAACAAAATGTTAATAATGATGTGAATATATGCCACAAGAAGGAGGAGACCAGTAGCACCTAGGAGTAATAAACACAGCCAAAAACTGTAGAAATAACAACAACCTCGGTGTGCGTACCTGTAACTGGTGAAACGATCGTATAGGACACTGCTCGAAAGATAAGATGGTCTATCACTAGACTGCTTTAAAGCCAGAAACGGCCAGGGAGGAGACCGTCAGGGAACCAGAGAGCAGAAAATAACAGGGAATAAATGGGAAAATCGAGAAAAACACAAGGGCCACTGAGAATAATTAAGAATGGCAGGTCAGACAGAAACTCAGCACGATTGGCACTAGTTGTCCCACCGTGATCGCCAAAAAATAGAGGTTGTTAATGTTTTTGTGTGAGTGATTGGGTGTTTGTGTGTTGGTGATGTGTGTGGATGAATATGAGAGATGTGGAATATGTGTGAGCAAGTGCTGCACTAACTCAAGCAATCAACATGAAATTGGTGAGCAAGTCAACTCAGAAATAAAGAAGGAAAATAAAAACACACGCCGTGGGCATGGAGCAAAGGAGTAAAAGAAAAACACACAACGTAGGTGTGGAGCAACTAAGAATAAACGAGAAAGCAAGCAAGATGATGAACAATGCTCAAATAAAGGAAAGTGTGATCGCCACCAAGGTAAATAACGTAGTAAAACTACACTATGTACCTTGGAAAGAGCCGAGTGAAGTCACCCACCCACGGGAGAGAGAAAACTAGGCGCTGTGGAAGGAAAACAGTCTTCCAGACGACCACAAATAGAGCGCAAATGGTCCTGCGATAGACCTGTGGGGGTTGGGGGTTTTTTAACCCCTATGGGGTCTGGAAAAGAGTAGGAGGATGTTTAAAAATGTGATGTAAGTGCAGAGAACGTGAAAGAGGAAGAGGGAATATGCTATGATGATGCAAAGGGGAAAGGGAAAACTAAGAGAAAAGACTCAAACTAAACCAATGGAACTTAATACTCCCTGGACCAGAAGCCTTAAGGACGTAGAAAAGACTTCTCCCTGATTGGTACTCACTCCAAAACGTAGCAGCACTTCGTGGCAAACTCCAGAAAATCTCCTCCTCAAGCCATGAAGTCAAGGGTTCTATTTATAGACCCTCAAACCCTAGGTTCGAGTTGCAGAGATAATGATACGAAAATCGGCCTGAACCTAGATAAATCTCAAAGATAAAACTCCCAAGAGTCTATAGAAACAAACAGAAGGTTCTGAGAGCCTCTATTTAGAGAGAAATCAACAAACCAATGACTCTATCTCGACCACGGCCGAAGAGAGAAAGAACAGACATAGTAAGACTCCCTATCTCCCCAAACGGTCTTGCGATAAACCGCAAGTGTTGAGTTATGGTTTTGATGATTGTTGTAATTGTTAAGTTATGTTTTGATGATAACTAAACTTAATGTGTGATTACGTGATGATAACTAAACGTATGGTTGATTACACATGTTCTTGATGATTGTGTTCATTCATCTTATTGTTTATGCTGGTTGCACATGTTGGTTTTACAAGAGGCAAGATGTTTCATAACCTCTTTAATGTCAACAAGCATGCAATTAACGTAACTATCTTACATGCAGGTTCAAACTCATGGCCGTCACCTGGTGAACCAAAACTCTACTTCCCTACAATCCAAAATAGGTGGTATATGTCATTTACTGTTAAGAACCATTGGTGAGACTCCTACCTTGTATTAAAATGAAGCTTCATGCTTTAAACCATCAAGATTCACTCCTTTTCAAACTTGTGTTCATGAATCATTCCATGTGTTAAATCGAGTCTAAACAAACTTGTAATCAACTATAACACAAGCCCTTTTTCAAGTATCAAACCAATGGACAATTTCAAGTGAGCTAACACTTGACTTTTGTAGGTTTAGAGACTAGCGGTCGACCTGTGGACCCTTGGCAGTCGACCTGAAATCACAGAACTGAAAATTGGCAACCTGTGAACCTGGCGGTCGACCGCCAGGAGCTAGCGGTCGACCTATTTTCCCACCAGCCAAATGGCTACAGGACGGCCAATGGCGGTCGACCGCTGGGCTCTGTAGGTCGACCGCCGGCCTCGAACTTCCCCTTTTGTTGACTTTTGTTTCAAGCTCGAGGAGTGGTCTTTCCACCCATTTGTTTAATCCTAAAGACACCCAATCCACCATGATTTGTGGATCTGATCTGGGGCTTGTCTATGGACCATTTAAGAGATATAAAACATCTCATTGAAGCTACAACCCTAACCATCCAAGGGGATTCAAGAGGAGATCAAGAGAAGGCTGTCAAAGAGAAGAAGGGGGAGTAGTGCTACTGTAGCGTGAACAGTAGTCCGTGAATCAAGTTCCATCCAGCAGCTGAAGATCCAAGATCCTTCTTGAAGCCTTCATCCTCCTATGAGCTGAAGAAGCAAGCATCCAACAAGAAGAGATCGAAGGAGAGCCTATCAACCAAGGAGCCTATAAAGAGAAGAAGAAGAAGGATGCTACAAGGAAGAAGGAGCCATTCAAGCATCATCTAAAGGTACTCTAGCTCTGGTTGAAGTCAGCAATCTCAAAGGAAGAGAACAAGCTCACAAGCATCAAGGAGATACAAGGATTGTCCAAGTGAAGAAGAAGGGTACTGTAGCCGTGAACAGTACTCCGTGCAGCAAGTGTTCTTCATCCATTCTCAACCCCGCAGCATGCATTCAAGAGAACCCAAATCAGGGGATTTCTAAACTATGCCTTATTGTGTTTTAAGTTCATATTCGTGTTTTGTATAAACTGTAAAAACTTGTGTGTGTGTGGATCGTTGTTGGATCCATGGTTGTGTGTGTATCCTATTTGATTCGTGTGTGCGTAGATCTTCCTAGATCTACGTGTGTGTGTGTGGATCTACTTAGATCCAGTTGTTTTAGTGTGTGGTTTGCTGCACTTTTCGCAGCGTGTGTGTGTCTTGTTGATCCGGTTGTCGGATCGTGTTGGAGTTCATCTCCGTGTGTGTGTGTGTGTGTTGGAGCTTGTCTCCATGTGTGGGTTGGGGCGCGTCCCCGTGTGTGTGTGCAGGCGTCGTCCTACGTGTGTGGTTGGAGCGTTGTCTCCGTTTGGGGATTTATCCCCGAGTGAAGCCTCACCGGGTTTGGTGAGGGGTGGACGTAGGATTACAGTCGTTGCATCCTAACCACCTTAAAAATCGCTGTGCAGTATGGTTTGAATTGTGTTGTTTGATCCATTTCCTCTACCTTCATTCTACGTGAGTGTTAGTGTATTTATGATTCTAGATTTATCCACGTATATCCTACATAATCTACATCATCATCTAATTGAGTTTGATAAATCTCATTTGTGAACCAACAGTTTTGATCCTATTGATTAACTTTATATCACATATTACAAAAAGGCCAAAAGTTTTTAGTAAAATTTGTAAACACCCAATTCACTCCCCTCTTGGGTGTCATTGATCACGGGACTTCAATTAGTATCAGAGCCAAGGCTCTAATTCTTTTATAGATCTAACGATCTAGAGTGATCCAGATCAATGACTACCATTATGTATACTTTGAATTCTCCACCGGTGTTTGATGGTTGCAATTTCAATTTGTGGTTAGGAAGAATGTTCAGTCTAGTCAATTCATACGACCCTAAGCTATGGAAGCTTGTCTCTTGTGGTCCCTATGAATTGCCTAAAGACAAAGCTATCTGGGCTGAAAATCATAAGCATAAACATGATCAAAATCGGTTGGTTTTAAAGTTGTTCACTGCTGCAGTCAATTCTAATCAGTTTCCTTTTGTCTCCCATTGCAGGTCCGCAAAGGATATCCTGGATGGCTTAACGAAAGTCCGGGAAGAGCATGAAGATCAATGCCTTGTGGCAGGTACGAGCGATCAAGGGAGTGATCATCAAATTGAATCAAGCTCAAAGGTAAATTCTGATTCTGATAATGAAGATGAAGTTAGTTATGAAGATTTGTTGATTGCATATGATGATCTTGCTGAAAAATACAAGAAGCTTAAATCTGAAAACAAAAAATTGAAAAAGGATGCCGGACAAAACAAGTGTAATTCCTCTTGTAAAAAATGCTTGCATCTAGAAGAAATGATTGAAACTCATGTGTTTGACATTGAATTTCACAAAGGTCAAATATGTTCCTTAAGAAATGAAAACAAGGAGATGACTGCAAAACTGAATTCTATGGCCGATGATCAAATCTTGATAAATGAACTGATTCATGATGAAAAGCTTGTTAAAGAAAATGAGAAACTGAAGGAATTGAACAAGGCCATTTCTGAAAGATTGTTGACTCTTGAAAAAGGAAAATCTATGATTGTTAGAGAATGTGAAAATGTGGATGAATTCAGGCAAGAAGTAGAATGCCTTAAGACTACCAATGCCATGTTGAATATTAGTCTTTCTACTTGTGAAGAAGAACTTGCCAATTCTGAATTACAAATTTCATCTCTTCAATATGAAATTCTTGACTTGAATGACTCATTGTCTAGATTTGTAAATGGTCAAGAAAACTTGGACAAATTGTTGGGGACGAAAGTGAATTTTCAAAGGGAAGGGCTGGGCTTTAATCCTGTGAACAAAAAGAGGTTTGAAAATAAAGTTTATACAGCTTTTGTGCACAGTTCAAACATAGTCAGCACATCTAATGAAGATCTGAAAAAGAAAAATCATGTTGCACACACACATGCATCCACAAAGAAAATCAACTTGCATCAAAAATCCAAAAATGCTTCTAGCACTTCCATACATGTTGAACATACTTCTTCCACGCACACACAACCACCTAGAAAGAAACTTACATGCTTTTATTGTGGAAAATATGGACATGCTATGCATAATTGCTTCATTATGAAGAATGATGACTTGAGAGCATGTAGGAACCAAGCTGTTTTGAAAAATGCAAAGAAAGTATTCACCACAAAATCTTCCATGCATTATAATCACTGTGGTAAAAGGGGTCATACGACCTCTCATTGTTGGTTCTTGTTTAAGAGAAAGAACTCCCACTCAACACATCATGCTCACACACACAAATCAGTAGAACCAATAAGAAAAAGAAATGTGATGCCAGGTGCTTCTCTCCATCACCTTGGCAAATCTGGGAATGTTAAGCATGATGGTTTTCTAAATAAAAATGATGATTTGAATGTTGTGAAAAGTTAGAAACCACATGCCCATGTTGCTGCTAACCCACAAGGACCCAAAAGGATTTGGGTACCTAAGAATGCAAAATGAGAAAACTGTTTTGTAGGTGTGCCTTGGGAATAAGAAGCATGAAATTTGCAATCGTTCAAGAAGGTAAGGCACACGGGCCAAGCGGGGTAAGTCAGGTCAAAAGAAAATCAAAATAAAAAATTAATTGAAATATGAATGCTCAGGTGATATCCCTCTCTTTACTCTAGAAAAGGTGCTATGTCTTGATTTGATTTGTGCTGAATCTTGTGTTAATGCATATGTACGTACATGCATTCCATTCATTGTTGTTTGCATACTCGTGCATATATCACTTGTCATATAACATCTTGTGGTAGGAGAGCTTGAAGATTCTTCAGATCATGTTTTCACTACACATATTGAGTTTGCATACACTTTCATACTCTGTCATGCATAAGTTGAACATTGTGTATTCATGCCATAATGCATTGCAATTTCCCTGCCTTCATCATCTATGATTACATAGTATATCAAATGGTGACATGTGGAAGGGCAGGTCAAGCATGTCTGAAAACTATCACTACGCGTGAGGTGATCTTCAGATCTAAGTTCTCCGCCTGGTACTGAGTCATTTACTTAAAAGGCTGCATATGGGATCGGATTGTCACTGAACATCTTGCATTCATGCACACATTAAGGGGGAGCAATCACATTCGTCATATGGGCTTAATGTTCAAGTTCACACATGAGTCATGCATTGCATCTAGAGCTGTCTAGGGGTGTTGGTTGTTAAAATTATTTGTCATATCATTATCAATAAATTTGAATCGAAATTGACAAATCAAACCTTTCTATCTTTGGATGCAGATTATACTTCCAAGATCCAAATCATGATGGGCTAGTCATGACCAAGCTTGAATCAACTGGGAGAATACCCTGCAAGGATGAAAATGATGAGAACCCTCTCATGTTACTACAAGAAGATGGGGTATTTTGTGTAGAACAACCTCCAGGATCGACTCAAGTATAAGGTGGTGAAAGTTTTGTACGTATTGAAGCGAGTACCCAAGACATGGTATGAAAGGCGCGCATCTCTTTTAACCAAGACTGGTTCAATAGGTGGAAGGCTCGGAAGAAAATAGATTCTCAAGGCAAAGGTAAGAAAACAAATCTAAAATACTAACCTTCGTGAGGTTAGTGATTTTGGTGCTTGAAGGCCTTCGGTATTGTCCTTTGAACTAAGGTAATTCACCCTCTTACTATGGAAATAAAAATTCATGCATTAGTCAATGGGACTTTGTGATGTTATTCTGATTACAGGTATTGTTTCTACATACCTGCAATGATTGCTCCTCCATTCTGCTATGATTAACCTGCTTATTGGTTAATTGAAACTGAAAATCTTGAACTTTATGTTGACCTTTGAACATCCTTCAATCTGATTGCTTGAGCACATTTAAGTTTAATTGAGTATCTGGTATATCAAATACTGAGTAGTGAAAAGGCAGATTATCTTCACCTTGAAACTCTCACTATGCGTGAGTTGGTCTTTGGACCAAAGTTCTCCGCCTTGTACCAGAACTAGAAGAAATTGATTGTTTGGCCTTTGAAAGAATTTTTCTGATGCTTTTATTTGCTCCTTGTTAGCTAGCCCCATGTCATAAGAGAAACATTGCGCTTTCACTAAATTTTTCTGAGATTCATGTCTTTGTCAAAGGGGGTCTTGCTAGCTAAACAAGTTGAAATAAGTATTGACTGAGTGAACTCCAATTGGAACATGCAACATGCTCATGATGAATTACTTCAAAATTTCTAAAATTGATCCTTGTTGAAGTGAAGAGTTCTGCAATGGAAATGTCAACTCCTGAATGGCTTGTGAATGTTTTCAAAACCCTTGAAAATCTGCTCTTAACAACTTCTGACAATAAATGGCTTCCCTTTGTATATAAGCCACTTGTGATGGAGATTGTCCCATGCTCATCTTTCCAATCTGATTTGCTCTCTTGTATGTAGTGTCATTTTTTATCTTGAATTCCATTCTCATATAAGAATAGACTGCATGCATTAGAATTCATACATTAAGTGCAGTTAGCTCACTCATTTTGTACCAGAAGTTTTACACCACACTGCATTCTGTCTTGGCATGTTACATCTCATTATTATATGATCAAGGATTGCATTGCATTAGAACTCATGCATTAGCAGCATTCAGTTCGTTCAATTGGTATCCTTTTGATTGGTATCAGTTGCATATTTACATTGCATGTTGCATACATTCCCTTTGTGTGCGTGCTTGATATTATATGCTATTCACCCTCATTCCTTGGCACTTCTGTGGCCTTATGTCCTCTTGATAAATAATGCTGCATTGGAGTCATTGTTGGAGTGTTTCTTATCGTACACTCTAGGGAGTTTATATTTCATAAGTGCATCTATTTAGGGGGAGCTGTCTTATTATGTGTTCATGATAATTTCGGTATACATGCTGAATCAAATTCGCACACTTCTTGCACAAAATGTGAAAATGAGTGTTAAAGATAAGGATATATGAATTTCTTTTCAACACTCTCGAGATGTTAAACTTGATGCATGTATGTAGAAGAGACAGTTGAGGAAAAAGTTGCCTACCTATCTTTATTGAAAAATCTCTAAGGTAAATGAAAGGAAGAGCAATGCTTGGTCTCACTGAGTAATCTGGGCACATGTCACCTGAGACGTGATGTGGTTCATATCTGAAAAGTGTGGACTAATACCTCTGTTCAAAATGAAGTGAGATAGTTCAGTATTCTGAGTAACCGGGGATTCTGGCATGAGCTCCATGCGTCTACTCGCGTAAAAAGGAATCGTTTTGAACCTGATCACTCTTGAAAAATTCTACCTATCTTGTGATACTACTCGAGTAACCGGGGATTCTGGTTGAGTTAAAAAATGATGGTGAAAACTCATTGTGGTAGAGCGAAGCCTCCAATACGCTGTTCTTAAAAATTGAAGTGCAGTCTGTGAAATGTCTCATTGTATTTATCTGAAAATCTGAATATCCATATTGCAACTATCGTCCTTCATGTTCCTCACCTACACATCTGGAAATTTGATTTAATATGTATTCAGAAAATTGATTGACTGCATCAGCAATTGCATGAATCTCCTATATGACTGCACGATCTCCCATGTACTACACATCTGCATTCTGGTGAGCATGACTCTCTTGCATCCTTACTATACCCATTCCCCTCTCAAATATGTACGGGGGAGATTGCATGTATGTTTATATGTAACTATTTGATTACTTTGTTTGCACTTCATGAGTCATCATCTGCATATACATAGCTTCATGCATTTAAACAGAAAATGTAAAAATCAAAAATTTGAAAATGAAAGAAAATCATTTTGATATTTCCTCCTGCTCTTGTTTGTGTGAAAATCTACCATGGGCTCTATATTTTGAATGCTATCATGCTGAACACCTTATTTTGTGATCATCTTCCTACACTGGCTCATGCTTGACTGTAATCACTTTGGATGGTATCATATTGATTTCTGAGAATAATAAGCAATTGGCCTCCTCTAATTGGACTTATATTGATTTGTCGGTCCATGATTTGCTGTTGCTTCTTCTGTATTGATAAGATGGGCTATTGCTATTTCCAAGGGAGATCAGTTTGCTCTTCCTTGTTTGGCTTCTTCGAGCTTTGTTGATGTTGTTGATCATGTCATAGGGGGAGAAAGGTTTGCATTATCCCACTTTTTGATTATGTCAAAGGGGGAGAGAAATTGATGATTGTGTGTGACAGGGGGAGGAGAACTAAGAAGAACATCTGTGCCTTTCCATTGTATATCATCATTAAGTTTGTCATCATCAATGTATCATCATTAAGTTTGTCATCATCAATAAGTTTGTCATCATCAAAAAGGGGGAGATTGTTGAGTTATGGTTTTGATGATTGTTGTAATTGTTAAGTTATGTTTTGATGATAACTAAACTTAATGTGTGATTACGTGATGATAACTAAACGTATGGTTGATTACACATGTTCTTGATGATTGTGTTCATTCATCTTATTATTTATGTGTGTTGCACATGTTGGTTTTACAAGAGGCAAGAGGTTTCATAACCTCTTTAATGTCAACAAGCATGCAATTAACCTAACTATCTTGCATGCAGGTTCAAACTCATGGCCGTCACCTAGTGAACCAAAACTCTACTTCCCTACAATCCAAAACAGGTGGTATATGTCATTTACTGTCAAGAACCATTGGTGAGACTCCTACCTTGTATTAAAATGAAGCTTCATGCTTTAAACCATCAAGATTCACTCCTTTTCAAACTTGTGTTCATGAATCATTCCATGTGTTAAATCGAGTCTAAACAAACTTGTAATCAACTATAACACAAGCCCTTTTTCAAGTATCAAACCAATGGACAGTTTCAAGTGAGCTAACACTTGACTTTTGCAGGTTTGGAGACTGGCGGTCGACCTGTGGCCCCTTGGCGGTCGACCTGAAATCACATAACTGAAAATTGGTAACCTGTGAACCTGGCGGTCGACCGCCAGGAGCTAGCGGTCGACCTATTTTCCCAGCAGCCAAATGGCTACAGGACGGCCAATGGCGGTCGACCGCTGGCCTCTGTAGGTCGACCGCCGGCCTCGAACTTCCCCTTTTGTTGACTTTTGTTTCAAGCTCGAGGAGTGGTCTTTCCACCCATTTGTTTAATCCTAAAGACACCCAATCCACCCTGATTTGTGGATCTGGTCTGGGGCATGTCTATGGACCATTTAAGAGATATAAAACATCTCATTGAAGCTACAACCCTAACCATCCAAGGGGATTCAAGAGGAGATCAAGAGGAGGCTGTCAAAGAGAAGAAGGAGGAGTAGTGCTACTGTAGCATGAACAGTAGTCCGTGAATCAAGTTCCATCCAGCAGCTGAAGATCCAAGATCCTTCTTGAAGCCTTCATCCTCCTATGAGCTGAAGAAGCAAGCATCCAACAAGAAGAGATCGAAGGAGAGCCTATCAACCAAGGAGCCTATAAAGAGAAGAAGAAGAAGGATGCTACAAGGAAGAAGGAGCCATTCAAGCATCATCTAAAGGTACTCTAGCTCCATTTGAAGTCAGCAATCTCAAAGGAAGAGAACAAGCTCACAAGCATCAAGGAGATACAAGGATTGTCCAAGTGAAGAAGAAGGGTACTGTAGCCGTGAATAGTACTCCGTGCAGCAAGTGTTCTTCATCCATTCTCAACCTCGCAGCATGCATTCAAGGGAACCCAAATCAGGGGATTTCTAAACTATGCCTTATTGTGTTTTAAGTTCATATTCATGTTTTGTATAAACTGCAAAAACTTGTGTGTGTGTAGATCGTTGTTTGATCCGTGGTTGTGTGTGTGTCCTATTTGATTCGTGTGTGCGTAGATCTTCTTAGATCTACGTGTGTGTGTGTGGATCTACTTAGATCCAGTTATTTTAGTGTGTGGTTTGCTGCACTTGTCGCAGCGTGTGTGTGTCTTGTTGATCCGGTTGTCAGATCGTGTTGGAGTTCATCTCCGTGTGTGTGTGTGTGTGTGTGTGTAGGAGCTTGTCTCTCTGTGTGGGTTGGGGCGCGTCCCCGTGTGTGTGTGCAGGCGTCGTCCTACGTGTGTGGTTGGAGCGTTGTCTCCGTTTGGGGATTTATCCTCGAGTGAAGCCTCACCGGGTTTGGTGAGGGGTGGACGTAGGATTGCCGTCGTTGCATCCGAACCACCTTAAAAATCGCTGTGCAGTATGGTTTGAATTGTGTGGTTTGATCCATTTCTTCTACCTTCATTCTACGTGAGTGTTAGTGTATTTGTGATTCCGGATTTATCCACATATATCCTACATAATCTACATCATCATCTAATTAAGTTTGATAAATCTCATTTGTGAACCAACAGTTTTGATCCTATTGATTAGCTTTATATCACATATTACAAAAAGGCCAAAAGTTTTTAGTAAAATTTGTAAACACCCAATTCACCCCCCTCTTGGGTGTCATTGATCACGGGACTTCAGCAAGGCTCTGAAAAATGATCGTCGGATAGACCACATGAATCAGTCGTCCGGAAAGAGATAAGACCGAAGAAACCCAACAGGACACACTATTGCCTAAGGGTCTAGCAAAGGACCGCCAATGCTCACCAAACGATCGTGCGATAGATTGCAACGCTAGCAGACATGGCAAAAGAGATAAAGGTCGATAAATCTATAAGTTAATCCACATAAATATCCTTATTAGCCCTTATCCAGGCCCAATAAGCTGTAAATGTCGAGAAATCAAAGGAACCAGGCCCAATCAGGGAGAATAATTCATAAAATAAGCCTCAAAAGTGACCAAAAATAACCCAAAAAGTAATGAACAACTCGGGACATCATAAAATAGATAAGGAGACGACCCAACTCATTGGTCATAAAACGGATGTCAACATTAGGGTGTGGATGCCAAATGTAATTGGCGGCCAATCCGTGGGCACAATTTAATGTTCTAGTGACTGTACGCTAGACGCTAATTAGGAACGAGCGACCTCTTGAGGTGTCGTAAATTCTTCGTACCTATTCACAGATTTAGCGACCTGACAGTGGGTGCTATTTCTTGAATTGGTGGCAGCCGAGTGGGCGCCAATTATCCTAGATTCTCGAATGATCATACTTTTTCATGTGGTTTATCACTTATGTTATCCTGTCTAAAGTTCTAACCTTCAACTCATAATCCCATGAATCTACCATAATGTTCCTACATACTTGATCCTTGGAACTCATGGCCATTATTTTAAGTGGAATTGGTCTAGACACAAAAAGGGGCTATGGGTCCAAAACAAATTGATACTCAATGCTAGTGTATAAAATATGGGGTCCGGATCTGATCCCATGGGCGAGGTAAAGTCCAAATGTGTGCCAGTATCATGATTGATCGGGTGTGGCCTTGCACCAAAGATAGCAAAAGTTGGTCTACGACACTTCTACAAGTGATTGTCATTACTCGAATATTTGAACTCCTTTATATGGCCAATCCTACAAAGATATCATGAATTGCTCTAGTAAAAGTAAACGCCTTATTGAAATGATTGTTATTATCTCCTCATGAATGCTCTTGAAAACCTTATGGAAAGGCTTGCTATCTCATCCTGAACGCTCTTGTAATTATTGTCTTGTCTATCTATTGTCTTTATAGTACTTGAAATTATCTATTGTCATGTCTACATTCCTTTATATTGTCTCCGGATTATTAATCTAGCTCGTGCCATTATAGTTCTCGATTTCGACACCTTGCATGAGTTACATGTTCATGTTAAAATTGTTAATTACTTAAAGTTATCTTGGAGCTTGAGATATTAAGACCTACTGAGCATTCGCTCACCTAGTGTTCTTCCAATATTTTTCAGGTAATGACCTTAGTGATGGCGAGAACAAACAAAATGGGCAAGGGCAAGAGTGAAGAGAGCTCCGACATCTAGATGAACCATCTAGTCTTATTACCTTATGTCTATGTCAAGATTAGTCCAGTCATGAGTCTGTTGTAAATTTTCCTTTATTGAGCCTTTCATTTTATTGGGTCTAATTTGTAATAAACTTATATTTGAAATGAGATTCTATTTTGTTCAAAATTATATCTTATCTTGACTATGTTTTGATTGACACGACTATTTATCAGCCATGTTTCGAGTAAACGACATGTTCCGCTGCTATCGGTTCGGGGCGTGACAGACGGTGGTATTAGAGCCCAGGGTTTCTAAATCCCTAGGCCATTAAGTCTCAGCTATAGATCAAGTCATCCCTATCTGTTATCCCATAGGAAATCCTGTAAGAATTGGGTAGAGCCCTGGGCTAACCAATAAAAATGACTATCTATGTTAGAATTAATGTCAAGATATGAGTAATCATTTATTTAAAACTTGTTTGTAGGCTAAAATGGCTGCCGAGAGAGCTCAATGGAGAGAGATGCAATGCACTGTCCAGGGATTAACACAAGCACTGCAACAAGGTTCACAAGGTGGAGCACGACACGGAGTCGGGGATTTGCATCAGAAGTTCCAAAAGATGAATCCCCCTAAGTTTAGTTGGTCAACCAACCCGGATTAGGCAGAAGAT
Organism: Amorphophallus konjac; assembly: GCA_022559845.1. NCBI lineage: Eukaryota > Viridiplantae > Streptophyta > Magnoliopsida > Alismatales > Araceae > Amorphophallus > Amorphophallus konjac. The sequence goes on along the minus strand of CM040122.1, from coordinate 171,043,826 downwards.
TGGGTGCAAGAAATAGAGAGGACTTTCAGGGTAATGCAATGTACCGACCAAGAGAAGGTACTATTGGGAACCTATCAACTAGAGAAGGATGCTCAGGCATGGTGGGGATCTGTAGCGGCGATCTTGCCCAACGATCAAGTCACCTGGGATGAGTTCTTAGAACACTTCAATGAGAAGTATTTCTTAGAAAGAATTCGCTAGAAGAAGGCTATGGATTTTGCGGCCTTGAAACAACGTAGTTTATTAGTAGCGGATTATGAAGCGAAGTTTTCTAGATTGGCCCGGTATGTACCACACCCAGTTTGCACAGAGAAGATGAGATTGAGAATATTTATGAATGGTTTAAAGGTGGAGCTTATTCCTCAATTAGCTCCGTTGGAAATCCAAACTTATACGGAGATGGTTAGGAAAGCGCAACTCTTAGAGGATGCTATGGATACGATGGAACGAATCAAATGGAAAATTGCCAAGAAGGCGCTAGCCAATGGATCCAAGAATAAGGAACACATGAATGGCAAGAAGAGGGTAAATGGAGGTAACGGTTCCTGGAAGGACAAGAAACCCCGGAACGAAGATCAACAAATTGTTCTGGCCAAGGAAAAATGCGAGCATTGCAAGAAAGGAAGACATAAATCGGAGGAGTGTTGGTATAAACTCGGGAAGTGCATCCGTTGCGGAAGAAAAGATCATAAAATCGCTCGTTGTCCACTTTTAAAGGAGCAAGCACCACAAGAGCAACAACAAGGTGAACCAAAGCATCAGGGTAGGCTACAAGCATTGGAAGGTAACTCTGAATCATCTTATTCATAGTTGCATAAATTAGATATGGTGATCTTAGTACTTTAGCATGCTATGAGAATGGATCTAGCTAGGATACATGTTTCACTACGGTGATTCTACCCCACTAATATGGAAAAGAAATCATGTGAATTTGGGGGTCAAATTCTTTTAAGTGGGGGAGGGTGTAGCACCCCAAAAATTTACATATAGAATAAATAATAATCATTATACGATATTAGCTGTATAACAATTATGAAAAATATAAATTGTGATAAGTGTAAAGTGGAAATAGTAGAGGATGGGCCTTAATATACGTTAGTGGGCTCTAATGGTTGCTAAAACAAATAATTCTTAAACCTATATATGGAGCCCAACTATAGAGCTAAAACTAAATGGACCTCGATAAAGATATGAACAAATAAATTGAGTAAAGAGTCATAGGATCGAACATGTCTCTGATACCCAAAAATAAGGTAGATAAATGAATACCATTTTAAGAAAATAAAGTTCCTATATAAGTTCTAACTTAGTTAGACTCCCAATTTAGTAAAGATATATATTGCAACCTAACCCAAATAAAATTAAGCTAAATGGGCTTTACTAAGGATTTAAATGTTAAACTTATTAACTAGCTAAAACCCAACAGTATGGGCCTTAAAGGAGATAGGAAACCATAAGAGAGTAATGGGCTTGTGGACTTTAAACATGTATATGTATTAGGCTTTTTTATGTAGGTCTTAGTATATGGGCTTCTAGGGGTATAACATAAACACTATATACAGTAGGGTCTTTGGGTTATGAACATAACCTCTCACGTCGAACAAGGCTTTGCATGAGAGGGAAGGTTTGAGTTAATCAGGGAAAGTGGCTGGAAGATCTGATCGAACTAGGTTCAACTAGGATTCCAAGTTAGCAATTTAGGACTCATAATTTGCGTAGGAATCAAATAGGATTCTAAAACCTATAAATAAGACCCCTGGGGCAATGGCAAAGCCATCGTTGCTGGTCTTGTTGTTGTTGCGTCAACGTCCTACTCATCGACCTCGTCTTCCCGTCTGCGTCTCCCGTGCAGCGACAGTAGCTATCGTTGATGTCATTGCTATACGAAGGAAATGAACAAGCTTCTTCTATCGACCTCCTTCCTTCCTTCGCAGTTGCTGTGTTGCTGCTATGTGCATCGTCGTTTTCTTCTGTCCTTCTTCTTCCTCCCGTTCTTCATTCGTAAAAGCAACAAAAGGTAGGCAATCTCCCAAGCAAAATCTCCTTAAAATTCATGCTAACCATGCAAATCATCATGTTAGATAGTTCATATGCATTTTGCATGGTGATATGATACCGTGTCTGCATGTTTTAGTATTGGTTTATATCGTTTCTGCATGTAAAATAATTAGTGACTATATCCTGGCCGTTATTTCAAGAATAAGCGCCCGTATGAACAGGCGCTAATTAATCAGCGACAGTACAACTGCCGCTAATTCTTTTAGATAAATAATAATTACAGCATGTTCAAAATTCAATAGCTATGGGACCATGTACCTAAAAATCATGTAATATATATTTCTGGAATCCTAGTAATTTCCTCAAGTTTCTCATGTCTTTAGATTCCTGAAAATCTTATTGAATTGAAAGTAGCACCGTTCATCCCCTAATGAATAGTGTCAAATGGAAGCATGAGCCTGCAAGCGCATTCACACGATGGGTAGTAGCAGAAAACGTTAAAAAGAATGGACGACCAGAACCCAGTCGCCTATTATGAATGTGCACCCGTGTGAGCAAGCGCTATTTCTCAAAATATATATATATATATAAAAGAAAATGTTTATGGAATTAACGACCATTCATGTGTCGCATATTAGAGAACCTACGCCTCTTTGACAAGGCGCTATTTCCTATATTTTCTGAAAATGAACATATGCATAAAAATAAATAAAATGATTGACGCCTTATCTTAAGGCGCAAATTAATGATACTGCGCCTCTCTGAAGAGTCGCATATTTATGGTATTTTACTTATTATTCTGGAATTTCATGAACAGACGCATGGGCAGTGGACGCTAATTTAAATAGCAACCACTACCAGGGCACAGTTTTCCTACGACTATTTTCCACTCGTGTTTTGATCCATTGACTGTCGAATCTTGGCACCACTATCTCATATCCGAGACTTGGTCCCTATTTTGGTTTCTATCATTTACACACTAACTCTCGGTAATGATTGGACCCTCTGTGGGATATTCCTTCCATCGGACCAGTACTTTCTTCATTGGGACCTCCGTAAGCCTCCGCTAGTCTTGGATTCCCTTAAGGCAGCCGAGCTGGTTATACCATAAAAACCTTGGAACCATGTTCGTCATGTCACTCTGAAGAAATATGACACCAGGCCCTCATTGAACGTTGTTCTGGCGATTCTGTGGGTGACATGTCTCTGCCTGAAGGAGCGACCATTCAAATGGGCACCAATTGAATGAGCGACTGTCTGGATGGGTGCTATTTTCTCAAGCTTGTCCTATTCTATCTGGAATGAGCGACCAGGGTATGGACGCCAAATGTAATTGGTGGCCAGTCAGTGGGCGCAATTTACTATTCTAGCGACCATACGCTGGACGCTAATTAGGAATGAGTGACCTCTTGAGGTGTCACAAATTCTTCGTACCTATTCACATATTTAGCGACCTGACAGTGGGCGCTATTTCTTGAATTGGTGGCAACCGAGTGGGCGCCAAATATCCCAGATTCTCGAATCATCAAGCTTTTCATGTGGTTTATCGCTTATGGTATCCTGTCTAAAGTTCTAACCTTTAACTCATAATCCCATGATTCTACCATAATGTTCCTACATACTTGATCCTTGGAACTCATGGCCATTATTTTAAGTGGAATTGGTCTAGACACAAAAAGGGGATATATGTCCAAAACAAATTGATACTCAATGCTAGTGTATAAAATATGGGGTCCGGATCTGATCCCATGGGCGAGGCAAAGTCCAAACGTGTGTCGGTATCATGATTGACCGGGTGTGACATTGCACCAAAGATAGCAAAAGTTGGTCTACGACACTTCTATAAGTGATTGTCACTACTCGAATATTTGAAATCCTTTATATGGCCAATCCTTCAAAGATATCGTGAATTGCTCTAGTAAAAGTAAATGCCTTATTGAAACGATCGTTATTATCTCCTCATGAATGCTTTTGAAAACCTTATGGAAAGGCTTGCTATCTCATCCTGAACGCTCTTGTAATTATTGTCATGTCCATCTATTGTCTTTATAGTACTTGAAATTATCTATTGTCATGTTTACATTCCTTTATATTGTCTCTGGATTATTAATCTAGCTCGTGCCATTATAGTTCTCGATTTCGATACCTTGCATGAGTTGCATGTTCATGTTAAAATTGTTAATTACTTAAAGCTAGCTTGGAGCTTGAGATATTAAGACCTACTGAGCGTTCGCTCACCTAGTGTTCTTCCAATGTTTTTAAGGTAACGATCTTAGTGATGGCGAGAACGAACAAGATGGGCAAGGGCAAGAGTGACGAGAGCTCCGACATCTAGATGAACCGTCTAGTCTTATTACCTTATGTCTATATCAAGATTAGTCCAGTCATGAGTCTATTGTAAATTTTCCTTTATTGAGTCTTTTCTTTTATTGGGTCCAATTTGTAATAAACTTATATTTGAAATGGGATTATATTTTGTTCAAATTATATCTTGTCTTGACTATGTTCTAATTGACACAACTGTTTATCTGCCATGTTCCGAGCAAACAACACGTTCCGTTGCTATCGGTTCGGGGCGTGACAAGAAGGAAGGTGCACCACCCAAGGGTGGGAGCCGAGCAAGAGAAAGGATGAATAAAAAAAAGGGGAAGAAGGAGTGGACCCCTGAATGCACAATCGACGTCTCCTAAACTTGCGCCACTATATCTTCTTGGCAGAAACCTCTTGAACATGGACCCGCCTAGCGTAGATTCGGACGTTCGAACACCTTATCTTGTAATATCTTCTCAAATAGCGGGCCCACCTGGCAGACGGCCTAGCCAGATTGTGGACATGCAGCTTCATTGGGGCGGTTGCCCCTAGACACCCGGTGCTAACAATATCAGGACATTCTTGAACAACCAACTCCTTGGGATGGACATCATGAAACCATGGAGTGTTGTCTCTTGGCACAAAGTGCTTAAGGTTCGGCAACTCCACTCGGCGATTGGGCTTGAAGCACAACTCCCTTGATAGGAGGGAAGGATGAAACTGAGGGAGTGTAACGCACGGCGTTGATGTGGCCGGCTTACCGATAAACCGAGGGAGATTGCATAGAAAGTGCAGAATGTCCTTGGAAAATCTTGAGAATACGGTGAATTTCCCCTTGAACATAGAATCCATCATCTTCCCGACAATCGTATGAGTTAGCACAATACGGGTGGAGAATCCCTCTTGGCCAGCTATCTAAATGGCAAAAGAGTGAGAAGAAATAACAGCATCAATGGTGAATTTTTCAGCTAGCAAAGAGATTGCCACCGGCCTCGCTCGAGAAGAAACTGGCACCAATGCAAGGGAACTCTTCTTAGAAACCATCATGGGAGGTGTAGGCTCATATGTCCCAAAATAGCCAGATACCAGGACGCGGACTGGCATGCGACAGATAAAGTCTTGAATCTCGAAATGCAAAACCAGCATTGAATCATCCTAACTTGACTCATTGTCTCCTCGGGGACCAGACCCAAGGGGCACCAAAGGTATCACACACCCGCTCCGTGGGGTGGAAGTGGATGAAGAAGTGAAGAGAATTGGAATAGGTTCAAATGGTGCGGAGGCTTCAATGGGGATTGTGATATCAAGTGAAGGCAAAGGTGATGCGGGTGGAGGCAGAGGTAAAGGCAAAGGCAAAGGCAAAGGCGTGGTTTGCTCAGGTCGGATGGAGGCAAAGATGAAGGAGGAGGTGTAGATGGGAGTAAAGGTGAAGGAGTAGGTGATGGCAATGAGGTAGGCGATGGCCTAGGTGAGGGAATGGGTGCAACACTAAATGAGGGATCACGGGGGTGCCCCGGGTCTTGCAGCGATGGAGATGACTACGTGGGCAGCTCTTCTTGTTGCTACTGCTTGCTGCGGAGATGTAAGATAATCTTGCGAATTATAGGCCAGTCGATCCTTTTCTTATCTTCCAGGCCGTAAACATGGTCTCGGAATGCGGGGCAATCCTTAACCAAATGCCCCTACTGGCGCTGAAAATCACAGAATTGAAGCACATTCCCGACTGCGGGTCGGCAAGGCACAACCGGAGGGAGCTGCAATGCGTGAGTGGCCATCAAAGCCCTAAAAATATCAGTGAAAGACTCCGACAATGGAGGGTGAGAAGCTCGCTTCGGGCAAGGTGGATGCCGAGGGGAAGGTTGTAGAGAAGAGGGTTGTGGAGATAGAAGCGGAGGTCACGTGGGCAAAGGTGCACGGCAACTAGAGGAGGGACTCGGTGAGGAAGCATGAGAGACGGGACGAGGAGGTATGTAGTGGATGGCATCCACTTGCTCGGGGTATGGTGTTCCCTTGACCGGAGGTGGAGACACATGTGGGTGTGAAGAGGCGGAGGGCTGACCATGCATGGCAGACGGCTGACTCATGGGGGATTGGTATGTGGAGACATATGAATTCGTGGATGGTGTACTCATGAAGGAGTATGTGGCGAAAGGCTGATAGGTGGTGGAAGGCTGACTCATGGCGGGCACATAAGGGATAGATGTGGAGGGTTGAGGGGACTCGGTGTCAAGGGAACTTTGTAGTTGTTGACGAATGAAGCGAGCTCGACTGTATAGTTGTTTCCAGGAGGTAATGTCATTCAGGGCTAAGACAAACTGATACTCGGGCATCGCATTAGAAATAAGCATCTTGATTTGTTCTTGCTCCAGAATGTGCCCCGGGACTTGCACGACGAGGCTACGCCAGCGGTCAGCAAATGTAGAGAACTCCTCGTCAGACTTCATCTTCTCAAGGGCCAAATCCACAATGGAGTACTTGGGCCCAACCTAGTCTTGAAACTACTGAATGAACTTGTCTTGCACAACCTGGAAATTCACAACCTGATATTATTGGAGGGCGAAGAACCAATCCCAAGTCGGGCCTTCTAAATACAGACCCAATAAATAGGCCATTAAATGTTGTTCTTGTCAGAAATTGGGCCGACTCATAAACGAACTCCTTAATGTGCATAAAGGGGTCACCGGCTCCACCATAACTACGATATGTGAGAATTTGTGAATGTGGTGGGAGCTAGAGATTTTGAAATACAAATGGAACACTCAAAGAGGGTTTATGATCAATTCGGCATTAGAGTTCATCAAGCTAGAGTTGCAATCATCTCCAGGGTAGGGAGAGATCGAGAGAAATGTGGGTCAGCTTGAGCAAGAGGTTGTGAATTTGGACCAGGAGTTGGATAACGGACCGGATAAGGGGATCCGGGCTGAGAGGAAGCATAGGAGCCCATTCCAGGAGTGGAAGGATATGTAGGCCTGGAAGAAACATTGAAATGTGGACCCATTGGACCGACAGTAATGTGGGTAGAAGAAGGGAGCCCATTAAAGGAAGAAGACCCATTAAGAGAAGAATGAGGCCCATTAAGGGAATAAGGCCCATTAAGATGGTTTTCAATCAATTTTTGGGACTGGGCCGGGTCCATTTGATGAACAAGAGATGATAAGTGGACCATAACATTTGCTTGTTCTTCGGACGGGTTAGGAGGACCACGGGAAGATGGGCCCGCGTGGGGAAAGGATTCCACGCGAGAGTAGGAAGAAAATTGGGAAGGAGGGTAATATACAGGGTTAAGACGATGCTCCATGAGAGAAATGGAGGCTTTCTACAAGAATATCAAAGGAATACAGCCAGGGAATGAAGAGAAGAGGGCTGACTCACTACTGCACAAGACCAATGCAAAACTGACATAGGACAATGGAACTAGACAATGGACACAACAAAAGGGCTAAACTAAATGGGCCTATCAACAAAAGAATATATGGATGATGAGGGAATGCAGTACAAAACACCACAAGTGGGCCCAAACAACACAATATGATGTGAGAGTTTTCACCCAAGTCAACCAAGTTAATATGATGTGACAATTTTTAGAAGTTTTAATAGATATTTTAATGATTTGAATTAAGAATAATTCTCTCAAGATAGGGATCCTTTGGGAATAAGGTTCAAACTTTGGGTTGAACTAAGGCTAACTCTCTCACACGTATACAAAATGCAAACTGAAGGGGTGGAAAGGTATAACCGGCTCGGCGTCCGTGTGGGAATCCACGGCTCACGGAGACTTACGGAGGTCCCGGATAAGATCACCTAGTTGACTCCAAGGAATATTGAGGTGAGAGGATCACTTACCAAGGTAGGAATGCAACTACAAAGTGCAATGCATGACCCTATGTGCACCGGAGTGCAAGCAAAATTCTAACATAAAACTGAAAAATGAAGGCAAGATTAAATTATGAAAACACAATAATATGGATGCAAATGATAGATGAAAATGAAGATAATACGAAGGACAACAAGATGGAACCAGAAAATGGCACAATCAGACCCTGGAAAGTAATTTAAATCCCCAATGAATAGCGTACCTGAGAGTCTGCGTGCAGATTTCCAGCACAAAACTCGAATATCAAGATAATTTTAAATTATGAAAACACCACAGAATGAATGCAAATGATATATGAAAATGAAGACAATATAAAGTATAGTTAGATAGGAGCAAAAAACACACAATCAGACCTTGGGAAGCGAATTAAATCATCCAAGAAAGATGGGCCTGAGAGCCTACCCTTGGGCCTACGTGCAGGTTTCTTGGACAAAACTCAAAAATCAAGACAAGATTAAATTATGCAAACATGACCCAATGAATGCAAACGATATATGAAAATGAAGACAATATAAAGGACTACAAGATGGTATCATAAACAGAGCGATCGGACCCCGGGAGATGAATTAAATCGTCAAAGAAAGATGCGCCTGAGAGCCTGTCCCAGTGCCTACCAAAATTAGGAGGAGGTCTCCAAATGACAGTTTTTTCGAATTAGTGGTCTCCTAGAAGACCGCCTTTTGGTAGTGGTCTCCTGGAGACCATTTTCTGATCCCAAAACTAGAAAACTTGACAGAACTACTGAAAAAAGGAGACAATGCTATCTAAACATGAATACATACACACCAAACTTGGAGGAGAGCACGAATAACGTGATGGGCACTAGGTGTCCCACCGTGATAGCCACAAAATAAAGGTTGTAGATGTTTATATCTATCCGCCCCAAACTAAGCAAATAATATGCATAAGCATGATCATGGAATATGATGAAAGGAAAGGGGCGATGAGAATAAGAAACTAACTGTGATCGCCACCAAGGGTTAACGACGCCAAAAAGGTGTGGGAAAAGAATGCAACGGCGTCACGTACCTTGGAAAAAGATGAAGACTTGATCGCGCTTGATGAAGAAGGGTGCAAGAACTTTACGTCGATTACACCTCCTCGCCTTCCAGTCGACTAGAAGAAGAGGGCCTCACGTTCTCTTGCTCTCCTGCAAATCAAAGGTGAACACAAAGGCAAAAACCCATAAGAAACATGCATGTGTAGTATCTACCCCATATGCATAAAGTAAACATGAAAACAAGAGGGAAGAATGCACCGGGGAGGATTTTTAACCCCTATAAAAGGGTGCAAAAGATAAGTGTGTGTGTTGTGATGAGAATAGCACAGAGAAGAAAATTAACACGCAGTATAACTACGGAAAACATACATGCAAAATGGAGAAAAGTGCAGAAATGCAGAACTGTAATGAAATCAGAAAAGTAAGAGGAAAGAACTAAGAGAAGGAGCGAGGAAATGGAGCCTTGAGCGATGGAATATGAAGCCAATACTTTCCTGAGTAGGCTGGGGTCGAAGAGAAGAGTTGACAATGTGGCATGGCTTCGCCCCGAACCAAGAAAGAGCCCCCCTTCGCGCACTGCGAACTGGGTGCATATTTATAGGAGTGCAGAAACCCTAGCTTGAAATTAGGAGATAAATCTTCGAAATATGAGTTTTGATTGATAAAATCTCGAGATAATAGCAAGGATAAGAGTCCTGGATGGATAGAAACCGAGGTGGAGGCCTATCTCCCTCAAAAATGGATCAAACAAGGACTCCAAAGAGTCCTCAACCGAAGAAAACAGAGTTCAGAATCATCTGAATTATGTAACAAGATAGCGGTCTATCGCAAGGCCGCAAGTTGAAGATGGCTATCTTGCATGGACCGTCACATGGTAGGATTAGACAGAAGTTCAAATGGCCAAGCTGGGGCGTCCGGGAGGATCTGGGGACAAAAATCGAGAAGACAGTTTTTAGGAGACCGCTACCTGAAGGTGGCTGTCTCAAGAAGACCATCACTTGGCATTTAAATATAAACAAAATAAAAAATTAAAATTTTAAAAATACAAGGAAGAGCGCGGTCACCTAGGGGACCGCCTTCTCATGAAGGCAGTCTCCTAGGAGACCGCTACCATGACGGATAAAAAAAAAATAAAAAAAAAAATTTACTGTTCACTTGAGAAGGTTGTCACCTAGGTGATCGCGTTCTCATGAAAGCGGTCTCCTAGGAGATCACCTTCAAAGAACCTGCGTAGGGTTTTTCCGAGCGCCCGTTCGGTCGCTCGAACTGCCCGAAACGGTCCCGAAATTTGGGGAATCAAAGTTAAAGGCCTCCAAAGCTCAATGGGCTTGAAAAATGGTCAAGAAATGGGCTCGAAATACGGTCAAAGGAGACTCCAAAATAATGAATAATTCGGATCATTATAAAAGAGAAATAAGATAATAAACTCAACTCGTATGCTGAAAACGGGTGTCAACACCCAGATCTAAAAGCGCCCTCTCTTGGAGCCCTAGGCCCTAGGAGGCTATTTAAAGAGATCTAGAAACCTAGGTCAAAGTTGGAGGATTATCTCATAAAAGAGGAGTCCAAAGGATATAAATAGGTGGGAAATCCACAGGAGAACCTCCCTATGGTAGGTAGGATGTGATTGGGATCGAAAATCTCTGGACAGGGACCCTAAACAAGGACTCTAGGGCATCCTCGACTGGAGAAAAAATAGTTGTGGTTGGGCAGGGACTCTTTTAAGAAAGCCGTCAGTTAGGCGTGTTAGTGTTGGTGTGCTACAGGCCAATTTCGGGTCGGGTAGGCCTAATAGTTGTACGATCTTGTTCATTATTAATAAAGTGGTGTTTGAGCGTAAATATGCGATTGTGTTACTTTACGTTGTCCCTAGGATATGTGGTTGTAAAGTCAGCTAGAGATGGGATCTCGAACATGAGATTGACTTTACATGTACACATACCTTAAACTGTTCCTGGTTGGAGGGTAATCATTTGGGGACTTTGATTACCTATTAAACCAGTACACATGATGTGTCAGTGACCAGTCTCATGGTCATTGGTGCGGGGCACCAACACATATGTGTAGGTGTATGTCCTTGGAGGATGTACACTGAACTGATCCGCTATTGGATCTTCAGATGGTTGATTATACCTAATGTCAACTGAAGATCCAACTCTCTCAGTAGCATCGTTGGTCCTTTGACCTGAGACATTGATCAGATCTTACACGAGGACTGGAATGGTTTAATTACTTGGCTAAGTGACTTTAACCATAAGTCATGAGTTGTCGAGTCATTAACCACTCCAGGATACGTGTGAAGATCATCAATGGTCAAGAAGGGATCGCTCACTGTCGGGTATATATTAGACAGTTAATGGGTCATGACATTGACGCTCTGTTAAATCCCTGGCCAGGGTCGTGTGAGTTCGTTTAGAACGGACGTCATACACTTTAAGGAGGTCATAGTCAAATGGCACGATCATGGGGTTTGACAGAAACCATACACTCGATCGTACCAGACTCATAGAAGGAGCGAGGGATTAAATCGATGCGGTAACTGTGGACTCACAGGTTCCAGACAGGCTGGTTTTAAACCCGGCGTCCTCTAGGATCACGCGGATTTACTTGACCCAACTTGATCAAAGGTTCAGAATAAATTAAACTATTCTTCGGCTCTAGTAGAAGCGAAGAATACGTTTAATTTACTTCTAATTGGGAATTAGAAGTTAATGGGCCTTAAACTAGAGTGACTATGGGCCTAGAGGATCACACACAATGGATTCTTGGGTGATAGATTATTATTATACAAATGTATGTATTATTTCTATTTAATTCCTTTTGGAAAGGAGTGTAAATAAAGCTTAATACATATGTATAATAGTAGATAGGATATATATATAATTTTGATCGTTTGGAGCCCTTTTAGAAAATGACCAAACTCTATATATAGCATCCTACGTGAGTTCCTTCGAACTCTTCTCTTCCAACCCTTTAAGCTAATCAAGCATTAAGGCTTAAAGGAGAGGATTAGCCTCCCCCTTTCTCCCTCTTGCTCTCTCTCTCTCTCTCCAGAAGGTGATAGAGCCGGGGAAGGTCGTGCCGGGGAGGTACCGTCGCTCCGCAAGGGTCCGTGTGGATCTGCTCTAGAGGCCGAACAGATGTGCGGCTCGATATTCTGCATCGGGCATCGCAGACAGCGTCGTTCCGCGCAAGGTGAAACACGTAACCCATAATTAGGGGATTAGAAACACCGATTAGAGCACAGATTAAGCTTTCCATAACACTGGGACTGGACAAATGAATTTTTGTTATCCGCTGCGTCGCCAGTAGGTGCTGTGCGAAACCTTACAGTGGTATCAGAGCCAAGTTCGCGCTCTGGTCGGTGTTTTAATTTATCGCCGTTTAGAACCATGTTTTAGGGGCAATTAAATGTTCAATTGTTATTGCCACAAGGGGATGCTGGGCATCCCCGTTCTTCCAGGATGCTGGGCATCGCTGGAGCAAATTTTTTAAAAATAAATAAATAAAAAAATTTTTGTAAGCCTGGCGTGGGCGCACTGGCCCTGGGCGCAGTGCGCCTGCCGCGTGGGCGGCGCCCGCGGGGGGGCGGGCGGGCGCGCCGCGTGGCGGGCGAGGCCCGCCTCGCGCGGGCGCCCGTGTGGGCGCGGGCGTGGGCGCAACCGCCCACGCGTCCCGCGTGGGCGGCCGCGCCCACGGCTGCCGACATTAGTTTTTTTTTTAAAGAAAAATTTGCCTTTTTTATTTTTAATTTATATGTGCAGGAATTATAAAGTATATATATTAGATATATATATGGAAATGCACAGTAAATTAAATAGAATTTTATTTCATAAGTTAAATAGTGTTATCTCAATAGTAAATGTCGAATGTTAAATTTTATTTTACCGTGTTGAATTTACTGAGGTGAGATAATTACTAATGGTATCAGAGCTATACCCCAGCCGGAAGTGTAGGAACTAAGTGCCATGCAGGGTAAAGTGTTACACTATGGGAGTCACCTCTTGAGTCCGTAATGGAGCAAAGTGCTACATAGTGGGAGCCACCACTTGAGCCTGTAGGGGCCACCTCTAGAGTCCTACCTGCCTGGGGGCTTGATTGCTTGATTGCGTGCTATATGTGCCCAGCGACGAGAACGTCGCCTATATAAGTGGGGTAGATTGTAACACCCTCAAATATAGCTAAGTTGTACTCTATATGACCGAGGCGCCTTTTCAAGTATCGGCTCAGTTCTTGGAATGAACTCCGAAGTTAAGCGTGCTTAATGGGGAGTAGTACTGGGATGGATGACCTGCCCGGGAAGTCCACCATTCTGGAGCCGATCACTGTTATAAAGGGATAAAACCGTGAGGCCGGTAGGCCAAAGCGGACAATACCTCCACGGTATAGAGTACGGGGCGTGACAATTTACCTTGAGATAAAATGGTAATAATTGAAGTTACTTCAGTAAAATTTAAGTTTTTGAATTTTTAATTATTAAATAATTAGATATTTTAAATTTTAAATTTTATTGAAGATAAATGTAGAAAATTCAAATATTTGAATTTTAATTATTAGATAATTGTTAAATTCAAATTTTGAATTTCAGAAAATTATTAATTGAGGATAATTGTATTATTTTAAATTCACTTTCAAACAAAATTATTGGATAATTACTTTGAATTTAAATTTAAATTATTGGCAAGTTTAAATTTTGAATTTAAATTTGATTATTAGATAATTAAATTTAAATTTAAATTTAATTAATTATCTCAATTAGATGCCCTTGTAGAAAATGATGGTTCTTTACGTGCTTTACTTTATTTACCTTGCATTGGCCTGCTTGTGTGTTTAATTTTAGTTAATCATGCTTTGATTTTTAAAATTAAACAAAGCTAGCCTATTTTTGTTTGCACATCCCATTTTTAAATTCAAAAAGTAAGGATTATTTTTATAAAATAACCCTTGATTGATTTTATTTGAATGGGTTGGCAAGTGATCATGGACTTGGATTAATGTAATTAATTGGGGTCTGCGAACCTCATTTCTCTCTCTGTTAAAATTCCAATGTACTTCTATCTTCCTCCATTTTTGTACTCGCCCTAAAGGCTGCTGGAATTTGAGTCACATGTAATTTAATTTTTCCAGACTGCGTGCCTTGTAAAAGTTGTAATTAATGCGGCGTCGGAGTTTGAAAGCGTGGAGCACACCCGACGAGGACGATCCAACTGCTTCGGAAGCGGGCCGGATGTCTTAGTTACATTAGGGTTAAAGTCCATGATCACTTGCGTTTATTTTTGCATTGGATGCATTTATTTTGTGTAAAATACTAGGTATGGTAAATATATTGGATATATTTATATTACCACCTAGGGTGAGATCAAGATAAAATTAAATTCCCTCGTGATTAAATTTTAGATCTGGTAAGCGTGGCTCTAGGAGTCATCGTGGCCCTCCATCATTATGGAGTGAATGAACGTCTTCATTTCATAGATTTGTTGTGCTTTCCACAAGGTCCATGAGTTTGGGGGCGGGATTAAACTCCAAGGCTCGGCCTCAATGGGGTGAGGAATTGAACTCGGCTTTGTTGTGCTTTCCACAAGGGTCGGGTCATGAACTCATTGCTATGTAGTAATGATGGTTAGATCTAACTGAGAATATCCTTTGTTGTGCTTTCCACAAGGGGATGATTTCTCGGGGGCTGAATATCGGATATTACATTAAATGTAAGTGCTTGTTGACTGCCCTTGAGATGATGTATGGTTTGTTGTGCTTTCCACAAGGTCGTACATCAGTCTCGTTGGGATTCCGACCCACTAGGTAGATCTCGCTGATCTCCCGTTCTATATACTGAGGGTTATATAGTCCGATCGAAAAATAGTGGGACTAACTAAGATAGAAAACTACATCTAAGTTAGAATCTGAACACATGCTAAGTTATCTTTTATTTCTTATCCAGATTATAATGTCGTCGTCCAACCCCCTCCGCGGTATCTTGGATGCAAATAGATTAACTGGACCGAACTACTCGGATTGGCTGCGTAATCTACGCATAGTCCTTACCGCCGAAAAGATTGCATACGTGTTGGACACGGTTCATTCTGAGCCAGCTCCTGATGCCGACGAGGGCGAGTTACTGGCTTATGCCAAGTGGTCTGAGGACTCCTCCCTTGCCCAATGTTACATGTTGGCCTCTATGGCTCTCGAGCTACAGAGACAATTTGAAAAGACTGATTGTAGAAGTATACTTCTTAATCTACGCCAGCTCTTCGGAGAGCAGGGTATGATTGAGAGGTATGACATCTCCAAAAGGCTTTTCAGGACACGGATGTCTGAGGGTTCATCAGTACAGGCCCATGTACTGAAAATGATGGAGTGGATTGAAAGACTCAATGCATTGGGGTTCAAGTTGGATCTTGAACTATGCATTGATCTTATACTCCAGTCATTGCCCGATTCCTTTTCTTCCTTCATCATGAACTTTAACATGAACAGGATTGAAGCAACTCTCCCAGAGCTGCTCAATATGTTAAAGAGTGCTGAAGGAACCATGCAGAAAGATAAACCATCTTCGTCTGTAATGATTGCTGGCCGGGCCAATAAGAAAAGGAAGGCCTCACAAATATCCACCACAAGTAACAAAGGGAATGGAAAGAAAAAGGCCACGGGTAAGCAAATCGCCAAAGTTGACAAAGGGAAGGGCAAGAAGAATGAAAAGGAAGATAAATATTTTCGATGCGGGGAAACTGGCATTGGAAAAGGAATTGCAAGGCAATTCTAAATGAAGGTATTTTTGTCATAGACCTTAAGTTGTCATATATGGAATCTACATCATGGGTATTGGATACTGGATGTGCATCTCATATCTGCAATTCTGTGCAGGTGCTGGCAAATAGAAGGCGATTGGGTAAAAAGGAGATTGAACTGAGGATGGGCAATGGAGCTTTAGTTGCTGCCAAAGCTGTCGGGACTGTACGCCTCAGTTTACCTTCAGGAGTCATTCTGGAGCTGAATGACTGTTATTATGTTCCTAATATTATTAAGAACATTATTTCAATCTCTGGCTTGTATAACATTGGATATACATTGGCTTTTAATAGCACTGGGTGCTCTATAATGAATAATGATTTGATTATAGCCAATGGTTCATTAGTCAATGGTCTTTATGTATTAGATATACGTTCTGATGTTATGCAAGTTTCCAATGCTGATGAAGTGAATTCTGCATATCTATGGCATTGTAGACTTGGTCATGTAGGTGAGAAAAGAGTCTCTCACTTACACTCAAATGGGTATTTGAATTCGTTCGAATACAAGTCATTTGATACCTGTGAGTCGTGTCTCATGGGGAAAATGACCAAGGCTCCCTTTGGTGGACATGGTGAGAGGGCTATTGACCTTCTCGAGCTCATACACTCGGATGTGTGTGGACCCATGTCCATAGAAGCAAAAGGAGGTTATCTCTATTTCATTTCTTTTATTGATGACTTCTCTAGATATGGCTATGTGTATTTAATGAGACATAAGTCACAAGCATTTGAGAAGTTTAAGGAATACAAGAATGAAGTAGAGAAACAGACAGGCAAAAGTATTAAGGCTCTTCAATCGGATCGAGGAGGTGAATACTTAAGCCATGAATTCACTTCTTATCTTAAAGACCATGGAATAGTTTCTCAGTGGACTCCACCGTATACACCACAGCACAATGGTGTATCCGAGAGGAGAAATAGGACCTTGTTAGACATGGTCCGATCCATGATGTCTATGTCAGGACTACCCTTGTCTCTCTGGGGCTATGCATTAGAGACTGCAGCATATTTATTGAATAGGATCTCAAGTAAATCAGTTCCTTCTATACCATATGAGATATGGAAGGGCAGGAAACCAAATTTTAATCACATTAAAATTTGGGGGTGTCCTGCTCATGTAAAGAAGAACGAGAGTGATAAGCTTGAGTCGAGGACCGATAACTGTAGGTCTGTAGGATATCCAAAGGAGACGTTTGGATATTATTTCTATCACCCTTCTGAGCAAAGGGTCTTAGTGGCTAAGAGAGCTGTATTTCTGAAAAGAGAATATCTACTCCAGAAAAATAGTGGGAGCCAGATAGAATTGGACGAGGTCCAAGAACCACAACCCATAGACACAAACTCATTAGATGAGACTGTATCGGTTGATCCTATTCAAAGTGAAACACTGACACTACGGAGATCTGGTAGACTACCGAGAGAACCTGAGAGATATGTTGGACATGTATCAGAGGGGTCCTCTAAGGTATGTATCGATGAGGATGATGATCCTCAGTCGTACCAGGAGGTGATCCGTAGTGTAGACTCCGAGAAATGGCAAGAGATAATGGATTCAGAAATCCAGTCCATGTACACCAACAAAGTTTGGAACTTAGTTGATGTACCCGAAGGGAAGGTCCCTATCGGCTGCAAATAGATTTTCAAAAGGAAAATCGGTGCAGATGGACAGATTGACACATACAAGGTTAGACTAGTGGCGAAAGGATATCATCAAAGGCAAGGCATTGACTATGACGAGACGTTTTCGTCGGTAGGCATGGTTAAGTCAATCAAAATCCTCCTTACCATTGCTGCATACCTGGATTATGAGATCTGGCAAATGGATGTGAAGACAGCCTTTCTTAATGGAAATCTGTCAGAAGAGGTGTACATGGTACAGCCTGAAGGATTCACCTCCAAGCTACATCCTAATAAGGTATGCAAACTTCAAAGGTCCATTTATGGATTAAAGCAGGCATCTAGAAGCTGGAACTTAAGATTTGACGAGGCTGTCAAATCTTTCAACTTCATTCGGAATGAAGATGAACCCTGTGTTTACAAGAAGGTCAGTGGGAGCTCTGTGACCTTCTTGGTCCTTTATGTTGATGACATCTTACTCATTGGAAATGATGTAGAGATGTTGACATCAACCAAGTCTTGGTTGTCCAAGACTTTCTCCATGAAGGATTTGGAAGAAGCATCCTATGTGCTAGGCATAAGGATCTATCGAGATAGATCTAAAAGGATGTTAGGATTATCCCAATCCATGTACATAGACACTATCCTCAAAAGGTTTAGGATGGAAAATTCAAGAGAGGTATCATTCTCATGAGACATGGAATTTACCTATCCAAAGGGATGAGTCCTAAAACTTCTGAGGATGTGGCACACATGAATAAGGTACCCTATGCTTCGGCGATAGGGTCAATCATGTATGTAATGCTATGTACACGGCTTGATGTTGCCAATGCTTTAAGCATTGTCAGTAGATATCAGGTAAATCCAGGCGAAGAGCACTGGAAGGTAGTAAAGGGTATCCTTAAGTACATGCGAAGGGCTAAGGATCTTTTTCTGCTTTATGGAGGAGAGGACCTACAGCTTAGAGCTTACACAGATTCTAGTTTCCAGTCAGATCCAGATGACTGCAAATCCACGTCTGGATTTGTATTCATGTTGAATGGAGGGGCAGTCAGTTGGAGAACTCCAAGCAAGATACGACTGCAGATTCGACGACGGAGGCGGAATATATTGCTGTAGCTGAAGCTGCTAAAGAAGCCATCTGGATGAAGAAATTCATCTTGAACTTGGCGTAGTTCCTGAGATATCAGCTCCCATCCCATTATTCTGTGATAATAATGGAGCCATCGCCCAGGCGAAGGAACTGAGATCTCACCAAAGGTCAAAACATATTCTCAGGCGCTTTCACCTTATTCGGGAGATTGTTGATCGTGGAGATGTGACGGTAGAGCGTGTACCGTCAGAAGACAACATAGTAGATCCACTGACTAAGCCTTTGACACAGACTGTGTTTGAGTGTCATCGGGATAAGATGGGCCTTAAAGTTGTGGGCAATTGGCTGTAGTTCAAGTGGGAGATTGTTAGTGTTGGTGTGCTACAGGCCAATTTCGGGTCGGGTAGGCCCAATAGTTGTACGATCTTGTTCATTATTAATAAAGTGGTGTTTGAGCGTAAATATGCGATTGTGTTACTTTACGTTGTCCCTAGGATATGTGGTTGTAAAGTTAGCTAGAGATGGGATCTCAAACATGAGATTGACTTTACATGTACACATACCTTAAATTGTTCCTGGTTGGAGGGTAATCATTCGGGGACTTTGATTACCTATTAAACCAGTACACATGATGTGTCAGTGACCAGTCTCATGGTCATTGGTGCAGGGCACCAACACATATGTGTAGGTGTATGTCCTTGGAGGATGTACACTGAACTGATCCGCTATTGGATCTTCAGATGGTTGATTATACCTAATGTCAACTGAAGATCCAACTGTCTCAGTAGCATCGTTGGTCCTTTGACCTGAGACATTGATCAGATCTTACACGAGGACTGGAATGGTTTAATTACTTGGCTAAGTGACTTTAACCATAAGTCATGAGTTGCCGAGTCATTAACCACTCCAGGATACGTGTGAAGATCATCAATGGTCAAGAAGGGATCGCTCACTGTCGGGTATATATCAGACAGTTAATGGGTCATGACATTGACGCTCCGTTAAATCCCTGGCCAGGGTCGTGTGAGTTCGTTTAGAACGACGTCATACACTTTAAGGAGGTCATAGTCAAATGGCACGATCATGGGGTTTGACAGAAACCATACACTCGATCGTACCAGACTCATAGAAGGAGCGAGGGATTAAATCGATGCGGTAACTGTGGACTCACAGGTTCCAGACAGGTTGATTTTAAACCCGATGTCCTCTAGGATCACGCGGATTTGCTTGACCCAACGTGATCAAAGGTTCGGAATAAATTAAACTATTCTTCGGCTCTAGTAGAAGCGAAGAATACGTTTAATTTACTTCTAATTGAGAATTAGAAGTTAATGGGCCTTAAATTAGAGTGACTATGGGCCTAGAGGATCACACACAATGGATTCTTGTGTGATGAATTATTATTATACAAATGTATGTATTATTTCTATTTAATTCCTTTTGGAAAGGAGTGTAAATGGAGCTTAATACATATGTATAATAGTAGATAGGATATATATATAATTTTGGTCTTTTGGAGCCCTTTTAGAAAATGACCAAACTCTATATATAGCATCCTACGTGAGTTCATTCGAACTCTTCTCTTCCAACCCTTTAAGCTAATCAAGCATTAAGGCTTAAAGGAGAGGATTAGCCTCCCCCTTTCTCCCTCTTGCTCTCTCTCTCTCTCCAGAAGGTGATAGAGCCAGGGAAGGTCGTGCCGGGGAGGTACCGTCGCTCCGCAAGGGTCCGTGTGGATCTGCTCTAGAGGCCGTACAGCTGTGCGGCTCGATATTCTGCATCGGGCATCGCGGACAGCGTCGTTCCGCACAAGGTGAAACATGTAACCCGTAATTAGGGGATTAGAAACACCGATTAGAGCACAGTTTAAGCTTTCCATAACACCGGGATCGGGCAAATGAATTTTTGTTATCTACTGCGTCGCCCGTAGGTGCTGTGCGAAACCTTACAAGGCGACCATGACCTATCTAAATGCAGTCGGTCGACTTACCACGATCAGGGAAGGTTGATCAAAAGATTGAAATTCACAAAAAAGGGTCTCAAGGGCTTAATGGGATAGAAAATGGATAGAAATGGGCTCATAACGGGTCAAAGAATCGCTCAGAAGCGATGGCCAGTCTTGGACATCATAAATATGAAATAAGAGAATGCCCAACTTTCATGCTAAAAACGGGTGTCAACACTGTTGGTCCCGGGTAGGCGAGCGGACAAGAAGGTGGGGTTGAATTGTCCCCAACTAAAAATGGTAAATTTAAAAAACTAACTAAGCGAAAATATAAACTTTGATGAGATTGAAAAGATTAAACCAAACAGAGTAAACCAAGATCTCTCAATCTTGCCGAGCTCACTCAATCATGCAAAAGATAAAGCAATTAAACATGTCACATAATGAAATCTAGGCAATTGAAAATCGCTCGTGCAATTGGACTTCACTCATGCTCACCGATCACACGTGTATTGAATTAACAATTAATCACAATAAAGCAAACCACAATGCACACCACAGACACAAGGATTTTTAAGGTGATTTGGGACCACGATGGGCTCCCTACGTCCACCCCTTACCAAACTGGTAAGGCTCCACTCGGGGATAAATCCCCAACACGGAGACAACGCTCCAACAACACGTAGAACGATGCCTACACACATACGGGGACGTGCCTCAACACACACACGCAGAGTAAACCCTACAAACATGGGGTACAACCCCAAACACACACAGAGACGGAGTCTCCAACATGATCGACGACCGGATCACAAACATACACACATGCTGCAACAAATGCAGCACCAGAGACACACGACCGTATACAAACGGTCACACACACACAATATTTCTAGCTCAGAAAGTTAACACAAATATTCAAACATCCTCAACCCTAAACATAGATCATGAAACACATCAAGAACAACATAGAATGGATATAGAAAAGATCTCCCTTGGTTTCCAAAGCCCGGTTGATGATGTTCTTCCAAGCAACGGTTGGAAGGAAGTCGGATGACGATGATTCAAGCATCAACATGATCCTCTCATCATTCCGCTTCAATTTCTCTTCATGCAAGATCTTCAAAACATCCTGGATGTAGATGAAATCCACCTTGGCTTGAGCTCTTCCTTCTTTCTTCCCTTTCTTCACCTACAAGATAGAAACAATAAGCATATTAGGGTTCTCCTTGCTAATTTCGTAGTTTTACATATGCATATATAGAGGAACTAAAAGACCAATATAACCCTTCTAGAATCCTCCAAAATACCCCCAATAGGTCTACCACCAACCTAGAGGCAAAAGAACAAAAGGTTAGGCACAAGTTGAGATGGTTTTCGGATCCACGTTTTTGGGTTACGCCGGTACCGGTCGACCTACATGGGGTGGGCGGTCGACCTAAAAATTACAGTCACAAAACAAGCCAACTGTGGGAATTTTGGTCGACCTAAGACCCATGGTTGGTCGACCGGAATGAATAGTGTTCAGATTTGTTAAAGTTCAGATTTAAGAGTTAAAACCCATTGACAAGTGTTCAAACTTCATGAATGAAAAACTAAGACTTAAACCCAATCAACCCAAGTTCAAAATATATGAAACACACTCATGAAAAAAACACATTAAGAACATATGGATGACATGCATTAAAGCCCTTGAAAACATAGGTCTTACACTTAAACAACAAGAGCTAATGTGTATGAAGTTGAACACAATGAAAGAGCATCTTTAGCCAAACTCTACCAAGGTTTAGAAGATTTGATTAGGCATGTTGCACACTCAATTCCTCATGAGGGATATGCATGAAAAACATTCATCATCCTTAAGAGCTTAATGAAGAGATATGCATGTGAACTCAACCAAAATAGAACAGCAAGAACACAAAGACTCATTACACATGCAAGGGGTCGACTTTTTGTTAGGATGGGTCGACTCTATATTTATATAGCATGTAGCAAATCCTCCACATATCACAATACCATATAGCATGGGCAATAAATATAGAATCATCAATCATCAATCATCAATATAGGTCCATGAACACAAGCTCAGTTTTCAGAACAGAAACAACAACAAGTGTGTTCCATGAACACAACCTCATGGATTAAACCCAAATCTAGCTATCTTCAGAAAAGAATAACTCCATTCAACATGTAGTTCAAGCTAGAATTGAATCACCCCCAAACCAAGATTATCATATAGGCAAATGAAGCACGCTATGCACATTGACTTGTTTTGCCAAAATCAAATGACCATGAATTCATATAATCCGAGAGCATCACTAAAATCACATTCATCAAATTTCAAGTTAATAGGTTGAGGATATTTCAAGCCCAAAAACCTTATGAGAAAAATGCACGAAAATACCCAACCAAGACGTTGAAAACCTATTTGATGAAATGCATGAAACATAGAAAAGGTCAGAGCAATGCAATGAGAAAGTTAACTCCCTTTTTGAAGAAGAACTTCATTGATGGACTCCTTTGAGTTCCAAGCATGAATCATTGATTTGACCCTGCAAGCCAAGATAACATAGCATGAGTTTCTTAAACAACAGTAATTCAAATGACTTACAAGTGAGAGCATTGAAGTCATCTTTTAACTCATCAACCAAGATGCATACATGTTGCTCAATGAAACACACACAAGCACAATCGTTTTATTATCATTAAAATCAAACACCAAACATCAACATCAACTAGGAGATGCAACAATCTCCCCCTTTTTGATGATGACAAAACGATGTGTGCAAGAGTTCCAAAAGATAGAGTAGAAGCATTTCAATGGGTGTTATGAGAATGAAAGATAAGGCACATTCAATCACATTGCACACAACCAAACATTCTCCCCCTTTTTGTCATCTACAAAAAGATTGGGGGGTTATATGACATGATATGAACATGTGTGGCCTGATACCAATTGTTGGTCCCTGATTTTCGTATAAAACTCAAGGCTACACTTCCTTATGCAAATTACATGAAATGTGAACTTGAAAGCCCAAGTGACAAGGAGTGTATGAACATGTAGAACAGCATTCAACCCTTCATTTTTCCAACCAAAATTTAGTATCAATTATCCTAATGTTTAATTAATATGAATGCTCAATGTGATGTCAAAACACAACCATTGTTTGCTTCAAAACCTTAAGCATGTTTCCATCATTTACAACCCCTTCATGAATATGCAAGAAGGCCCTTTGAGAACATAGTTGACATACCTAACATGAGCAACATATGACCATGAATATGAACAGGGTGTGAGAACCAAAATGCCCAATTTCTACCAATCTCCATAACCCCATGAGATAGAAAAAGTGAGACGATATTACCATGCATCCATGTGATGTTTAAGTGTGATCCAACCATTTCTTTCCTGCAAGTAACACAATGGAGCCATGTTAGTATCGAGTTGATAATCAATCATTTCAACCATTTATCACTAGATGCTCATTTCAACATGACCCTTCTTCACAAACTCCACAACCAAGACAAAGTTCAAATCATCATGTATCTAGGCAATAGAACCATTATCATACCAACTTCCACTTAGTTATGCATGACAAACTTAAACATGTGAGGCCTGAAGAAATGATACCAATTCTGATACCAATGGTTGCTGATTGTTGGCCCCAAAGATAGGAGACTTCAGTGCGTTGGCCCCGAAGATATGAACATGTGAAGCCCGAAGATATGATACCAATTGTTCATATGATACCAATTGTTGGAAGAGTTATGTAACATGAAGTGCTCAATATGATATCATGTATGTACTATATGCATGCTGAAATGTCAAATATGCAAGAATGCACACCATGAGTTTCATCTTTCAAATGCTAAGAATATGCACTATGTGAATGCTGAGAGTGCAAGATATGTAGCAATACACATTGTGACTTATATCCTTCAAATGTAAGACTTATGCTCAGAATGAGATCAAAATGGGATGTATGAACATGCAGGCATGCACAAGCACAATCATCATGCACACAAATATTACTTATAGTAACTCCCCCTTAATGAGGCATGGGTTAAGAATGGAGCAAGTGATTCCTTGTCAAAAAGTAAGACATGATGCAAATCTAAGAGAGTTTTGCATACACAACTAGAAGTACTACATAAACAATGAATGTAGGTAAATTCATAGTATACATTCATCACAAGGATACCCATATGTGAAATGTGATGCATGAACAATGAGCTTCAATAGATATGGATATGTAGTTTTCTAAAGAACACTAGAAGGTAATCTCCTCTCTACACTTTCATTTCAGATTCTCGACTTTCGGTAGCTTCACACAACCCCTCTTTTTTGTTTCTTTTTTGAACATCACCGTTCGGCGTGAGTTTCCTCATGTGTCTCAATGGGGATTCCCGGCTACTAGGATTCGTCATCATGTGATTTTTTACTTTACCTTTCGACGCGAGTTTCTTCATTGATTTCAGTGGGGATTCCCAGCTACTCGGTTCGACATACCACTTATGGAACATTGTGGGGTAGGTAGCTTTTTCCTCATGATTACTCTTTAATGTCTATGTAGAGATTCAAGTTCCCATTAAAGTGTTGGAAGGAATTTCTTAAATCCTTATCAAATAAAGTCATTAAATTCATTATGTGCAAAAGGTGTGGGGGTAAAGTTTTATTTTGCATGTATAAGATGAATTTGACAAGACACGGCTAAGTCTCCCCCTAAATGTATGCATGGTCGGAAATGGGTCCTCTCCCTTAGTGTATGACATATATTAGATATGAATGAAATCACTGCATTTTTATTTAGGAAGGAGGTGAGGCCTTAGAAGAGTCAAGAAATGGTTTCATATACTAAATACATACACGCATGCAGGGATTTTGAAAATTTTCATGCAAGCATTCATGAATCAAAATATGCATGAGACTCGAATTCACAATGCATGCGAGTCTATGAATGATATGCAAGGATCTGTGAATGATATGCAAAAATGTCAATGTAATCTTTTTATGCAGATTTTTAGTTTTTTTTAATATTCTAGAACATTCACGAAAACATGAAACCAATAAATGCATGAGATATGAGTTTCAGTTTGTACATGATATGACTTATGTGTTTGAGCATGCAAAATGTAGTTTGGACGCACATGATCAAGTTTCCAACAATCTGTCAACCAGAGTTTGAGAATCAAGCAAGATAAGTGTTTGAACATCTATAATCAAGATGAAGATTTGTGTACTTGTCAAACAACTTATCACCATTTCAAACTAACCTCACAAGTCATTCAAACAATTTCACATTTCAAAAATTTTACTTTCTTGATGCAAGAGAAATTTTCAGATTCAATTTGAAGGCAATACAAGTCAAGGGCAAAATGATGTCATTCAAAACACATAATTCCTCATAAGCCAAACACTTCAATTTCTGAATTTTGGTAAAAGGCGGAGAACTTTGATCCGAGGATCACCTCACGCATAGTGATAGCTTCTTGACAGACTTAATCTGTCATTTCCCATATCACATTTGATATACCAAATATTCATTCAATGAGAGCATGAATGGCTTGTACAAAGAGCAGAAGGAAAACATCAAGAATACCACTTTTGACAAAGAGGAATCAAAGTTGGGGTTTTAGCATTCGAGTGTGCCTTGCTCCATTTTGTTGGAACTCCTTTCATTTTTTATTTACCTTAAGACACACCTCCATCAAAACCAACTCAATTGGCAGATTTTGACACCCAAGCCTTTTTGGGTCCCTGGAGATTAGAAACATTTGTACCAAAATCTTTCTTCGACATTCTCACAGCCATCATATCATTATTCTTCATGATCCTGCAATCCTCAATAACATATCAACGGTTTCCACAATAAAGGTATTGAGGAGAAGCAGTTTTACCAAAAGACTTCCTTTTAGGAGCAAAGGAATTTTCAAATCCATCTATTTTCTATTTTTAAAAGATCTAGATTTAACAAAATTAAACCTAGCATTCATTCCAGAAGCATGGAAATTTTATGTTTTCAAGAACCAACACTCTTTCATAACATGCCCGTACTTCCCACAATGAAAGCAACAAGGAGATGTGGGTCTACGAATGACTTCCCATTATTTGCATGAGTGTTTGTGAACAAGTTTCGTTTATAGGATGATAACCTTTGAGCATTAGAAACAAGTTCATTTCTGAATTTTCTTTGAATATCAAACTTAGCATTCATGGCTCGAAATTCATCATTTTATTTCACAAAGTAATTATCCATCACATGGCCAAGTTTGTGACAATATAAGCATGAAATATTTCTTTATCTTTTGAAAAGGGATTTATCTTTGTATGCTTTTTCATCATCCATCTTCATGACAATACAATCATCCATTTCATGGCCATATTTATGACAATAGAAGCATTCAACATTCATTTTCATTTTCTGCCCACCTTGAACTTTTTGAAATCTGTTTTGCATTATGGGCTTTGTATTGACATTTTTCTTTTTCTCAAACATATTTTCAGAACTCTTCATTTGTGCAATGGGAGAAGGTGCTTTGGAAGTGCTGGGTATGTCTGAAGCATGAACAAAAGAGGATTTTATTTTATGTTCAAAGGACTTTTTATTGACCGGGGTGTATCTAAGACCTTCCTTTTGAAAATCCACTTTAACACCGAGCATCTTGTATAAGTTTTCTTTCTTTGACAAACCTAGATAAATCATCTTTCAACATTTGTACCTCTTCTTCTAGAGCAGAGATATGCATTTCGACACTTGTGATTTCTTCTTCGCATGCAAGAATTTTATCACAATACAAACAGTTCTTTGATGTGAGTTTCTCATTTTCTTGCATGATTTCCTTGTTTTCATCATTTATAGCATGTAATTTTTCAGTTAAGTTTTCAAGGACTTTCTCAGTTACAACAAACTTTGAGGTCTTAGCAAGCAGCTGTTCATTCTCAGATTTCAACAATGAAACTTCTTTTTTAAGTTTTTCAAAAAAATTTAATCTACCATCAAGCAAAGAATTCTGGATTAACATAGTACCATTTTTCTTTTTAAGATCTTCATTTTCAGTCATGATGCTCTTGCTATCAATCTCAGAATCAAGTAATTTCTCAAACATTTTCCCATCATCAGAAAGAGAAGCTAACTTACTTTTAAGGCATTCTTCATTTTTCTCAAGCAAGGAGATTTTGAACAACAAAGTTTCATTTTACTCACGTAAATCATGACAATCATTTTTAGATGTAAGAGAGATATTGAAATTTCTTGTCAATTCAAGGTCTTCATTCATACAAGACATTTCTTCTGAAAGTAATTCAACTCTGGATTCAAGAGATTCATTTTGATCTTCTAGATGTTCAATTTTTGACTCCAAAGTTTTACAATTTTCACATGAAGAATTAACATGCACATTCTCATCATTTTTCTTTTTCAATCTCTTGATTTCAGATTTATATTTTTTACATCTGTCATGCAAATCGGCATATGCTAATTGCCACACTTTAATTGAAGGTTCTTCGGAGTCAGAATTTACCTCACCTTCACTTTCTCCATGAGCCATTCATGCATGTATCCTTTGCATCTTCTTCATACTTGCATGCCAGCTCATCCCAAAGCTCCCTTGCTGATCTGCACATTGGAAATCGTGAAATCACATCAGATTCTATGCTATTCTTCAAAATATTTAATGCAGTAACATTTATAGCATTTTTCTTGATGTGTTTTTCATTCCACTTGGTTTCATTTGCAGGGAGTTTATGTGGACCATTACATATCACTTTCCACATTTCAGGTTCATAAACTCTAAGATAAGCACACATACTATTTCTCTAAGAAATTAAATTGTGACTATCAAAACGTGGAGGAAGAGAAGACAAGCAACATATAGACATGATGTTCAATGAAACTCGCCGAGGGATCACTCTAAAGATCGTTAGACCCAAGAAAATAAAGCAGTGGCTCTGATACCAATTGTTAGTCCCGGGTAAGCGAGCGGACAAGAAGGGGGGTTGAATTGTCCCCCACTAAAAATGGTAAATTTAAAAAACTAACTAAGCAGAAATAACAACTTTAATGAGATTGAAAAGATTAAACCAAACAGAGTAAATCAAGATATCTCAATCTTGCCGAGCTCACTCGATCATGCAAAAGATAAAGCGATTAAACACGTCACATAATGAAATCTAGGCAATTGAGAATCGCTCGTGTAATTAGACTTCACTCATGCTCACCGATCACATGTGTATTGAATTAACAATTAATCACAATAAAGCAAACCACAATGCACAACACAAGATACAAGGATTTTTAAGGTGGTTCGGGACCACGACGGGCTCCCTATGTCCACCCCATACCAAACCGGTAAGGCTCCACTCAGGGATAAATCTCCAACACGGAGGCAACGCTCGAACAATGCGCAGAACGACGCCTGCACACATACGGGGACACGCCCCAACACACACATGCAGAGTAAACCCTGCAAACACGGGGTACAACCCCAAAGACACATGGATACGGAGTCTCCAACACGATCCGACAACCGGATCACAAACATACACACACGGTGCAACAAATGCAGCACTAGAGAGACGACCATATACAAACGGTCACACACACACAATATTTCTAGTTTAGAAAGTTAACATAAATATTCAAACATCCTCAACCCTAAACATAGATCATGAAACACATCAAGAACAACATAGAATGGATATAGAGAAGATCCCCCTTGGTTTCCAAAGCCCGGTTGATGATGTTCTTCCAAGCAACGGTTGGAAGGAAGTCGGATGACGATGATTCAAGCATCAACATGATCCTCTCATCATTCCGCTTCACTTTCTCCTCATGCAAGATCTTCAAAACCTCCTAGATGTAGATGAATTACACCTTGGCTTGAGCCCTTCCTTCCTTTCTTCCCTTTCTTCGCCTACAAGATAGAAACAATAAGCATATTAGGGTTCTCCTTGCCAATTTCGTAGGTCTTACATATGCATATATAAGAGGAACTAAAAGACCAATATAACCCTTCTAGAATCCTCCAAAAGACCCCCAATAGGTCTACCACCAACCCAGGGGCAAAAGAACAAAAGGTTAGGCATAAGTTGACTTGGTTTAGATGATTTCGGATCCACGTTTTTTGGTTACGCCGGTACCGGTCGACCTACATGGGGTGGGCGGTCGACCAAAAAATTACAGTCACAAAACATGCCAATTCTAAGAATTCGGTCGACCTAAGACCCATGATCGGTCGACCGGAATGAACAATGTTCCAGATTTGTTAAAGTTCAGATTTAAGAGTTAAAACCCATTGACAAGTGTTCAAATTTCATGAATGAAAAACTAAGACTTAAACCCAATCAACCCAAGTTCAAAATATATGAAACACACTCATGAAAAAAACACATGAAGAACATATGGATGACATGCATTAAAGCCCTTGAAAACATAGGTCTTACACTTAAACTACAAGAGCTAATGTGTATGAAGTTGAAAATAATGAAAGAGCATCTTTAGCCAAACTCTACCAAGGTTCACAAGATTTGATTAGGCATGTTGCACACTCAATTCCTCGTGAGAGATATGCATGAAAAACATTCATCATCCTTAAGAGCTCAATGAAGAGATATGCATTTGAACTCAACCAAAATAGAACAACAAGAACACAAAGACTAATTACACATGCAAGGGGTCGGCTTTTTGTTAGGATGGGTCGACTCCACATATCACAAGGCCTATATTGCATGTATCAAATCCTCCTAATATCACAATACCATATAGCATGGGCAACAAAGATAGAATCATCAATCTTCAATATAGGTCCATAAACACAAGCTCAATTTTTAAAACAGAAACAACAACAAGTGTGTTCCATGAACACAACCTCATGGATTAAACCCAAATCTAGCTATCTTCATAAAAGAATAACTCCATTCAACACGTAGTTCAAGCTAGAATTGAATCACCCCTAAACCAAGATTATCATATAGGCAAATGAAGCACGCTATGCATATTGACTTGTTTTGTCAAAATCAAATGACCGTGAATCCATATAATCAGAGAGTATCACTAAAATCACATTCATCAAATTTCAAGTTAATAGGTTGAGGATATTTCAAGCCCAAAAATCTTATGAGGAAAATGCATGAGAATACCCAACCAAGACGTTGAAAATCTATTTGATGAAATGCATGAAACATAGAAAGAGTCGATGCAATGCAATGAGAAAGTTAACTCCCTTTGTGAAGAAGAACTTCATTGATGGACTCCTTTGAGTTCCAAGCATGAATTATTGATTTGATCCTACAAGCCAAGATAACATAGCATGAGTTCCTTAAACAATAGTCATTCGGATGACTTACAAGTGAGAGCATTGAAGTCATCCTTTAACTCATCAACCAAAATGCATACATGTTGCTCAATGAAACACACACAAGCACAATCGTTTTGTTATCATTAAAATCAAACACCAAACGTCAACATCAACTAGGGGATGCAACAAACACCTCTTCCTCTGAAATAGACATAGAGGCAAGCACAATCATCAATTGCCTTCATACAAGGATGTGATAAAATGGCATAATGATAGACGAGGCTAATGGGGGATGCCTTACCTAGCCTGGCAGCTCTTGAAGTCTCTCCTCTCTCGATCAGTGGGGACATGCCGACCACTAGCAGAAACTCCTCCGTCATCTGGAAGAGCTCGTCAAAATTGACGCTATAGTCTTCTCCCTCCCTCAACAGGGGATCTTCCTCGAGGGTGGGAGAGAAGTACATCCCAGCTTTGGCCTCTAGTGAAGCTACAACACAATGCCATACAAACAAAGTTAGTCAAACCTAATGATGAGACAAACGACAAGTTTGAGAGGCCACAAGGCTGAAACAATTACTCAATGTCATCTCATCCTCCACATTCACCTCTCCCACCCGGGCATGGGAAGGCAACCCAGCTTCCACTTCACCAACGCCTACTCGTGGTCGCTTCAAGCATTGTTGAGGATTCTCATCCCATTCATGTGATGATGTCCACGCCGAGGGGCTGGCTTCACTACTGGAGACCCTGCAAAGACAATCTCATAAATGACATAACCAAATACAAAAAAAGACATAAAACCACAAAGGATAATGTCTCACCAGCAGGCACTAGTAGAGTGGGTGGCAGCAGAACGAGCAACTTCAGCTTCAGTCCAATCGTCTGTGTGGCCTTCCTCACAGCATCCTGAAGCACCTTCAGGGTCCGTGCTTGCTCTTCATGGGAGACAAACTCCACCTGCCTGGCAGCACCTATGGTATTGGCATGGTGCCACCGCTAGTTGGGGATCATCATGTTGGTGAAGCTTCCATCGTAAAGCAAGCTACTAAGTGGGCTCCTTCAGGCGAAGCCGCATTCTGTCAGCTACCACTCCCACCAGGTACATGGCTGGGAAGAGATTACCGCTGTAGCTCCCGGGGCCAGGAAAAATGCTGTTGGCTATGGCCTCAAGGGCTTGATCACCTCGGTGTAAGCATGCCTCTATGCAGCCGATGAGCGACTCTCGTGGGGCCACTGGTGGGCTACCCTCAAGATCTCCCAACGGATCTGGGGAAAGTGCTCCACACGAACTCAGCATTGACGGAGATCGGAGGTAGGTCCTCCCTTAGTAGTCATTGCTCCTTGACCCTTTTCAGCACCAAGGCCTTCTACCAGAACAAGCTACAATGGTCAAACCAGCATCGTCCATAAAATCTCAGGGATTGGATGCCTCGCTGATCCACCCCAGTACATAAAATCTCATCATGATGGAGCTGCTAGGTGGGTGTCCCAACACTCGTACAGCCGCCATGCCAATGAGAACTCAATGTTCAGTGGGATAGCCTAGTTATACCCGAAGTTTTCAGCTAACCTATTTGGGTAATAAGGCTCCAGAACCGTCACACTCGACCGGTGCAAGCCTAGCAAAGTCAGGCAGGTGTTGTGCACCCAATCAGTAAAATCTGAGGCCGGCGACTCCCGGTGGTAAGACAGTGTGTGTGCTAGTTGCACGCTCATCTGTGTTGAACCCCCTCCTCATGTATATGACTTATAGTTTTTTTTGATGATGATCAAATGTGTTGTATGAACTGAAAATGAGCATAACTACGCTCTGGAAATGAACACATCACTTGAAGACTTGGTATTTGAGGAGGCTCAAGCACAACAACTCATTGTAAGTATTTTGGTTTCAATGTGCAACATGTGGAACTAATTCAAACTTTGTTCTTGACAGGCCAAAGCTCTTAAATGACTGAAGGACGATTGGTGAGATCGATCCTAATCTCCTCCATTACACTGTAAGAACTTATGTCTAGATGTGGAGCATTCTTGTTTTAAAACCCCAACTTGAACCCCCTGCACTTAGCCTTGTTTTATCTTCATTTTTTAGAAAGTGCAGGAAAAAGGGTCGACCCTAAGGGTCGACCCATTGCTGCCAGGCAGATTCCCATTTGAATGGGTCGACCCCAAGGGTCGACCCCTGCTTGTGGAATTAAATTCCAGAATTGGTTTCATCATGGGTCGACCCCAAGGGTCGACCCTTTTCCCTCAAATTGTTTAGGCTCCAGAAAGGGTCGACCCCAAGGGTCGACCCCTATAAACTCCAGAAGGCCATTTTTTGAAGACAGCAATGGTTCCTAAAAGGGTCGACCCTAAGGGTCGACCCATGCTGCCAGGGGCATCTGGCCCCTCACGAGGGTCGACCCCAAGGGTCGACCCTTTCTGGTCTGGGCGGCGCCGTGAATGAAGACTTTTGCGGTTTCGACCAAATGGTCCAACCACACTTGTGTGGCTGTCCCTAAACCACTCCTTGATGTGCGGATCTTGTCTCCTAGACATCCCTTGACCGCCCTTAGCATATATATAATCCTATTGGGATGAAAACCCTAAGAAGAATTCGTATCTCCTAATTTTTGGGTTTCTTTCTAACACTTGTGTGTGCAGGTCGCAGCAGCCACCTCCAGCCCTTGTTCCACCTTGGTGTGTCCGTGAATGTGAAAGGAAGAAGGAGGAATCAAGGTTCCAATCAAGCTTCTACTGCTAGCTGTGAGCGAAATCAAGGTTCAGCCACCATCTGAGCCAAGATCGTCAAGAACAGTCGTCGTGCTGCACAAGTGCTTGATAAAATTCGCAGAAGAGAAAGGGGGAGCTCCAATCAGAATAAATCAATATTTCTTCACTCTTTCCATTCTGAATCATTTAGTTTAAACTTGAGCATACGTTTGTAATCATCATATCAGATATTTGTGTGTGGTGTTCGTGTCTGGAAACACGAACGTGTGTGTGTATGTGCGCTTGTGCACGTTTGGCTACCAGATCGGAAGCCGTGTGTGTGTGTGTGTGTGTGTGTGTTTGCTATTCTAAACAGCGTGTGTGTGTGATTCACTCGTTAGTGAAGCTTTAATCCTCAAGTGTGAGGGGTGGACATAGGGGACACGGATGTGTAACCGAACCACCTAAAAAATCTGTGCGTCTCATGTGCTGTGATTTTTCCGATTCTTGTCAAGTGGGCTTCACGGTGAGTTGAGAGATCACCACACCAGCTATTCAAACACATTCCACACGCATTCACGAGTGTGATCCTGTTCGTGCGAGTATTAGTGGTTGTTTGTTTAATCAGCATTGTTTTCTTAAGAGGAGCAAAATTTTATTAGCCAATCAATTCACCCCTCCCCTCTTGATTGCCACATTTGGGACTCAACAATTGGTATCAGAGTGCTGGTCTCTGTTTAGTCTCGACCACATGGTCGCAGAGTTTGATCCCGTTCATATGGCAAACAAAGGGATGATGCCCGAAGGGCATTCCATTCAAAGACCTCCGTTCTTTGATGGATCAAACTACCCCTATTGGAAAAACAGAATGTATGTTTTCCTATGTGCCCAAGACTACGATGTATGCCGTGTCATAAGTAAGGGTCCATATGTTTTATCTGAAAATGAAAATGAGTGGGATGAAGAAGATATAGAGAAGTGTTCAACGAATTTTAAGGCTATGAATATAATTCAATGTGCTGTTCATCCTAACGAATACTCACGAATATCTACGTGTTCCTCTGCGCAGGAGATGTGGAATAAGCTGCGGCTTATATATGAAGGAACATCGGAAGTCAAGGAAACAAAGGCCAACCTCTTAGTTTGGGACTACGAGCTGTTCGTAATGAGGCCAGAACAATCAATTTCTGATATGTTTGCAAGGCTAACAGAAATTACCAATGGACTAAAGGGACTTGGCAAGGAATATTCCAACAAGGAACTCGTCCGAAAAGTCCTAAGATCCCTTTCTCCACAGTGGCATACAAAGGCCACTGTAATTGAAGACTCCAAGGATCTAAGCACTTTAACTCTGGACGAGTTAATTGGCTCATTGATGACTTACGAGATAAGCATCAAAAGGAGCGAGGAGGATCACAAGAAAAAGAAAGCTGTCACCACAATGGCCCTAAAGGTGAATCCACACGATTCAGAGGGCAGTGAAAATGATTCAATTGGCAACACTGAAGATGAGGAATTAGTTGCCATGATCACACAAAGAGCAAGAAGGTTCGTCAGAAGAAAAAGAAACTTTGGTGGTCAGTTCAGAAAGGGACCAAGAAGGCAAGGACCAAACAGAGGAGAAAGTAGCAGGAAAGAAGAAGTGATTTGCTATGAATGCAAGAAACCCGGCCATATGCGGGGTGAGTGCCCCGATCTCATCAAGAAGGTGAAGAAAGGCAAGTTCAGAAAGCCCAAGGCCATGGTGGCCACATGGAGCGACGAAGATCAGGAGGAATCCAAAAATGAAGATGGACTAGATGAGCTAGTCCAGAATCTATGTCTCATGGCAAATGATGACGAAGGAGATAAGGTAGATTCTGAACCAGAAACTCTCACTTGTGAACAATGGCAAATTGCATATGAATCTTTATATGAAAAATGTAAAAGATTCAAATCTGAAAACAAAAATTTGAAAAAGAAATTTGATCATTTTGTGCATGCTAAAAAATCATGTGAAGAGTGCCATGCTTTAAAATCAGAAAATGAAAACATGAAGCATGAAAATGAAATTCTAGCATCCAAAATTGAACTGTTTGAAGAAGAGATTTCATGCATGAGAGAAGAACAATCTACGTTTCTAAAAATACATGAAGAATTGAAAAATGATATGGAACAAGAAAAGCTTGAAAGCATTGCTTGCAATAAAGCCAAAATAAAGGCTGAAGAACAAAGCCAATCTCAAATGGCTCAAATAAAAGAGCTAAAGGATGCCCTTGCCATCCTTGAAAAATCAAAAGCTCAGACAACCCATTGGGCACCCATAAGTTCAGCATCCTTCAAATCAAAGAAATATATGCATAACTCCTTTTCAAATGTTGGTAGAAGGAGAAAAAGAGATAGAGCCATCACTTGTTTCTATTGTGGAAAAATGGGTCATGATATGTATGATTGTAGAATTCTGAAATATGATGAAGAAAATTCTGTTGGATTCAGAAATAGATCATATATGCATCATGCCTCTAACCATCATGGACCCAAGCTAGCTTGGGTACCAAAATCTCCATAAGAACTTTGGTTGAATTGCAGGTCTACTCGAGAGCTCGAAGGAACAAATTGTATTTGGACAGTGGCTGCTCTCGGCATATGACGGGAAACAAGGAATGGTTTGTGGACCTGCATGAAAAGGATGTTGGACAGTAGCATTCGGTGGTAAGGACAAAGGTAAAATCATCGGAGAAGGTAAGATAGGTAAGAATCAAAATCATACCATTGAAAATGTATTGCTTGTGAAGGGTTTGCAACATAATCTCTTAAGCATAAGCCAACTTTGTGATAAGGGATGCAATGTGATTTTTGATTCTAACCACTGCACTGTTTTGAATAGGAATACTCATGAGATAAAGTTCATTGGTTTCATGTATAACAATGTTTATATGATAGACTTGAATGATTCCTCTCATGAGAATTTATGTTTAATTGCAAGGAACAATGATGATGCTTGGCTCTGGCATCGCCGGCTTGGGCATGCTAGTTTCAATGTATTGCTGAAATTATCAAGAAATGATTTGGTAATTGGATTGCCCAAGTTGAAGGCCGTCGATGATGGAGTTTGTGGAGCTTGCAGCATGGGCAAACAAACAAGGACATCATTCAAGTCCAAACAAGATGTGACCACATCAAGGCCTCTTGAACTCATCCACATTGATCTCTTCGGACCAAGTAGAACTCACAGCTTGGGTGGTAAACTATATGGATTTGTGATTGTGGATGATTATTCAAGATTCTGTTGGGTGTATTTCCTTTCTCATAAAAATGATGCCCTGACAGAATTTGAAGCATTTTGCAGATTTGTTCAAAATGATAAAGGGTATTGCATCAAAGCTGTGCGGAGTGATCACGGCCGAGAATTTGATAACCATGAGTTCAGCAATTTTTGCAGGGCTCAAGGCGATATGCATGACTTCTCCGCACCAAGAACTCCGGAATAAAATGGAGTTGTGGAAAGGAAGAACAGAACGCTAGTTGAGATGGCAAGAACCATGCTGAACGAGAATAAAATACCAAGGTACTTTTGGGCTGAAGCAGTGAACATGGCCTGCTACATCATAAATCGAGCCATGGTAAGACCATTGTTGAAGAAAACTCCGTATGAGCTATACCGAGGTAAGAAGCCAAACATTTCATACTTGAGACCGTTTGGCTCAATATGTTACATTCATAACAATGGTAAGAAGGACTTGGCTAAATTTGATCCCAAAAGTGACAAAGGCATATTGCTTGGGTACTCTCTCAATTCGAGAGCATATCGAGTGTATAACTTGAGAACTCTCGTAGTTGAAGAAAGTCCACATGTTATTATTGATGAATCATCTCCATCTAGAACTGATGAAAAATCTATCTTGCAGGATGATGAGTTGATAGATGACAATATCAAGAAGAAGGAAGAAAATTCAGAAAAATAAGAAGAGGAAGAACCAAAAGAAGAGGATGAAAATCAGGAAACTCAACTTGAACAGGAGCTACCAATACAATGGACATTTGCAAAGGACCATCCGCCGGAGAATGTATTGGGCAATGTACAAGAAGGGATAAGGACACGAGCCTCCTTCAGGGAAGTTGAAACTCATGATTTATTAGCCTTGCTCTCTCAATCTGAACCTCACTCCATCGAAGAGGCCTTGAAAGATGAGTCATGGATCATGGCCATGCAAGAAGAACTACACCAGTTCCAAAGGAACAAAGTGTGGTTTCTCGTACCATTTCCTAAGAATCACTCCGTGATCGGAACCAAATGGGTGTTTCGAAATAAAACAAACGATCAAGGAGTGGTAATTAGGAACAAGGCCAGGCTAGTAGCCAAGGGCTATAGCCAAGAATTAGGAGTTGACTTTGATGAGTCTTTTGCTCCAGTAGCAAGACTTGAGGCAGTGAGGGTTCTCTTAGCATTTGCATGTTGTCATAATATCAAATTATTTCAAATGGATGTTAAGAGTGCATTTTTGAATGGCTATATCCAGGAGGACGTGTATGTGGAGCAACCACCTGGGTTTGAAGACACAAAGCATATAGACCATGTGTACAAGCTGGACAAGGCACTTTACGGTCTGAAACAAGCACCCCGTGCATGGTATGAAAGGTTAAGTGAATTTCTCATTCAACATGAATTCAAACGAGGTAATGTTGATCAAACCCTCTTTACAAAGTTGAATGGCAAGGATATCTTAATTTTTCAAGTTTACGTTGATGACATTATTTTTGGCTCCACTAAAGATGGTCTCAGCAAAGACTTCGACAAAATTGATGCAAAGTGAGTTTGAAATGAGTCTTATGGGAGAGCTGACTTTCTTCTTGGGATTGCAGGTAAACCAGAGTGTTGATGGGATGTTCATACATCAAAAGAAGTATGCAATGGAGTTGCTGAAAAAGTTCAATTTGACATCAACAAAACCACAACCAACTCCTATGTCTACCTCAATAAAAATTGATCAAGATGAGACAGGTAAATCAGTGGACCAAAAACTCTTTAGAAGCATGATAGGTTCTCTATTGTATTTAACTGCCAGCAGGCCCGACATACAGTTTGTTGTTTGCATGTGTGCTAGATTTCAGTCAAACCCAAAAGAATCACACATGTCGGCCGTTAAACGAATTTTCAGATATGTTGCTGGTTCAGTTAATTTCTGACTATGGTTTCCACGCAATTCGAGTCTTGATTTAATTGCTTATTCTGACGCCGATTATGCGGGTTGCAAAGTGGATCGGAAAAGCACTAGTGGGTATTGCCAGTTTCTTGGGGGCTGCGTGGTTTCATGGGCCTCCAAGAAACAAAATTCAGTGGCATTGTCTACTGCCGAAGCCGAATATGTGGTTGTCGGTAGTTGTGTAGCCCAGGTGTTATGGATCCAACAACAATTGATTGATTATGGCATATCTTTTAAAAACACCTCAATTCTTTGTGACAACACCTCTGCCATAAACTTGTCCAAAAACCCTGTTCATCACTTTAGAACCAAGCATATTGAAATTCGACATCATTTCATTAGAGATCATGTGAGTAAGGGTCATGTAGAAATCAGTTTCATTGAGACCGATCGTCAAATTGCCGACATTTTCACCAAACCTCTAAGTGAAGACAAGTTCACTACATTTAGAAGAGAACTAGGGGTTTGTAGGATAGAAGAGTGATTCATAACCATGTGCATCATGTATATACAGGTCACTTCATTACATGTAATTGCATTAGTTTCATGCATATAGTAATTCACTTGTCATGCATATGCATCATGTTGTGTGAAAAACAAAAGAAAAATCAAATTGTGTGAAAAATCATTTTGGTGTGCTTCTGCGTTTCTACTATGTATATTGTATTCACCCATATTCATTGTTACTTCTATGGCCAAAATCACCTTGGATACAATTTTATGCCCACAAAGGAGCTCATTTGTTCAAAGTCAGAAATCCGGATAAAAAGTACATTACACGTCTCATATATTTCCAAACTTTGACTACCAACACCCCAATTGCATACATCCCATTTTATCCAAAAATTCCTTGATTTCATACATTTTTACATTTGGGGATTCGAGCCAAACATTCCTTGAATTTTTTATCGGGTTACTCCTTCATATTGCTGAAAACCAGTAAAAGGGTCGACCCTTTTACTGTCGACCCATAGGGTCAACCCCTTGCAAACCCAGAAAATGGGTCGACCCCAAGGGTCGACCCTCGCGCACCTGGTTCGGCCAGGGGGTAAGCGACCCAACGGGTTGACCCATTGGGTCGACCCAAATCGGCGGGGTGGCTCACCCGCCCCCAAACCGATCCAACAAGGGTTCCAACCCTA
Organism: Amorphophallus konjac; assembly: GCA_022559845.1. Taxonomy (NCBI): domain Eukaryota; kingdom Viridiplantae; phylum Streptophyta; class Magnoliopsida; order Alismatales; family Araceae; genus Amorphophallus; species Amorphophallus konjac. The sequence continues at coordinate 171,003,889 of CM040122.1, read as the reverse complement.
AGTTGGAACCCTCCCATGGATATAAAACCTCTCTTGCCCCCCTCTTAGCTTTGCCACCACTCTTTGCAAGCCCTAAAACAACCTTTCCTTGGCATCCAAGATCTCAAGCCATAGCCGCGGTTCTCCGGGTGGCATCTGCCCAAACACTTCTCCTTGTGGCTTAAAGCATCATCCTTTGATCTTCATTCCCTTGAGGTAAGCTTCTGATGTCTGTGGAGGATCATAGATTCACACTTCTTGCATTTCTCCTTGGTTGAACCATCAAGATCTATACCACATCGGTGGGTTCTTTCGGTTTGTGTTTTAGATGGCCCCGAGGAAGCGTGCTTCTCGCAGAGGTGAGGCATCGAGCTCCAGGCAAGGGCGTCGATCTCAAACCGCCGCATCACAGCCCGCAAGCAAAATCTTGGATCGGACCGTTCTACGTCCACGGGCGGTAAACTTTGAAAATCTTAGTCGCCATCTACATGGATTAGTTGATCTAATATGCAGCCAGCCAAACTTGCACATTTTCATGTCTGCACATCGCCGCATTTACCCCAATCTGGTACACCAATTTTATAGCAACTTGGGGTTTTTGGGTGATGTTCCAGTTACAACGGTTAATGGATAGGAAATTATTTTATCACCACACTTGTTGGGTCTTGTCTTTGACTTTCCAAATGAAGGGTATGCATTTGGAGATGTAGAAGTTTCGGATGCCACTGTTTACCTCTATATGACTTCTGAAGAAATGGGTGACCGATCGGTCGTCGGATTAAATGCCAACCAATTCCCTCCTTTGCAACGTATACTGCACCGAATGATTACAACAATTTTGTTGCCACGTGGAGGAGGCCATGACAAGGTTACGTAGAAACACATGTTCTTGTTTTCATGCTTCTTTGCTGGAATTCCCATTAAATTTCCACAGCTTATTCTTGATCACATATGTTCAAGCATGACGCACAAGCACCGTACTTTGCCATATGCTGCGGCCTTAACAGCCATCTTTACTTATATGGATATAAATTTGTCAAGAGAAGCATCTCAAACTATCCGTGACGCAGACATCTACACCTATCAATCTATTTGTCACCACATGGGGTTTGAAGAGCAAGATGGCGTGTTAGTTCGTCAAATAAAAAGGGCAGTACCACCAGACAGTTCAGAAGATAATGAGAATGACAATGAAGAGCAGGCTGAAGATGCTCATGTTCCTGCAGCAGGAATGCCTTCTGAGGAGGCACAACTAATCATGGACCATTTGGATTCTATTGATGATCGGTTAGACGAGTATGGGGAGACCATGGCAGCTATGCAACTTGAACTATCAGATCTGAAACTCTCTCATCAGGAGCACTCTCGCTACGTCACTGACGCTTTGGCCCACCAAACCCACATGTTGGACGAAATTTCGACATATATTAGGCGTCAACCAAGTCCCTCCACTCTGGATGATCGTGCTGATTAGGCTATGTTGCTCCTTTCACTTGGCATCCTTATTTCACCCCCTCCTTTTTGATGATGTCAAAGGGGGAGAACTCTTGGCCTATATGTGCCCCGGCTATTATATGTTAGTGTGTGATGTGTGCTTGCATGAATGTGTGTTTTTATCATGTTTCTAGTTCATTAGTTCTGTTGCATTTCCTTTGAGTTTTCATGCATTGCATCTTGTCATTTGCATTACAAACCTTGTTCCTTTTCCACTAATTGTCAGCAAGAAAACTTTGGAAATATGCCACATTATGATCAATCTTATATTTGGATTTCTGGTTGACCATGTCCTTAAACTGTTGGATTGATTCATGTATATGGAATGGTGGATGCTTTACAATGTGGTCTCTATTATTTTGTCATCATCAAAAAGGGGGAGATTGTTGAACCCCCTCCTCATGTATATGACTTATGGTTTTTTTGATGATGATCAAATGTGTTGTATGAACTGAAAATGAGCATAACTACGCTCTGGAAATGAACACATCACTTGAAGACTTGGTATTTGAGGAGGCTCAAGCACAACAACTCATTGTAAGTATTTTGGTTTCAATGTGCAACATGTGGAACTAATTCAAACTTTGTTCTTGACAGGCCAAAGCTCTTAAACGACTGAAGGACGATTGGTGAGATCGATCCTAATCTCCTCCATTACACTGTTAGAACTTATGTCTAGATGTGGAGCATTCTTGTTTTAAAACCCCAACTTGAACCCCCTGCACTTAGCCTTGTTTTATATTCATTTTTTAGAAAGTGCAGGAAAAAGGGTCGACCCATGGGGTCGACCCATTGCTGCCAGGCAGATTCCCATTTGAATGGGTCGACCCCAAGGGTCGACCCCTGCTTATGGAATTAAATTCCAGAATTGGTTTCATCATGGGTCGACCCCAAGGGTCGACCCTTTTCCCTCAAATTGTTTAGGCTCCAGAAAGGGTCGACCCCTGTAAACTCCAGAAGGCCATTTTTTGAAGACAATAATGGTTCCTGAAAGGGTCAACCCTAAGGGTCGACCCATGCTGCCAGGGGCATCTGGCCCCTCACGAGGGTCGACCCCAAGGGTCGACCCTTTCTGGTCTGGGCGGCGCCGTGAATGAAGACTTTTGCGGTTTCGACCAAATGGTCCAACCACACTTGTGTGGCTGTCCCTAAACCACTCCTTGATGTGCGGATCTTATCTCCTAGACATCCCTTGACCGCCCTTAGCATATATATAATCCTATTGGGATGAAAACCCTAAGAAGAATTCATATCTCCTAATTTTTGGGTTTCTTTCTAACACTTGTGTGTGCAGGTCGCAGCAGCCACCTCCAGCCCTTGTTCCACCTTGGTGTGTCCGTGAATGTGAAGGGAAGAAGGAGGAATCAAGGTTCCAATCAAGCTTCTACTGCTAGCTGTGAGCGAAATCAAGATTCAGCCACCATCCGAGCCAAGATCGTCAAGAACGGTCGTCGTGCTGCACAAGTGCTTGATAAAATTCGCAGAAGAGAAAGGGGGAGCTCCAATCAGGATAAATCAATATTTCTTCACTCTTTCCATTCTGAATCATTTTGTTTAAACTTGATCATACGTTTGTAATCATCATATCAGATATTTTTGTGTGGTGTTCGTGTCCGGAAACACGAACGTGTGTGTGTATGTGCGCTTGTGCGCGTTTGGCTACCAGATCAGAAGCCGTGTGTGTGTGTGTGTATGTGTGTGTGTTTGCTGTTCTAAATAGCGTGTGTGTGTGATTCACTCGTTAGTGAAGCTTTAATCCTCAAGTGTGAGGGGTGGACGTAGGGGACACGGATGTGCAACCGAACCACCTAAAAAATCCGTGTGTCTCATGTGCTATGATTTTTCCGTTTCTTGTCGAGTGGGCTTCACAGTGAGTTGAGAGATCACCACACCAGCTATTCAAACACATTCCGCACGCATTCACGAGTGTGATCCTGTTCGTGCGAGTATTAGTGGTTGTTTGTTTAATCAGCATTATTTTCTTAAGAGGAGCAAAATTTTATTAGCCAATCAATTCACCCCTCCCCTCTTGATTTCCACATTTGGGACTCAACAGTCTGCACCAATAATGGCCAGGTCTATCTAGCCCACGTAAACCCCCAGTGAGGGTGCCCGGGTAAACCCCTCCTTACTCAGAAAAAAAAGAAGAGAGAGTTGGCTCGAGTAAACCCTAGGAGGTTTACCGGGACCAGGTTGACCCAGGTCTACCTAGCCTCCATAAACCCCTGTGGATATGAAAATAAGGTCACAAATATAACACATAAGATTATAGCAATCGACTAGAGTGATAAAGATAATAACGTGGAGCCATAATCACCACCGAAGCAACTACTAAAAAGGTAAGAATACCAAAGTGGAGCTAATTATCTTGAAAAAGTGAGGGTCAACTAGACGGGGTTGACTTTGAATGCATCGTGGAGCCAGGCATGTTCTGAATGTGGTGACTGTGGAGCGCGCATTCTATCAGACTCTATGGGGATGCGAATTTATTTTCTCCTTGCTCCCTGGCTGGCGAGAAACGAGCGCCTGGCATCCAAGTCTTGTTCCTACTCTTGCTAAGACAAAGAAACACAAGAGATGACCCGATTAGACTATGATTAATTGTATTATCTATTCACTATAACATGAAACATGCAAGAGAATGGGTGAAATACTTGGGAGGTTGGTTTTAAAACCCCTAGGCCAGAAAAATAGTGGGTGGATATGTGTGTATGAGTGTATTAAAATGAACTAAGAATAATCTATGATGATGTGAAGATGCTACGCAAAAAAGAGAGGGGAAACTATGGTGGAAACGGAAGAGAGATGATGAGAAATTAAGAATAAAATGAAAGGAAAATTGTCCATGGTTGATTGATGATTGAAGACGATTCCACAAAGCAGTAGAACCTTCGCAAGATAGTTAGTTCCCAAAACCTAGGGCAGAGGGTCCAATTTATAAGGAAAAATCCCTAGTTCGTGCGAGAGGAAAAATCTTACGGCTCCAATCGAGCCAATCTTTCTGAAGAGGGGCGATCTCGCACTACTCCTGAGCGGGGAGGAAGATAACCACGTATCCTTGAAGTATGAACTGCAAGAAGGGAAACAAGTCAGAGGTGCCCAGGGATGAATCCCCGGGGAAGACCCTCCGATGCTTAAGTCAGCGACTGTAGTAGAGCACTGGTGCGAAGGGAGGAGTTAGGAGGTAGATGGGAGCGCGAGATCCCTCTCCACCAAAAGGTGAAGTGGTTCCTGCTCAGGGTTCTTGGCTTACCCTCTCACAAGAGGGTTCTTCCAATTTAAATAATGACTCATTGAGTGAATGATCCTAGTAAGCTGAGGAGTTTTGGGGGGGGTTATGTCCTCCTTGCGGACTCTTTATAGCATGCGGACTCCTGATCTCCCCTATCCCCTTAAGCTCCCAACTTTTAAGGGAAACATAACGGTCGTACAGATAAGCTTCCATCAGTTGGCCCGAGCATGAGGCACTGGCTTAGGAGATGTCTTCCCGAGCGATGAGTGCGTGGCCTGGGCAGAGAATACGGGGCTCCGATGGAGCTCTCCCGATCGAACTGATGCTCTAACTTCCCAACCCGAAGGCCGCCTAGGAAGTGCTTGTTCTGAGTGAGTTATTAGGCTTATCTTTAGTGGACCCGGGAGCTACCACATCAAGGAGTTGGGCCTCGTTGGGTCGGGTCAGACCTGGTTTGGCCTCTCCGTATGGGCGGTTAGATTTCCCCTCTTCACTTGTCTCCCTCCTACTCCCAAGCAAAAATTAAGCTCGGTTAAGTAGCATTTGGGCTGGACTTTTCATGGCTCTAATTGGGTGGAGATCTCTCTCTTGCAGGGGCCACATGATGCGGCTTGTCCTGAGAATATGCCTGTCATGATGAGTAAAAGAAGGCCCCTCCTCGGGAGATCAGAACGCCGCGCCGCCTCCAGCTAGGGGTTATAAGCATGGCGCGTTATTTGCGTCCCTTTATCTCCGGGGTTTAGGGTTTTGCCATCCTTTTCATTTATATAGGGGGGCTCATGCGTCGTGAGAGCAGTTCAGAGGAGCGGAAAATTGCAGCGACTTTCGCGGAGCTAGAAGAGATTACCGTGATAGCGATCCGTCAACTTCCCTCTCGTCCAGAGTCCTCTGATCCAGAGCTGTCCGCTTCTTCTTCCAGTTTCTCCATCTGTTCAATGGCGGACCAAAATCTTGAGGCCGAGGGGCGGCAGAAAAAATAGACCCCAAGGGTTTTCTTGGTACAGTCGGAGTCTCTCCACAGTGAGTTGGGGGGGGGGGGGCTGAGGTGAGGCGTGTTAGGGTGCTAGGCCCGGATACAGAGGGGGGTGAATGTATCCTTCTATGTATAATGGCCAAATAAAAACTTGGAAGCTAGAGATAGACACAGGATAGAATCAATTTGATTCAACTCAAATACAAACACTTGGAGCGAACCTATCCAAGCATCCAACAGAAGCAAATCAAGCAATCTGATGAACCAGTTGAAAATACTTTTAAACAAAAGAGCAAATATGTAACTGGCCCCCAAACAATCAACTAGCGAAAGCAGCACAAATGAGAATAAGAAATCTCAAGACAATCTGTGAAGGGTGGTAGGAGATATGGAAGAACACACTACAAGCAAACCACTGCTCAAAGATTTTAAGGTGGTTCGGTCCTCCAGACCTACATCCACCCCTCACTCCTAACCGGAGTGAGGCTTCACTAGCAAACGCTAGAACCAAGCAGACTCAGTCTGCAAACAGTTGCTGCCACACAGCTTGACTAGGGGAACAGCCTCCCCTCTTCCTCCCAACCGGAGGGACACCCAAGTGACTCCCAGCCACTTGGAAACTAGAGGTCACAGACCTCTCTTCCTCCAGACCAGGAGGGACACCTGGACTTGCAACCACAAGCCCAGAACCGGAGGACTAGCCTCCCTTCCTCTAACCAGAGGGAACCCACAAGTGACAACCTGTCACTTGCAACCCGGAGATCAGATCTCCCTTCTCCTGAACCAACAGGAGGAACCCGATCCCCAACAGGGCAATCGGAAGAACAAGATAACCAGATGAAAATGGAAAAACAAAAACACGAAATGAAAATAACTTCAGCAAACAGAAAGCTGAAAAACGAAATGCACAATGTGGCTCTCAACGGAGCTGACTGGCCTGGATCTGATCCACGGTCCAGTGAAGATAGATCTTCAAGCAGCTTCTTCCTTCTTCTCCACGAGCTCTCTCGCTCACTCTCTATCTCTCTTTCTTTCTCTTCTGCTCTCTTCTGCACTTCTTCTTCTTCACTCTTTCTTCTCTCTTCACACGAGCACTATCTCTCTCTCTTTTTCTTTTTTCTGCTTTCACTCTCACTCCCTTCTCTGCTCTCTTCTTTTCTTTCTTTTCTTCTTTTTCTGGATCGAAGGGCTTTCTACTCTTCCGGCTTTCTGCTTCGATCTTTCTTCTTTTGTGGAAGAAGGCTCATATATATAGCAGCAGCATCATCATCACCCCCGACGTGTGACCTCCACATTTTCAGCCCTAAGTATTCGGACCACGTGGCAGTCTCTCAGCCAGCTTCATTTCAGCCTCGGATCACGTGCTGCCCAGTCACTGGGGAATATTTCCTCGTACCACCTTCTTCTTCTCCTGCAAGGAATTAACACGATTAACACTCAGGGCCACAATAACTAAAACTGCATGAGGTATATGAAAGCAATAAAAGATGCACTGTACTGAGAATGACACGAGATACACAAGATTACTTCAGTACGAAATAAATGGAGAATGACACGAGGTCAGATGAAAACAGCACGAGGTAAAAAAAAAACAACACGAGATACACAATTAACACAACAACGAAGACGATACGAAGTCAGATGAAGACAGCATGAGGTGAGAAGAAGATAACACAGAGTGAAGCAATAGAAAGACACGCGATCAGAAGAGACCTGGACGAGGTTAGAACGAAACAACACGAACTAACAAATGGCAACAAAAGACGACACAAAGTGAAACAACACTTGAAAACATAAGAAAAACAACTCGAGCACAAAATAGCTCGAATGAATGACTCGAAGACGAGGCGACACGGGCTGACCACGACACGAAGACAAATAACAGAAACCGTCACGAGTTGAAGACAACACGAAGATGAAAACAGAAACCGACACGAGTTGAAAACAACGCGAAGACGAAACACAGGAATTGACACGGAGTGTGGTCAAGGCGAGAAGGACACGAAGTCTAAAGAGAAAAACAGCACGAAGACAGAAGAGTGACACGGCTATCACGACACGTGATGAAGCAGTGACACTAGTAAAAAAAAATGACTCGAGGAACAACAGTAAGTGACACGAAATTAAACAAGCAGACATAAAAGATGACACGAGATGAGGTCACAAAGTGACAAAGACACGAGGTCTAGAAAACACGACATGAAGACATGAGATAGACACGTCTTCAACAACACGTGATGAAACGGTGGAAGCAGAAGAACAACTCGAGGAACTACAGTAATTGACACGAAGACACAAGAGCAAACATAGAGGACTGACTCGAGATGAGCAACTAAGTGCTAACAACACGAGGTTCATACAGAAGCAACTCGAAGTTCATCAGAACAATTCGATCTGCTTCAGAGGAATCAGCACGAAGTCAATCAGCACACAACTTAAAGTAACACGAGGTACGAAAGGACGACACGGCGTGTTGAAAACACAAACAGTACTAAAACTAAAACGACACGAGGTAAAAAAGAAATAACACGGACATAAACACAAGAATAACACGAAGTATGACAGAAACAGTACGGACATACAATATACTACCTCATAGCAGATTTCCTGTTAATCAATATGCATCAGACGACTGTGTATGGACTTGAAGACCCTTAGCCAATGTATAGACTTCAAAGTAGAGACCGATGTGTAGACTTCACGTGAAAGCCCAATGTGCAGACTTGACGCTGTACAGACTTTCCAAAGAGAACGTAACGCTGTACAGACTTGAACTGAAGACCAATGTATGGACTTCAAAACAGATGCTAAGGCCAAGAGGAGTGTATAGACTTTCACGATGTATGGACTTGATGATCTTCAAAGCACAATGTCCAGACTTTGCCACTGTATGGACTTGAAGAAACAGTGCAACGTATGGACTTGATCTCAAGAAATGTAAGCGATGTACACACTTAGCCAATGTGTAGACTTTGCCTTAGATGCTAAATGAGACGCTAAAGTCTGTATAGACTTAGCCTAAGACAATGTATGAACATATCAGCAGAGAAGCAATGCACAGAATAGAAATCAAGAACAGAAATCAAGAACAAGCCAATATATCACAGCATGACTCAAGCATACACATGCGTTCTTCACAATTCAAACATGGCACACTTATGCAATCTCCCACAGAAAAGGTCAGACATATTCAAGACAATGTGGTGACTCATTCATGTTGCTATCATTAAAACATCACATCATCAACAAAGCACAAGGGGCACAACAATCTCCCCCTTTTTGATGATGGCAACATAATGAGTCACACTGACTCATCAAACTATTCTCCCCCTTTGACATAATCAAAAAGAAGGGAAATGGTTTGATAGTCAAATGCAGCACAACAATGCAGAGAATGAGTCAAGGTTCTTTAAAATGAAGATCTCCCTTATGACCATGAAATAGTTCTCCCCCTATCAACATGCATGATTGACTACTCTCCCCTTAGATGAAAATAAACCATAACTCCCCTTGAGGCACAGGAATGGACTCTAGTTATCCAATAAATCAATCTAAAATTAGCCATTACAAAGAATCTGAATTCTGGTGAAGATACCACAGAATCAGAACGTAGTGCAGAACAAGATGGAAGATTCCAACAGTGTAGAGAGAAATACATCTCAGGAATCAATCTGAAATCCACCATCATAAAGATTCTGAGGTTCAGAAGGCTGCAAGTGAACAAGGTAATAATGGGAGTGGCACCTCACATTTGTATGGTCAGAAAAATGCAGATGGAATCAGTCAACTGATAAGAAAGGAGTTGACCATACAGTTTTTATTGATCATGCATAAATCTGATCATGAGGGATTTGAATGCAAGGTCACAAATGATATGAACATGATTCAGTATGACAAGGAATGCTCCCCTTGAATAGATGCCACTTGATATGCAAGTGATGCATGACATGGAAGCTCCCCCTCAATAAGTGGAATCTTATGAGATAGATGAGAAGGAGATCACAGGGGCAGACAAGGAGAAGTTCAGGTCAATGATCTAAGGAAAGTGAGCAGAAAGATTTTCAAGGAGATATCAATCTCATAAATCCAAAACATAATTTTTCAAGGTCTTCCATTATAGGGACTTATGAATGAGCCTTTTGAACAGCATGGTTTAAACATGGTGTATGCAGAGTTTATCAATAAAATTCTGTATTGATATCTAAAACCATGTTTTAATAAAGATGAACCAAGCCCTCATATTTATCTTGATTAATCTCTCTTTCTCTTACACAATCAAATCTATTGACTTCTTTCAGAATTACATGCACCAGTATTGAAGTCAAGCAATTATGAAGTCATATGATTTTGTCTAGGGTTGTAGCAATTTGATTTTAGCATCAATATTCAGATATTTCAATTTGTTCAACAATTTTCCATGCTACAAATTTTACAAGCACTCTAGTTCAGTTCACACCTTGTAACTAGAGGATATACCTTGATCAGAGGCCAATATCCCTAAGCACTTAGTGTGACTAACTGTCATGCTATATATGAACAGAGATAGCATTTACACATCATGACACACTCCAAATCATTTCTTGATGAGTGAGTTGTATTTCTCAGTGTGCATGCCATTGCTCTGCCTGAATTTCAATGAATTCTTAATCAGAGTTAACTAAGGCACCTCATGACACAGTCCTTCAGACATGTGTTTCTCAGTGACCACTGTCATTGCTCTGACAGATATTACCCTTTAGACATTTCAGAAAAAATTCATTTGCTTCAAATCAATAATAGTTTCATGTACTTAATCAGTTGAAGTCATGTATTCAAAAGTGCAGATTTCAGAAGATTTCAAAACACATCATGAAACAGATGGTTAATGTTTATTAAACATGCTTCAGATATTTTTAAGAGATTTTAAAGCCAAACTCATTGAATACATTAAACTTAAACCACATGAGTTATTTCAGTCATTCATAAAAACGTATAATAGAAGATTTCTAGTTCAAGAGTTTTCAGATTTATGATCGAGATAGCCCATTGAAATCTTCATGAAATACTGATAGAATTCTGAAGCCAAATGATACCAAATTGATAGTAGAAATACCAATTGTTAAGAGAGATTGTGAAGCTCAAAGTTTGCAGAATATGATTAAGGTTTGTCAACAAAATCAGTAAGAGAGGATATGCAATGAGTTCTGACCCATGTATGCATTTGACAACCTATATGCAATGCAATGACTCCCCCTCACAATATGCATTCAAACTCCCTTTTTGGCATTTTCAATGTAAGGAAATGCAATGCACTATATGTATGCAGAGACATGCAAAGACTCAACATTGAATGCTATGCAAGTATATGCAACTTACTCCCCCTGAAAACATGCAATGTTTGCACTGAAAACTGAACATATGATTTTGATTCATGCACATTCAGACTGTCCTAACTAGCAAGGTGACCGATGGTACTAGGCGGAGCACTTGGTCTAAAAGACCACCTCACACATAGTAAGAACCTCCAGACAGACTTCCCTGCCTTTTGGTACCTTACCATTTATATACCATTGTGGTCAACCATGATAATTCAACATGGGCATGAATGGATCAAATTTCAGCTAATCAGATTTTTCAGAATGCAATGGACAGATTTCAAACAGCATTCAAATGGAGTTCAGATTTAAACAGACAACACAGTATGAGCATTGAGAGATGTGAATACTCATAGTGTCCAAAGCATAAATTTCAGTTGTGGAGAGTTCAGAAGCTTCAATTTAGACAATGCAGATGAAGAGTGAATATGCTATGCAAAAAAAATAGCAATTATGCATTGACACATCAACCAAGATATGTACTGAGTTTCAAAACAGGAATTACAGAGAATTTACCTGAACAGTTCAGAAGGGGTTTTCATTCTTGAGTGCCTTGGATTAATACCCCTTTTTATTCCATTCCAAGGCACACCTGCAAGGCAATGTTATTTTGCACAAACAGGTACCCAAGAAGTCTTGGGTCCTGACATGACAATATTACTTCTAGCAAGTTTTCTCAGCACATTTTTAACTTGATAGCAAGGAGCAGCAGTTTTCAGATCTGATTTATGCACATTCTTGTTAGTATGAGTTCTATGTGCACATACATGAGATTTTCTGTTAATAGAATAAAAATTCTGTTTACCAAAACCGGTTTGGTTTTGATATCCTGCTAGCCAACAGGTTGCAGCCCTGTGACGTGGCTTCCCACTATGATGGCATGAGAAAATAGAATTTAGGTTCTTTTTATGCACATCATTATGAACATGAATTGTATGTGCATTAGCATGGACATTTCTGTTATTTGCATGACCAAACTGGTTTCCATAATCAACACATTCAAAGTTTTTCTTTTTGAAAACTACTTTGTTCCTTCTGAGAGCATTTGTTCTAGCAGGGAATTTAACAGTTTTAGAATTGAATTTTCTACCCTGAGCATGCCAACAATCAATGGCCCTGTGGCCATGCTTTCCACATTCAAAGCATGAAATAGAATTTCTTTTAAAAGAGCCTAACCAGCATTCAGAGGTCTTGTGACCCATTTTGTTGCAGTTAAAACAGATGATATGCTGGTTCATTGAAACAGATTTATTTTTATTAAGAACATATTGGTTTGCAGGGAATTTAGCATGATATGAATAAAATGTTTTCTTACCCCTAACAAACCAGCAATGAGCAATTGAGTGTCCTAATTTACCACAATTAGAACATGTGACACTCCTTTTCTGAGGTGAAGGATTTTTATCATGAGATATCCTAGCATTCTTATCATCCTTCTCCATCAGCTTACACTCATGCATCAGATGTCCAAATTTATGACAGTAATGACAGATCATTTTCTTTTTGGATGCTTGTGAATGTGTATGAGGACTGTGATCAATATGCACTAATGAACCCTTTTCATTTATTTTCTGATTTACAGTCCTTTTCTGATTTTTATCATGTTTTCCTATTTTCTTAGCCTTGTACTGAGTTGGAGATGAAGTAGAAGGCTTCTCCTGTTCAGAGGATTTCACAAAGACAGTTTTCAGGTTGGCTCCATCAGCCTTCCTCATGACTGGACTATAACCCAGCCCTTCTTTCTTAAAATTAATCTTTGTTCCCAGTATTTTTTGAACAATGGGCGGTTGTCTTTTGATGTTGTGGCTACGTTTGAGGCATTTACAAAGGATGTCATTACTTTGTTCTGCAAAGCCTTTTTATTTAGATTATTGTAGCCCAACCCTTCCCTTTTGACATTGACTTTTACACCTAGCAACTTGTCCAGGTTTTCTTGCCCATCAACAAATTTTGACAAAGAGACTTTCAAATCCTGAATTTCATCTTCCAAAGAGAAAATATGTAGCTCATAACTGGCAATCTCTTATTCACTGCAATTCACACATTCAGTTAACACATTGTTAGCAGTTTTGTATTTTTCAATTTCCTGTTCCAGATTGCTCAGTTTATTAGAATCTTCAACACAAATACTTTTTCCTCTTTCCAAAGCTAGAAGTCTCTCTGACATAGTGGAATTCAACATTTTTAATTTTTCATTTTCTTCCTTAAGCTTGTCATTCTGAATTAACTCATTTATTAGAGTCTGATCTTCTGAGTTAATTTCAAGTTTTCTTTCAGCCTTGAATTCCTTCAAATCTTTTTCCTTCTTTTCAATGTTTTTCTGTAATTCCACATTCACAGATTTGATGGCTTCCAGTTTTTCAGCAAGCAAGTTTTTCTCCTGCTTGAGTTTCTCAAATTTGTTATCATTTTTATTAGCAGATGTTCTCAGGGAATCATTTTCGGATCTCAGCTTGTTTAAATCTGAGTTTACACTTTCAAAGTTTTTCAGCAATTTTTTATACTGGTCATGATAGTTAACAACAGTCTGATTATCATTATCTGAGTTTAATTTTTCTTTGAGTTCAGATATCACATTTATATGTTCTTGATTTTCAGTTTTCAATAATGAAACTTGTTTCTTCAGTATTTGAAAGTCAGACATACAAGCATCATGAATATTTTTCAATTCAACACAATTTTTACAAGGAAAGCTTGAACTATCTAAACCAGTACCCTTCTTCAATTTCTTATACTGTTTTCTTAACAGCTCATGAGATTCAAATAATTCAGCATAAGCATTCTCCCAAACTTCTAGAGAGAAATTCTCGAAGATATTTACCTCATCATCATCATCTTCTTCAGTTTGATTGCTGCCTTGATCGCTTCTGTTGGCCATCATGCATCTTGTTTGATTTCCTTTCCCGGCTCTCTTCATCATTTCCAACGTATCCCTTGCAGATCTGCAATCAAGGAAGCATGAGTGAAAGGCTTTGTCAGTGGCTACTTTCATCAGATTTATAGCTGTCTGATTCTCCTCATGCATTGCTTCGTGACTGTCAGTCCATTTGGACTTTTTCTTTGGCAATTTATGAGGACCATGTGAAATCACTTTCCACAGGCCTGGATCAGCAGATTTAACATAAGCACGTAAGGCACTGTGCCACTGGTTGAAATCAAAACCACTGAAGACGGGTGGACAAGCCATTGAAGCAAATAGCAGATAAATTCAATGCAACAGGAATATTGATGCACTAAAAACAAATTAGCACCGAAAACCAGAGATCGAATCTGCAGGTCGTTGGACCTTGTATGCAGACACACGCTCTGATACCAACTCTTAGGGTGCTAGGCCCGGATACAGAGGGGGGTGAATGTATCCTTCTATGTATAATGGCCAAATAAAAACTTGGAAGCTAGAGATGGACACAGGATAGAACCAATTTGATTCAACTCAAATACAAACACCTGGAGCGAACCTATCCAAGCATCCAGCAGAAGCAAATCAAGCAATCTGATGAACCAGTTGAAAATCCTTTTAAACAAAAGAGCAAATATGTAACTGGCCCCCAAACAATCAACTAGCGGAAGCAGCACAAATGAGAATAAGAAATCTCAAGATAATCTGTGAAGGGTGGTAGGAGATATGGAAGAACACACTACAAGCAAACCACTGCTCAAAGATTTTAAGGTGGTTCGGTCCTCCAGACCTACATCCATCCCTCACTCCCAACCGGAGTGAGGCTTCACTAGCAAACGCTAGAACCAAGCAGGCTCAGTCTGCAAACAGTTGCTGCCACACAGCTTGACTAGGGGAACAGTCTCCCCTCTTCCTCCCAACCGGAGGGACACCCAAGTGACTCCCAGCCACTTGGAAACTAGAGGTCGCAGACCTCTCTTCCTCCAGACCAGGAGGGACACCTGGACTTGCAACCACAAGCCCAGAACCGGAGGACTAGCCTCCCTTCCTCTAACCAGAGGGAACCCACAAGTGACAACCTGTCACTTGCAACCCGGAGATCAGATCTCCCTTCTCCTGAACCAACAGGAGGAACCCGATCCCCAACAGGGCAATCGGAAGAACAAGATAACCAGATGAAAATGGAAAAACAAAAACACGAAATGAAAATAACTTCAGCAAACAGAAAGCTGAAAAACGAAATGCACAATGTGGCTCTCAACGGAGCTGACTGGCCTGGATCTGATCCACGGTCCAGTGAAGATAGATCTTCAAGCAGCTTCTTCCTTCTTCTCCACGAGCTCTCTCGCTCACTCTCTATCTCTCTTTCTTTCTCTTCTGCTCTCTTCTGCACTTCTTCTTCTTCACTCTTTCTTCTCTCTTCACACGAGCACTATCTCTCTCTCTTTTTCTTTTTTCTGCTTTCACTCTCACTCCCTTCTCTGCTCTCTTCTTTTCTTTCTTTTCTTCTTTTTCTGGATCGAAGGGCTTTCTACTCTTCCGGCTTTCTGCTTCGATCTTTCTTCTTTTGTGGAAGAAGGCTCATATATATAGCAGCAGCATCATCATCACCCCCGACGTGTGACCTCCACATTTTCAGCCCTAAGTATTCGGACCACGTGGCAGTCTCTCAGCCAGCTTCATTTCAGCCTCGGATCACGTGCTGCCCAGTCACTGGAAAATATTTCCTCGGACCACCTTCTTCTTCTCCTGCAAGGAATTAACACGATTAACACTCAGGGCCACAATAACTAAAATTGCATGAGGTATATGAAAGCAATACAAGATGCACTGTACTGAGAATGACACGAGATACACAAGATTACTTCAGTACGAAATAAATGGAGAATGACACGAGGTCAGATGAAAACAGCACGAGGTAAAAAAAAAAACAACACGAGATACACAATTAACACAACAACGAAGACGACACGAAGTCAGATGAAGACAGCATGAGGTGAGAAGAAGATAACATAGAGTGAAGCAATAGAAAGACACGCGATCAGAAGAGACCTGGACGAGGTTAGAACGAAACAACACGAACTAACAAATGGCAACAAAAGACGACACGAAGTGAAACAACACTTGAAAACATAAGAAAAACAACTCGAGCACAAAATAGCTCGAATGAACGACTCGAAGACGAGGCGACACGGGCTAACCATGACACGAAGACAAATAACAGAAACCGTCACGAGTTGAAGACAACACGAAGATGAAAACAGAAACCGGCACGAGTTGAAAACAACGCGAAGACGAAACACAGGAATTGACACGGAGTGTGGTCAAGGCGAGAAGGACACGAAGTCTAAAGAGAAAAACAGCACGAAGACAGAAGAGTGACACGGCTATCACGACACGTGATGAAGCAGTGACACTAGTAAAAAAAAATGACTCGAGGAACAACAGTAAGTGACACGAAATTAAACAAGCAGACATAAAAGATGACACGAGATGAGGTCACAAAGTGACAAAGACACGAGGTCTAGAAAACACGACATGAAGACATGAGATAGACACGTCTTCAACAACACGTGATGAAACGGTGGAAGCAGAAGAACAACTCGAGGAACTACAGTAATTGACACGAAGACACAAGAGCAAACATAGAGGACTGACTCGAGATGAGCAACTAAGTGCTAACAACACGAGGTTCATACAGAAGCAACTCGAAGTTCATCAGAACAATTCGATCTGCTTCAGAGGAATCAGCACGAAGTCAATCAGCACACAACTTAAAGTAACACGAGGTACGAAAAGACGACACGGCGTGTTGAAAACACAAACAGTACTAAAACTAAAACGACACGAGGTAAGAAAGAAATAACACGGACATAAACACAAGAATAACACGAAGTATGACAGAAACAATACGGACATACAATGTAATACCTCATAGCAGATTTCCTGTTAATCAATATGCATCAGACGACTGTGTATGGACTTGAAGACCCTTAGCCAATGTATAGACTTCAAAGTAGAGACCGATGTGTAGACTTCACGTGAAAGCCCAATGTGCAGACTTGACGCTGTACAGACTTTCCAAAGAGAACGTAACGCTGTACAGACTTGAACTGAAGACCAATGTATGGACTTCAAAACAGATGCTAAGGCCAAGAGGAGTGTATAGACTTTCACGATGTATGGACTTGATGATCTTCAAAGCACAATGTCCAGACTTTGCCACTGTATGGACTTGAAGAAACAGTGCAACGTATGGACTTGATCTCAAGAAATGTAAGCGATGTACACACTTAGCCAATGTGTAGACTTTGCCTTAGATGCTAAATGAGACGCTAAAGTCTGTATAGACTTAGCCTAAGACAATGTATGAACATATCAGCAGAGAAGCAATGCACAGAATAGAAATCAAGAACAGAAATCAAGCACAAGCCAATATATCACAGCATGACTCAAGCATACACATGCGTTCTTCACAATTCAGACATGGCACACTTATGCAATCTCTCACAGAAAAGGTCAGACATATTCAAGACAATGTGGTGACTCATTCATGTTGCTATTATTAAAACATCACATCATCAACAAAGCACAAGGGGCACAACAAGGCGACTGGAGAACCAACGAGGCAAGGGAGGTTCATGCCAGGGCCACTCATCACAAGCCAACCGTGGGGCCCCCGAGACAGAGTTGCTCGTGGGAGGTGACCCAATCCCGGCCGCTCCGGAGAGGGTTTCTCCTCCCTTGACCAGTGCCTTCAGCGTCCGAGCCTCTCTGTACCGGACGTGCCATTCCATAGCTTCAGGAGCCTTGCGAGAAAAATTTTGGAAGGGTCCCCCCTCCACGCTTTTCGAGCAACTTATGGAAGGTGGGCTGGTCTTGGCCCAGCTTGGAGCGGAGGCAGTGGATGCGTATGCTCGGGTGGAGTCGGAGCAGGAGACTCTTTCATCGGCCCGTGGTACGCTCGATCGGACGGTCGAGCATTTGAGCCTCGATCTTCAGGACCTTCGTCAGGAGGTGGCCCCGCTACGGGCATAGGTGCAGTCGAGTCAGGAGAAGGCTCGGTCATTTGCAGAGCAGCTGGCCCAGGCCCGTCGTATGGTCTATCGGCAGAATGAGCTCTTGGATGCGGAGCGCAGGATTCAGGTCAAGCGCGATTAGCAATGGAAGGCCGAGCGAGAGGGGCTCGCCGACCGAGTCCGTGGGGCCAAGGATGCACGGGCCGAGCTCGAGAGGAGGTTGTCCGAGTCAAAATAGAGGATAGCCGAGCTTGAGATGAAGGTGGAGCTGGCGGGGGAAGAATCTCTCAAGCAACATAGATGCTCAGAGGCTTACCATGCTGCTCTTCTTCAGGCTGCCTTCCCTTACTATGAGTCAGGCTACTATCGGGGCCTTCGGAAGGGCTTCTCCCAGGGCTTCAATCGGGCCATCATAGAAGCTGAGGCCCAAGCGAATGGGCTCGTTTTTCCTTCCGGGCAAAGCTATGACTCAGACTGGGGTTCCACCGACTCTTCCCATTATACGTCGATCGAAGAGGGGGGTCGGGAGTCCTCGAGCTCGACCGAGCGATCGTCAACTCCAGTAGCCTCGGGAGAGCACGCGACCGAGATAGTTCCCACGCAGGTGGGGTCAGTGCCTGGGTCGACGGTCGCCGAGAATACTGGGGGCAGATCGTCTGGTGCTGAGGGGGCCTTATCTACCGAGCCTGGAGATGGACCCGAGGCCTGATGTACAAGCTTTTCCTTTCTTTCTCTTTTGTAGCCATGTAAGACCTTTTTGTTTTTTGGAAAGTATAGTAGCGGCAATATTAAGTGCTGAATTGAATGTTTCTTACTATTTTTGGTGTGATTTGACTATCATATCCGTAGCCGCCGATTTTCTCTGCAGATATCACGCGTGCCGATCTGTCAGATAACTGACATGGCACTGGCACCTTTCCGCTTTTCCATGCCGCCGTAAATGACTTGCCGCTTCGCGCATCTCGCTGGGGGGGAATGTTGGGAAATGAGGTAACCGTCTCAGGGAAGGCTCCTTTTAGCGTGTTGTTAAGGGGAGAGTCATTTAAGGTAATCAGCTCCCCCTTCGGCCTATAAAAGGTCCGAGGGGCGTCTCCTCCTTCTTCCATCGCTTAAGGCCATCCCTGACGGTTTCTCCTTCTTCCCTTTTCGCGAAGCATTGTGCTGTGGATCTCAGCGGAGCATGGAGAGCGCTTCAGAAGATGATGATGCAAACGGCAGTAGGAGGGGAGCTCCTACTATTCCAGTTTGGAAGAGGGTTCGACAGCCGGGGGTCAGTTTGGGAGAGGGTTCGACATGGGGGAGCATGTCACCTTCCTGTCCCTATCCCGCCGACGCCACCTTAATCGGGAGGTGGAGCTTTTCAAGCTCCCTTCTCCCCTCAGCCTCCCCCTCCCTCCTCTTTTACTCTTTGGAGGATGCCTGCACCACTAGAGGGTGCTTGCTCTCTGTTCGGCTTCCGTCCTCCTTCCAAAGAGTCGGCAGAGGAGGCCTTCTCTTGTTTTCCCTTTTTCTTCTCTCCTTTTTTTTTGTTATCCTTCCAATCCCTCTGGCACCTTTCCTCCGAGCTTCTCGAGCCAACGGGGCCAGCTATCCCTTATCCGAGCCAGTTTCCACACGAGGTAGAGTCAGTGGCTGGACGTAGGAGTGCCTACCAGGTTGGCTGAGCGTTTCGCTCGCGTCATAGTACCTGTGGATGTAATTTTTTGTTGTACATGCATATTGTATTGGCTGCGGCCTACTTGATGTACACCAAAGTTTAATGAAAAGAGAAGAATATTTTTTCCACTTTGCTTACATGTGTGTGCTTGCCAGATGATCAAAAGTAAAATTGGTGAAGTGTAGTCGCGTTCCATGTCGAGGGATGGGTGTTCCTTCCATGGTGGACAATCGATATGCCCCTTTCCGAGCGTCTCGACAACTCGGTAGGGGCCTTCCCAAGTAGGGGCTAGCTTCCCCGCCGCCTCCAATGGTCAATAGGCTTCGGCCTTTCTCAGGACAAAGTCCCCTAGCTAGAAGTGTCTGTCTCAGACTCTGGAGTTGTAGTATCGAGTGATGCGCCGTTGGTATTCCATTGCTCGGATCTTTGCAATCTCTCAGATCTCGTCTGCTAAGTCAAGGTTTTCTAGCAGTTTCTGCTCGTTCACCTCGGGTTCAAAGTGGACGACTCGAAGAGAGGGATTGCTGACCTCCAATGGAACCACAGCTTTCGTGTCATACACCAGCTGAAAGGTGTTTCACCGGTGGCCGTTCTTGGAGTAGTTTGGTGCGACCATAGTACGCCCGGTAGTTCCTCGAGTCAGCTTCCCTTGGCCTTGCCGATCTTGGTTTTGATGCCTTTTAAGATAGTTTTGTTGGCATTCTCGACCAATCCGTTGGCCTGAGGGTGGACTACTGAAGTGAAGTGGTTGCGAATGTTTAGGTTGACACATTTGCCTCTGAAATAATGAGAATCAAATTGCCGACCATTATCGCTCACTATCACTCAGGGGACACCGTAACGACAAATGCTCGACTTCCAAACAAAACTCCATACGACTGACTCAGTGATCCTGGTGGTGGCCTCGGCTTCGATCCATTTGGTGAAGTAGTTGATGGGGACGATGACGAACTTCTTCCGAGCTTGAGCCGTGGGAAACGGCCCGAGAATATCTATTCCCCACCGAGCGAAGGGGTATGGCTCGGCAATGGTGATGAGCTCTGTGGCAGGCTGGTGGATCAGATGGTCAAATCGCTGACATCAGTCGCACTTCAACACATAGGTCGTGCAGTCACGCTGGAGAGTGGGCCACCAATAACCCTTCCGAAGTAAGATCCTGGTGAGCGATCGTCCTCCTTGGTGCGCGCTGCAGATGCCTTCATGTACTTCCTGAACCGCTCGACTGGCTTCGTCGGCGCTGATGCACTTGAGGAGGGGACCGGAGAAAGATCTGTGGTACAAGTCATCATCCAGCATGACGAAACGCCGAGCTTGGTACTTGAGTTTCTGAGCCTCCCGAGGGTCGGAGGGCTCTTGAGAATCCCGAAGCCAGGATATATAGGGGGTCCGCCAGTCGCTCGTGGGTGCCGGGTCAACGGTCATAAGCTCGGATTCGATGCTCGGTCACTCGAGCTCTTCGAGGAGGACCGATCGTGTACCTTCGGGGTCGAGGGAGGAGGCCAGGCGAGAGAGGGCATCCGCTCGAGAGTTTTCCTCTCGGGCTATCCGGACTACCTCAAAGCTCTCGAAGAGTTGGGCCATCCTCTTGACCACCTAGAGGTACTTGATCATTTGTCCTTCCCGAGCTTCGTAATCACCATTAACCTGGCTAGCGACCAGTTGGGAGTTGGTGTGGATCGTGACTCGCTCGGCTCCCAGTCGTCGAGCCATCCTGGCCCCTGAGATAAGGGCTTCGTACTCAGAGACATTGTTGGACGCCTGGAAGTTGAATTTCAAGGCGTACCACAGCTCCGCTCCTTCGGGGGACTTGAGAAGGATACCGCACCACTTCCAGCTGAGTTGGAGGGCACGTCGACGAACAGGTCCCAAGTGGGACCGTGCGCAGGTGGAAGTGCTTCCTCAATCGGGACGGTGCTTTCGGCGATGAAGTCCGTGAGGGCCTATCCCTTGATGGCCAAGCGGGGGCAATACAAGATGTCGTAGGCTCCGAGCATGATGGCCCATTTGACGAGGCATCCCGAGGCTTCAGGGTGAAGGAGAATCTTCTTCAGGGGTTCGCCGGTCAATATGATGATGGAGTGCCCTTGAAAGTAGGGTCAGAGACGCTTGGCTGAGGTAACCAACGCTAGCACGAGTTTCTTGGTTGCGGGGTACCTTCTTTCAGCCTCATTAAGTACCTTGCTGGTATAGTAAAACGGTCTCTCGATCCCTGCATCATTCCTGACTAGGACCGAGCTCACTGTGGAAGGGGTTGCCGAGAGATAAAGGTGCAGAGCTTCGCCCAGGGTTGGCTTGGACAGCACATGGGGCGAGGCCAAGAATTCCTTGAGTTCGGTGAACTCCTTCTGAAATTCCTCATCCCAGGTGAACGTAGCAGATGCCATTTTGGGTCCCCTCAATAATTTATGGAAGGGTAGGCATCGTTCGGCCGCCCAGGACAGGAAGCGGTTGAGCGCAGCAATGCGCCCCATAAGGCGTTGAACCGTCCTTGATGCAGGTGAGCGGCCACATGTCCATGATGGCCTGAACCTTGTCGGGGTTGGCCTCGATACCGCACTGAGTTACCAGGAAGCCAAGGAACTTCTGGATCTGTCTCCGAAGGCGCATTTAGCAGGGTTTAGCTTCATGTTGCACCTTTGGAGGGTGTCGAAGGTCTCGGCTAAGTCGGCAAGATGGTCTTCGGCCTTCGGCGTTTTGACGAGCATGTCATCAATGTAGGCCTCGATGTTTCGACCGAGTTGTCCCTCGAAGATGTGGTTGATCAGTCTCTGATATGTTGCTCCAGTGTTCTTCAACCTGAACGGCATTCGGGTGTAGCAGTGTACGCCGAAGTCAGTGATGAAGGCGGTCTTCTCGATGTCCTCCGGGTCTATCTTGATCTGATGGTAACCGGAGTAGGTGTCCAGGAAGCTGAGCAACTCGTTGCCAGAGGTTGAATCGAACAGTTCATCGATGCTCGGCAGCGAGTCGCAATCTTTCGGGGTAGCCTGGTTGAGGTCGGTGAAGTCCATGCACATTTGTCATTTCCCCGAAGCATTCGGTACCAGGACGACGTTGGCGAGCCATGTAGGGTACAGGACCGGACGAAAGAGGCCAGTCTTCTGTCCCTTGATGACTTGCTCTCTGATGACTGCTTGCTTCTCGGGGCGTGCTTTCTCCTACGTTGCTGGACATGCTTCACCGTTGGGATGAGGTTGAGCTTGTGTGTCACCACGTCTCCCGAGATCCCAGGAAGGTGCTCGTCAGACCATGCAAAGACTTGGATGTACTGGGCAAAGAAATCTTTATATTTTTCTGGTTCCTCAAGTGGTAGATCAGCTCCGATCTTGACTCCTAGAGTCGGGTCACCGTTGAGGAAGACTGTTATCAACTCACCACCGGGCGAAGATGTTGCTAGTCCCTCCTCGGCTCCCTTTACTCATTTATTTTTCTCTTCCGGCCTAGTGGCTTTAACCGAGATTATATAGCACCGTCTAGCCAATACGTGGTTACCCCGGACCTCTCCCACGCCATACTTGGTAGGGAAATTCATTTTTTGGTGAAAGGTAGAGGGCACCGCTTTCATTCAGCTGAGGATACCTCGGCCGAAGATGGCGTTATATGCCGTCATCCCCTTAATCATGATGAAGTCCACTAAAACTGTAACAGTTTTGGGCGGAGTGCCGATAGTAACTGGCAGGCTCAGGGCTCCCTCGAGATAAGTTGCCTAGTCATTGAATCCCTAGAGGGGGGTTCGGATCAGGCGGAGTTTAGATGGATTCTCTCCCATCTTGAGGAAAGATTCATAGGATAATACATCAGGGGCACTACAATTGTCAACTAAGATCCTATCTATGTTACAATGGTTTATTGTAGCCGATACAACGAGAGCGTCGTCTTGTGGGGTGGTTAACCCTTCTAGGTCCTCGTCGGAGAATACCAGGGCTTGCGGTTCGCTCGCTTGCGGAGCCATAGGGTGCTCTACAGAGGCTCGGCTCGCCCACTCGGCGTGACGCTTTCTTCCTTGGTTGCTATCTCGGCCTGACGCCGCGCTGCACGCGATGACATTGATGTGGACTCTGCGGGGGGCATTGTCGATTTCTTCGGGGGCACCTCGATCTTCTTTCTGCCCTGCCACGTATCGGGATAGGTGTCCCTGGCGGACGAGGCACTCGATCTCATCTTGAAGTTGATGGCAATCGCTGGTGTGATGCCCGTGATCGCTGTGGAATAGGCAATGCTTGCGGCGATTGCAGTGCTTGGCCTTCATAGGCTCAGGCTGGTGGAGAAGACCCGAGCCTTTGATGTCTTCGTAGATTTTTTAGACGGGAGCGGTAAGGGAGGTATACCGCTCATACTTCCGGGACGGCTCTTTGCGGTCTCCGTCCTAGTTCCACCTTTTTCCTTGGCCCGTCCCTTGTTCGGACGGTCGCTTCTTGTCCCCCTCCCGACCCGAGCCTGTCGTGCCTCAGCAGGCACAGAGGACTTCCTCGCACTCTGCGTGGCGCAGTGCCAGGGTCTCTAGCTCGGTGAGAGAGGTGGGAGATGAAGCACTAGCTCACACCGCAGGTTCTTGTCACGGGTACCCCCGATCAATGCGGTGATGGCCGAGGCAACATCCAAGCCGGGGATGCACGGAGCTTTCGATTTAAATCAGTTGATATAAGCCCGCAACTTCTCCCCATGTTCCTGATTGAGGGCCAGTAATCCCGCTACTGACCGGGGTGCACCGCTGCTGGCAAAGCTTTCCTTGAACACTCACCCGAACTGCTTGAAGTTGTGAATGCTGCCGGGGGCGAGAGCCCTGAACCATGCCTGAGCACCCTGGACCAGAGTGGTCACGAGCGCTCGGCACTTGATCACATCTGACGCCCCATGCAAGGTCATCGGGGCGTCAAAGCTGTCGTAATGATCGGTCGGGTCTCCCTGGCCATCATACAACTTAAAGGTCAGATGTGAGAACCTGGGGGAGATCTCGGCCTTCAAGATATAGTCGGAGAACGGGGATCGCTCCTCGTCCTCCGTAAGAGAGGTCTTCTGCAAGGTGCGGAGGGCGCGCTCTTGCTCTGTGAAACGCCTCTCAAAGTCTCACAGCCGGAGGGACAGTTCCGGTTGTCGCTGGCCCGAAGGGCTGGGGGGGCGCACTTGAATGCCGTCCCGGCGCTCCTCAGGGACCTCAGTCTCCGGGAACAGTTGGTGTGCTCCGCACTTCTCCCTCCTCGGGGTAGAGGAGGCTTCCTGCTCCGGGGGAGGGGCATGCGATTGTCCTCCTGATAGGTTGCGGATGAGCCGCTGCCCCCGGAGGGTAAAACGGCCTCCAACAGTTTGCTGGGAGGCGTCTCCGCCGGTAGGGCTCTTCCGGGGGAGATGGGACTTCTCCTCCCTAGTGGCCTGGGTCCTCATGAGATCCACGAGGGCATCTACTTTTACGTTGAGGGTTTGGAGGGCGTCGATACTGTCGCCGGGAATCTGTTCCCCCACCACCGATGGAGGTATTTCATTGGCGTGGTTGCCTGATGGGTAATTCTCCGTGGGGATGGAAGGTGCGCCTTCTTCCGTCGCCAGGGCTTTTCCCTTGTCGCCGGCAGTCCTCCTGCCAGAACTCCTTCGCACCATGATGGCTATTTGTTCGTTTCCCACAGACGGCGCCAGATGAAGAGGGGTGATCTCGCGCTACTCCTGAGGGGAGAGGAAGATAACCATGTATTCTTGAAGTATGAACTGTAAGAAAGGAAACAAGTCAGAGGTGCCCAGGGATGAATCCCCAGGGAAGACCCTCTGATGCTTAAGTCAGCGACTGTAGTAGAGTACTAGTGCGAATGGAGGAGTTAGGAGGAAGATAGGAGCGCGAGATCCCTCTCCACCAAAAGGTGAAGTGGTTCCTGCTCAGGGTTCTTGGCTTACCTTCTCACAGAGAGTTCTTCCAGTTTAAATAATGGCTCGTTGAGTGAATGATCCCAGTAAGCTAAGGAGTTTCGGGGGGGTTATGTCCTCCTTGCGGTCTCTTTATAGCACGCGGACTCATGATCTCCCCTATCCCCTTGAGCTCCCAGCTTTTAAGGGACACGTAACGGTAGGAGCATGAGGCACTGGCTCAAGAGATGTCTTCCCGAGCGATGAGTGCGTGGTCTGGGCAGAGAATACGGGGCTCCGATGGAGCTCTCCCGATCGAAGTGATGCTCGGACTTCCCAACCCGAAGGCCACCTAGGAAGTGCTTGTTCCGAGTGAGTTATTAGGCTTATCTTTAGTGGGCCCGGGGGCTACCACTTCAAGGAGCTGGGCCTCGTTGGGTCGAGTCGGACCTCGTTTGGCCTCTCCGTATGGGCGGTTAGATTTCCCCTCTCCACTTCCCTCAAATTGAAATAGTGGAATCTTAGAAGTATTAGGGAGTTGCCATAATCAAAAAGATTGCCCCGACCATCCCAAAATTGAGCGCTCTTGTCATTTTTGATTGGAGGGATAAAAAATGGAAAGTTCTGTCCACCTGAGAATGCGGTTGACACATTGACCACGATCTGGAAGAATGAGGTTGACACAGTGACCGTGATCTAGGGTAATTCAGTTAAAAACATAATTTAAATTTGAATGAATGCGGTCTAAGAAGTGATCGCGACATGATAGAAACACAGTCGTACGATAGGCCGCGTTCAGGTTAGGTTGATCAGAACGTGGATTTGACTTCCAAAGTAGAAAAATTAGACTTAGAATGGGTTGAATGGGCTCACAATGGGCCAGAGAATCAATCAGATAATGACCCACTTGGGACGTTACCAATGAGAATAAGAGACTGGCTCAACTCATGTGCCGAAAATAGGTGTCTACAACCCCTAGGGGGGGCACTCGGGTAAACCCCTCTCCCCATTCCAAAAAAAAGAAAAAGAAAAAAAAGGAGTTGGTCAGGTCAGATTGGGGTTTACCCGAGTTTCCCTCCTCAAACCTTTACCCGGACCGGCTAGGTTTATCCCCTTCCAACCCAAGGCCTATACAACCTCCTTGGGAAGGCCATGGGTTACACACTGGCGATACATTGAATGCACACTACATATGCAGAACACATGTGCTGAAGACGCTCGAAAGGCGCGCAAGCAACGCTGAATGGCTCTCTCAATGATGACTTTGTTGGACTTGTGATTTCGGCAAACACACACTGAGGGTATGTTACATGAACACCCCTCACGCGGCGTCTAGCCAAATCGCGAGTCCCTTGGTAGACATTATGTACAATGGTGGAAATACCTACTTGGACATTATGTACAATGGTGAAAATACCAACGTGACTATACAATGACCAGGAACGAGCATAAATGTCAAAATTGTCCCGTGGCTAGCAGATAACGAGTAATCGGGCTGTCAACGCCCCATGTAATACCTTTTATGGCATGTTAAATAAAATACAGTTGGGGATTTAACTTTCGCCCAACTGGCTACTAGTGTCACATTATCCGTCGGACCCCTTCCTCCTCACACCCAAGATAGCACATGTTTGCTCCTTGATGAGCCAATGTCAGTTGCTCCACACCTGAGCCAGCACTTGCCCGCTCTTAGCCGAGCAAGTGTCAGTCGCTCCACACTCAAGCCAGTACTTGCCAGCTCCATACAGAGCCAATTTTCGTAGCTCTACTATATGAGCCAATACCTCACCCTGACAAACTTGGAGTCCACATCCCCTCCAGTGCCTCAAGCAGAGACCGGTCTCCCTACTTCCTCCTATACATGTTGAATGGCCAGTGTTCCATCATGGTAGCTTGGATTAAACCCTCCCGACGTCGTGTCCTCCAGGGTCTTCAATCCTCTTCCAGTAGTATAAATAAATGTATTAGGATTTCTTTCGATATAAATAAGCGTCGATTACTTACGATCGGTGGGGAGACATCCTGCACCCGAACCTACAATCTCCTAATACACCCACACCCACAGAACCCAATATGCACCAGCTACCTAAACAGCTACCATGTCCGCACATTCTCATATTCACGTGTCGCTCGTATGTTTACGCACAAGTGTCGTGTCTTGGAGGTACATCTCTGTTGAAACTCCGTTCTGTGGGTCATTGTCAAAATTTGACTGACACACCCGCATAAACATCGGCTTGGACAATTCATGTTCCCGAAGCATCCCACATAGACGCCATGCTTATACACACGTGCACGCATTTATATTTCCCCCGCATGCAGGCAAATTTTCTTGTATTCTCTCCTCTCGCTGGTTCCGCACGACTGTGTCAGACAATCACCAATGTTGAATTCAGTCAATATACCCATCCATTTTATCAACATTTTGGTTGTTTTCAAAGTTGATATTCCTATACAAATAAAGTATTGAAATGTCATTAATCATGAGTGAGTTAAACATACATGAAGAGATTATCATATCATTATATGATTATGCACTTTAGTTCAAATTTGTCACCTTTTATTGATAATTCAAGGGATATTTAGATTTGAATTTTCTTGTCTTACATGTTGTTCTACCATCTTAAGTGGATCTTGAACAAACAGTGCAATGACAAAAACAGCTAATGATGATTGTCTTCTGGAGTTGCGTTCAATAGGTAAAATGCGAATCATGCCCTTCAACATGTGTTTGTGTGTAATCTTCAATTTCAATATGTTGTTAAAATTTTGGGACATGGACGGTATATTGCTCAAATAATAATTCAACAACATATACTCGTGGATATAAATCTAGCATCATGTTTATTGTGACATCCTCTTTTATTTCCAATGCTATATAATTGTTTTCATTAGTTGGGAATTCATATTTCATTTCGATTCTTTACATCTTTTCATCTCATCTAATCATTTAATATATCTTTTTTAACAATTCACAATAGGTGCTGGTTTTATTAATTTGCAATTCTTCTAAAATGTCATTCTTATGCTTAAATCTATTATCAAATATCACTATTCTACCAATATGGTATTGGAACTGTACCTGCCATTAACAATTTTGATAACCACAATTATAAAGTATGTCAAGATAATATAAAACCTAAGTAAACAAAAAGAAAACAACAAAACCAACATCCATTAAAATGTACTGTAAAATTTTACCAAAATGTATAAACTGTAAAGAAGATGTGTAAACTATATGGAAAAAATGTGAACGAGTTAAAATCATGTAAACTGTATGTGAAATAGATAAATAGCATCTAGACAAATACAAGAGTTTTTTCCCCTCTCTGTGTTGCAACTTCAATCAAAGTTAACACAAATATAAGTAACCATCAAAAAAAGATGATGAAATAAAACGAAAAATCAAATCTTTTCTTGTTGCTGGACAAGAGATGAAGATAGAACAATGAACAAGGGCAACGAGATGACTCTGCTCTCCTCTTCTCTTCGTTTAATTTTAGGTAGAAGGTGGCAACTTTCTCTCACCTAAGGTGGATGGAAGATGATGGGAAGGGGGGAGGGGAAATAGACAAGAAGAGGAATTTATCAACACTTTTCATCGACAATAGCTCAAAAATCAGTCATAAACTCCTTCCCGTAATGCGCTCTCTCTCTCACACACACACTTTGAAAGCCCTCTCTACTGTAAGCACACACTCTCTCCCCCTCCCAAAAACCATGTCCATTGTAGGTGATCTCTCTCTCTCCTCTCCCTCCATCCCAAAGAATAAGGGTGCCTTATACCTCTTAGCATCCGATGTCTATTGACGTCCTCGACTCCCCCGCAACTAGCATCCTCCGTCATCTCTCTCTCTCTCCACTGCAGTCCTCTCTTCCATGCAGCTCTATCTCTCTCATCCTCTCCCTCTCTCACAAATCCCTCCTTCAAACCAAGTGTGATCCCTCTCTTTCTCACTCTCCCCTCATCGACGGTGGAAGGCAGAAATTCATGTTGACGTGGCAAACGATGAAGCGATTGATGTGGACAAAAATATGTCATGATTTATGACGAGGTGGCAAGTTTGCTTAGATGGAAATGGATATTTTTAGGTAACTTTTTTATAAAATTTGTTTATTTTTAAAAATTCCCTTCTAATTGTATGGCAACATTTCCAATATCACTCCCAACCCCTAATCTCTGCTTGACCAAACTTCATAGCTCTTACGATAAAAAGATGGCCAAAAATTTGCTTTATCGAAGATAGTTAGAGCTACATGGTTGAAAATTATTTGCACAGGAAAAAAGAATTGATAATTTTGTAGAGAATATTTTGGATGACATCCCAATGAAAATATTTTGACACGAGAAGGGTTATGAAAACATTCATGTCCTTGGATGCAAGAAGCCATGCAAATGCATCTCATGCGATGGTAAATGAACAAATTTGTACTTTAGGAAGGCTATATGACCAAAAAAAAAAACTCTGGAATTTTCAAACACCAGACTTCCAACAGATGGTGTTGGATGTCACTAAATTAGCGGTAACAGACTTCTGTTTAGTGCAATAGAATATCAAGTGTGGTCCTTGAGCATTGTTTAAACAGGATGCTGATACATAGAGCACCCACAGCTGGGTGAAACAAGCATGTCATCAACAACTTCTTAATATAAACTGTGGGTGGATAACAAATTGCAAGGGCAAAAAGCTTTTGCTTTGATGTCTAAAGAAGTTGGATTCCACCGGTTCTCCCTAGTTAAAATTCTCACTACTCCAATGGGGCTTGCACTATCACCATCAAACAGGGGCTTCTTCCACCACTTGGGGCTCTCATGCATGGATTCTTCCCAGTAAGAGGGGGGGGGGGGGGGGGGCTCCACTTGGGTCTGTCTGACACTGCTGAGCTTATTGAACGTGCGCTTTAAAAGTGACAGCATTTCATGTGGGGGGTTGTTCTCCAAGGATTTGGAGAAGTGCAGAAGGCACCTTCCAACAGGAAGGTCCACCTGAAGCTTCCCCAAAAGTCACGTCATATCACTTTGCCATGTCACAGATTACCACTCAAGGATCTCACTGTTTTGGCAACCACAGACCCACTCAATTCCAAGGCGGAAACTTGACATAGAAAAATGCTCTCTTCATCCCCTGAGATTCACAGAGAAACGAAGGAAAAAAGCATTTGAAAAGAACACTTCTTAAGGAACAAATGCACATTCACGAGCAGTTGTGTCACCGAAGGAAGGGAACTGTGCGACTTTCCTTGTAAACAAACAAGAAAGAGAGAGAAAGAAGAAAAAACTTTCTTTATATTATTCGAGAAGTAACATGAATGCCCTCTTATTTTAAGGGCAACTTGTCAACTGTCACAACACATGAAGGGGGCGGAATCACAATTAACACCTCTCTAGGTCCAACAAATCGTAGGAAATGATAAATAAATTTCGGTGTTTCCTAGGCCACCCTAATTAAAGCTCTTGTTGACCCTGTTTGTGAAGGGAGGGGATCATGCTCTTCGTGTTAGGTTAGAACAAGAGCCCCACTTGGCCCCCTTGCTCCCATGTGTACGGGGCCTCCCCCCTTTTACAAATTTCTTCCGCCCCATTATCAAAGGAGGCTTGGATTCTGTGGGCTCCACCAAAAGTCCCCGGACACGGAGTGGCCGCGGAGGAGGAAGAGAAGAATAAGGTGAGAAGGTGACGTTTCGAAAGTGGGAAGCACCTTGTCTAGGGAGGTTTAACTTGACAAAGATGCCCCCTGCAACTTGATACGTCACATATGATGTCAGGGGGCCCACACACTCCGAAGTCAACTATCTAACTATGGGCTTGGAACCATCTGGCTTTTATCGGCCGATATGGCATTATAGGATGCACCCAATTTTGTTTTCTATCTTCACTAATATTACAATTATTCATGAAATCTTTCAGAATATTACCTGTAATATAAGGTTTGGGAAGCATCACCGACGATATCCGATGATATACTCGATGTGATTCCTTTCCATTAAACAAATAATTAGTTCTCAGACAAGGGCATGTATCAAAGGGCTTCGAGCGTCCATCCTCATTTCTCACCACGTTTGCCCTCTCCACTTACCCCCACTGTCACTGCAATAAAATGTGAGAATAGGAACGGCCAATATTTCGTCCCTATTCCACCTGAAATTTAACGCAAACTGTTCCATATTTGCCCTCTCCACTTACGCCACTATCGCTACAATAAAATGTGAGAATAGCAACGGCCAATGTTAGTCCTTATTTCCTCCGAAATTTGTCGCAAAAACCGTTTGCGACGGATTTCGGATGGATACTGAATGTCCGTTATTTCTTGTCCAAAATTCTTGACGAAATTTTTTCTGTTTGAAATTCGTCTTAAATATGTGACGGAATTATTTCCATTCAAAATTCGTCTCCAACTAATAGAATCTTCCCTAACCGATGGAATTAGAAACCGTCAGAAATCTGTTGGAGATATTTGCAATAGAAATAGAAATTTATTATAGATTTCGTCCTAAAATATCAAAATTTTTTATAATAAATCTAATTAATAAATAAACTTTCACGGCAAAATCAAAAAGTTGTCAAAAAAATCCATCAGAAAATCTGCGATGGAATTGAAAATCGCCGCAGATTTCATCCCAAAATATCGAATTACTTTTTGTAATAAATCTACATATTTAATAAAAATTTGTGACGGAAATAAAAAGTGGTCAAAAAATCTATCACGGATTTCACCGCAAAATTTTATTTTTTATAATAATTCTAAAAAATTCAAAAAATACATGTTTATGTAGAAGATAATATACATTATATAGAAAATAATACACAACATACACACTTCACACTAACAAATAAAATAACAACCACGTTCCACTATAGAATTATTTAAATATAATATTTTAAAACTATCAATTTATTACAAAATGATCAAAAATGATGAAATATCCTCAATGCCGTCATTCTCTCTGTCCTCCTCACACCTGTTAGAGGATCCTATATTAGAAAAAAATAATATTGCATTTATATGAATAAAAAATAATTATAACTAAATTAAATAAATTATTTAAATTTGTTGGTCGAGGGATAGGCGAGCGGATAAGAAGAGGGGTTGAATTATCCCCCACACGATATGGTAAATTAAAACTTTACTCAACCGAATTAACAACTTTAACGATATTGAAGAAAATGAACTAAGCAATATAAGCTAAGTTCTCTCAGACTTTCCATTCATACACGATCATTCAAGTAATTTAAACAATTAAGCACACATCCACAAAGTAAATCACAAGACACATAGATTTTTAAGGTGGTTCGGGACCACGACGAGCTCCCTACGTCCACCCCTTACCAAACTGGTAAGGCTTCACTCGAGGATAAATCCCCAACACGGAGACGACGCTCCAACATACACACGGGGATAAATCCCTTTCGCTGTAGACATAGCACCAACGGGGACGAACCCTAGACGCTCTGGATCGTAAGTCCAGTAGTACACACACACACATGCTGCAACAACTGCAGCACTGTAGATCCATGACCGTACGCAAATGGTCACACACACATAATATTTCTAGTTCAGAGAAATCGAGACAAATATCCAAAATATGCTCAACCCAAAATACAAAACATGAAACACATCACAAAGAACAAATAGAAGATGTAGAAATGATCCCCCTTTGTCTTCAATGGCCAAAAGACGATGTGCTTTGAAGCACAAGTTGGAGGGAGAATGGATCGATCCGATTTCAGCATCTTCTTGATCGTCCCCTCATTCTGCTCCTCCTTTTCTTCTTTCTCGAACCCTAGAAATCACTGGAGATGAAATCTCCCTTTCTCTTATATCTCCAACCCTTTTTCCTCTTCTTCACCTGCAAGATAGAGAGAATAAGCTCATTAGGGTTCCACCTTGTTGACATTCGGAGTTCACACATATGCATAAATAGAAAAGTGCAAAAGACCATTATAACCCTTCTAGAATCCTCCAAAAGACCCCCAATAGGTTTACCATGAACCCAAGGGTAAATGGGTAAAGTTTAGAACACAAATGGATTGAGTTTAATGGGTTTCGGACTTGATTCGTAAGGGCGTTCGCCGTATTCGGTCAACCGAAATTGGCCATCGGTCGACCAAACTTTTACATGTTTCAGTCTTGGAGCACTGGCTAGATCGATCGAACTACCCAGTTCGGAAGACCGAACTCTGCTGCATTTTAGCCTGGCATGCTCTGGCTGAAATGGTCGACCGAACCTGGCCTTCTGGTCGACCGAAAACTTGCGGAATGGAAAAACTCAAGTTAAAACCAGGTAAATTCATCCACTTTGATGTCATCTAACATTCAATCAATACTTTGGTGTCTTGGGAGTCTATTAAGTCTTGTCGAACCAATTCCAACACCAAAACTAATTTTACCATGATTCACATGATTTAATCAACTTTCAAGCTAAAAAGCTCTGCGAAGAAAGTGCAAAAAGTACATACATTAAAACTCATTTTCAAGGTGCATAAAAATACTTTGGAAAACATGTTTATCCACATCAAGAAATCAAGTTCATATAGCAATGCAATTGTCCAATATGAGTGCATCATGTAACCAAGTTCCATTCAACTCATTTTTGCCAATGTTTGCACGAGGGGTTCAACCTTTGCAACTTGCATAAAAGTTCTACGAAGAATATGCATGAGAATCCATTCCATTAATTCATACACATGATAATATCATTCACCTAAAGATTGGGACCAATTTGTCAAGTGTATAAGCAATGTGAAATGAAATAAAACCTCAACATTCCCATGATGAAATTGACAACCCCATGATGAAATTAGTTGGAACAAAATCATGAAGTTCAAGCCAGAACTAAACCAACCCAAGGCCATGATATTAATGACGAATATTTGAATTCAGCATAAAAGACTTGCACAATGAACTTGTTCATATTAAAAAGCTATGTAACCTCTTTGAGAACATTACTCAATTTTGAGACCAATTGAGTTAGGGCAAAACCTTCAAGCAAGCATGCACAATTTGCTTTCACACACATACACAATATTTTGTTATCATTAAAACCAAGAGGGAGCACAACGAACCCAACAATCTCTCCCTTTTTGATGATGATAAAATATTGTGGTAACCAACCAAATCCAAATCAAATCAAATCTCTTTCTCCCCCTTTGGCATAATCACAAAGTGGGAGGAACGCAATGAGGTTCAAATTTCAGCAAAGTAGATTCATGAATCAATAAGAGCACACTTCAGAAGTTCAAATGAGGCATTAGCAAAGCAAAGATAAGATGGTCGAAACATGTTGATTATTTGTGATTCCAATTGTTGATTATGGAGATGGTAGGTGTGTAGACTTAAGATTTGCAGACTAAGTAAACACATCATGATAATACCATTCAAAGCCTAAAGCCTATTTTAGATTTTCACAAGATGTAATAGCAAGACAAAGGCAAGATGTTTGTCAACAAACATAACAGTTGAAACATCAAATGCTTTTCTTTGATTTTCAGATTTTTCTTTTTCTATTGAAATGCATAAAAACTCAATGCATACATATGATGACACATCAAATGAGTTTCTTTGATTTTCAGATTTTCAAATTTTTAGTTTTCTATTGAAATGTATAAAGCTAGATGCTTACAAATGAGGACACATAAATGCATGCAATGCAACCAAACAGATACATATATATAAATGCAAGACATCTCCCCTTTATTTATTTAAAGAGGGAATAGGTATAAGAAAGGTGCATGAGAGTCAAAACAACTAGGATGCTCATGTCTAACACCTAGGAGATTGTGCAATCATATAGAGAAAATTATACAATTGCTAATGCAGTCAATCAATTTTTTGAATATCATATTAAATCAAATTACTGAGTGTGTAAGTGAATAACATGAAAGTAGATTGTTGCCATATGGATATTCAGATTTTCAGATCAACATACTGACTGATTATACAGACTGCACTTCAATTTATGAGAACAGCGTATTGGAGGCTACGCTCTGCCACAGAGAGTTTTTCACCAAAATTTTTCAACTCAAGCAATTTCACATTGATAAATAGAATTTTTTCAAGAGTGATCAGGTTCAAATAATTCCTTTTTATACGAGGAGACACATGGAGCTCATGCCAGACTCCCCGGTTACTCAATATATTGAATCAGTTCACCTCATTTTGAATAGAGATACTACAGTACAACACCTTTCAGAAATGAACCACATCACGTCTCAGGTGACGTGTGGAGAGGGGAAATCTAACCGCCCGAACGTAGAGGTCAAACGAGGTCTAATTCGACCCAACGAGGCCTAACTCCTTGAAGTGGTAGCCCTCGGGCCCACTAAATATAAGCCTAATAACTCACTCGGATGAAGCACTTCCTAGGCGGCCTTCGGGTTGAGAAGTCCGAGCATCCGTTCGATCGGGAGAGCTCCTTCGGAGCCCCGTATTCTCTGCCCAAACCATGCACTCATCTCTCGGGAGACCTCTCCTGGGCCAATGCCTCATGCACGGGCCAACTGATGGAAGCTTATCTGTATGGCTGTTACGTGTCCCTTAAAAGCTGGGAGCTAAAGGGGATAGGGGAGATCAGGAGTCCACATGCTATAAAGAGCCCGCAAGGAGGACGTAACCCCCCTAAAACGCCTCAGCTTACAGGGATCATTCACTCAACGAGCCACTATTTAAGCTGGAACAGCCCTATTGTGCAGAGGTAAGCCAAAAATCTTGAGCAGGAACCACTTCACCTTTTCGTGGAGAGGGATCTCGCGCCCTCATCTTCCTCCTAACTCTTCCTGCGCACTAGTGCTCTACTACGTTTGCTGACTTAAGCATCAGAGGGTCTTCCCCGGGGATTCATCTCTGGGCACCTCTGACTCGTTTCCCTTCTTGCAGTTCATACTTCAAGGATACGTGGCCATCTTCCTCCCCACTCAGAAGTCGCGCGAGATCGCCCCTCTTCATCTGGCGCCGTCTGTGGGAATTGAACAAAGAGCCATCATGGTCCGAAGAAGTTCTGTCAGGAGGACTGCCGGTGACAAGGGAAAGGGTCTGGGGATGGAAGAAGGCGCACCTTCCCTCCCCACGGAGAATTCCCTGTCAGGCAACCACGCCAATGAGATACCTCCATCGGTGGCAGGGGAGCAGCTTCCAGGTAGGAGTACCGACGCCCTCCAAACTCTCAATGCAAAACTGGATGTCCTCGTGGATCTCATGAGGGCCCAGGTGGCCAGGGAGGAGAAGTCGCATCTCCCTCAGAAGATCCCCCCCGTAAACTGCTCGAGGCCATTTTACCCTCCGGGGGCGGGGGCTCATCCGCAACCAGTCAGGAGGACCATCGCATACTGATGCGGGACGAGACCACGGACACGACAAGCTCGTGACTGCCCCTTAACGAGGGAAGCGTCGGATGTGCGCGGTTGAGAAACCGACTGTGAGCTAGGGTGGTCGGCTCTCACTTGTGCCCGGATCGGGTCACGGGACGGTAACGCTCTCTCTCGCAGCAGCGGTGATATAAATAGAAAGCGAGCTAATTACCCTATCATGCTCTCTAGCAGTGGCATAAGCAAGTATATATGAAAATTAAGCAAAATGTCAAGTAAGGGAGCGAATGCGATACCTCCACGCGCTCGGCGTGGGGACGACGGGCCAGGCAGAACTCGTGCTCCCGGGACAGTTAATACATGAATATTACAGCAATGGAAATATGCCCACTCCACGCAGGGAGGTAAAGGGCGACACCAGGGGCCCGGGAGGACCGAATTCGGGATGACGGGCAGCTTCGTGTGTTGATTCGGCTACACGCGTGATCACGACCGTGGGGCCCATGTGCTGTCTGGAGGGGTCGTGTGGGACCCGGTGGCGCCGCTGTAGTGTGGACACTTAGGGAAGTGTTCCCTGGGCTGGCGGCACACCGGAACGTCGCCCGGGGGTCGGGCGGTTCCGATCGGCACCCGTCGGGATTGCTGTCCACGGACTGGTAGTTGTTGTTTTGTAGCGCGCGCTCCGGCGAGAATGGATGCTGCGATCAGCCCCGACGTCGGATCGACACGAGACTGGCGCCGTTGGAAAGCTAGCTTGAAGTTCTTCAACCTAGGCCTAAAGATCTGGCCTGGATCTGCCTGGATCTTGACTTATAGAATTTTCAATCTTCTGTTGTACAGTTCCTGAAATCACAGGTCAGCAGAGAACTTCCCTGTGGATGGCCTTTGACCGCGAGGGAGACGTTCGAATCAGGGGTTGTGTTCTTCAGAAAAGTTGTTGAAATTTGAGCTGGGAAGACAGAAAAAGTGGTTTGGACCCGTTTTTATGTATCTATGAGTTTCTGTGATTTGTTTAGTGGACGAAGGTCGATCTGGGATCAGGGGGACAGAACTGTAGCTGGGACTGAGAACGATTTTTAGAAAATATGAAATGGACGAACCAAAAATTGAGACAAATTGTGGATGAAGGGGTGGATGGGTGTAACCTCCCGTAAAATTGGGCAAAACAAAATAAATCAAAAAGTGGACCTAAGATATGAAACTCAG
The DNA here is from genome assembly GCA_022559845.1 of Amorphophallus konjac. Taxonomy (NCBI): domain Eukaryota; kingdom Viridiplantae; phylum Streptophyta; class Magnoliopsida; order Alismatales; family Araceae; genus Amorphophallus; species Amorphophallus konjac. Next base: position 170,965,942 of record CM040122.1, on the reverse strand, counting down.
GGCAACTGTCACTGTAGACAGTGACAGAACAGATCTGAGATTGAGAGTTGAACGAAATGGTAAAGATATGAAACGGTGGATTTTGAACCTCAATTTTTGTGTGGAGAAGGGGCTAGAAGATAGGAACGAACCCTCAAAATTTCAAATCGATCAGAACTCGTGGCTAGCTTCAGGAATTCTCGAACTATACCTCTGTCCAGTAGGATAGAAACTTGATGACGATTCCACGGCGGCTCGAAGGCGGCACGAACGGCGGCGGCGGCGGCACAGACGATCACCGGAGGTTGAGAGGGGATGATAGAAGAGGGATACACTCTAGATCTGGGGTTGGGGAAGGAAGAACAGCAAGGGAGGAGAGAGGGGCGCACCAAGCTCCTTGAACACTCACAAAAATTCTGATTTTTCCATTGATTTTCTCATGAAAATACAAGCATATATATGACTCCAATCAAATCTAATGTGGACCCTTGGATCAAGGGTTGGGGATTGAATGGCTGAGATGAAGTGTGAATAACACACCAAATATAATTTTTTAATCTAACTTGACCATTTCCATTCAACCTTAGACTAATTCCATTCCAACTTCACCTAATACACACCAACCAAGCCTAATAAGGCCAAAAGAGGGGGCGCCCCCCTTCATGGGCCAAGGGCCATTCATGGGCCAAGAGCCACCCAATATATCATGCTAGTCATGGGCCATTCCCACTTAGATGGCCCATGGGAGAGTGGAACCCAATTTGGGCCTTAAGTGCCTTAATGACCCATTTAAAACCAAATGACCCAATATGAAGTAGCACCCTTAAGTGGACCTAAACCATGATACCTAGTAATGGACTCTTCCTAGAAATGTGGCCCAATGGCTTAATTAAGCCTTACAAAGAGAGCCCAAATGAAAGAAATCAAAAATTACACACTTTCAAGCCAATACAACCCATACTACACACCTATACAAGCCAATACATACAATACAACCCATAAGCTCTTGATGTCCTCATCAATTCTCCCCGGGTGGGAGGAACTCGACCCCGTCGAGTAGGGGTAGGGATGCTCGAGTACTCCGGCGGATCCGTCACCGTGCCAAGTAGCGTGGGTACGCTCCGCTCCAAGTGATCGTCACCTGCTCATTCCATATATACTCGATATGCGAACTGCTATGGGCTAAAGGTGGTCACTCCGAAGGGGCACTCTCAAAAGGGAAGAAAACAGCTCGAAGACTCACTAGGAATCACCGCTGAGTCCCTATAGGTGACTGATCCAGGTATAGAAGTAGAACCGATCCCATACTCATCAAGTGAGTCCAATCACCTCTTACTCATAAGAGAACGACAACGAGCTTGCACAAGACACATGCAGACTCACCATGCACTAACACACGTATGCAAACCACACAAACAATCGACTCAAAACACACCACTCAAAACAAACCACACAAGGAAAACACACCGACTTATGCATGACTCTAGACGAAGGTGGTAGCATCAAGCCCACTAGGTGGCTGCATCCTGGGCGGCAGGAGAGCCGTCCTGCTCTTCCCCTCCCAAGGCATAGTACTCCTCGGCTAGTGCCTCATCGGCCTCGTAATCAACACACTCAGGCTCGGGAGGTACGGATCTTCCAACACCTAAGGCTAGGGTGGTGCGAGCGGGACACTCGCTGGCAATGTGGCCAAACCCATGACAGTGGAAACACTGCACTCTCGACCGACTACTCTCTCCTATAAAAGGGGCCTTACCCTTATCATCCCGTCGGGTAGGGGGTGTAGGCAGTAATGGGAGAGATGTAGGTGCCTTGGACAATAGTGGAGGGGGTGCCGGTGCCAGAGAACGGGCTATAGGAGCCGGGGAACGGGCAACGGGTGCCGGTGGTTGGGGTGGGAATAGATCCCGGGGTGGAGGAGGACGAGGCCGTGGAGCGAAGTGCTCCTGACGGGTGGGCTCCTGAGATCGAGCCATGGGAGGCCGCTGATGTGGGCCTATGGAGTGACGGGGCTCGGTACTACGGAGAGGGGTGGGGCCCAACCGATGGCTAGACTCGAACTCTCCCTCAAATTGCTCCATCTCGAGAGCAACCTGGTATGCCTCTTCCAACGTCTTGGCATTGCGGCGGAAAAGCTCATACTGGTAGTGTGGCCGCAAACCACGTCGAAAGCGGGACACGGGCATGGTACTCTCCTCCGTGACACCACATCGTAGAAAGTACTCATCAAACTCCGCGATGTATTCGGAGACGGACCGGTCTCCCTGGCTAAGACTTTGCCACCTATCGATGAGTCGCTGGCGGTATGTGGGAGGAAGGTACTTTTGCCGAAGTTTATTCTTCATCTCGGCCCATGTGTCGATCGGGGGTTCTAGCCGCTGAAGTAGCAGGCTCTCCACATTCTTCCAATAGGTTTGTGCCTGCCCCATGAGTTTCATGGTGGCGAATCGGACCCTTCGACGCTCCGACATATCATACCACTCAAAGTAACAGTCCATGCCGAACTCCCAATCTAGGTAGACTTTCGGATCCAAAGACCCGTAAAAAGCGGGAGGGTCCGCTCGCACGGTCTTAAGGACCCTATCATCATCCTCATCTCGTTGTGGATGAAAACCACGACGGTGTTGACCATATCCCTCATAGGCATTGTCGGAACCATAGTCCTCGAGACCAAGGTCACGGTGCGGTAGTTGGGGAACCCGAGGAAGGGCGGGTGGAGGAGCCTGTGGTGGCTGGTTTTGGGCCGCGGGAGCGGCCTGGACTTGGGCCATGGGAGCGGGTTGGACTTGGGCCACCGCGGGAGGAGGTGCGGGTGGGCCTTGGGCTGCCCCTGGAGGGTCCCCGTGTGACATCCTATCTAACCGCCCAACGAGGTCTTGGACCGACCTGTCGGAGGTCTCCAAGCGCCCCTCCATGGCTCTAAGGCGACCATCCATATTATCGGAGAAAGTCCGAAAGTTAGCATCGGATTGGTCCAACCTAGTCATAATGGCCATCATCGCCTCTTGTAGGGAGTGGAAGTCTTCCGAGGTATCCCGTGGGTTGGCCATAGGTGGTGGTGGGGGTGAGTACTGAGTACCCCGACGAGTGGGCATGCAAACACACCGACTAGAAGACGCCGACTAAAGCAAAACACACTAATGCAAAATGATGTGCTTAGACTTAACCAAAACGCGGTACACGGCGGAGGTAATCGACCCGAAGGTCACTCGCGCAAGTGTGCGGCCTTCCCGATAGGCGTAGCCTAACGTTCGGACAACACCTTTTGATATACCGAGTAAAGGGATGCAATGCAAAAAAGACACTTTTTTTTGTTTGTTTTAAAACAATGATGACCCTAAACACGACTTAGACGTAAATGACTAATGAATGACACTTTTTTTTTTTGGACACCCTAGACTCAAACTCGCTCTGATACCAAATTGATGCGGGACGAGACCACGGACACGACAAGCTCGTGACTGCCCCTTAACGAGGGAAGCGTCGGATGTGCGCGGTTGAGAAACCGGCTGTGAGCTAGGGTGGTCGGCTCTCACTTGTGCCCGGATCGGGTCACGGGACGGTAACGCTCTCTCTCGCAGCAGCGGTGATATAAATAGAAAGTGAGCTAATTACCCTATCATGCTCTCTAGCAGTGGCATAAGCAAGTATATATGAAAATTAAGCAAAATGCCAAGTAAGGGAGCGAATGCGATACCTCCACGCGCTCGGCGTGGGGACGACGGGCCCGGCCGAACTCGTGCTCCCGGGACAGTTAATACATGAATATTACAGCAATGGAAATATGCCCACTCCACGCAGGGAGGTAAAGGGCGACACCAGGGGCCCGGGAGGACCGAATTCGGGATGACGGGCAGCTTCGTGTGTTGATTCGGCTACACGCGTGATCACGACCGTGGGGCCCACGTGCTGTCTGGAGGGGTCGTGTGGGACCCGGTGGCGCCGCTGTAGTGTGGACACTTAGGGAAGTGTTCCCTGGGCTGGCGGCACACCGGAACGTCGCCCGGGGGTCGGGCGGTTCCGATCGGCACCCGTCGGGTTTGCTGTCCACGGACTGGTGGTTGCTGTTTTGCAGCGCGCGCTCCGGCGAGAATGGACGCTGCGATCAGCCCCGACGTCGGATCGACACGAGACTGGCGCCGTTGGAAAGCTAGCTTGAAGTTCTTCAACCTAGGCCTAAAGATCTGGCCTGGATCTGCTCGGATCTTGACTTATAGAATTTTCAATCTTCTGTTGTACAGTTCCTGAAATCACAGGTCAGCAGAGAACTTCCCTGTGGATGGCCTTTGACCGCGAGGGAGACGTTCGAATCAGGGGTTGTGTTCTTCAGAAAAGTTGTTGGAATTTGAGCTGGGAAGACAGAAAAATTGGTTTGGACCCGTTTGGATGTATCTATGAGTTTCTGTGATTTGTTTAGTGGACGAAGGTCGGATCTGGGATCAGGGGGACAGAACTGTAGCTGGGACTGAGAACGATTTTTAGAAAATATGAAATGGACGAACCAAAAATTGAGACAAATTGTGGATGAAGGGGTGGATGGGTGTAACCTCCAGTAAAATTGGGCGAACCAAAATAAATCAAAAAGTGGACCTAAGACATGAAACTCAGGGCTACTGTCACTGTAGACAGTGACAGAACAGATCTGAGATTGAGAGTTGAACGAAATGGTAAAGATATGAAACGGTGGATTTTGAACCTCAATTTTTGTGTGGAGAAGGGGCTAGAAGATAGGAACCAACCCTCAAAATTTCAAATCGATCAGAACTCATGGCTGGCTTCAGGAATTCTCGAACTACACCTCTATCTAGCAGGACAGAAACTTGATGACGATTCCACGGCGGCTCGAAGGCGGCACGAACGGCGGCGGCGGCGGCACAGACGATCACCGGAGGTTGAGAGGGGATGATAGAAGAGGGATACACTCTAGATCTGGGGTTGGGGAAGGAAGAACAGCAAGGGAGGAGAGAGGGGCGCACCAAGCTCCTTGAACACTCACAAAAATTCTGATTTTTCCATTGATTTTCTCATGAAAATACAAGCATATATATGACTCCAATCAAATCTAATGTGGACCCTTGGATCAAGGGTTGGGGATTGAATGGCTGAGATGAAGTGTGAATAACACACCAAATATAATTTTTTAATCTAACTTGACCATTTCCATTCAACCTTAGACTAATTCCATTCCAACTTCACCTAATACACACCAACCAAGCCTAATAAGGCCAAAAGAGGGGGCGCCCCCCTTCATGGGCCAAGGGCCATTCATGGGCCAAGAGCCACCCAATATATCATGCTAGTCATGGGCCATTCCCACTTAGATGGCCCATGGGAGAGTGGAACCCAATTTGGGCCTTAAGTGCCTTAATGACCCATTTAAAACCAAATGACCCAATATGAAGTAGCACCCTTAAGTGGACCTAAACCATGATACCTAGTAATGGACTCTTCCTAGAAATGTGGCCCAATGGCTTAATTAAGCCTTACAAAGAGAGCCAAATGAAAGAAATCAAAAATTACACACTTTCAAGCCAATACAACCCATACTACACACCTATACAAGCCAATACATACAATACAACCCATAAGCTCTTGATGTCCTCATCAATTCTCCCCGGGTGGGAGGAACTCGACCCCGTCGAGTAGGGGTAGGGATGCTCGAGTACTCCGGCGGATCCGTCACCGTGCCAAGTAGCGCGGGTATGCTCCGCTCCAAGTGATCGTCACCTGCTCATTCCATATATACTCGATATGCGAACTGCTATGGGCTAAAGGTGGTCACTCCGAAGGGGCACTCTCAAAAGGGAAGAAAACAGCTCGAAGACTCACTAGGAATCACCGCTGAGTCCCTATAGGTGACTGATCCAGGTATAGAAGTAGAACCGATCCCATACTCATCAAGTGAGTCCAATCACCTCTTACTCATAAGAGAACGACAACGAGCTTGCACAAGACACATGCAGACTCACCATGCACTAACACACGTATGCAAACCACACAAACAATCGACTCAAAACACACCACTCAAAACAAACCACACAAGGAAAACACACCGACTTATGCATGACTCTAGACGAAGGTGGTAGCATCAAGCCCACTAGGTGGCTGCATCCTGGGCGGCAGGAGAGCCGTCCTGCTCTTCCCCTCCCAAGGCATAGTACTCCTCGGCTAGTGCCTCATCGGCCTCGTAATCAACACACTCAGGCTCGGGAGGTACGGATCTTCCAACACCTAAGGCTAGGGTGGTGCGAGCGGGACACTCGCTGGCAATGTGGCCAAACCCATGACAGTGGAAACACTGCACTCTCGACCGACTACTCTCTCCTATAAAAGGGGCCTTACCCTTATCATCCCGTCGGGTAGGGGGTGTAGGCAGTAATGGGAGAGATGTAGGTGCCTTGGACAATAGTGGAGGGGGTGCCGGTGCCAGAGAACGGGCTATAGGAGCCGGGGAACGGGCAACGGGTGCCGGTGGTTGGGGTGGGAATAGATCCCGGGGTGGAGGAGGACGAGGCCGTGGAGCGAAGTGCTCCTGACGGGTGGGCTCCTGAGATCGAGCCATGGGAGGCCGCTGATGTGGGCCTATGGAGTGACGGGGCTCGGTACTACGGAGAGGGGTGGGGCCCAACCGATGGCTAGACTCGAACTCTCCCTCAAATTGCTCCATCTCGAGAGCAACCTGGTATGCCTCTTCCAACGTCTTGGCATTGCGGCGGAAAAGCTCATACTGGTAGTGTGGCCGCAAACCACGTCGAAAGCGGGACACGGGCATGGTACTCTCCTCCGTGACACCACATCGTAGAAAGTACTCATCAAACTCCGCGATGTATTCGGAGACGGACCGGTCTCCCTGGCTAAGACTTTGCCACCTATCGATGAGTCGCTGGCGGTATGTGAGAGGAAGGTACTTTTGCCGAAGTTTATTCTTCATCTCGGCCCATGTGTCGATCGGGGGTTCTAGCCGCTGAAGTAGCAGGCTCTCCACATTCTTCCAATAGGTTTGTGCCTACCCCATGAGTTTCATGGTGGCGAATCGGACCCTTCGACGCTCCGACATATCATACCACTCAAAGTAACAGTCCATGCCGAACTCCCAATCTAGGTAGACTTTCGGATCCAAAGACCCGTAAAAAGCGGGAGGGTCCGCTCGCACGGTCTTAAGGACCCTATCATCATCCTCATATCGTTGTGGATGAAAACCACGACGGTGTTGACCATATCCCTCATAGGCATTGTCGGAACCATAGTCCTCGAGACCAAGGTCACGGTATGGTAGTTGGGGAACCCGAGGAAGGGCGGGTGGAGGAGCCTGTGGTGCCTGGTTTTGGGCTGCGGGAGCGGCCTGGACTTGGGCCATGGGAGTGGGTTGGACTTGGGCCACCGCGGGAGGAGGTGCGGGTGGGCCTTGGGCTGCCCCTGGAGGGTCCCCGTGTGACATCCTATCTAACCGCCCAACGAGGTCTTGGACCGACCTGTCGGAGGTCTCCAAGCGCCCCTCCATGGCTCTAAGGCGACCATCCATATTATCGGAGAAAGTCCAAAAGTTAGCATCGGATTGGTCCAACCTAGTCATAATGGCCATCATCGCCTCTTGTAGGGAGTGGAAGTCTCCCGAGGTATCCCGTGGCTTGGCCATAGGTGGTGGTGGGGGTGAGTACTGAGTACCCCGACGAGTGGGCATACAAACACACCGACTAGAAGACGCCGACTAAAGCAAAACACACTAATGCAAAATGATGCGCTTAGACTTAACCAAAACGCGGTACACGGCGGAGGTAATCGACCCGAAGGTCACTCGCGCAAGTGTGCGGCCTTCCCGATAGGCGTAGCCTAACGTTCGGACAACACCTTTTGATATACCGAGTAAAGGGATGCAATGCAAAAAATACACTTTTTTTTGTTTGTTTTAAAACAATGATGACCCTAAACACGACTTAGACGTAAATGACTAATGAATGACACTTTTTTTTTTGGACACCCTAGACTCAAACTCGCTCTGATACCAAATTGATGCGGGACGAGACCACGGACACGACAAGCTCGTGACTGCCCCTTAACGAGGGAAGCGTCGGATGTGCGCGGTTGAGAAACCGGCTGTGAGCTAGGGTGGTCGGCTCTCACTTGTGCCCGGATCGGGTCACGGGACGGTAACGCTCTCTCTCGCAACAGCGGTGATATAAATAGAAAGTGAGCTAATTACCCTATCATGCTCTCTAGCAGTGGCATAAGCAAGTATATATGAAAATTAAGCAAAATGCCAAGTAAGGGAGCGAATGTGATACCTCCACGCGCTCGGCGTGGGGACGACGGGCCCGGCCGAACTCGTGCTCCCGGGACACTTAATACATGAATATTACAGCAATGGAAATATGCCCACTCCACGCAGGGAGGTAAAGGGTGACACCAGGGGCCTGGGAGGACCGAATTCGGGATGACGGGCAGCTTCGTGTGTTGATTCGGCTACACGCGTGATCACGACCGTGGGGCCCACGTGCTGTATGGAGGGGTCGTGTGGGACCCGGTGGCGCCGCTGTAGTGTGGACACTTAGAGAAGTGTTCCCTAGGCTGGCGGCACACCGGAACGTCGCCCGGGGGTCGGGCGGTTCCGATCGGCACCCGTCGGGTTTGCTGTCCACGGACTGGTGATTGCTGTTTTGCAGCGTGCGCTCTGGCAAGAATGGATGCTGCGATCAGCCCCGACGTCGGATCGACACAAGACTGGCGCCGTTGGAAAGCTAGCTTGAAGTTCTTCAACTTAGGCCTAAAGATCTGGCCTGGATCTGCTCGGATCTTAACTTATAAAATTTTCAATCTTCTATTGTACAGTTCCTGAAATCACAGGTCAGCAGAGAATGTCCCTGTGGATGGCGTTTGACCGCATGGGAGACGTTCGAATCAGGGGTTGTGTTCTTTAGAAAAGTTGTTGAAATTGGAGCTGGGAAGACAGAAAAAGTGGTTTGGACCTGTTTGGATGTATCTATGATTTTCTGTGATTTGTTTAGTGGATGAAGGTCGGATCTGGGATCAGGGGGATAGAACTGTAGCTGGGACTGAGAATGATTTTTAGAAAATATGAAATGGACGAACCAAAAATTGAGACAAATTGTGGATGAAGGGGTGGATGGGTGTAACCTCCAGTAAAATTGGCCGAACCAAAATAAATACAAAAGTGGACCTAAGACATGAAACTCAGGGCTACTTTCACTGTAGACAGTGACAGAACAGATCTGAGATTGAGAGTTGAACGAAATGGTAAGGATATGAAACGGTGGATTTTGAACCTCCATTTTTTTGTGGAGAAGGGGCTAGAAGATAGGAACCAACCCTTAAAATTTCAAATCGATCAGAACTCGTGGCTGGCTTCAGGAATTCTCGAACTACACCTCTGTCCAGCAGGACAGAAACTTGATGATGATTCCATGGCGGCTCGAAGGCGGCACGAACGGCGGCGGCGGCGGCACAGACGATCACCGGAGGTTGAGAGGGGATGATAGAAGAGGGATACACTCTAGATCTGGGGTTGGGGAAGGAAGAACAGCAAGGGAGGAGAGAGGGGCGCACCAAGCTCCTTGAACACTCACAAAAATTCTGATTTTTCCATTGATTTTCTCATGAAAATACAAGCATATATATGACTCCAATCAAATCTAATGTGGACCCTTGGATCAAGGGTTGGGGATTGAATGGCTGAGATGAAGTGTGAATAACACACCAAATACAATTTTTTAATCTAACTTGACCATTTCCATTCAACCTTAGACTAATTCCATTCCAACTTCACCTAATACACACCAACCAAGCCTAATAAGGCCAAAAGAGGGGGCGCCCCCCTTCATGGGCCAAGGGCCATTCATGGGCCAAGAGCCACCCAATATATCATGCTAGTCATGGGCCATTCCCACTTAGATGGCCCATGGGAGAGTGGAACCCAATTTGGGCCTTAAGTGCCTTAATGACCCATTTAAAACCAAATGACCCAATATGAAGTAGCACCCTTAAGTGGACCTAAACCATGATACCTAGTAATGGACTCTTCCTAGAAATGTGGCCCAATGGCTTAATTAAGCCTTACAAAGAGAGCCCAAATGAAAGAAATCAAAAATTACACACTTTCAAGCCAATACAACCCATACTACACACCTATACAAGCCAATACATACAATACAACCCATAAGCTCTTGATGTCCTCATCAGATACCCCTCCCCCGGAGCAGGAAGCCTTCTCTACCTCGAGTAAGGAGAAGTCTGGAGCACATCGACAGTTCCGGAGACCGAGGCCACTGAGGAGCGCCGAGACAGCATGCAAGTGTGTCCCCCCAGCCCCTCGGGCCAACGACAACCGGAGCTATCCCTCCGGCTGTGAGACTTTGAGAGGTGTTTCGCAGAGCAAGAGCGCGCTCTCTGCGCCTTGCAGAAGACCTCTTCTATGGAGGATGAGGAGCGATCCCCGTTCCCCGATTATATCTTGAAGGTCGAGATCTCCCCCAGGATCTCACTTCTGACCTTCAAGTCGTATGACAGCCATGGAGACCCGGCCGATCATTACGACAGCTTCGACGTCCTGATGACCTTGCATGGGGTGTCAGACGTGATCAAGTGCCGAGCGTTCATGACCACTCTAGTCCAGGGTGCTCAGACAAGGTTCAAGGCCCTCGCACCTGGCAACATTCACAACTTCAAGCAGTTCAGGCGAGTGTTCAAGGAAAGTTTCACCGGCAGCGGTCCACCTCGGTCAGTAGCGGGACTACTGGCCCTCAAGCAGGAACAGGGGGAGAAGTTGCGGGCTTATATCAATCGAGTCAAATCGGAAGCCCTGCGCATCCCCCGCCTGCATGTTGCCTCGGCCATCACCGCATTGACCGGGGGTACCCGTGATGAGAACCTACGGCGCGAGCTAGTGCTTCATCCTCCCACCTCCCTCGCTGAGCTAGTGACCCTGGCCCTGTGCCACGCAGAATGCGAGGAAGTCCTCAGCACTTGTCGAGGCACGATAGGCTCGGGTCGGGAGGGGGACAAGAAGCGACCGTCCAAGCAAAGGATGGGCCAAGGAAAAAGGTGGAACCAGGACGGAGACCGCAAAGAGCCGTCCCAGATGTATGAGCGGTACACCCCCCTTACCGCTCCCATCTACGAAATTTACGAAGACATCAAAGGATCGAGTCTCCTCCACCAGCCCGAGCCTTTGAAGGCCAAGCACCGCAATCGCCGCAAGCATTGCCTGTTCCACAGCGATCACGGGCATCACACCAGCGACTGCCATCAGCTTTAAGATGAGATCGAGCGTCTCGTCCGCCAGGGACACCTATCCCGATACGTGGCCCGGCAGAAAGAAGACCGAGGCGCCCTCGAAAAAATCGACAATGCCCCACGTGGAGTCCACATCAATGTCATCGGGGGTGGCGCGGCATCAGGAGAGATAGTAGCCGAGGAAGAAAGCGTCACGCCGAGCGGGCGAGCCGAGCCTTCGCTGAGCCTCCTAAGGCCCCGCAGGCGAGTGAACCGCAGGCCCTGGTATTCTCCGACCTGGACCTGGAAGGGCTAATCACCCCGCATGACGACGCTCTTGTTGTATCGGCTACAATAAACCATTGTAACGTATATAGGATCTTAGTTGACAATGGTAGTGCCCCTGATGTATTATCCTATGAATCTTTCCTCAAGATGGGAGAGAATCCATCTAAACTCCGCCCGATCCGAACTCCCCTCTGTGGGTTCAACGGCTAGGCAACTTATCTCGAGGGAGCCCTGAGCCTGCCAGTTACTATCGGCACCCTATCCAAATCCGTTATGGTTATGGTAGACTTCATCTTGATTAAGGGGATGACGGCATATAACGCCATCTTTGGCCAAGGTATCCTCAGCCGAATGAAAGCGGTGCCCTGTACCTTTCACAAAAAAATGAAGTTCCCTAGCAAGTATGGCGTGGGGGAGGTCCGTGGTAACCAGGCATTGGCTAGACGGTGCTATATAATCTCGGTCGAAGCCACGAGGCCGGAAGGGAAAAATAAAGGAGTAAAGAGAGCCGAGGAGGGACCAGCAACATCTGAGCCTGGTGGCGAGTTACTAACGGTCTTCCTCAACGGTGACCCGACTCTAGGAGTCAAGATCGGAGCCGATCTACCACTTGAGGAACAGGAAAAATATAAGGACTTCCTTGCCCAGTACATTCAAGTGTTTGCATGGTCGGACGAGCATCTTCTCAGGATCCCGGGAGACATGGTGACGCACAAGCTCAACCTCGACCCAACGGTGAAACCTGTCCAGTAACGCAGGAGAAAGCACGCCCCGGAGAAGCAAGCGGTCATTAAAGAGCAAGTCATCAAGGGATAGAAGATTGGCCTCTTTCGATCGGTCCTGTACCCTACATGGCTCGCCAACGTCGTCCTGGTGCCAAAGGCTTTGGGGAAATGGCGAATGTGCGTAGACTTCACCCACCTCAACAAGGCCACCCCGAAGGATTGCTACCCGCTCCCGAGCATCGATCAACTGGTCGATTCAACCTCTGGCTACGAGTTGCTCAGCTTCCTGGACGCCTACTCCGGATACCACCAGATCAGGATGGACCCGGAGGATATCGAGAAGACCGCCTTCATCACTGACTTCGGCGTACACTGCCACACCCGAATGCCGTTCGGGTCGAAGAACGATGGAGCAATATATCAGAGACTGATCAACCACATCTTCGAGGGATAGCTTGGTCAAAACGTCTAGGCTTACATTGATGACATGCTCATCAAAACACTGAAGGATGAAGACCACCTTGCTAACTTAGCCGAGACCTTCGACACCCTCCAGAGGTGCAACGTGAAGCTCAACCTTGCTAAATGCACCTTCGGAGTCAGATCCAGGAAGTTTCTAGGCTTCCTTGTAACTCAGCGTGGGATCGAGGCCAACCCCGACAAGGTTCAGGCCATCCTGAACATGCGGCCACCCACCTGCATCAGGGATGTTCAACACCTTATGGGGCGCATTACTGCGCTCAATCGTTTCTAGTCCCGGGCAGCCGAACGATGTCTACCCTTCTTCAAATTGTTGATGGGACCCAAAATGGCATCTGCTATGTTCTCCTGGGATGAGGAATGTCCGAAGGCGTTCGCTGAACTCAAGGAATTCCTGGCCTCGCCCCCGGTGCTGTCCAAGCCAACCCCGGGCGAAGCTCTACACCTTTACCTCTCGGCGACCCCTTCCACAGTAAGCTCGGTCCTAGTCAGGAACGACGTGAGGGTCGAGAGACCGGTTTACTATACTAGCAAGGTGCTTAATGAGGCTGAAAGAAGGCACCCCGCAACCGAGAAACTCGTGCTAGTGTTGGTTACCTTGGCCAAGCACCTCCGACCCTACTTTCAAGGGCACTCCATCGTCGTATTGACCGATGAACCCCTGAAGAAGATTCTCTTTCACCCTGAAGCCTCGGGATGCCTCGTCAAATGGGCCATCATGCTCGGGGCCTACGATATCTCGTATCTCCCCCGCTCGGCCATCAAGGGACAGGCCCTCGCAGAATTCATCGCCGAAAGCACCGTCCCGATTGAGGAGGTACCTCCACCTGCGCCGAGGCCCACTTGGGACCTGTTCGTCGACGGGTCCTCCAACTTGGCCGGGAGCGGCGCTGGTATCCTTATCAAGTCCCCCAAAGGAGCGGAGCTACGGTACGCCTTGAAATTCAATTTCCCGGCGTCCAACAACGCCTCAGAGTACGAAGTCGTTATCTCAGGGGCTAGGATGGCTCGACGACTGGGAGCCGAGCGAGTCAGGATCCACACTGACTCCCAACTCGTCGCTAGCCAGGTTAATAGTGATTACGAAGCTCGGGAAGGAAAAATGATCAAGTACCTCCAGGTGGTCAAGAGGATGGCCCAACTCTTCGAGAGCTTTGACGTAGTCCGGATAGCCCGGGAGGAAAACTCCCGAGCGGATGCCCTCTCTCGCCTGGCCTCCTCCCTCAACCCCGAAGGTACTCGGTCGATCTTCCTCGAGGAGCTCGAGCGACCAAGCATCAAATCCGAGCTTATGATCATTGACCCGGCACCCCCGAGCGATTGGCGGACCCCCTACATATCCTGGCTTTGGGATTCTCAAGAGCCCCCCGACCCTCGGGAGGCTCGGAAACGTAAGTACCAAGCTCAGCGTTTCGTCATGCTGGACGATGTCTTGTACCGCAGATCTTTCTCCGGTCCCCTCCTCAAGTGCATCGACACCGACGAAGCCAGTCGAGCGGTTCAAGAAGTACACGAAGGCATCTACAGCGCACACCAAGGAGGAAGATTGCTCATCAGGATCTTGCTTCGGCATGGTTACTTTTGGCCCACTCTCTAGCGCGACTGCACGACCTACATACAAAAGTCCGACTGATGTCAGCACGTCGACCATCTGATTCACCAGCCTGCCACGGAGCTCATCACCCTTGTCGAGCCGTACCCCTTCGCTCGGTGGGGAATAGATATTCTCGGGCCGTTCCCCATGGCTCAGGCTCAGAAGAAGTACGTCATCTTCACCATCGACTACTTCACCAAATGGATTGAGGCTGAAGCCACCACCAGGATCACCGAATTGGTCGTATGGAGTTTTGTTTGGAAGTCGATCATTTTTCGCTACGGTGTCCCTATTGACACCTAAAATATACAAAAAGATGCCAAAGCAAACTCAGGGCTCTGAAGACCAATCAAGGGTGCGACTTCTGTGCCATCCCGGAAGTTCTGAGAATCAGAATAGAAGAGGTCCACTACCCCTGACACTCTGTTCGGCTGAAGTCATCTCTGGCTAGGCCGCTGCCCAGCACGGTTATCATTCAGATAGTCAGGCTGATAAAAACTACGACAAAACTCCAGGCAATCATTGTTGTGACTCCTCTGTGTTGATGGTGTTGACATGTAACTTTACTTCATATGGCAACACATTGTTTTGATTGATTGGCAACACTATTTATGTTTTGATGAAATTACCTTATCAGATTGTCTGTGTGTTATATGCATTTTATCTTGTTTTCACACTGAATACACACTCAAAGTCTCAATGTACATACATTGCTTCAGCAACGTAAGTCTATACACTGCACGATCAAGACCAAAGTATATACATTGCTACATTACCTGCTAGAGTGAAGTCTGTACAGCCGAAGCACACATATCAAGTCTATACTTGAAGCTACTGTGCAAGTCCACACATTGGTCTTCAGGCTTGAAAGTCTGTACATTGGACTGTGTCAACTCATTGCATTGACATACACTGTTGCGTCAACTCATTGCATTGGCTAAGTCTATACACTGTCCGTCTCACTTAGAGTCTAAGGCAAAGTCTGTACATTGGACGGTGTCAGGCAAAGTCTGTACAATGAGCGTCTCATGTAAGTCCACACATTGGTCTGTAACATGCATTTCTCAATGGCATCTAAGTCTGTACAATGACCGTCTTCCTTAGCGTCTTGATCCTCCAAGTCTATACAGGCTTCTGTTTTACAAAGTCTGTACATTGGTCTCAGACTCCAAAGTCTATACATCGCCTGTTGACTGCAAAGTCTATGCAGAGCTCAAGAGTTCGAAGTCTATACACTGGACTATAGCAGACCCGAAGCCAAGTCCATACATCGGACTGTTCATGATTTCATTGGTAGAGTCTGTACATCAGACGCGCATGCTCGCCTGTCCCCCCGGATGCTCTCCTAGGACCGAGTATGCCCTCTAGTGACTGCTAATGCTTCCCTAACTTTGAGGATGCTCCCCTGGAGCAGCGATTGCTCCCAAGAGACAGCATGTGCTCCACATGCTCCCCTGACGCTGGTGATGCTGTCCAGAGGCCATAGATGCTCCCCTGAGACTTCATATGCTCCCGTGCGAGAACGCACTAGTCTCTGGGTATTTAAAAGAATTGTAGTACATGCATTCCCTTTCACTAAGTCTGTACAATGCATGCGCTTTCACAAGTCTATATAATGCATTTCATTTTACAAAGTGTCGACACCAAGTTGATAATCTGATACTCTGTCTGACAGGTGCTCTGCTCGTGAAGCTTAAGGAAGGCACGTGATCGAGGCTAGAAAGACTGACCAGATGCTGACACGTGGATGGAATTGCCTCGGATCTGGCGAATTCACTTGGGCGGGAAAACGTGGAAGCCACGCGCCCTTATCCACCTGCTGTTGCCAGTATATATAGTAGTCTTCATCTTCTATAAAGGCTGATCGAAGTTGGCAAGTCTATACAGTGAGACTAAGTCTGAAGCTGTAGCCACCGAGATCAAGAGAAGAAAAGCAGAGAAGAAGATACAGAGAGAAAAGAGAGATGTGTTGAGAGAGTTCGAGAAGAGAGAGATGAGTTGAGAGGAGTCTATTGAGAGGTTGTAAGTCAGTCTCTTGGTTCAGAAACTAGAGCTGACTCTGCTCATACTTGAGCTACATTTGTCTGATTTTCTTCATTTCTTTTGTTTCTGATTTTATTGCTTTCGATATCTTTGTTCAGCAAGCTGTGTATCAGCGGATGCAGTGGAGGTTTCCACTGGACAAGTAAAGCTATAATCCTCAGCTGGCGAGACTTGGTCTCGGACGGGTTAAGCTGTATTTCCCCAGTGGTTTGTAGAGGTGTATCCTCTGGACAGCAAGCTGTGTTGCTCAGCGGGCAGTGGAGGATTCCACTGGACAGCAAGCTGTGTTGCTCAGCGGTTTGTAGGTCAAGTTGTATTGCCCAGCGGACGTAAGCTGTGTTGCGCAGTAGTAAGCCATACTCGGTTGAGTGTGGGGTGGACGTAGGTTATTGACCGAACCACCTAAAATCTTGTGTGCATTGTGTTTGTGAGTTTGCTCGTACGTGACTGAATCTCTTGATTATCTTCACAGATCGCTTGTGTTTCTACTAAGTTTAGACACTCGAGTTAGTGTTTTAGTAGATCTGCCTTTATTCCACATTTGAACCTCCAACTGGTTTTAAATTAGGCTGTAGATCTATTCACCCCCCTCTAGATCCACACTTCGTGGAGATAGACTGCGTCCATCTAACTTTAACACTTGGTATCAGAGCCTAACTCTTCTACAGGGACTCATCGCCCGAAGAGGAAGGGCAAGATGGATGTTCGAGGGATGATTGCTGAAGGTCACTCAACTACAAAGCCCCCGTACTTTGATGGATCCAACTACGCATACTGGAAGAACCGTATGCAGGTCTTTTTGAGGGCTAAGGATTACGAGCTTTGGAAGGTAGTCAGCAAGGGACCTTATGAGCTGTCCCCGAATGAGGAAGTCTGGACCAAGGAGGAAATCAGACGGTCCACGCTCAACTGGAGTGCAATCAACGCAGTCCAATGTTCTCTGCATCCCACTGAATTTTCTCGAGTACCAGCCTACAATTCAGCTAAGGAGATGTGGGATGCACTGGAAGCAATTCATGAAGGGACTTCTCAGGTTAGAGAGACGAAGGCCAATTTGCTTGTGTCTGAATATGAAGCCTTCAAGATGAAACCCAATGAGACCATCAAGGAGATGTATGCTAGATTGACAACTATTACTAATGGCCTCAGAGGATTCGGGAAGAAGTATTCTGAGTATGATATAGTCAGGAAGATCTTGCGATCCTTGACTTCAATTTGGCACACCAAGGCCACCGTCATGGAAGAGTCAAGAGATCTGCACAATACAAGGGCAGATGAGCTAATTGGATCTCTAATGGCATATGAGATGAATCTGTCGAAGGTAGATGAAGCTGA
This sequence comes from Amorphophallus konjac, assembly GCA_022559845.1. NCBI lineage: Eukaryota > Viridiplantae > Streptophyta > Magnoliopsida > Alismatales > Araceae > Amorphophallus > Amorphophallus konjac. The sequence goes on along the minus strand of CM040122.1, from coordinate 170,948,272 downwards.
AGAGAAGAGGAAACCGATCGCACTGAAGGCTGGTGCTAGCAAATCAGCAAGTCAAACTGATCCAGCTCTAGCAGATCGTTATCCGAGGAGAGCTTGAATGAACAAGACATAACTCATACTGAGATGGCTATGATGACTAGAGAGTTCAGGCGGTTCCTCAGGAGAGAAGGAGGACAATTCAACAGAAGGAACCATAGTGGCGGCCGGCAGGACACAAGGTATAAATCTAAACCTGCAAATCAATATGGAACTTACGTGTGTTACCAATGCAGGAACTCTGGCCATCTGAAAGCTGACTGTCCGGAGAACCAGAAGCACAAGGACAAATCAAATAGAAAGAACACGAAAGGAAGAGCCATGATCAGCACATGGAGCGATGAGGATGAAGGTTGTCTCAGCAATACTTCGGACAGTGAAGTTGAAGCTGAAAAACCCATCTGTCTCATGGCAACTAGCTCTGAAGACAGAGAGGAAGATTCAGATGAGGTAATTTCTCCATTTGATAATTTTACTATTGTTGAGTGGGTAGATGCCTATCATAAACTAGCTGATCAAGCAGATGATATTAGAAGGGAAAATAGGAATCTAAAAAGAAAAATCAATTCCATGCAAAATGATACCTCATTGTCTGATAAAATTGCATGTCTTGAAGCTGAAAATAATAAACTCAAACTCACATGTTCTGAATCAGAAGAAATCAAGAATGAGTTAAAAACTTCTAGGGAAGAGAATTTGAGGTTAAAAAAGGAAATTGATGAATGGAAACTGAAAATTCAAAAATATGAGAGTGACATGAAGCTTGTGAATGAGAAATATGAAGCTGTCCAAATTGTGAATACTGAACTTAAGAAATCTGTTGAAGATATTCAAAAGGACAATGAGGACAAGCTTAAGACCATTGAGAAAATGACCCAAGGTACAGAGAATCTAAATGCTTTGTTAGGGTCAAAGGTTAACTTTAGAAAAGAGGGCCTAGGATTTAATTCTAGTGCAACAAAAATATTTGGGATGAAGACACTTTCATTTGTTGCTCAAAAAGAAAAGGGACCTCTAATTAGCATGAACTCAACCATTTCAATGAACAAAACTGCTAATCTGAAAAAGCACAGTGCTGAGGAGAAGGGCAAACAAAAGGTTAATGAGCCTAGTAGAGCCAGCACATCCAAGCAAAATCTCAAGGCTCAATCACAGGTTAGGGGTCAACCTAAACAGTCCTATAAACCCCATGTCAAGGCCACCAAGTCTCCACCATCACCATCATCTCTGAAGAAGACCCAATACACACCCATGAATAGGTCAGCAGGGTCCAAAGTATAAGGGAGACAGAATGCTGCCAGGAGTCAACCCAATTATTTCTATCAACCCAGAGCTCAGACTTACTACAATGCACAGCCAACCTATTTCAATAGGTCTGGTTGGACTAGAACTCCGGGAAGGTTTGCAGGTCTTGCATATCATGCTGCACAATATCATAGACCTTACACTAGAAATTGGGTTAGTGGGTATGGCAACTGGTCACCTAGAAATATGCATTATTTCAGTTAGCCCAGGAACTACTATGGCCAAAACTTCATGAACACACCCTGGCCAAGGCACTGGCAAAGAAACAACACTGTCAATAATTATGATGGTGTAAATAAGAAGAAAAATAACAATAGAAAGAAATCTGTAGGATCCACTAAACAAAATCCTTTCAAACAAATGTGGATACCAAAAAGTCTGCTGTCTTGCTTTACTTCTATTCCATCTTCTCTGGAGCCCAATCAGACTTGGGTTCCAAACTCATTTACCTGATTGTGTATGCAAGTATGTCTGGCAGCTAAGGACAAATCTGTGGTACTTGGATAGTGGCTGCTTCAGGCATATGACAGGAGATAAGGCCATAAATTCAAAAGCTAAAAGAGATTGGAGGCCTTGTCAACAATCTGATGGAACACTAAGGGTAAAAATAAATCAGTCAGGTAAAGCAGGTAAGTGACTTATCTTCAGAATTGAATTGAGAAAGTAATGTCGATTTGAGTGGTTAATTCCTGACTTTCTCTTCTTGTATAGCTGATCAGTCTGCATTCCAGACTCAGCTACTGAATTTAAATTCTGCACAAAAGCTGATGACTCTCTTCTCTTTGCATACCATTGCACTGTGTACACTGAATGCTAGAAACTGAATTATCTTGAAGAATTGATTGCTTCCGAATGATGCTTTCTGAATGAATAAACTCTCTGATGGTTTTGTGAATGCTGATGTTGCAACAGACTTATGATAATGCATGACTCTCATATTTTTTATTGCACTCATGATCATCATTGCATATATATGTCTAGATGCATGATATGTCTATATTTCTGCATGGGTCATACTGCACGATAAGATAATCTGATTAAGCATGAACTTCAAAAATCATCTGATCTGTCATCTTTTGCAAAAAACTTGCATGCATATAGACAGGGGGAGTCTTGTCAGAATTTCAAGTTGAACTGCTGCGTCGACGCTGCTATAATGTGGCGTTGACGTAGTGAACTAGATCTGTGAATATCTCTGTTTCATTATTCTGATGAGTTGACACTGCAATAGCATGGAGTCGAGGCACTGACACTATCTCAGTGTCTTATACTGTTGCCTCTTCAACTGATGCGTAGACGCCTTGAACTCCCAACGTCGACGCTGTCTATTCAATCCTTGACTCTGAATGATTGAGTCTGACAGTATGGCAATCTTTTAGTCAGTTCTAATATTAAGCAATAGAAAATAGATTTCTTTTTTCATAAGAACTTTAATTGCTTAAAGACTGACTTAATAGTTTAAAATTTATAATCTTTAGAGTTGAAAGACTACAATCAGTAAATAAGGATGCTGAAAAATGATAAAGTTATCAACCTTATCTTATTTCATGTCAGACAAAGCTAATTATATCTGAAATCTGAAAACTCATCTGAAATCATGTAAGAGAAGCTAGGTATGTGTATTGTCCTTAAACAAGTCATTTTGAAACAAATAAAGGGCAACTAAGAAAGATATTGAAAAACACTGAAAATTATTTGAAAAATAGCATTGACAGAGCAATGACTGGTAAATTACTGAGAAACTGAGTGATCCATCAAAGACGTGGACACCACTCATGTCATGAGGTGTATCAGCTATCTCTGTATAAAATGATCAAAACAGTAGGTTATTTTCCTTGAGTACCTGAGGGTAACTGGCGTCTAATAAACGTGTACCCTCACACAAAAAGGTGTCGATCAATTCTATTGAGTTTGATCATAGGCAAGATGGTCCATCATGTTGAGTATCTAGGGGTATTGCCGTCTGATAAACGTATACCCTTACGCAAAAAGACTTTTGGTACCTGAATGCCCTAAATGAAACAATATTGAAAATGCTGTTCCTTAAAAGAAATTTCATAGATGTCAATTGTTTAATTTCAATACATGACCTGGTTTCTCTTAACACACTTAACTGAGGCTATGAAAGTAAGATATTCTGAAACTGAATCTCTCATGAAAATATAACTCTGGTTTATTATTTTATCATGCACATCTACCTTATCCAATGAATGTAGTGCATGAACTCTCATTTTTATAACCTTTAAACCAGAATTTTAATTTCTAAGCCGTTTCTTAGTTCATATAACTAAAGATTCAGTGCTTTAGTTGCTTCATTTCTGAACTACTTGCTAAGAATGCCAGTCAGCTGAACTTTCTTTTTCCTTCCGTTGCACTCACTTTCCCTCCTATTTGTTGATGGCAAAGGGGGAGAATATTGTCTGAATTCATTTCTTCAGTTCAGGGGGAGAATTCTGAATTGAGAATTCTGCATTCAGGGGGAGTGTATGCATCTGCATCATGGTATGGCAAAAGGGGGAAATTTTGTTAGCAGGAAGTTGCTTACATTTTGTAGCATGCAGCATGTCATTCATAGCATCTACATGCATCTGCATAACAATCTGAATAACAAATCATGTCCTTCATCAAAAAATGCATCTGTATGACATGATGTTGCTACTCTATATGATAGGGGGTTACCATCATCAAAAAGGGGGAGATTGTTGTGACTCCTCTGTGTTGATGGTGTTGACATGTAACTTTACTTCATATGGCAACACATTATTTTGATTGATTGGTAACACTGTTTATGTTTTGATGAAATTACCTTATCAGATTATCTGTGTGTTATATGCATTTTATCTTGTTTTCACACTGAACACACACTCAAAGTCTCAATGTATATACATTGCTTCAGCAACGTAAGTCTATACATTGCACGTTCAAGACCAAAGTATATACATTACTACATTACCTGCTAGAGTGAAGTCTGTACAGCCGAAGCACACATATCAAGTCTATACTTGAAGCTACTGTGCAAGTCCACACATTGGCCTTCAGGCTTGAAAGTCTGTACATTGGACTGCGTCAACTCATTGCATTGACATACACTGTTGCGTCAACTCATTGCATTGGCTAAGTCTATACACTGTCCGTCTCACTTAGAGTCTAAGGCAAAGTCTGTATAATGGACGGTGTCAGGCGAAGTCTGTACAATGAGCATCTCATGTAAGTCCACACATTGGACTGTAGCATGCATTTGTCAATGGCATCTAAGTCTGTACAATGACCGTCTTCCTTAGCGTCTTGATCCTCCAAGTCTATACAGGCTTCTGTTTTACAAAGTCTGTACATTGGTCTCAGACTCCAAAGTCTATACATCGCCTGTTGACTGCAAAGTCTATGCAGAGCTCAAGAGTTCGAAGTCTATACACTGGACTATAGCAGACCCGAAGCCAAGTCCATACATCGGACTGTTCATGATTTCATTGGTAGAGTTTGTACATCAGATGCGCATGCTCGCCTGTCCCCCCCGATGCTCTCCTGGGACCGAGTATGCCCTCCAGTGACTGCTAATGCTTCCCTAACTTTGAGGATGCTCCCTTGGAGCAGCGATTGCTCCCCAGAGACAGCATGTGCTCCACATGCTCCCCTGATGCTGGTGATGCTGTCCAGAGGCCATAGATGCTCCCCTGAGACTTCATATGCTCCCGTGCGAGAACACACTAGTCTCTGGGTATTTAAAAGAATTGTATTACATGCATTCCCTTTCACTAAGTCTGTACAATGCATGCGCTTTCACAAGTCTATACAATGCATTTCATTTTACAAAGTGTCGACACCAAGTTGATAATCCGATACTCTGTCTGACAGGTGCTCTGCTCGTGAAGCTTAAGGAGGGCACGTGATCCGAGGCTGAAGGCCTGACCAGATGCTGACACGTGGATGGAATTGCCTCGGATCTGGTGAATTCACTTGGGCGGGAAAATGTGGAAGCCACGCGCCCTTATCCACCTGCTGCTGCCAGTATATATAGTAGTCTTCATCTTCTGTAAAGGCTGATCGAAGTTGGCAAGTCTATACAGTGAGACTAAGTCTGAAGCTGCAGTTACTGAGATCAAGAGAAGAAAAGCAGAGAAGAAGATACAAAGAGAAAAGAGAGATGTGTTGAGAGAGTTCGAGAAGAGAGAGATGAGTTGAGAGGAGTCTATTGAGAGGTTGTAAGTCAGTCTCTTGGTTCAGAAACCAGATCTGACTCTGCTCATACTTGAGCTACATTTGTCTGGTTTTCTTCATTTCTTTTGTTTCTGATTTTATTGCTTTCGATATCTTTGTTCAGCAAGCTGTGTATCAGCGGATGCAGTGGAGGTTTCCACTGGACAGGTAAAGCTGTAATCCTCAGCTGGCGAGACTAGGTCTCGGACGGGTTAAGCTGTATTTCCCCAGCGGTTTGCAGAGGTGTATCCTCTAGACAGCAAGCTGTGTTGCTCAGGGGGCAGTGGAGGATTCCACTGGACAGCAAGCTGTGTTGCTCAGCGGTTTGTAGGCCAAGCAGTATTGCCCAGCGGACGCAAGCTGTGTTGCGTAGCAGTAAGCCATACTCGGTTGAGTGTGGGGTGGACGTAGGTCATTGACCGAACCACCTAAAATCTTGTGTGCATTGTGTTTGTGAGTTTGCTCGTACGTGACTGAATCTCTTGATTATCTTCACAGATCACTTGTGTTTCTGCTAAGTTTAGACACTCAAGTTAGTGTTTTAGTAGATCTGCCTTTATTCCGCATTTGAATCTCCAACTGGTTTTAAATTAGGCTGTAGATCTATTCACCCCCCTCTAGATCCACACTTCGTGGAGATAGACTGCGTCCATCTAACTTCAACAATCATCTGCCTGCTAAAGAGGATCCCCAGACAATTCTGATTCTCCTGAAATGGGATTCACAGTGCCTCACACATGTTCGTGAACGCAAGGTGGTAAACAAGCCCCAGGAAGAATAAATATATATACCAAGAATCCCACGAGACAAATGAAAAGAAGCCCATTAGATGAGCCCTCGTCCGGTGCCGAGTGCTGAGTGAATGGGCCAAGCCCAATACCAAGTGAGATGCGCCGAGATGATGTATGCTGGGCGCGTCGGGGAGCTCGTGCCGGAAGCAGACTGCCATCCCTCTATAAAAGCTGCTGCCTTCGACAAGATAAGGGATGGACAGATAGAAAAAAAGACACAAGGAGAGAACACACACAGAGAAGAAAAAAAGAAGAGGAAGCCACTGAAAGAAAGAGAGCCCGAGAGCCCGTTAAGGGATCTGAAGAGAGAAAAGAGTTGCAGAAGCTCGGAGGAGAGATTCAAGGTGGGATCGGTTCCAAGATGCCCTGAGGGGCTATATTCTTTCCCATCCCCATTTTTTTTATTTGAATCTAGCTCTTCTTTTTCATTTCTGCTCTTCCGCTCTGTGCCTAAGCAATTTTCTTTCGATGATATCAAATGTTAGCATAGCCCGGATGTAAAGGGGCACCATCTGTATTCAGATCTTCATAGTCTAGTTCTCTTTATTTTTATTGTGCTGAATGTACGAGTCATTTGCAATGAAATGAAATATGAAGGACCGAAGTCCTCTTCTCCCTCTCTGTCTCTTCAAAGCCTAATGTATTATGTAGCTATGGCGAATAGATTCTGCTTCACTGTACGCATGCCCTCTGGATCGTCCGAGCGATTTCTGTTGAATCGTTTCTGTAGTTTCAACCCCGCAATAGTGGTGAGAGCCTGAGACAGCCCATCTCATGGCTTGTCACTCGCAAAGATAGCTGGAAAAATACGTTGGTATTAAGGTCTACATGAGTCAGCCCATATCCTGACTCCCAGTGAGGCCCTAGAGTGAAGACCCTCCTCTCTTCAGAATAGCTTCACTCCCCTAGGGCCATCCCAAGATCCCTTGAATAAAACTCTCCAAAGCCTCAGGTAAAACACCTCAAAGTCCTCGAATAAACCCCCCTCAAAACCCTCAAAGAACCCTATGAAATCCTCAACTCCTGACCCCTCTGAAACCCCTTGAAAACCCTTATCCTAATGCCTCCCGGCATGGCCCTCCCTCGGCTTGAGTCCCGCGCCGACTGCTACCCGCACCGGTTGAACTTTTCCCATCGCGCTGAGACCCATCTTCCTTGTCGTGCTGACCTCCATCCATGCCGATAGCCTCATGCCGATGCCCTCAACAGTTCTGAGCCCCATAATCCATGGTCACAAGACCCTATCACTTTGAGGAGAAGCAGTATCCTTCACTCAACCCTCATGGGAGCTAAATCGATGGGGTTCAACCTCCCTACATTCTGCAACCCTATTGGCTCGTGGAGTTCTGCCACTGCATGTTCTCCGTCGGTCGTTTACGGAATATTAATAAATCCCACGATAAGTGGACACTGTCCCATCAGATTGCGGTCCTTTTGGATCTTAGGTTACACCCATTCCTCGTTTGGCTTCTATCCCGGCACTCTGTGGATGGATGACTTATACTCTCCCTTTGGCACAGTCCAAAATAAGGGGAGATGTTGCCAAAATTTATTCACGGTCTTTACTTTATCGTATCGTGTGATGTTTTATTAAACCGATGAATCAACCCCACTTGGTGTGGCAAAAGCCCTGAGAAAGGCTATCTTAAGGCTCTCTGCTCACTATAAGAGGGGAATATAATCATTATGGTTGCACAGTCTCCCTGGACCTTATGTGGATGAGTTTACCCCCATCTTTCAGCTTACCTGAATATCACCATTTGTGAGCCCATGAAACCCTCACTGAACATAAAAGATCTCCTCAACAAAATCCATCAAACCTAAAACCTCACAAATCTCCCAGAATTCATAAACGCTTCTTTTATCGGCGCCAGATGCCTCCCGGCGCAGCCCTCTCTTGGCGCGGGTTCGGCGCTGGGTGATGGGCGCGCCGAGAGTCAACCGTGCCGATAACCCCGTGTTCATCGTCGCGCCGGGACCCCACCGCGCCGGTTCATCTTGGCACCGGGACTCCATCCGCGCCGGTTCATCCTAACACTAGCTACCACTCAAACACTCAACTTCCCAGCAACTTTACTGGGCCTGTAACCAGTCTAAACCTGATACCCTAACCTCCGTTGGCCATCATGCCAGTCCTTATCATATCATGGGGGATCATGATTCTTCATCCAAGTCTAAAGGAGCTAAATTAACGGGGTCTTACCCCCATATTGTATCGCTTGACTGCAATGCTTTCTTCTAACCCTGCTGGCCTTTGGAGTTCTGCCGCTGCATGTCTTCCAATGGTCTCCTAAAGGGGATATCAATAAATACCATGACAGTGGACATTATCCCGTCGCACTTAGATCCTCCTGGATCTCGGGCTATGCCCATCTTTCCTTTGGCTTCCATCCCGGCACTCCGTGGATGGATGTCCTATATGCCCACTTGGCATAGACCAAGATAAGGGGATATGCTGCCGGATTTATGCCATACATTATTATCATATCTTGCATCGCATGATTATATTTACATATTTCACATCTTGCTAATGAAGCCGGCATCATAGTCTTATCTTGTTTTGCCCTCGAGGTATCCTTTATTGGCAATTAATCAAGGGTTGTCCTCTTTCTTAGAGGACGTAATTAACGTCATAACCTTTATGGTATGACGGACTCCGAGTCCCAACACAAAGATCATAATCGAATGACCAAGTCAGATCGAGCGCATAATAAATTGTCACTCCGGTGACTGGCACGCCTAACAAAAATAGATAATAAATAAATGAATCCATATAATAAACAAATAATAATTAATAAAAAACAATAATAATAATCAGTCCCCCCAAGTCTGGCACGCCCGGTGGGACTTAAGTTTCCCTTCATCTCTTTGTCAAGAGAGGATGCCTTCGGGGGCTTCCCCCATGAATACTGAATGTTTGTCTATTTATCTCAGGTGAATGATGACGTTAGCAAGACTCACCGGTCTTGACTTTGGCCCCGCGATCATCGCCGGCCACACTGAACACGGGTACCTGGCGGTACACATGGCTTTCGGCTCCTTCCCACCAGCTGTAGGCTTTCCCAACTTCTTGGGGTTGGCCTTTGCTGACATGCTGTAGACGGAACCCTCAAAGCCTACATAGGAGAAGATTGCAGAGAAAGTTGAGGCCCCGGAGGTTCGATGCTGTGCTGGCTCGCCCACGAGCCCAATTCAGGTTGCCAACTGCATGGTGCATCATATTGCTCACGGGGCCCGCCCCGTCCCTGCCAAGAATTTCGAAAGGCACTGACACCGGAACCCTCGAAGGAAGGTTACTGCCGCTGTGACCAGACGTCTCTCCATGTCTGGCAAGTATATGCTGGTCGGGAGAGTCCACGTCTTTCTGGATGGACGCCCAGCTCAAGTGAGCCCGGATCGGGTGATCCCCACAGTACAAGTCTACAATTCTTAATATGCTCTTTCCGGAAGGAGAGTCGAGGATGAAGAGGTCGGCCACCATGGCCAGAGAAGGTTGGCCCCCGAGCCAAGAAGATTCAAGCAGGTTTGGGTCCCCAAGAAGGTCCAGCCTGCCTACCAAGATGCACCAGTCCAACACCGCTCTAGATTTACCGGAGCAGATGAGAACAAGCAGAGGGGCCTCGCCCGAGGAAGGAAGAGACGGTCGTGGACCCTCTACACCATGGAAGCTTTAGGGCCTGCGCCCGATAGGCCAACATCCCCGTTGTGGGAGGAAGATTTCAGCAAACTGCCGAAAGAGCTCGGCTCGCTTACATCCCTCCAATGGGAGGTCGACAACCATCCCGGGTCCTACATAAAGGCCGAGGACAAGAAGAAATGACCAATCTGGTCAGAAGCTATTTTAGGGGATTAGACAACCCCTCCCTGGGCCAACAGCGACTGTTACAGGCAGCCATGGCTGAAGAAGATCACAACTCATCAATGACAGTGGAAGAAGAAGAAGATAGAAGAATGACGTCATCGGTCGATGACAACGGGTATGAAGACGGCTTGGATATTCAAGCCGATGAAGCTACTTGTCACGCCCCGAGCGCGGAAGATACCCGGAGACGCGTGACGAGTTTATATCAATCATGTCAATCAGAGTATTAGTGTATTCGACACCAAATCAGAGATGCGCAAAAGTAAAGATAACCCAATCCTTTTATTCCTTCACAAAAGTATTTCCATTACAATCCCTTGAAAATGCTAAACTTAATAAAAAGAAAAGTACACAATTGACTCAATAAAATATAGAAAAGACAAGACTAGTTGACGCTTTGAGAAGCTCTAATCTCTTTCACTCTTGACCTTCCCAGTCCGATTGAGTCTCGTCGTCGGACTTACCTGAAAAGTAGGGAAACACTGAGTGAGCGAACGCTCAGTAGGAAATTATATCTCAAGAACTAGCAATGGGTTTAAGTGATTACAATTTATCACATGTAAATGTAATATGGCTATGCATGTAGAAATAACTAATCAATAGAATAACACGTCGTGTAAAACTTCCAAGCAAGAGATAACCAAGAGATATTCATGAGAGACTTTATAGATTATTAGCTATTTCACGCAAGTACTTTGCCCGTGTCGGGCCACGCTAGTAAAGTCACGCAAGTCAAGTCACGCACGCGAGAAAGAGAGAGAGTGTGTGGAATGCCAAAGATCAAGAGAGATAGTACTTCGGTGCAATGCTAGACACCGTGATCATTACAACTCCCATGGGCACTAGTACTTTTGGGTGCTCCTCCCAGGACCAGATCGGGCCCTTATATGCACAGCATTAAAGATAGATCTAGACATCCACTTTATAGCATAGCCAATATGGAATTTCAAGAAAAAGCTTGTGGATATTCAAGATAGAGTAGAGTTCAAAATTGAACTTGATGTATAAGGACGATAATAACGGTATAAATACGAGTATCGATAAAACTGGGTGAAGTTAGTTCCCTAACCGGGTACTATAACAAATAAGTGCCCATATGTAGATGGTCACCTTTTTTTTTAATATAGAATTGAGGTCCACAAGAATAGTATATTAATGGCATGATGTCCTCATCTCATTAGGAACATTCTCATGATATCCACATAGCATATCATGAGGGCTGGTATACCATGCTTCTATAGAGTGACATGGCAAAATAGTGTAATAGGTTTTTATGGTACAACCCGCTCAGTCGGCCTTGAGGGAATCCAAGGCTACGAGGAGACTTACGGAGGTCCCAATGACTAACTTGTCAGTCCAAAGGAATGTAATGTCCAATGGAGGACTTGTATGTCACCGAGAGTTAGTGGGTAATGCGATAAATCATTATGAAACATGGGGCTATATTCACGGACTGGAATATAGTGCCGATATATATATATATATATATATATATATATATAAATATACATATGAAACCCTCGGCTAACAGTAACAGTGTAAAATAGTATCACAGGAAAATAGCGACTTAGCCTAAGTCACTACTTAATGAATTAACGCCTTTTACTGGGTCGTGTATTCATAATTTGACGGCTTTTCCAGCAGTCGTCCATTCTATATTTCTATTTTACAGAAATTTCAATATTCTAGAATTTTAACAAAACACGCCTTGGACAGGGGCGTAAATTTTAAATTAGCGCCCTTTGATGGGGCGTTAGTTTCATAAGAGTTTACCTTGGGAAGGTCGTTAATTAACTTTGGTTTTCAGGAACATGAACAGTAAAGGTATTTCACGATAATTACCTTGCAAGAAACAGAACTGGACAAGAAAATAGCAAGATTGAGTAGGTAGGATCATGCATAATATTAGATTCGTGGTTACATAGATATTGAATTTTAAATATGGCTATTTATTAACTGTATGGAATTGACGACTCCTGGGCAGGGCGTCATAACAAGAATTAGCGCCCTAGGTAGGGTCGCTTCTTTTGAAATTTCCCAGAAAACGTTGAAAAACGCAGTAAAACTATAGGCGTGGATGACAGATGATAATATTAGGAATCTTAAACTAGTTTGGGCTACAGTTCTTGAGAAACCTACCTGATGAATGGTCTTGGTGCTGGTACGTGAAGATTTGTGAAGAGAAGAGACAACAGAGCCTCTGAAGAGATGTGAAACGGCAATAATAACCGGGTAATCAACAGATACTGGATGATTGTGTGAGCCAGGAAGAAGATATTCATTGCTTGTAGAAAATCAACGGCTTCTTCCTTGGATGAAGAGATCATTTTGATGAAGAACCCACGTTCTTCACTTTGACAATAGAGTTACTACTTGCTGCAGACTACCTACATAAGGAAAAATTGAAGAACATTAATTTTCTTCATATATCCATAACCGAAGGTGAAGGCAGAGGAAGAAGAATGACCTGTTCTTCACGTACAGCAGCAGCAGAATGGTTCGCCAAAAATAGCGAACAAGTTCGATTAGAAGGTATTTATAGGATTTTTGGAATCCCAATAGAGTTAGAATTCGATTGGAACTCTAGTTTTCTTGATAGAGTACTTACCATAGTCAATCGAACACGTAGCAATCCTAAAACTTACCCTGGATAGTCTCCTGGTTTGAATGGAACACAATTGCAATTAACGCCTTAGGTTAGGACGTTAATTCTAATTGACGTCTTGACCTATGCCGTTTCTTTTACAATTCGCGCCCAAGAAAAGGGCATTTCTTTCTCTTTCCTTTTATTCATTTTGGCCGTTTTGAAATTTGACGACCTTTGGTATAGGCGTCACTTTTTGAATTAACGCCTCAGGTGAAGGCGTTTCTTATTTAAATCGTGCCTTGTTGAGAGGCGTTACTTACTTTTGACTTATTATTTATTCATTTTGGTTCTTATCATTCACTTACTTAATTTTTCTTGAAATCTTCCTTTTATTTTACCAGGGTTGCTACACCCTCCCCCACTTAAAAGAATTTGGTCCCCAAATTCAATCACATATAAACGTGGAGAGTGTAGAATACATACCTTTTTAGAATAAGTCTGGGAATCGTTTCCTCATAGACTCCTCGGTCTCCCATGTCGCTTCGTGTTTTGTACCTTTACTTCATTGCACCCTAACCATGGGAATAGTTTTGTTCCTTAATGTTCGTACCTCGCGATCGAGGATCTTCATGGGCCTTTGCTCATAAGTGAGATCCCTTTGAATCACCAGGTCTCCATGATCAATGATATGTGACGGATCATGCACATATTTCTTCAACATTGATATGTGGAATACATTATGAACTTCAGACAATTGAGGAGGTAAAGCGACGCGGTAAGCAACCTCGCCAACTCTTTCTAGTATCTCAAAAGGTCTGATAAACCTTGGTGTAAGCTTGCCCTTAACACCAAATCTCCTTATTCCACGTCCAGGTGATATCTTGAGAAATACGTGATCTCCTACTTGGAATTCGAGATCTCTTCTTCGTGTATCGACATAAGTCTTCTGCCTAGACTGAGCAATTTGAAGTCTTTCTCTAATCAACTGAATCTTTTTAGTGGTATCCCTTACCATGTCTGGACCTAATAGTTATTTTTCGCCAACCTCGTCCCAGCACAAACGTGATCGGCAACTCCTTCCGTATAAAGCTTCGAAAGGTGCCATTTGTATACTTGCCTGATAGCTGTTATTGTATGCAAACTCAACTAAAGGCAAGTGGTCATGCCAGCTTCCACCAAAATCAATTATACAAGCTCTGAGCATATCTTCAACTACCTGATTAGTTCTCTCGGTCTGACCATCCGTTTGAGGATGAAAAGCTGTACTAAAGTTAAGTCTCGTCCCCAGTGAATGTTGTAAACCCTTCCAAAATTAAGAAGTAAAACGGGGGTCTCTGTCAGACACGATTGAGACAGGTACTCCATGTAACCTGACTATTTCTTTAAGGTATAATGCAGCAAGAACATCAACTGACCATCGACTCTTGATTGGCAAAAAGTGTGCCGATTTGGTCAATCGGTCGATGATAACCCATATTCCGTCATATCCTCCCTTTGATTTGGACAGACCCATAATGAAGTCCATACCGATATCCTCCCACTTCCACTTGGGAATATCTAGAGGATGTAGCTTACCGGCAGGTTTTTGGTGTTTTGCTTTGACGTGTTGACATGTGAGACAGCGAGACACAAAATCCGCTATTTCTCTTTTCATATTGGGCCACCAAAAGGTCCTTTTCAAATCTTGGTACATCTTAGTTGATCCCGGATGAATCGTGTACCTTGATCTGTGAGCTTCATCTAAGATTTTCTTCTTTAGCTCTGGGTAATTCGGTATACATGTTTTATTTCTGAACATCAATCTTCCATCTGGTGCTATTTTGAACTCAGGTTGTTCTTTCATTTTTCCCTTGATTTCCACTAGTACGGGGTCACTACCTTGAAGTCCTTGTATTTCGGATAGCAAGTCTGGCTGTATGCTCATATGGGATAAGGTGACACACCTAATGTCCTTGTCCATGCTTATATTAAGTTTAGAGAATTGTTCTAGCAACTTCCACTCCTGAATCATACAATTGGCTAATAGTGCTCTCGACTTTCGACTAAGGGCATCGGCTACAGGATTACCCTTTCCATGATGATATTGTATAGTGAAGTCAAAGTCCTTAAGATATTCTAGCCAACGTCTTTGCCTCATATTCAATTCCTTCTGAGAGAAGAGGTACTTCAGACTTTTATGGTCAGAGTATACAATAAACTGCACTCCGTACAGGTAATGTCTCCATACACTACAAGAAAAAGTGGCTATAGCGACCGAATTAGAGACCGATTAAATCGGTCGCTAGTCGGTCCCAAATAGAGACCAATTCGGCGACCGAAATAATCGGTCGCATATCTGAGACCGTTTTGGCGACCGAATTTATTTCGGTCGCCGAATTGGTCGCTATATTTAGCTCGAATTTATTCCGGTCTCTTTTTTTTCAAAATCGACCGAATTGGAGACCGATTTTGCGACCGAATATATTTCGGTCTCTAATCGGTCGCTGATATGACTGCATTTACAGCGCGACCATCTCCCCCCTGCATTGATAACCTTCCTCCACCGGAGCTCTCCCCTCCCCCTCCGGCCCCCTCGCCCTCCCCCCCCCCCCCTCTGCCTTGCGGCCACGGGCGTGGCGAGCGGCGTGGTGGTGGACGGACGCCGGAGCTCGCTGTCTCGGCCAGCCCCGCACCATCCTCGCCGTCGACCTCGTCGGTCCCCGTCGTCCTCGTCGTCACCCTCCTCGGTCTGGTAAGTCCTCTCCCTCTCGATCTCCCCCCCTCTCCTCTCCCTCCAGCCCCGCGCCTCTCTCCCCCCCCCTCTCCCTCCCCGCCGGCCATCGACCATGCCCTATTTCTCATTTTTTTTCTTCTTGGAGGGGTTCCAGTGAGGGGGGTTTCGGTGGGAGGGGGTGGCGGGGGAGGTTGGTCTGGGAGGGGGGGTGGAGCTCGGGTGAGGGGGAGGGGGCTCCGCAGGGGAGGGGGAGGGGGCTGCGCAGGGGAGGGGGAGGGGCTCCGGTGGAGGGGAGGGGGCTCCGCAGGGGTGAGGGGGAGGGGGCTCCGGTGGACGGGAGGGGGCTGCGCAGGGGGAGGGGCTCCGGTGGGGTGAGGGGGAGGGGGCTCCGGTGGAGGGGAGGGGGCTGCGCAGGGGGAGGGGCTCCGGTGGGGTGAGGGGGAGGGGGCTCCGGTGGAGGGGAGGGGGCTGCGCAGGGGGAGGGGCTCCGGTGGAGGGGGGGCTGCGCAGGGGGATGGGCTCCGGTGGAGGGGAGGGGGCTCCGCAGGGGTGAGGGGGAGGGGGCTCCGGTGGAGGGGAGGGGGTTGCGCAGGGGGAGGGGCTCCGGTGGAGGGGGGGCTGCGCAGGGGGAGGGGCTCCGGTGGAGGGGGAGGGGCTCCGGTGGAGGGGCTCCGGTGGAGGGGAGGGGGCTCCGCAGGGGTGAGGGGGAGGGGGCTCCGGTGGACGGGAGGGGGCTGCGCAGGGGGAGGGGCTCCGGTGGGGTGAGGGGGAGGGGGCTCCGGTGGGGTGAGGGGGAGGGGGCTGCGCAGGGGGAGGGGCTCCGGTGGAGGGGGGGCTGCGCAGGGGGATGGGCTCCGGTGGAGGGGAGGGGGCTCCGCAGGGGTGAGGGGGAGGGGGCTCCGGTGGAGGGGAGGGGGTTGCGCAGGGGGAGGGGCTCCGGTGGAGGGGGGGCTGCGCAGGGGGAGGGGCTCCGGTGGAGGGGGATGACATGGACGGGTATATATGGTGTTCTGTGTCGGATGGTCGGGGTAGAGTGGTGAAGGGCGGAACCTGTGACGATGGCTGTAAGGTTGCCGGCGTCGAGGCCTTCCGTGACCTGCTCCGCCGTAGAAGAAGAGCCAAAACCCGACGGCCCGTTTCCCCGGAACCAGCTAAACAGTCCCATCTCCACCTCCGGCCACTTCTTCAGTTCTTCCCTTCCCTCCGGTCTCCTTCCCTTCTATCTTTGATCTCCATGGCATAATGCCCAATTTATTTCTTTTGCTGCTGTGTGATCACTTATCCTTCTGTCAAATAATCTTTTCCACAACTGTATACGAAGTGTATTTATGCTTGTTAGCATGATGGAAAGCATATTCATGTTTTAGGTCAGGATAAGCTGAATACCAAGCATAATTTTCAAGCGGTTACAGGGACAGAAACCTAAAAGAAATTATAACCATTTGATAACTTGGCCCTATGCTCTAGTATCAGAGATTCAGGTATAGGATTATTGGTATATTACTTTAGTAGATTAAGGAAGAGAGTAGATCTGCTATATCTGATAGGTAACATCTAACATCCATATCCATGTGTGCGCTCAGCATAACATACTCTTTGCCTTACAATTGACCCATCCTCTCTCTCAAGTAAAGCCCCTTATTTGCATCTCTTTTCTCAATTCATTCTCATAAATCTTCTATGACTATAAGTTGTCAAATATTATTACAATTCCAGTCACCTTGACATCAAGAAGTTTCTAGCTGGCCACAGGCTGTCAGGTACCTATGAGGATTAGTTACAATGTTTTTCTAAAAGTTTTTCTTCCTCCATCTGTTTGTTTAAAGACCTATCATACTATCTTATCCATCCTCAGTAATAAAATGGGGTTTAAGATTGCACCATATTTACTAATGTTCAAAAAGTAACATTGTATGTTTTGATGAGTGAAAAAGTGTCATTTAATGGTTATAAATGTTTCTGTCCTGCATCAGATTTGGTATCAGAGCATAAGGGAATCAACTTATTTTTATAAGTTGAGGTCCTACATTTTGTAATCAGTATGCTTCCTCTTCCGATTATTTTTACTGCATATTTACCTAATGGACAACGAGCAGAAATTGATGTACATGAGTCGGAAGATAAGAATTGGATTTCACCTGACATTGTTAAGTCACTTGCTAAGACCGGAGAAATTGTTATTGAGGGTGACCGTGTATTTGTGGAGTTCTCTAAGAAGTTCAAAACAGTCACGTATGATGATGGAGCTTGGTGTGACATTGGGTCAATGGCTGCCCCATTCATTATTTTAGGAAGAAAGTGGTTAGAAGAAAGAAGTGCGGTTATTGATTCAGAAAGAAAAACATGCACTTTGAGTTTAGTGTTATTTTCTTGTATTTTCGTAATTAAATTAAGGTTTATTTTTAGTTTAGTGTTATTTAGTCGGTTATGTGTTTTGTTAATTTTAATAGTTAGGGTATTGTTGGATGAAAAGTAAAGTGTGTTTTATTATTGTCTTATTCAGTAATGATACCATCAATTTCTTTACTTGATTTCTGCATAGCTAGTGACAGTGTTGTCTTTAAGCTAAAAAGTATCATGCTATATTTTATTTCTGCTAAATAGCTAGTGAAAGTGTTGTCTTTATGTTGGATGTTAAAATAAAATTCCTGTTTTCATTGTGTACATGTATTGCCAATTTCACATGTTACTGCTATGTTTTTAGATTGTGTTATTATCTTGTCAATATTTAATTAGTTGGGTGTTGTATGTGAGCTGAGATGCGTGGGTGCAACCTAACATTGCACGCATCTTAGGAGAGCGTGTTAAGCCCGTGCCAATCAACCTACCCGTTCAAGACTTTGGGATTGATATGCACGTTCTCATTTTGAATGATGAGAATGTGTATATCTAACTCAAAGTCTTGAATTGTCCCGTTTGGACAGTCTGTGAATGTTTGATCGCACTTAGGTGGTTAATTACTATATGTGTTTGTGTTGTTTGTTAAAAATTTTGGCTGCGTCTTCTCACTCCTCTCTGATATACCTTTATTGATTTTGATTATTTTCTTAACCACTTATTAGTAAGTGTTTAAGAAAATTTCTTAATCAATAAATATTTTGTGGTATATCGGAGAGGTGTGGGGAGATGCTGCCGAAATTTTTAGCAAACAACACAACACATATAGTAATTAATCGTGCGATCAAACCTTCACAGATGGGTTAAAAAGTGAAGATCTAAATGATATTTCCGTCCTATTTAAAATGGCAGACATGGACGATGTGAGGTAAGGGTTGTACTTTTTATTTTGTTAAACATGTTAAAGTTTTGTGTGTTTACATTTCATTCGCATAGGGAAAATGTCTGAAGATCGTTCATGGATGTACCGTAGAGTAGTTGATCAGGTGGTGTCTATAGAATTTAAAAATGGAGTTGAGAGATTCATTCAGTTTGCTTTGAGAAATTCTATTGAAGCTGTAGATTGTGAGGGTCGTATCCGATGTCCTTGTGTAGTCTGTAAGAATTTGAAGTGGCTGACAACATGGGATGTACAACGTCATTTATACAGAAAGGGGTTTGTTAAAGATTATACAAACTGGATATGTCATGGTGAAACATTGTGGTCGACCTACGAGCCTGCCAATGTTGGAAGTGGAAGTTCATATGTTGATATGGTCATAGATGCTGCTGGTCCAGGATTCAATGTTCACGAGGAGCATGTACATAATGAAGAACCGCCAAACAAGACAGCTGAAAGATTTTATCAGCTACTCAAAGATGCTGATGAGCCATTGTGGACTGGATGTCAAAATCACTCTCGACTGTCTGCGGTGTCACAATTATTGAACTTGAAATCTGAATTTCACATCAGTGAGATTTGTTTTGATCGTTTGTTACTGATTATCAAAAGTATGTTGCCACAAGATGAGAAATTACCTGAAAATTTTTATCGTGCAAAGAAGATGGTCACTGACTTAGGGCTTGGATATGAGAAAATAGATGCATGTCCTAATCATTGCATGCTATATTATAATGAGGCTAAAAGTAAGGTATCATGTTCCATATGTGGTCATGATAGATTCAAGCCTAAGAAAGGGGACAATTCAAAGCAAAAAGATATACCATATATGTCATTGCGGTATTTTCCTATTGCACCGAGATTGCAGAGAATGTATATGGCACCAAAGATAGCTCAACATATGAGATGGCATGCGGAAAGAGTACGTCGACAACATAATGTAATCAGTCATCCTGCAGATGCCGAAGCTTGGAGTCACTTTAACCGTGCTCACCCTACTTTCTCAAAAGAGTCGCGTAATGTAAGGCTGGGTTTATGTACTGATGGATTCAATCCATTTGGAGGTTCAGTGACTTCCTACTCTTGCTGGCCAGTTTTCGTGACACCATATAATATTCCGCCAAATATGTGCATGAAACGAGAGCATTTATTTCTATCATTATTGATCCCTGGTCCAAAAAGTCCTGGGAAAAAATTAGACATATATCTCAGGCCGTTGATTGATGAGTTGAAGTTGTTATGGACTGATGGGGTTACTACCTATGATGCATGCAGAAAACAAAATTTCACTATGAAGGCTGCATTGATGTGGACAATAAGCGACTTTCCTGCATATGGAATGTTATCTAGCTGGAGCACTCATGGAAAACTAGCATGTCCTTACTGTATGGACAGTTCCAAATCATTTGTACTTAAGCATGGTGGCAAGTCATGCTGGTTTGATTGTCATCGACGATTTCTACCAAGGGACCATCCGTTTAGAAGGCAAAAAGATGCATTCTTAAAGAACAGAATTGAATTGGAAGAAGCTGATTTTGAACGGTTGTCTGGTCCACATTTAGCAGCACGTGTACAGAACTTACCAGATATAGCACAATTGTCGAGCAGCACAAGACAACTCCCTGGATTTGGGAAGGATCACAATTGGGTCAAAAAAAGTATCTTCTGGGAATTGCCTTATTGGTCAACTCTTCTTATACGACATAACATCGACGTCATGCATGTTGAGAAGAATGTCTTTGATAATGTGTTCAACACTGTTATGGACATAACAGGCAAAACAAAGGATAATGTGAATGCCCGTTTAGACTTGAAAATACATTGTAAACGTCCAGAACTGTACCTTATTGATAGAAATGGTAAAACAGTTAAACCGAAAGCAAGTTACGCCCTTGGAGCTGCACAGATTAAAGAAGTATGCTCTTGGCTAAAACAGTTGAGATTTCCAGATGGTTATGTGTCTAACATTGCTCGTTGCGTGAATACAAATGAGGGGAAAATATATGGAATGAAAAGTCATGACTGTCATGTGTTCATGCAGAGGTTGTTACCTATTGTATTTCGTGATATGATGCCGAAGGCGATATGGGGAGCAGTGACTGAGTTAAGTCAGTTTTTCAAAATTTTATGTGCATCAGAGCTCAGGTATGAAGATGTGGAAACTATTGAACAGAATGTGATCACGACAGTTTGTAGATTGGAAAAGATATTTCCACCATCATTCTTTGATTCAATGGAGCACCTGCTTATACACTTACCATATGAGGCTAAAGTAGGAGGGCCAGTACAATTTAGATGGATGTATCCATTTGAGAGGTAATATATATATATTTTCTCCTCATAATTCAATTACATGGTGATGTGTTTTTCATTATCTTATGAACATTCTGGTAGGTGTATGCATGAATTGAAAATGAAAGTTCGCAACAAGGCAAAAGTAGAGGGTTCCATTGCCGAGGCGTACATTATGGAAGAAATATCAAATTTCTGTTCAATGTACTTTGAACCTGAGGTACAAACTCGTCGAACTCGGCCACCACGTAATGATGATGGGGGAGACTCCGTTCACTCTGAGCGACTGTCGATATTTAAGTATCCTGGACGTGCGTATGGACGTTCCTCGAGTCGGATGCTAAATGATAGAGAATTGCACTGTGCAGAAATTTACATCCTTTTAAATTGTATGGAGGTTGAACCTTATGTTGCGTAAGTTCTCTGCTCAAATTACATTGTGTCTATAACTTATTATTTTTCATTCCATCTATAATGCTCCAATGGTCGTAATACAGACAATTTGACTCAGAATTAATCCAAAGATGTCCATATCTCACTGACATGGAGGTTGAAAAAGAACGAGAAAAATCATTCGCTTCTTGGCTGAAATATCGTGTAAGTATTATTACTACTCTTTCTCCTTGTTGGGTCAATGACAAATTCTGACTAGTGTGCTGTCCATATGTAGGTTGAAAATGATTTTATTACTGATCAAAGAATTCGAGTGATCAGTTATGGCCCATCGAAAGTTGCACGTACATATCCAGCATTTATTGTGAATGGGTATAGATTTCACACTAGACAATATGGGCAGAATAAGTCAACAATGAACAGCGGGGTATGTGTGAAAGGAAGTACATATAATGAAAACGAATGTGATTATTATGGTATTATTGAGGAGATCTTAGAATTGCAATATCTCGGAGATGACAACCATATATTTCTGTTAAAGTGTCATTGGTTTGATCCTAATTCTGTTCGAAATGACACAACATATGGGATTGTCGATATCAGACATAAGTCTAAATTGAATACTTATGATCCATTCATTTTGGCCGCACAAGCCCAGCAGGTCTATTATACAAAGTATCCATCGTCTAGAAATAAAGAAAGAAATGATTGGTGGGCAGTTTGCAAGGTTAAGACAAGGCTTTTCCCGGATTATGAGTTGGATTTGACTGAAACAGAGCAGTTGGATGTGAATGCCGAATTCTTTCAATCAGACTTGGGTGATGATGTAGACTTGCCTGCTTCTAGTGATGAATCTGTGGAGGCACCGTCTTTATCTAAAGAGAATGAAGTGGAGGAAGTCGATCCAGAACAACCAGAAATACAGTTGGGGGACTCCGAAGAGGAGGAATATATTAGTGATCAAAATGAATCTGATAATGAAGATGTGAATGCTGAATTTGTTATATCTCCAACATCTGAAGAAGAAATGGAGAATGTTTGATTAATGGTATACAATTTTATCTGGGAATTTTAATACTCTGTAACTTTCTTTCTTTCACTATTTGATGAATATGCATGTATTTTAGTACCAGTTGAAGATATGGTTCGAGGACGGCGTGGGACTCCCAGAGGTGGGAGGGGAGAGGGTAGCGGGAGGAGATTTACTTCCGTTTCACCACCGGTAGTAGGTATGTATACTTTCCCTTCATAATGCATTGTAGTATTTGTTGAAAATAATTCATTATGTATTTGTGTTATCTGATTATTATTTTCACAGGACCCACGACCTCTACACCGTTACGACCGACCTCTGCACCGCTACCACCGGTAGTAGGTATGTATACTTTCATGTATAATGCATTGTAGTATTTGTTGAAAATAATTCTTTATGTTTTTGTGTTATCTGATTCTTATTTTCACAGGACCCACGACCTCTGCACCGTTACCACCGAGGGATGCACCGCTACCACCGGTAGTAGGTATGTATACTTTCATGTATAATTCATTTGAGTATTTGTTTAAAATAATTCTTTATGTTTTTGTGTTATCTGATTCTTATTTTCACAGGACCCACGACCTCTGCACCGTTACCACCGAGGGATGCACCGCTACCACCGGTAGTAGGTATGTATACTTTCATGTATAATTCATTTGAGTATTTGTTTAAAATAATTCTTTATGTTTTTGTGTTATCTGATTCTTATTTTCACAGGACCCACGACCTCTGCACCGTTACCACCGAGGGATGCACCGCTACCACCGGTAGTAGGTATGTATACTTTCATGTATAATTCATTTGAGTATTTGTTTAAAATAATTCTTTATGTTTTTGTGTTATCTGATTCTTATTTTCACAGGACCCACGACCTCTGCACCGTTACCACCGAGGGATGCACCGCTACCACCGGTAGTAGGTATGTATACTTTCATGTATAATTCATTTGAGTATTTGTTTAAAATAATTCTTTATGTTTTTGTGTTATCTGATTCTTATCCTTACAGGACCCACGGCCTCTGCACCGTTACCACTGACAACGGGTACATTGACGGCCTATGCACCGCCATCACACATGGCGAGTGGATCTACACCTCCCCCAGCTGAGTCAGGTATGTTCATTTGCATATTTATGTTTTTTTGATAGTTTGTTTTATTTATACTATTTAATTCGTATAGTACGTGCTGATGACGAGGCGAGTCATCATGAGGGGGAGGGCTGTTGTAATGAGACGATGCGGGCAGTGTGGATAAATGAAGGGTACGTAATGCATTATTTTTGTTATTTATTCGTCATTGTGGTATTAATATTTTTAATTTCAGGAATAAAATAGAGCCAGCCCAAGCATCACAATTTATTACAAAGACAATTCAAGCACATTTTCCAGGCCCCATCCATCGCTTTGCTGATTTTCCGATGGGTGTTCAGGATTTATTGTTCTCTATGTTCTTGGTATTTATCTTATTTTATCATATTAAGTCATTTTCAATTATTATTTTAACCCACTTTGTTATGTAACATATAAATTTTTGTTGTTGTTAATATATAGAGGAATCATCGATTCACAGAACATTCAGATGAGTTACGTGCTAGATTTGCATGGACAGCTACTGCAAGAGATAATTTCAAACATCTTATGTACAATGCCCGAAGATATGCAAAAAAAGCATGTGCAAGTACTGATAAGAACATATGGAAGGAGCATGGGCCTGTGTGGATGAGAAAGGAGTATTGGACAGAGCTGTGCAACATTTGGGAAGCGGAGAAATGGAATGCCAATTCAAACAAAGCAAAGCAAAACAGAGCAGCGCATCCTGAAGCGAATTTACACACGGGTGGCTCTGTCTCCTTTGCAACACATAAAGCGAGATTAGTAAGTACACTTCTACATATATAAATTTTTTGTTTCTATTATGAAACTGTGATTTATTTGAATAACAGGAAGCACAGTTAAAGCGGCCAGCTCAATTTCATGAACTTTTTGATCGAACTCATAAGAAGAAAGGGACAAATGCTTACATTAGTGAGAAAGCTCGGGAGGTAGCGGTAAGTGTATACATTAATAGTTTTCATTTAAGATTAAATTGTAGAATAATTTGGTTTTGTTTTTTTTTGGTTTTTGCAGGACTCATATAGTAGACGAATGGATGAGAGGTACGGGGATGACAGTCAGCGTCCAGAGTTGGATCCTGCCATTTGGGTTGCAGCATCTGGGGCACCCAAGAAAGGACATGTTTATGGTTTTGGACATAGCTTGGGCACGACTAGGGTGTTATCATCATGCTCGAGTTCGGTCTCACATGCGACCTCTCCATTTACCACACCAGCAGCCCCAGATGGTTCTTCCAGTGCCGCCCCGACCATGACTCCAGATATGTTTAGGCAGATCGTCAACGAGACCGTCTCTCAGAATATCTCTCAGAATATCTCAACCATCGTCGCTCAGACCGTCTCCCAGATGCTCACATCCTTGGGAATTGATAGTAGTAGAGCACCTCCTGCACCTCCTGCACAGCAGCCTCCGGTAAGTATTTTATTTGATTGATTTTCTATTTGTTAACTCTAAATATCATCTTACAAAATATAAGAATTTAGATTGAGGAGGGGAAAATATCATTTTCTTAACTCTAAATATCATCTTACACCTATCCTCTGGATATTAGAATCAACAGGCAGACTGTTCTGCAGGATTTTCCATAGGTGTATAGAGATTTTGGTTAGAACTGAATGGAGGCAGCGAATGGAGGCATTGTGCCTCTTGTTATGCCATTCATAGAAGAAAACATTAACAAACCTGAATGGAGGCAGCGAGAAGCAGCAACTTATGCATTTGGTTCTAAAATCTGAAATACCGGTCGGATGGCCGTGCCGGTCATTCCAATACGACCGGGGAGATGAAAGTGACTTGTCAGAACTGACGGAATCCAAATCGGATGCCCGGTTTGAGCTCGGCGCTCAAACTTCATTTTTAAAATACACTTATTTCAAATGAACTGTTAGGACGGGTCCGGGGGTCTAAAATTCGAAATACCGGTCGGATGGCCGTGCCGATCATTCCAATACGACCGGGGAGATGAAAGTGACTTGTCAGAACTGACGGAATCCAAATCGGATGCCCGGTTTGAGCTCGGCGCTCAAACTTCATTTTTAAAATACACTTAGTTCAAATGAACTGTTAGGACGGGTCCGGGGGTCTAAAATTCGAAATACCGGTCGGATGGCCGTGCCGATCATTCCAATACGACCGGGGAGATGAAAGTGACTTGTCAGAACTGACGGAATCCAAATCGGATGCCCGGTTTGAGCTCGGCGCTCAAACTTCATTTTTAAAATACACTTAGTTCAAATGAACTGTTAGGACGGGGCATTTGGTTCTAAAATCTGAAATACCGGTCGGATGGCCGTGCCGATCATTCCAATACGACCGGGGAGATGAAAGTGACTTGTCAGAACTGACGGAATCCAAATCGGATGCCCGGTTTGAGCTCGGCGCTCAAACTTCATTTTTAAAATACACTTAGTTCAAATGAACTGTTAGGACGGGTCCGGGGGTCTAAAATTCGAAATACCGGTCGGATGGCCGTGCCGATCATTCCAATACGACCGGGGAGATGAAAGTGACTTGTCAGAACTGACGGAATCCAAATCGGATGCCCGGTTTGAGCTCGGCGCTCAAACTTCATTTTTAAAATACACTTAGTTCAAATGAACTGTTAGGACGGGGCATTTGGTTCTAAAATCTGAAATACCGGTCGGATGGCCGTGCCGATCATTCCAATACGACCGGGGAGATGAAAGTGACTTGTCAGAACTGACGGAATCCAAATCGGATGCCCGGTTTGAGCTCGGCGCTCAAACTTCATTTTTAAAATACACTTAGTTCAAATGAACTGTTAGGACGGGTCCGGGGGTCCTAAAATCTGAAATACCGGTCGGATGGCCGTGCCGATCATTCCAATACGACCGGGGAGATGAAAGTGACTTGTCAGAACTGACGGAATCCAAATCGGATGCCCGGTTTGAGCTCGGCGCTCAAACTTCATTTTTAAAATACACTTATTTCAAATGAACTGTTAGGACGGGGCATTTGGTTCTAAAATCTGAAATACCGGTCGGATGGCCGTGCCGATCATTCCAATACGACCGGGGAGATGAAAGTGACTTGTCAGAACTGACGGAATCCAAATCGGATGCCCGGTTTGAGCTCGGCGCTCAAACTTCATTTTTAAAATACACTTATTTCAAATGAACTGTTAGGACGGGGCATTTGGTTCTAAAATCTGAAATACCGGTCGGATGGCCGTGCCGATCATTCCAATACGACCGGGGAGATGAAAGTGACTTGTCAGAACTGACGGAATCCAAATCGGATGCCCGGTTTGAGCTCGGCGCTCAAACTTCATTTTTAAAATACACTTAGTTCAAATGAACTGTTAGGACGGGTCCGGGGGTCTAAAATTCGAAATACCGGTCGGATGGCCGTGCCGATCATTCCAATACGACCGGGGAGATGAAAGTGACTTGTCAGAACTGACGGAATCCAAATCGGATGCCCGGTTTGAGCTCGGCGCTCAAACTTCATTTTTAAAATACACTTAGTTCAAATGAACTGTTAGGACGGGGCATTTGGTTCTAAAATCTGAAATACCGGTCGGATGGCCGTGCCGATCATTCCAATACGACCGGGGAGATGAAAGTGACTTGTCAGAACTGACGGAATCCAAATCGGATGCCCGGTTTGAGCTCGGCGCTCAAACTTCATTTTTAAAATACACTTATTTCAAATGAACTGTTAGGACGGGGCATTTGGTTCTAAAATCTGAAATACCGGTCGGATGGCCGTGCCGATCATTCCAATACGACCGGGGAGATGAAAGTGACTTGTCAGAACTGACGGAATCCAAATCGGATGCCCGGTTTGAGCTCGGCGCTCAAACTTCATTTTTAAAATACACTTAGTTCAAATGAACTGTTAGGACGGGGCATTTGGTTCTAAAATCTGAAATACCGGTCGGATGGCCGTGCCGATCATTCCAATACGACCGGGGAGATGAAAGTGACTTGTCAGAACTGACGGAATCCAAATCGGATGCCCGGTTTGAGCTCGGCGCTCAAACTTCATTTTTAAAATACACTTAGTTCAAATGAACTGTTAGGACGGGTCCGGGGGTCCTAAAATCTGAAATACCGGTCGGATGGCCGTGCCGATCATTCCAATACGACCGGGGAGATGAAAGTGACTTGTCAGAACTGACGGAATCCAAATCGGATGCCCGGTTTGAGCTCGGCGCTCAAACTTCATTTTTAAAATACACTTATTTCAAATGAACTGTTAGGACGGGGCATTTGGTTCTAAAATCTGAAATACCGGTCGGATGGCCGTGCCGATCATTCCAATACGACCGGGGAGATGAAAGTGACTTGTCAGAACTGACGGAATCCAAATCGGATGCCCGGTTTGAGCTCGGCGCTCAAACTTCATTTTTAAAATACACTTATTTCAAATGAACTGTTAGGACGGGGCATTTGGTTCTAAAATCTGAAATACCGGTCGGATGGCCGTGCCGATCATTCCAATACGACCGGGGAGATGAAAGTGACTTGTCAGAACTGACGGAATCCAAATCGGATGCCCGGTTTGAGCTCGGCGCTCAAACTTCATTTTTAAAATACACTTAGTTCAAATGAACTGTTAGGACGGGGCATTTGGTTCTAAAATCTGAAATACCGGTCGGATGGCCGTGCCGATCATTCCAATACGACCGGGGAGATGAAAGTGACTTGTCAGAACTGACGGAATCCAAATCGGATGCCCGGTTTGAGCTCGGCGCTCAAACTTCATTTTTAAAATACACTTAGTTCAAATGAACTGTTAGGACGGGTCCGGGGGTCCTAAAATCTGAAATACCGGTCGGATGGCCGTGCCGATCATTCCAATACGACCGGGGAGATGAAAGTGACTTGTCAGAACTGACGGAATCCAAATCGGATGCCCGGTTTGAGCTCGGCGCTCAAACTTCATTTTTAAAATACACTTATTTCAAATGAACTGTTTGGACGGGTCCGGGGGTCTAAAATCTGAAATACCGGTCGGATGGCCGTGCCGGTCATTCCAATACGACCGGGGAGATGAAAGTGACTTGTCAGAACTGACGGAATCCAAATCGGATGCCCGGTTTGAGCTCGGCGCTCAAACTTCATTTTTAAAATACACTTAGTTCAAATGAACTGTTAGGACGGGGCATTTGGTTCTAAAATCTGAAATACCGGTCGGATGGCCGTGCCGATCATTCCAATACGACCGGGGAGATGAAAGTGACTTGTCAGAACTGACGGAATCCAAATCGGATGTCCGGTTTGAGCTCGGCGCTCAAACTTCATTTTTAAAATACACTTAGTTCAAATGAACTGTTAGGACGGGTCCGGGGGTCTAAAATTCGAAATACCGGTCGGATGGCCGTGCCGATCATTCCAATACGACCGGGGAGATGAAAGTGACTTGTCAGAACTGACGGAATCCAAATCGGATGCCCGGTTTGAGCTCGGCGCTCAAACTTCATTTTTAAAATACACTTAGTTCAAATGAACTGTTAGGACGGGGCATTTGGTTCTAAAATCTGAAATACCGGTCGGATGGCCGTGCCGATCATTCCAATACGACCGGGGAGATGAAAGTGACTTGTCAGAACTGACGGAATCCAAATCGGATGCCCGGTTTGAGCTCGGCGCTCAAACTTCATTTTTAAAATACAAGATGAAATTTGAACTTATATTGTGTGTGTGTATTTATATATATGAAAATGAGCTGGCTTAAACTATTGGCATACTCTTGTTAATGCTTGATTTCTTTATTAAGTCTTGTTAATGCTTGATTTCTTTATTAAGGATTTGATTATAATTTTTTTAAATGATATACAGGATCATCCGTCGCGAGATGTTGGACGAGACGACGACCAGGATGAGACATATGTGGAGGATTTGTGATTTTATTTTAGTTGTGTATGTTGTCATTTTATTATTATGGATGTATGATCAATTTGTGATTTTATTTTAATTGTGTGTAATTTGAGGTTCGTGGAGATTGTGATCCGTGTAGTTGATTTATTATTGTTTTATGAAATTGTTATTTATCAGGTGTTTGTATGTGATGAATTTGAGATTTGTCGATATTGTTGTCTGTGTAGTTGATTTTATATTTATGTTATGAATTTGTTATTTATCAGGTAATTTATTTATCAGTTTAAATAAATTTTTAAAAAAAAAATAATGCAAAATTAGCGACCGCATGGAGACTGAATTGCGACCGAATAGCGACTATACGTTATATTTCTTTTATTAAATAATTATACTTGGCGACCGACTTGCGACCGACTAGCCACCGAATAAATCCGATAGGTTAATTTTATTTTTAAAAATATAACATAATTCGAGACCGAATAGCGACCGAATTGAGACCGACTTAATCCGATAGGTTAATTTTATTTTTTAAAATACAACAAATGTAGCGACCGAATAGAGACTGAATGGCGACCGCTTTATTAGCGACCGATCAGGCGACCGATTATAATCGGTCTCTAGTAACGACTGATACTGCGACCGAATTATGTCGGTCGCTATATAGCGACTATTATATAGCGACCGACATATTCGGTCGCTATATAGTGTCTGTTCGGTCGCAATGCGGATTTGCGACCGATCTACGACTGAATAGCGACCGAATATGTCGGTCGCTATCCGCGATTTTTCTTGTAGTGATATCTTCAGTGCAAATACTACCACAGCCAATTCTAAATCATGAACTGGGTAGTTCTCCTCGTGCTTCTTCAATTGGCGAGAAGAGTAGGCTATAACCTTCCCTTGTTGCATTAAAATACATCCGAGGCCAATGCCAGATGCATCGGTGTATATTTCGAATCTCTCGCCTTCAATTGGTAAAGCTAAAACCGGGGTAGTAGTTAGATGATCTTTGAGAGCTTGGAAGCTTCTTTCACATTCCTCACTCCATTCATAACGTATCTCCTTGCAAGTTAGCCTAGTGAGTGGTACGGCTATCTTGGATAAATCCTTGATGAATCACCGATAGTAGCCCGCAAGACCCAAGAAACTACGGATCTCGTTAGCATTGGTCGGTCTTTCCCAATTCCTTACAGCTTCAACCTTTGATAGATCTACGGATAAACCGTCTTTTGATATAACATGCCCCAAGAAAGCTACTTCTCCTAACCAAAATTCACATTTGCTGAGCTTTGCATATAACTGATTCATCCTCAATATTTGTAATGCTATTCTCAAATGCTCCTCGTGCTCTTCCTTGGTCTTTGAATAGATCAGTATATCATCAATGAAAACCACTATGAATTGATCTAGATGAGGCCTGAATATACTATTCATCAACTGCATAAAGGCAGCAGGGGCATTTGTTAGTCCAAAAGGCATAACAACAAATTCATAGTGCCCATACCTGCCTCTGAACGCGGTCTTATAAATGTCCTCATCTTTGATCCTTAGTTGGTGATATCCCGACCTGAGATCAATCTTCGAAAAATACATGGATCCAGATATTTGATCAAATAACTCATTGATTCTCGGCAGTGGATACTTGTTCTTGATAGTGAGATGATTCAACTGTCGATAGTCGATGCATAATCTCATGGATCTATCTTTCTTCTTTACAAATAGCACAGGTGCTCCCCACGGGGAAGTGCTTGGTCTAATAAATCCCTTCTTGAGAAGTTCCATCAATTGCTCCTTCAGCTCCTTGAGTTCGGCAAGGGACATCCTATATGGTGCCTTAGAAACTGGTCCAGCACCAGGGACCAAGTCGATGGGGAAGGCCACTTCTCTTTGTGGGGGTAATCAAGGCAATTCCTCCGGAAACACGTCCGGAAATTCTTGCACAACTGGGATGTCTTCTAGCCTAGTCTCCTTAGTCTCCTTAATGGTGACAAATGCAAGGAAAGATACACATCCTTTCCTTATTAGCTTGCTAGCTCGGAGAGCCGAAATGAGAGGTGACTTGCTCCGACTCTTAGGGCTAGAATAGACTAGTTCTGGAAAGTCCTTGAAAGTAACTTTGCTGTTACGGCAATCCACAGTTGCCTGATACCTAGATAACCAGTCTGCTCCCAATATGACATCATATTCCTTTAGGTCTAAACATATGAGGTTGATAGGAAGATTTCTTCCTTTTACCAAGACTTCACAGTTTTGATAATGGTGAGTAATATCGGTTTCGTTTCCGAGAGGAGTAGATAAAAATATTTTCATCCATTCCGGTTCCATAGGTAGTGGGTCAGCAAACTTCTTGGAAATAAAAGAATGTGATGCACCCGTATCAAATAAGACATGTGCAGACTTGGAACAAACTTTCAGTGTACCTTCTACTAGTCCGCCTTCGTCTTGTTCCGCCTCCCTAATAGCTTGGAGACGAGCATTCTTTGTCACCGGGCGCTTTCCGTCACCGGCTTGATCATTGAGTAGGGGACAGTCGGGAATCCGATGATCACGGCTCCCACAACGGAGACACGCTCCAAGTTTCCTCCAACATTCTTCGGCCTTGTGCCCGGCCTTATCACAGTGCTTACATACCACCTTAGAAGGTGTAGTGGTGATGAAGAAAGGTTTGGTCTTCTTGAACTTTTGCTCCTGGGAGGGAGTACCTCCATTACTTGGCCTCTTCTTGAAATTGGGTTTGAAGGTGCCGGAGCTAGTAACATTCTCCTTCTTGTCTTTCCCACGGATCCTATCAGATAGTTCTATGGCATCTTCTAGTAATTGGGCTCGTCGAACCATCTCCGAATAGACTTGTATGTCCATCGGTGCCAATTGTGTGATATATTGGGGCCTGAGCCCATTAAGGAATCTTCGAGCCTTCATTTTCTCAGTACTAACTAAGTGTTTATCATACCGAGATAGCCTTGAGAACTGCGCTTCATATTCAGCCACCGACAAAGATCGTTGCTTAAGTGCGACGAATTCAGCGGCTTTCTTCTCTTGAACTCGATCTGAGAAATATTTATTGTTGAAATGTTCAACAAACTTTTCCTAAGTAACTTGTCCTTGATCTAATGTGGCTTCTACCGACTCTCACCAGCATCGGGCGTCTCTTTCTAGTTGAAATGTGGCTAACAGGACCTTCTCTTGGTCCGAACATTGCATGACTCTAAACACACGTTCCGTCTCTCGGATCCAGTGCTCGGCATCATCTGGATCAGTGGATCCCATGAACTTAGGAGGGTTCATGTTCTTGAAGCTTTGGTGGAGATTTCCTGCTCCACGATGTGCACCTCCTTGTGCCACTTGTTGAAGTGCCTGGGTCATGCCTTGAAGAGTGCGTTGCATGTTGCGCCATTGAGCATGTTCGGCAGCCATTGTCCTATAATTACAATAGCTATATTAGTATGTGATTACGTTAAAAGGCTTTTAATTCTATATTGACTTTAACCCTTGGTTCTACCCAATCTCACTGGTTAGAGGTTCAGACTTATCCTTGGACTTGGGTTTCCTAGGAATTGAATACCCTAGGCTCTGATACCACAAAAACTGTCACGCCCCGAGCGCGGAAGATACCCGGAGACGCGTGACGAGTTTATATCGATCATGTCAATCAGACTATTAGTGTATTCGACACCAAATCAGAGATGCGCAAAAGTAAAGATAACCCAATCCTTTTATTCCTTCACAAAAGTATTTCCATTACAATCCTTTGAAAATGCTAAACTTAATAAAAAGAAAAGTACACAATTAACTCAAGAAAATATAGAAAAGACAAGACTAGTTGATGCTTTGAGAAGCTCTAATCTCTTTCACTCTTGACCTTCCCAGTCCGATTGAGTCTCGTCGTCGGACTTACCTGAAAAGTAGGGAAACACTGAGTGAGCGAACGCTCAGTAGGAAATTATATCTCAAGAACTAGCAATGGGTTTAAGTGATTACAATTTATTACATGTAAATGTAATATGGCTATGCATGTAGAAATAACTAATCAATAGAATAACACGTCGTGTAAAACTTCCAAGCAAGAGATAACCAAGAGATATTCATGAGAGACTTTATAGATTATTGGCTATTTCACGCAAGTACTTTGCCCGTGTCGGGCCACGCTAGTAAAGTCACGCAAGTCAAGTCACGCACGCGAGAAAGAGAGAGAGTGTGTGGAATGCCAAAGATCAAGAGAGATAGTACTTCGGTGCAATGCTAGACACCGTGATCATTACAACTCCCATGGGCACTAGTACTTTTGGGTGCTCCTCCCAGGACTAGATCGGGCCCTTATATGCACAGCATTAAAGATAGATCTAGACATCCACTTTATAGCATAGCCAATATGGAATTTCAAGAAAAAGCTTGTGGATATTCAGGATAGAGTAGAGTTCAAAATTGAACTTGATGTATAAGTACGATAATAACGGTATAAATACGAGTATCAATAAAACTGGGTGAAGTTAGTTCCCTAACCGGGTACTATAACAAATAAGTGCCCATATGTAGATGGTCACCTTTTTTTTTATATAGAATTGAGGTCCACAAGAACAGTGTATTAATGGCATGATGTCCTCATCCCATTAGGAACATTCTCATGATATCCACATAGCATATCATAAGGGCTGGTATACCATGCTTCTATAGAGTGACATGGCAAAATAGTGTAATAGGTTTTTATGGTACAACCTGCTCAGTCGACCTTGAGGGAATCCAAGGCTACGAGGAGACTTACGGAGGTCCCAATGACTAACTTACCAGTCCAAAGGAACGGAATGTCCAATGGAGGACTTGTATGTCACCGAGAGTTAGTGGGTAATGGGATAAATCATTATGAAACATGGGGCTATATTCACGGACTGGAATATAGTGCCGATATATATATATATAAATATACATATGAAACCCTCGGTTAACAGTAACATTGTAAAATAGTATCACAGGAAAATAGCGACTTAGCCTAAGTCACTACTTAATGAATTAACGCCTTTTACTGGGTCGTGTATTCATAATTTGACGGTTTTTCCAACAGTCGTCCATTGTATATTTCTATTTTGCAGTAATTTCAATATTATGGAATTTTAACAAAACGCGCCTTGGACAGGGGCGTAAATTTTAAATTAGCGCCCTTTGATGGGGCGTTAGTTTCATAAGAGACGACCTTGGGAAGGTCGTTAATTAACTTTGGTTTTCAGGAACATGAACAGTAAAGGTATTTCACGATAATTACCTTGCAAGAAACAGAACTGGACAAGAAAATAGCAAGATTGAGTAGGTAGGATCATGCATAATATTAGATTCGTGGTTACATAGATATTAAATTTTAAAGATGGATATTTATTAACTGTATGGAATTGACGACTCCTGGGCAGGGCGTCATAACAAGAATTAGCGCCCTAGGTAGGGTCGCTTCTTCTAAAATTTCCCAGAAAATGTTGAAAAACGCAGTAAAACTATAGGCGTGGATGACAGATGACAATATTAGGAATCTTAAACTAGTTTGGGCTACAGTTCTTGAGAAAACCTACCTGATGAATGGTCTTGGTGCTGGTACGTGAAGATTTATGAAGAGAAGAGACAACAGAGCCTCTGAAGAGATGTGAAACGGCAATAATAACCGGGTAATCAACAGATACTGGATGATTGTGTGAGCCAGGAAGAAGATATTCACTGCTCGTAGAAAATCAACGGCTTCTTCCTTGGATGAAGAGATCGTTTTGATGAAGAACCCACGTTCTTCACTTTGACAATAGAGTTACTACTTACTGCAGACTACCTACATAAGGAAAAATTGAAGAACATTAATTTTCTTCATATATCCATAACCGAAGGTGAAGGCAGAGGAAGAAGAACGACCTGTTCTTCACGTACAGCAGCAACAGAATGGTTCGCCAAAAATAGCGAACAGGTTCGATTAGAAGGTATTTATAGGATTTTTGGAATCCCAATAGAGTTAGAATTCGATTGGAACTCTAGTTTCCTTGATAGAGTCCTTACCATAGTCAATCGAACACGTAGCAATCCTAAAACTTACCCTGGATAGTCTCCTGGTTCGAATGGAACACAATTGCAATTAACGCCTTAGGTTAGGGCGTTAATTCTAATTGACGTCTTGACCTATAATTGACGTTTCTTTTACAATTCGTGCCCAAGAAAAGGGCGTTTCTTTCTCTTTCCTTTTATTCGTTTTGGCCGTTTTGAAATTTGACGACCTTTGGTATAGGCGTCACTTTTTGAATTAACGCCTCAGGTGAAGGCGTTTCTTATTTAAATCGCGCCTTGTTGAGAGGCGTTACTTACTTTTGACTTATTATTTATTCATTTTGGTTCTTATCATTTACTTACTTAATTTTTCTTGAAATCTTCCTTTTATTTTACCAGGGTTGCTACACTACTCCTCGCCAGGAGGAAAGGAGAAGGGTCTCTGTATTTGAAAGGCTCACCTTCCCAGAGAATGCAAGAAGGAGGGTTTGCAGACGGAGAAGAAGGATGCATATTTTCACTTGCAACATGGCTGGGGTGTCTGGCCACTATTGAAGATTGGCTAAGGAGCCTCAGGAGCTGGCCCGGTTGGCCGGAAGGCCGGGGCTGAGTACTCGAAGGGCGGAAGCTGCAAAAGAAAAGCTGGCGGCAACTAAGGGAAAGCAAACCCTGGTCCACCTCCAACAACATGACAAGGCCGTTATTCTCACCGCAAATGTGGTGACGGCAGAAGAAGAAGAAGATGTCTTGCTCAACATCCTACCTAAGAGTGCACCGGGCGAGACGAGAGAGACCATCCCCCGCACTACAGCTATGGATCCGGCCGTACTGATGATACTCCAGAGGTACCGCCAAGAGATAGAGCAGCTGAAGAAGCAATTGATGGAGAAGGCAGAGCAGTCTTCGGCATCCAAGCAGCATGATATGTAGGCCGAATCATCGCGGGGAGCCGTCAACCAAAATGACTT
Organism: Amorphophallus konjac; assembly: GCA_022559845.1. Taxonomy (NCBI): domain Eukaryota; kingdom Viridiplantae; phylum Streptophyta; class Magnoliopsida; order Alismatales; family Araceae; genus Amorphophallus; species Amorphophallus konjac. Next base: position 170,911,854 of record CM040122.1, on the reverse strand, counting down.
CCCACCACTCTACACACTGCCCCAGCCAGCAGATACGAGCTTGCCGACAACTCAGCAACGCCCACCACAGCCGCTGATGCCGCCGGTACTACCACAGGTGCACCAGACACCTCCACTGCTGTGTCCTCCTCCGCAAGCGACCACCCTGGTCACCCCCTACTTGCAACCGATGCATTTCTACACAGAACCGGTTGATCCGACCGTCATGAGCAAGATGATGGTGGAAAGAATGATCGAGCTGAAGCTCGCTGAAAGAAGTGAAGGTGACTATGTCGCATTCGATGCGTATAGGGTTCCATACCCGCCTCATCATGCTGCCAAGCGGCTCCCTCCTAGGATTAGCAAGCCGCCAAAATACGACAAGTTCAACGGGAAGGGATCCTCAAAAGAACATGTCGCCTACTACATGATCGTCATGGGTGACCTGGCCACCAACGAGTCATATTTGCTGAATTTCTTCGAGTCCTCACTCACGGGGCTCACATTTGAATGGTACTCTAGCCTCCCGGCTGGGTCGATCAGTGATTGGTCGGACATGCAGAGGAAGTTCAAAGAAAGATTTCATGTCACAGAGAGGGAGGTCACAGTGGCTGAACTCTATCAACAAGATAGAGGGCAGATGAGACGGCCCTTGACTACATCAAGAGGTGGAGGAACCTAGAAATGAGATGCAAGCGGCCCCCGCATCAGGAGGACGCGGTATAGCTCTGCAAGCAGAACCTCAGGAGAGAGGTGCTGGAAAAGATGATTGGCATGGAAATTTGATCGTTCGACCACCTGAATAATATTGTGGCCGAGGTAGAAGCCTTCCTGGCAAAACCTGCCCCGACATCAAATATTGCCACTGCGTAGAAGGGCAAGGCAGCAGAGCGGCGCCAAGCGCCTAAAGAAGCGAACGCCCTTGATATCAAGACATTCGAACAACAAAAAGACAAAGGAAAGAAGACGGCTGCTCCTCAGCGTGCTAAAACCGAGGATGGCAACGAAGGTCCATCACTCCGGGACAAGATGAAGAAGGCCTACTCTTTCCCGAAGTAGAATACCAGGATCTTGTTTGACTGGGTTACCCAGTATGATAAGGTCACCCTGCCTGAGCCAAAGAGGCTGGAGGACCTGAAGAGAAGAGACAGCCCAAGATTTTGCCCTTACCACCAGATGCTCGGACATTCGATTGAGGACTGTTATGTTTTCAAGGATATTATCGAAGGCGTGGTAAGGAAAGAAGAAATAGAGTTGGGGGAGTACAATGTTGACCCTCCACAACCACATGAGGTGCCTCTAAGAAGAGCCACAGTCAACATGGTCTCTCCATATTAAGCATTGCCTGAGGAGACCGCAGTAGCCAGTACTCAGCACACTTATGAAGGTTGCTTTTTGGCCCCAATGAAAGAACAGGAGGGATGGTGGCAAGTCCCTGCAAAAATCAAGAAGAAGGGCGCGTCTCTCCCAACAGTGGGGGCACATAATCGTGGCATCACACCACTACCCCCTTTGCCAGTGGCTGCAGCTATCAGAATACCTACTCACAACCAGGGGAGGCGGACTCCGTTACCGGCGGTCAAGGAAACTAGTCTAGAAGCCCGGCGGCTACAGGACTACATAAATGGGCTAGATGAGTATGTACGGCCTGAACTGGAACCTTTACTGGTACGGGATCATGTCCCGTGGCAGGAGCTGGAACAGCTTTCACTGAAGCAGGAAGAGGAAGCTGACAAAGCATTAAACAAGGATGGCAGCCTGTTCTGGGGGCAAGCACTAGCCGAAGAAAAAAAAGAAAACAAAGAAAGAAAAGAAGGGCCAGCACGGCTACAAAAGGTATAATCCTTTCCTACAACACCCTCTCTACTCTATTCAATTTGCCTTGTGAGGAGGATGAAGAAGAGATATGCTTCACACCCGCCGCCAAGGAAAATCAGGCCGAAGCCGCAACTGCTGCACATGCAACCCGGTCAGGCCAAAGATGGGGGCGTAAACTGCCCGCCAACCACAACATTATCTTCAGAGGAGAGCAACCCTATAAAATACCCCCTCCGGAGGTTCGGGGAGTCCAAATCCCTCCTCCGTCAGGCTTATACAACCAGAGTGGGAGAAGCACTGCCTGCTCCTTCCTTCCTAGAATTTGTGAAAATATTAAAGGGGAAGCAGCTATGCCGGGAGGTCGATCCAACAACTGAGGGCATTCACCCGCAACTCCAGGAGTCTTCCGAATTGTCGGATGAAGAGGAAGCCGGCCCGGCAGCGGCCAGTGAGGGACATCGGGGAGACGGCCCCAAGCAGAAGGGTGCAGTCCCCGAGTCCGATGAAGCAGGCCCATCAGGGGCCACAACCCAAGACTCTTCCAAGCCCAGGTGGGCAGAAGAAATGAAGCTATCCAATGTCCGAGTAGGAAGCCGGATGGTCAAGCTGTTGAAAAAGCTCCCGGCAAGATTCACTGTCTGGAAAATCCTCTCCCTGAGTGAAGAAACCCGACAGGCGATCATTACTGCTTTGCAGATGCCTACTGAATATGAAGCCCGCCTAGCTGAGGCACTGCCGGAGGCCAGCATGACCTTCACTCAGGAGGACATGTTGATGTTGCATCCCTATGGTTTTGATGATGTCTCACACTATAAATCAATCTTCTATCTCTAGATTAATGCTGTTTCATCATGTGAGTGAGTACAGTTCATTTGGCTGTCAGATATGCATGCTATCTTGATTCTATATGCACTGTTTGGTTAATATGAACAGCAGTGGGTTGACTCATCAGAAAGGGTGGGTCGACGCATCAGAGCATTGATAGCTTGGGCACAAAGTCTATACACCAGCTGGATCCATTTAGTCTGTACATTGGCATATCTCCCTTAAGTCTGTACATCGGGCACCTTCTTACTGAAGTCTACACATTGATCCTAATACTCTAGTCTGTACACTGCCCTACCAGTCAAGTCTACACATTGCCAAAGTCAGTTCAGCTCAACCCTATACATCCTTCCAAGCTTCAACTCTATACATTGGATTGTCAAACTTCATGTCTATACACTGGCTGCTCCATTGTCTTGAAGTCTACCCATCCGATAGTGTAAGTCTATACATCACCCAGAGTCTTGTTTGCAAAGTCTGAACATTGCTTCAGAGTTAGCTTCAGCAAAGTCTATACATTCGGTTCCTTGGGCAAAGTCTATACATCGCTTAGTCTGCACATTGCCTTCAGCCCAAGTGCTCAAAACCAAGTCTATACAACGCCAACCCAACACATTGAACAGTTCTCCAAGTCTATACACTAGACTTCATTTCTCTAAGTCTATACACTGGCCTGTGATTCACCAACTCTGTACATTCGATATCTTTTCCTACGCATTGGCCAAGTCCATACATTCAACTTTTCGCTACGCTTTCCAGGCCAAGTCTATACACCACTAAGTGTGTACATTGCATGCTGCTCAAACATTCAATGTTCTTCAAAGTCTGTACAGCATCCGTCTCAGCCAGCGTCTCAAGCTGCGTCTTAGGTAAGTCTGTACATCGGCCTTTTTCGTTCAAGTCTATACATTGAACTGCGTCTTAGGAAAGTATGTACAGAGGCTTCGATTTACCAAGTCTGTACATCGGCTTCATTCGCTCAAGTCCACACATCCACAGTGCTTTCACAAGTCTATACATTCACTTGAGCTACACCAAGTATGTACATCGCTGAAGTCTTCACAAGTCAGTACAGTGCTTGAGCTTTACAAAGTCCATACATCGCTTCAAGCGATTCAAGTCTATACAGACTGCCTTTACATTCAAAGTCTGTACATTGGTCCATCAGCCGATCGTTTCATTCAGCAAGCTTCAAAGTCTGTACAGCCTGTCTGTCTTCATGGATTGTGTGCCTTTCGTGCGTTGACGCACTTGGCTGACTGCGTAGACGCACACCCTTCTGTCTTGCTCACTGCGTCGACGCTGACACTGGATGCATTGACGCATTGGCCTGTTACCAAGGGCGTGAGCATCTTGCCTGAGGAAGCTGAGGCGACGCTGCTCGATGGAAGCGTTGACGCCTTGGGCTGATGTTCAAAGATCTGTTGATCAACATCAAGTCTGTACAGCATGAAGTCTGTACATTGGTTTTGATTTGAACAGAACGCCTAAGTCTATACATTGCTATGGATTGCCCTGAAATGCTTAAGTCCATACACTGAAGATGCTGAAGACCTCCAAGTGAATACACTCTCACATGATACACACTTGGCTAACTATCGTTTCAAGTCTGTACACTGCTTAGGCTTCGTGAAGTCTACACAGTGGCTGAGCCTTGTAAAGTGTACACATTGGTAACAATCGTTTGCACTGTTCATGTCTATACACTGCCTTCACGTGCATTTTATTCAGTAAGTCTGTACACTCTCTCACGGTGTGCACACTTACTCTGTTGTGTTTCTAAAGTATATAGATTCATGTTGAAAGCCTGAACTAACTAAGTCTATACATTCCATCTGTCTGTCTGATGGTGATTCAGGCTGATGATTGGGCACGTGAATCGAGGTTGGCACCTGACACGTGATCCAAGACAACAGGCGCATGACACGTGGATGGCAACCTTGTCAGGATGCTGCCATGTGGTTGAAATTCAAATGATCTGGCCAAAAGTGCATGGGCGGGAACCTGGCAGCCACACGCCACTATCTGCTATAAATATAGAGCTTCATCCTTCAGTAGAAGTTTGATGGTGAAAAGAAAAAGCAGAAGCCATTGGTGAGAGTCTGAACGATCCAGAAAAGAAAAGAAGCAGAGAGTTCCATATCTGAGAGGAGTTTGTTCGAGAGAGAGAGTGTGTGTGTGGATTGATGAATTGCTTCATTTGAAGCTACATTTGTATTGGGTTTCAGAACCGATTTCTTCTTCATTGGTTTTTCTTTCTATTTTGCTTTCGTTTATTTTGTTCTTCCATTCTGATTTGAATTGGTTTCCCTCCGGTGTGTGGAGGAAGGGAGTACTACTCCAGTTTCTCTCTGAGTTGCAGAGGAAGAGAGATCGGTGATCTCTGGTGTTGTTAGTGACACGTTGTCATTAACAGTTTCCCTCCGTGTGTGGAGGAAGGGAGAGGATTCTCCGGTTGTGTTCTAGCTGGGAGCTAGAACAAGCTTCAAGTTCTGTGGGTAGCAGAGCTTGGTCGAGGGATTTGTTTCCCTTGGGTGTTCAAGTTGTGTGGCAGCATGTTGTACGCAGACTGAGTCTGCTGTGATCTAGCTTTGCCTAGTGGAATCCTCACTCTAGTTGGAGTGAGGGGTGGATGTAGATTGCGGACTGCAATCGAACCACCTAAAAACTGAGTGCCTCCTCTGTGGTTTGCTATTGATTTCTGTGCTCTTCATCTGCTTGTCCCTTTGCCTTCAAGTGATCAGTTCTTCACTCTCATCTATATTTCTCTGTGTACGGGTTAAGGAGGTGCGTTAGCAGTAGAATCTATTTTCCGCCTGAGTTTCTACAAATTGGGAGTGATCTATTCATCCCCCCCTTCTATATCACTCTTGCTGCGCTAACACTTGGTATCAGAGCAGGTTTACGCCATGTGGACGAACGGTCAAGGAAATGCTGGTGGTCCTAGAACCTTCATGGCCGAAGGTCAATCCATTAGTTGCCCTCCTTATTTTGATGGTACTAACTATTTGTTTTGGAAGAACAGGATGGAAGTGTTCATCAGGGCTTAGAGCCATAAACTGTGGAGAGTAATCACGGTGGGGCCATGTGATCTGCCACCAAACGAGGACGCTTGGACAGATGACCATGTCAAGCTCTCCTCACTCAACTGGACGGCGCTGAATATCATCCAGTGTGATGTTCATCCAGAGGAGTATTCCCGTATCTCTGCCTACAAGACTGCCAAGCGAATGTGGGATGAGCTGCAATTGATCTATGAAGGTACAGCTCAAGTAAAAGTCTCGAAGGTAAATCTCTACACTTCTAAGTATGAAATGTTTAAGATGAATGCAGACGAGAATATAACTGAGATGTATGTCAGGTTGTCTTTAATCACAAATACTCTTAAAGGGCTAGGGAAGGATCTTGCTGAGGCAGATATAGTCAGGAAAATCCTTAGATCTTTATCCCCGGCATGGCACACTAAGGCCATTGTGATTGAGGAGTCAAAAGATTTGACTGTCTTAACTGTGAATGAACTCATAGGATCCCTGATGACCTATGAGATGAATTTCCAAGGAGGTGGAGAAGGAAGTGAGAGGAAGGGTAAAAATGTAGCTCTAAGAGCTTCCCGAAACAAGGGTAGTAACAGTGGGAGCTGTAGATTCCTTTAAAATCCACTTAAACAAAGAAATATTAAGTGAATGAATAAAGCATGAAATGGCACGAGGTGCTAAGAGGAGTTTGCGATCGCCAGAGACACGAGGCCTCAAAAGATATAACAAATAATAAACATGGGAGAGATCGCGAAAAATACCTTGGAGTGCGGTTGATTGTAGGTGCTCCTTTCTCTTCAAATCGGCCGGCCGATGAAGAGAGTTCTTCCTTTGATTACCCTTACAAAAAAAAATAAACACCAATAAAGAAATTGCATTAGATATGTGGTGAGTGTAGCATCAAATCCTAAATAAAGATGATCATGAAATCATGGTGAAGAACACACCTTAAGGGTGTTGGCCCTTAAATCCCTATGCAAAGAGGGTGTGGGAAGTGAATGATGAATGACATGCAGAAAAAAAATGTGGGGAAAGAGTGCAAGTATGCACTGTGGGGAGATTTCTCAACGTGGTTGAGTTAAAGATGTGTATATGAACACTATGAACATGCATATATGAATGATGATAGTGAAAAGAAGATAAAAATGAAAAGAGGAAGCCTGTTGCTTTTGGGCTTGATCCTCGATGGGGAGAAAGTCTTCCAAGAGATGATGAAGATTTGAACGTATTCTGCCTCTCCTTTAGCCAAGCAACCTGCGAAGGAAAGAAAGGAAAAGAGAAAATAGAAGAAGAAAACAAAAAAAAGAAATGAAAGAAGAACAGAAGAAGAACAACGGAGGGAGGAGTATTCCGAATCCAAAAAAAATCAACAGAGCTTAGAAGCTCTATTAATAAGATAGAAAAGGAGATAAGGAGGGAAGAGTCCAAAAGAGGAAGAGATAAGAACGGGCAAGAGCCCAAATAGGGGGGATTAAGCTGGGCAAGAGCCCAAACGAAGTAGGAGTCTCTCTGGGAAAGGCTGCATTCGTTCGGAGCACAAAAGTGAAACACGACCTGGTTCAGGGCGTCAATTATTGAATTGACGACCTGCCCAGAGGACGTTTCTTAAAAACACGCCCTGCACAAGGGCGTTTCTCAAAAACCAAATTTTAGAAATAAAAACTCCCCATATTTGAAAAATGTAAAACACGCCTCAATCAAAGCCACTTTTAAAAAACGCGCCCCTGGGAAGGGCGTTAATTTCAAGAGCTCAAATGGGGAAGTCGGTCAAACCAAAAGAATTGACGCCCTCAGGTGTGGGCGTCCTTTCTCAAAGAAACGCCCTAGATCAAGTCGTGTTTTATAAAAACACGCCCTTCCCTAGGTCGTGAATTTCAAAAATGAGATAAATGCCCAGAAAATCCAGAAAAATAGGAAAAAGGAGATAAATAGGGAAAAATAGGAGAAATTCAATAAAAATGGGAAAAACCACTTCAAACAAGCTAATTTGAGGGTCAAATGGGGCATTACACGGTAATATGAAATATACTCAAAATAATGTCAATTTTAGCGTGTCTACAGCTGCCCCGCCTTGGCGTCTGCTTTGCAAGGGAGCGTAGCAAACTGAAAAGTAGATGCCAAGGTGTGATGAGACACGCAATCAACATCACTTGATGAGAATCAAATCAAAAGCACGAGATGAAGTAATCTCAGGAAATTCAACGAAATCAACGATGTTTGGATAAAACGGGGAGATGTGCACGCGGTGCACGAAGGAGATAAAATAAATGATCAACTTCCAGCGCGGTGGAAGTACCTCAGGTCACAAACCTGCAAGGTTTCACTATTGGGGAGCGGTTACCAGCCAGTGGACGTGCTGCAGCCAAGGTGGATCAAAGGAAAGGAGATAAAATAAGATGATAAAAAATCCAAACAAGGAGCTTTCGAGAAATGACCCAAAACAGCGTCAAAACGAACTGAAGACTCAATTCGGCATGGAATATCTCATATTGAAAGATTAAGATCAATTCAACCCTCAAAACAGCTTATCAGAATGATTTTTCAACAATTGATTCAAATTCCTACATGAATACATGCTGGGTTTAAAGGGAAATTAAATCAAATGAAAATATAGAATAATCAAGGATAATATTGCTAAGCTGCCTAGACTGAGTCAAGAAACTGATTTCGCGAGCTGATACTAAGCCGAAGCCCGTTTATCCGCGCACCAACTCGTAAAAGGGAGCCATCGTCCCCAGCCTTGGACGGCTCAACGGCCTATCCGTATGACTAAGACTCCTCTGGAATCATCATTATTTTTGATGGAGGGGAACTCAAATTCCAGATTTACCAAAGCCACAAGGTCCTTGATATAATCTAGTAACATATGTAACATATAGTAGAATGCATACAGGGAGATGGTGATATCAATAAGCATGGGAACTGAGAAATGAGCTGCAAGCACCGTGGGACTTTGAGTGATGATGCCCTGTCGGCGGGACCAAGAGCTTCTTATCCTGCGCTCAAAAATTCATCAGCCAAGATATAAAAGATAACAAGCAATGAATAAGGCATTTAAGCATAGCAAGCATAGGATGAATCAAAGCAACCAATCATAGCATATATCATGAACAGCATAAGTCAAATCATGGCATAGCAAAGCATCATTATTTGTTGTTTGTCATGAGGATGACAATCTGGCTAATCAAGTTTTGGAGTTAAATAATCAGGATCTGATAATGTCCATCGGCAGAGTAATCAGATGAAACGAGCAGGAGTTGATTGAAAGATTTGGAGATGAATAATCATGAGATATGATAATCAGAATGATATAGGGAGATGATGCCCCTGGGTGGCATGTCATGAGAATATTGGGAAGAATCAGTAGATTGATAGCAATAAGTGGAGAGAGGACCCATCCCGTGCTCTTGGTCTCTGCAAAGCTGTTCCTGCAAAATACCATCAGAAAATATAATGCAATTTTTTGGGATTTTGGAAATATGCAAATTTTTATGAGTTTTGGAATATGCAAATTTTTAGGAGTTTTGGAAATATTTGAATTTTTATGGAGATTTTTGGAAAATATTTTGAATTTTTGTTGGGATTTTGATCAGGAAATATTCAGAATTTTTTTTGGATTTTGGCTTAGACATTGTTAATGCAGCATCAAAGGGTTGTTTTGAACCACTGGCTAGGGGTCCTTGTTCCTTCCCTTTTCGCTAAAACTGCCCAAAGCTGGACGTGCATTGAAAGTGGCATCCTATAACCGACCATCTTTGATCAACGGTGCCCCTACCAAGGCCATACCTGAGAAATGTTCGGTCTTGGAGGGAGAAGAGAAGAATAATTGAGACAAGCTTTATACAGGATGGGAGATATCGGGACTTGAATTCCTTCCAAGGTGTTCCCTTCAAAGAGGTAGTCTGTTGCGCTGGGGCTTTGTGCCTTTGATTTTTAGACCCTTGACATGCATACGACCAGGATTTTCCCTGCGGGGACTTTGCCACTCTTGTCATGCCATAATTCACAATCTTGCTTTTATCAAAATTCTGACTTGATTTTCATAATAGCCCTTTTGGCGAGATGTATATCATGAAATTCATATTTAGTTTGGGTCAAGATTGCTCCTATTTGAGACTCCTCTCGTATTGGGGATTACCAAGGTTGGTCATCTCATCCGTCAACCTCTTGCCCCTGCACGTGGCCGAGTAAAGAAGAGAAAAGACTTTCAGATATACTCATGGCATGACCAAGGTAGCAATGGTGTTTAACCAAAGGAGCCGGCTAAGGATGCCGTGAAGTGTGTGAGGTGCCCAGCTGAGGGTTGCTCTTAACAAGCAGGGAGAGAATGTTGAATTCCCAGCGCGGGGTTCTTATTAACCAATGGTGCTGCAGAAGCAAGCCTAAAGACTCTTTTGAGAATGATTTCAATTAAACAAAAGCTTAAGATAAAGGTTTAAAACACCACTCTTAATCTCGTTAGGAAGCACTTCATTTTGACAATCATGCGTGAAGCAATGAGGGAATGATATCATAAAAATGCTTACTTACGCCAATATGTTACCTTGCAACCTTTGTTAAAGCAGCTGCCGCGAGAGGTTGATCATCGTGGGATAGTCCTCTTAGGCAGATAAAGGATTGGAAGCAAAGGATTGAAAGTGGCTTAACAAGAAGGAGTGGTGCCAAGACCAGACTCAGACGAATAAGGAAAAAAAAGGAAAAGAGGCGAGGGCTAGAACTCCCTCACTAAGGCGCGGAGACCCTGATCACATGAAAGGTCTACAGAAGAAACGGAGAATTAGAAGGAGGAGTGAGGACTAAAGCCTCGAAAGCAGTGTGAGAAAGGGCAGATGCCCAAGGCAGTGGATGTGGAAGAAGTTAGGTCAGACCCAGGATTAGGGGGAATCAGAAGAAGAAATTGATAGATAGAAAGAGGCGGATCCGGGGGGTCCGGAGGGATAAAATATCGAGGGACGCGATGCCCTGAGACGAAATAGGGAAAAAGATGATGGAAAAGGAAGAAGAGAACGAAGGATGTGATGTTCAGGAAGATTAGAAAGATGAATCGGAAGAAAGATGGAGGGTCCGGAGGTTCCGGAGGAAGCAAATGCTGAGGGACGCGATGCCCAGGGAGGAGAGAAAAATCCGGAGGTTCCGGAGGAATAAAATCAGGAAGGAGAAGGTGGAAAGGGGCGTCGTGCCAGAGGGAAAAGTCCGGAGGTTCCGGAGGAAGCAAATGGAAAGGGGCACGATGCCCAGGGAAAAGATGGAGATAATCAGGTGGAGAATCCGGAGGTTCCGGAGGAAGAATATAGAAAGGGGCGCGATACCCAAGAGAGAGGAATGAAGGAGGATCAGGAGGAAAATCCGGAGGTTCCGGAGGTAGCAAATGAGAAGGGGCGCGATGCCCAAGGGGAAAATCCAGAGGTTCCGGAGGAGGAAGGTGGAAAGGGGCGCGATGCCCGAAAGAAAGGTCCGGAGGTTCCGGAGAATGGAAAGGGGCGCGATGCCCGAGGGGAAAGTCCGGAGGTTCCGGAGGAATAGAATCAGAAAGGGCGAGATGCCCAAAGAGGAGGGATAAAATTCCTGGAAGTTCCAGGGAGATAGCAGGAAAAGGGATGCGATGCCCCAGGGATAGTGGATAAAAAGATGAAGATGAATAAGATGGGAAGTGCGGAATATCCGGAGGTGCCGGAAGGCGGGGAAGATACGGGTTTGGAAACCCGGGAAGTAGGAGGTGCAAATGCATGCAATGGGATGGATGCGATGAATGCATGAAATGCAAAGAATATGAAGAATGTGAAGGGCGAGAGGATGAGATCCTCCTCCTAACCCTGGGAATGGCCTATGAAGAAAAAGTGATAGAGATGGATGAATAAAAAGTGGAACAAATAAGGGATGGCCCCTTAGCATTAAGATGACTGCCCCTCCACGGCAGTGAAAGTGTATGAGAAATAGCCCCTGCCGAAGCTTCAATGGTGAATGTCAACTCCCTTGGAGAGTGCAAAGTAATGGTGTGAGGGAGTTGGAAAGTTGGGCTCGGAAGCATTATGTTGCCCAAAGATTCAAAATTTGGAAATTGGAACAAAGGGTGCCCTGCCCGGCCCTTACACAGCATCAATGCTTGGCATGGCGGCGACTTGGCTTCTTCGACCGTGCTTGGCACAATAACCCGGATTGGCATCCGGCAAATGAATTCTTGAATCTTGAATGGCGCGGCCAAATCCTTGCTGCCCGGCTCTTGATCGTCCTCGGCACCTGTGCTTGTAGAAGGCCCCCCATTCCGAGTAGTAGAGGGAGGTGAAGCGGAGGCGGAAGGCTTTGTGAGTGGTGGAGGTATAATGGAAAGTGTTGGCGTAAGTGGAGGCGGAGGTTCAAACACATCGAGTTTCTCCCTTTGCTTGCAAGCGGTCGGGGTTAGCTCGAGTGCAAAAAAGGGTGGATCCTGCTCAGGATTAGCCATGGGTAAGGGTGAAGGGTTAAATGGTGGAATAGGTAAAGTGGGTTTTAAAGGGATAATGGAAGGCCGAGGTGGCGGTAATGGGAGGTTAATTGGGGAAGGTTCAATGGTGGGTTCGATGGAGGCTAATGATGTGGAGGTAGATGGCTTAACGGGTGGAGGTTTAATAGTGGAAGGTTTGGGGAAGGCCAGTGTTGCGGAGGTCAATGGTGTAACTGGAGGAGGTGTAATGTATGCGGTGTCAAGGATAGGAGGAGACTTACAATGTGCCGGTGTGGGTGATTGAAGTATCGACCCATCATCGTAACACCAACTAGTCTCATAAACAGGGGTTGAATTAGGAGTGGTTTCCTCCTGAGCAGGGGATTCATCGAATGAAAGTGGGGGAAGTGGAAAGTTAAGGAAACTCGGAAGGGGTGCCTGCGGAGCTTCATCATCATCGTATACTGCCTCAGATTCTTCGAATGCCGGCTCTTACTTGCTTGAACTGCCGACGCCGTAATCATCCCTCCTGTCTTTCCATTCTCTCTTCATCTTTGTAATCTCGTCCAAAGCGGCATGGAGAGGATTGACTGGAGTAGGAGGAGCCGTGACCCTCTTTATTTGTTCCTCCATCAAAGTAATCTTATCAAGCAGAGATTGTTGGAGGGGTGTGACTTGAGCAACCGAGGGCTGGCAGGGCCTTCAAGGAGGAGGGGCCGCATAAAAAGGCCGTGGAGGGGAGTTGACGGGATGACCCGTAAAAGAACTCGGACGGGCCGGATTGCAAGGAGTAAATGGGCCTTGGGGCCGTGATCGAGAGGGAATAGAAGGAGGCGGGTGTCGGACCACCCGAGGAGGAGTGTGAATAGAAGGAGATGGGTAATGGGCTACCCGATTAGGAACATGAGTGGAAGAGGGAAGTGGGTGATGGGCCACCCGTGGAGGGTCGTGAATAGAAGAGGGATGTGGGTGATGGGCCACCCGATTAGGATTGGAAGGGGGAGATGAAAGAGATGCACCCTCAACAGCGGCCTTAAGGGCTTGGATCTGTTGAGGGGTAAGATAATCTAATGCATGCAAAATTTGGGAGACCTTCTCATCATTGGGACGAGAGGGCTTAATGGGAATAGTGGCTCGAAATTGAGTTGAAGGACCATTGGATTGGACATTGCCCAAGGGTCGGGCAACACCATAAGAGTGAGGACGTGGTCCTTTGAAAGTATGGTGAGAATGTTGAATCTGAGGGGAATAAGATGTGCACGGTTGTGTATCCTCATGAATTGAATTAAACATGTTGTTTTGTTTATCAAAGTAAACCATTATGCAATCAATTTAATGTGCAAACAATTTACAAAGAAACACACAAGTTGGAATGGTTACCTTGATTTTTATGTTTGAACCTTGGTGAATTAATGAATTTTAGCAAAGTTTGGAATGATTCACACAAGGGAAGAAACCTAGTTTCAAATGTGATTTAACTCCAATGCCAACTAGGAACACTCTCTCACCACGTATAGGCCAACTAATTCGGGACTTCAAAGGGTACAACCTGCCCGGCGTCCGTGAGAGAATCCATGGGTGCGGGGACTTATGGAGGCTTGGAAAAGGGATTTCCGGTCCAAAGAGATGGAATGCTCAATGGAGGGTCGTCCCGATTCCAAGAGGGTGTGTGGATCCTAATGAAGAGGAGGGGGCTCCCAAACCAATGCAAAGAATGAATGCAACAGGGGAAATCAGGCCAACCACACAATATGATCAATCAATATGAAATATCATGAAAACTCACCCACGGGAAGGGTTCTGGAAACCCACAGTAAAAACACGCCCTGGCAGGGGGCGCTACTAACAAAAGACACGACAGTGTGACTGTCGTGACTCAAAGTGAGGTGCCAGGGGCAGTAAAAACACGCCTTAGACTGAGGCGCTATCAATAAAAGGACGCCCCTGCCAGCGGGCGTCAAATCACAAGAAACGCCTTAATGTGCGGCGCTAATCAATAAAGAAACGCCCTGGAGAAGGGCGTGAATTCAAAGGCAGCGTAATAAAACAAAGAGAAATCAGGATATATGCTGGAAAACGCCCTGTCAGAGGGCGTAAAATATGAATAAGACGCCCTTGGTTAGGGCGTTAAATAAAGCACGCCTCTGACAGGGGCGTTAATTCACTCTTTTCCAGAAAATCTTCCCCGGCCAGAAACGACAAACACTCACAATCACGTGATCATGGCAATTAACAGAATAAGCATGCTCATCAATTTCTTGAATAAGTGGAATTCTAAAGAAAAAAAACAACAAACTGACCAATCACTTAGGGAAGAGTGCAAAGCACAATGGAGGGCGCCCGAGGGGCACAAAAGGGAGACACACCGAGGGTGCAAATAAGGGAGATGGCACACGCGGGTGCTTAAGGGGAAAGGGGTAATGAAAGAAGAACACAAAGGGTCCCACCGTGATCGCCAATTTGTAGATTCCTTTAAAATCCACTTAAACAAAGAAATATTAAGTGAATGAATAAAGCATGAAATAGCACGAGGTGCTAAGAGGAGTTTGTGATCGCCAGAGACACGAGGCCTCAAAAGATATAACAAATAATAAACATGGGAGAGATCGCGAAAAATACCTTGGAGTGCAGTTGATTGTGGGTGCTCCTTTCTCTTCAAATCGGCCGGCCGATGAAGAGAGTTCTTCCTTTGATTACCCTTACAAAAAAAAACAAACACCAATAAAGAAATTGCATTAGATATGTGGTGAGTGTAGCATCAAATCCTAAATAAAGATGAGCATGAAATCATGGTGAAGAACACACCTTAAGGGTGTTGGCCCTTAAACCCCTATGCAAAGAGGGTGTGGGAAGTGAATGATGAATGACATGCAGAAAAAAAATGAGGGGAAAGAGTGCAAGTATGCACTGTGGGGAGATTTCTCAACGTGGTTGAGTTAAAGATGTGTATATGAACACTATGAACATGCATATATGAATGATGATAGTGAAAAGAAGATAAAAATGAAAAGAGGAAGCCTGTTGCTTTTGGGCTTGATCCTCGATGGGGAGAAAGTCTTCCAAGAGATGATGAAGATTTGAACGTATTCTGCCTCTCCTTTAGCCAAGCAACCTGCGAAGGAAAGAAAGGAAAAGAGAAAATAGAAGAAGAAAACAAAAAAAAGAAATGAAAGAAGAACAGAAGAAGAACAACGGAGGGAGGAGTATTCCGAATCCAAAAAAAATCAACAGAGCTTAGAAGCTCTATTAATAAGATAGAAAAGGAGATAAGGAGGGAAGAGTCCAAAAGAGGAAGAGATAAGAACGGGCAAGATCCCAAATAGGGGGGATTAAGCTGGGCAAGAGCCCAAACGAAGCAGGAGTCTCTCTGGGAAAGGCTGCGTTCGTTCGGAGCACAAAAGTGAAACACTACCTGGTTCAAGGCGTCAATTGTTGAATTGACGACCTGCCCAGAGGACGTTTCTTAAAAACACGCCCTGCACAAGGGCGTTTCTCAAAAACCAAATTTTAGAAATAAAAACTCCCCATATTTGAAAAATGTAAAACACGCCTCAATCAAAGCCACTTTTAAAAAATATGCCCCTGGGAAGGGCGTTAATTTCAAGAGCTCAAATGGGGAAGTCGGTCAAACCAAAAGAATTGACGCCCTCAGGTGTGGGCGTCCTTTCTCAATGAAATGCCCTAGATCAGGTCGTGTTTTATAAAAACACGCCCTTCCCCAGGTCGTGAATTTCAAAAATGAGATAAATGCCCAGAAAATCCAGAAAAATAGGAAAAAGGAGATAAATGGGGAAAAATAGGAGAAATTCAATAAAAATGGGAAAAACCACTTCAAACAAGCTAATTTGAGGGTCAAATGGGGTATTACACGGTAATATGAAATATACTCAAAATAATGTCAATTTTAGCGTGTCTACAGGAGCAGCAGCAGTAGTCCCGAGTCCGAGTCTGAGCTTGAAGGTCTGTCAAATCTTGACCAGGAGGAGCAGGCAATGCTCACTAGACAGTTCAGAAAATTTCTGAAGAAGAAGGGAAAGACCTTTAGGAAGAAGAAGCCACACTCTTTCAACAAGAGTGCTGAATTTACTAGTTACAGGGATAGAAATTCTAAGAGGCTGACTTGTTTTAATTGTAACAAACAGGGACATATGAAAGGCGAATGCCCAGACCTCCAGAAGAAGGGTCCCTATCTTCAGAAGAAAAACATAAAGGTGCAAAAGAAGAAGAAGCCACAGGCGATGGTCTACACATGGAGCGAGGAAGTAGAAGACCCTGAAGATGCTTCCTCAGAAGAATATGAAGATGGAATTTGCCTTATGGCAAACAGTGAAGAGGAGGTAATAAATATTTTTGAAAATTTCTCAATTGATGATTGGGAGGATGCTTATGGTGATTTGTTAGATAAATTTAATTCTCTTAGTAAAGAGCACAGAGTTCTGAAAAGAAAATTTAACACAAATGTTGAAGAATAAACTCTAGTCTGTGAGGAAAATGAAAAACTAAAAGAACAACTAGAAGAAATGACCTCACTAAGGAAAGAAAATGATAAGCTCAAGGGAGAAACTCAAGAAAGTCAAAAACAGCTCAATGAATTCAAAACTAAAATTGAAGAAGGCATGAATGAAATTAGAGTGAATTCAGAGAAATATGAAGCTGTGAAGAAAGTAAATGTTGAACTCTTAAAGAATTCTGAGTATCTTCAAAAGGAGCTAGAAGACAAATAGAGAGTCTTAGAAAAGTTTGTCCAAGGAAAGACTAGCCTAGATGCTATACTAGGGACTAGGGTCAATTTCAATAAGGAAGGTCTAGGCTATGACCCAACCAAAAAGAGACCCTTGCAATTCAAGACCATCATCTTCTGTCCAGAGAAGGGAAAAGAAAAGCTGGACACACCATCCAGCTCAAACAGCTCTAAGGAAACTCAAAGTCCTAAAGAAAATACAAAAACCAGTACTGGACAACCATTTTAGATGGGAATGAAATTTATGAAGAATAACATTAAGTCCACTCACCAGAACACAAATGGTAGATGGACCAAGAAAATAAATCAGAATAAGAGCTGGAATTACAATAATCAGATGGGTCCAAATAGGACCTACTGGAGAAATAACTTTCATGGTCAAAGATATGCTAATCAACAAGCCTACAGGAGATTTCTTAGGAATAGGAAGACTAATGAATGGAATAGAACTCACTTCTCCAGTTCAGCTGGATTCAACTTTAATAAACCAGAAAGGAAGGTGCCAGAGAAAACCATGCTGAAACAAATCTGGATACCTAAACACTTGATCAGAGATTTGAACAATGTCCTTGGACCCAACTCATCTTGGGTTCCAAATCACTCTGCTTGATATATTTGTGTAGGTCGGCCTGGCAGCTGAAGACAACAAGTGGTACCTCGACAGTGGCTGCTCCAGGCATATGACCGGAGACCGATCCAAGTTCAGCAAGATAGAGATGAAGCCAGGGGGTCTAGTCAAGTTTGGAGGAAAGAACAAAGGTAAAATAATTGGAGTTGGCACAGTAGGTAAGTCTTCCACAAATTCCATTGAAAAAGTATTACTTGTGGAAGGGCTTCAACACAACCTGATTAGCATTAGCCAATTATGTGACAGGGGTCACAGGGTTGTATTTGATGATAGTTCATGCAAAATCCTTGAAACAAATTCTGACATGGTTAAATTTGTAGCCAACAGGATTAATAATGTCTACATTGTAGACTTAGATGAGAAATCTGAATCTACTATTTGCTTATCTGCCAATTCTGAAAATGATGCCTTTGAATGACATAGACGTCTAGGTCATGCTAGCTTTTCAACTTTAAATAAATTGGTCAAGCATGATTTAGTCAGAGGCATGCCTAGAATTAAATTCAACTCAATATCAAAAGCATGTGATGCCTGTGCTCTAGGCAAACAGACCAGAAATTCTTTAAATTAAGATCTGAGCCATTGTCTTCTAGACCAATGGAAATTCTTCATATGGACCTTTTCGGTCCCACTAGAACTCAGAGTCTCAATGGAAACAGGTTTGGCTATGTCATCATAGATGACTTCTCTAGATATTCATGGATATTTTTCTTAGCAAATAAGAGTGATGCATTTCAAAAGTTTAACCTATTTTTCAATAAGGTCAAACAAGAAGGGAAGTACAAGGTTTGTTCTATTCAATCTGACCATGGAGGTGAGTTTGAAAACTCCATGTTTACTGATCTTTGTGACAAAGAAGGACTAACTCACAGGTTTTCTTCTCCCAGGACACCTGAACAAAATGGGATTGTGGAGAGAAGAAATAGAACAGTGGTAGAGATGGCCCGAACCATGTTGATTGAAAGTAAATTACCTAGAAGGTTTTGGGCAGAAGCGGCCAATACAGCAACCTACATAATCAACAGGGCCATGGTAAGACCCATACACAAGAAAACACCCTATGAGCTTCTAAAAGGTAAGAAACCAAACTTGTTTCATTTCAGAATTTTTGGAGCAAAATATTTTATTCATAACAATGATAAGAAAGATTTAGACAAGTTTGAAGCCAAGAGCTCACCTGAATATTCTTGGGTTACTCTGAAGTGTCAAGGGCATATAGGGTATTTAACATATCAGATCAGAAAGTGGAAGAGTCTCGCACATCCTTTTTAGTGAAAAGAAAGATGTCTCTAATGTTGAAAATCTTGACAGGATTCCAATCATGGTGGAGACTTTCTAGAAGACCAACAGGAGAAGAGAAGACTCAGCCGAGTGGAGAAACAAATTCCCCCAATCAGGAAGGACCAAGAGAAACAGGTGAGTCTTCAACAAATATCAGATTTCTTAAAGACCATCCTTTAGATAAAGTCATAGGCAATCCTGAAGATCCTCTTCGGACTAGGTCTCATTTTAGAAATGTGAATAATGATGACTTAATTGCTTTAGTCTCACAAATTGAACCCAAAACAGTAGAAGAGGCCTTAGCTGATCAAGCTTGGGTCAATGCTATGAGTGAGGAATTAGGTCAGTTTGAAAGGAATAATGTCTGGGAGCTTGTCCCAAGACCAGATGGTATAAATGTCATAGGAACCAAGTGGGTGCTCAAAAATAAAATGAATGAAGATGGAATTATCTCGAGGAATAAGGCCAGACTAGTAGCCAAGGGCTACTGTCAGGAATTCGGTGTAGACTTTGATGAATCCTATGCACCTGTTGCTAGGATGGAAGCTATAAGATTGTTGCTTGCCTTTGCATGCTCAAAGAACATAAAACTCCAACAAATGGATGTTAAAAGTGCCTTTTTAAATGGAGTCATTAAAGAAGAAGTTTTTGTTGAACAACCTCCTGGATTTCAATATTCTCCTCAACCTAACCAAGTTTTCAGGTTAAACAAAGCCTTGTATGGTCTAAAGCAGGCTCCAAGAGCTTGGTATGAAAGATTATCTGAATTTCTGATCAGCAAGGGCTACAAAAGAGGTAAAGTTGATCAAACTTTATTTACCAAGGGCATAAATAAAGATCTCATCATAGTTCAGGTATATGTAGATGACATTGTATTTGGATCTACTAAACATGAACTATGTGATGAATTTTCTACCATGATGTCTGCTGAATTTGAAATGAGCTTGGTTGGTGAACTAAAATATTTTCTTGGATTGCAGGTACAACAGCTAGAAGATGGGTGCTTCATCAACCAAACCAAATACACAATGGAACTGTTCAAAAGGTTTGGCATGAAAAAACGTAAAGCACATTACTACACCCATGGGCACCAATACTTCATTGGATGCAGATGAGACAGGTAAAGAAGTAAATGCCAAACTTTATCGAGGTATGATTGGATCACTACTTTACTTGATAGCCTCTAGACCTGATATACAATTCAGTGTAGGAATGTGTGCAAGGTATCAGTCTAGACCTACTGAACTACACTTAGCTGCAGTTAAAAGAATCTTCAGATATTTGTCAGGTAGTCACTCTCTTGGTCTATGGTTTCCTGCATCTCACACATTTAACCTAGTAGCATACACAGATGCTGACTATGCAGGCTGTAAACTAGACAGGAAAAGTACAAGTGGCCATTGTGAATTCTTGGGTGGGTGTTTAGTGTCTTGGGGCTCCAAGAAACAACATTCTGTGGCCCTCTCCACTGCAGAAGCTGAATATGTGGCTGCAGGGAGTTGTGGAACACAAGTCATATGGATTAAACACCAGCTTCAGGACTACCAAGTAGACCTGGGGTGCACACCTATTTACTGTGATAATACTAGTGCCATCAATCTTGCTAAAAATCCTGTTTTGCATTCACGAACCAAACACATAGAAATAAGACATCATTTTATAAGAGATGAGGTGTCTAAGAATAATTTTGAACTGATTCATGTAGGCACAGATAATCAGATTGCTGACATATTCACAAAACCTCTGGATAATGAAAAATTTTCCACATTGAGAAGAGAATTAGGCTTATACAAATTATCTTAATTATGAAGCCTGTTCTTGTTGTGAGGGGGAGTTGTGTTTGTCTGATGTTTAGCCTTCTTGCATGCTGGTTTAAGGGGGAGTTCAGAATGCTTACTGGTTAGCTTTCAGGAATGCTCTAAATAAGGGAAGCCTTGAGATTTTGCTGGAATGTTTTATTGAGGAATGCTATGTCTTAGGGGGGCTGAGTTGTGAAGTGAGAAGAGAAGTTCTTTGACAGATTCAAAAGGGCTGTCCAGATGTGTACCTTTGCTGGTCTTGCATGACTGATTTAGTGTGGTTCTCTCAGAAAGTAGAGTGTCACTTATCTCTTAAGTCTATAAGTCAGTGACTCTAATCTCCAAGTTAGAATCTTTCCTTTGGTACTCCTTCAGAGATCTGGACTAATTGCATAAAGTATATCTTCCTACATTGTCATTGATTATGGTTCAGGCCAAAAACTTGTATGTCTTGATATCTGACCCAATCAACTTGAAATCTAGACTTCAAGACTCAATTCAAGAAAAGTCCTTTTTGGTATTATCTTCAATCATTCTATCTCTTTAACTCAAGGGCTTAACTGAACAAACATGTTCTGTTTTGATCACTGAGAAACTGGGAGCTTCATCAATGAAATGAATATTTCTCCCAAGTCATGAGGTGTCAAATGCTTAAAATGAATGAAAAGTCATGACAGAGCAATGGTGGCTTGCTGGTGAGTAACTGGGGACTCTGGCCTCTAATCAAGGTGTTTCCTCATGTCAAAAGCCACAGTTACTAACTCTGTTCCTTAATAAAAAAAAAGGGGGGGGAGGAAGTAATGAGGTACTCACTCTGAGTAACTGGGGATTCAGGCCTCTAATCAAGGTGTCTCCCTAATGTCAAAGGAAGTGAACTACCAACTTACTCATTGATCTTCTTGAAAATCATCTCCAACAAAAATTCCTTGTTGTTATGCAACTAATGGATTGCTTGTCTTCAATACCTTGAGAACACCTCTCTGATTTAGTCTCTTGCTGTCTTGTGGAATAGTTGAATGATCAGCTATATTTGGCCATACTTGTGAACTCCTGCTCTAAATCATCCACTATGTATGCTGATAAACTTGTCTATCATTCTACTTCTCTATTGTGTACTGAAGTCTAAAGAATCTTCTCTTGAGATTAGAAACTCACTTATTCTCTTAAGACCTACTCGTGACTTTCTGCACTAAGAAGTTACTGCCCTGAGTCCTCATGTTTCCAGCACTGTCATACATTCTGTAGTTCTTTTTGCTGATGTCAAAGGGGGAGAGAAGTTTGCAATATCAGTGAGTATGGTTTTATCTTGAGCTTTGAGGGGAGTCATGTTGCTTCGTGGAAGTCATGGTTATGAGTTGTGGGGGAGATGAGAGTGTGTTGTTCATTTGCATGAGCATGCCTTGAATTTATTCTGCTTGTTGCAGCTGGTATTAACTTCTTGTTGAAACTTGATATTGGTTGACTCATAGTGTTGTCATCATCAAAAAGGGGGAGATTGTTGCATCCCTATGGTTTTGATGATGTCTCACACTATAAATCAATCTTCTATCTCTAGATTAATGCTGTTTCATCATGTGAGTGAGTACAGTACATTTGGCTGTCAGATATGCATGCTATCTTGATTCTATATGCACTGTTTGATTAATATGAACAGCAGTGGGTCGACTCATCAGAAAGGGTGGGTCGACGCATCAGAGCATTGATAGCTTGGGCACAAAGTCTATACACCAGCTGGATCCATTTAGTCTGTACATTGGCATATCTTCCTTAAGTCTGTACATCGGGCACCTTCTTATTGAAGTCTACACATTGATCCTAATACTCTAGTCTGTACACTGCCCGACCAGTCAAGTCTGCACATTGCCAAAGTCAGTTCAGCTCAACCCTATACATCCTTCCAAGCTTCAACTCTATACATTGGATTGTTAAACTTCATGTCTATACACTGGCTGCTGCATTGTCTTGAAGTCTACACATCCGATAGTGTAAGTCTATACATCGCCCAGAGTCTTGTTTGCAAAGTCTGAACATTGCTTCAGAGTTAGCTTCAGCAAAGTCTACACATTCGGTTCCTTGGGCAAAGTCTATACATCGCTTAGTCTGCACATTGCCTTCAGCCCAAGTGCTCAAAGCCAAGTCTATACAACGCCAACCCAACACATTGAACAGTTCTCCAAGTCTATACACTAGACTCATTTCTCTAAGTCTATACACTGGCCTGTGATTCACCAACTCTGTACATTCGATATCTTTTCCTACGCATTGGCCAAGTCCATACATCAACTTTTCCCTACGCTTTCCAGGCCAAGTCTGTACACCACTAAGTGTGTACATTGCATGCTGCTCAAACGTTCAATGTTCTTCAAAGTCTGTACAGCATCCGTCTCAGCCAGCGTCTCAAGCTGCGTCTTAGGCAAGTCTGTACATCGGCCTTTTTTCGTTCAAGTCTATACATTGAACTGCGTCTTAGGAAAGTCTGTACAGAGGCTTCGATTTACCAAGTCTGTACATCGGCTTCATTCGCTCAAGTCCACACATCCACAGTGCTTTCACAAGTCTATACATTCACTTGAGCTACACCAAGTATGTACATCGCTGAAGTCTTCACAAGTCAGTACAGTGCTTGAGCTTCACAAAGTCCATACATCGCTTCAAGCGATTCAAGTCTATACAGACTGCCTTTACATTCAGAGTCTGTACATTGGTCCATCAGCCGATCGTTTCATTCAGCAAGCTTCAAAGTCTGTACAGCCTGTCTGTCTTCATGGATTGTGTGCCTTTCGTGCGTTGACGCACTTGGCTGACTGCGTAGACGCACACCTTTCTGTCTTGCTCACTGCGTCGACGCTGACACTGGATGCGTTGACGCATTGGCCTGTTACCAAGGGTGTGAGCATCTTGCCTGAGGAAGCTGAGGCGACGCTGCTCGATGGAAGCGTTGACGCCTTGGGCTGATGTTCAAAGATCTGTTGATCAACATCAAGTCTGTACAGCATGAAGTCTGTACATTGGTTTTGATTTGAACAGAACGCCTAAGTCTATACATTGCTATGGATTGCCCTGAAATGCTTAAGTCCATACACTGAAGATGCTGAAGACCTCCAAGTGAATACACTCTCACATGATACACACTTGGCTAACTATCGTTTCAAGTCTGTACACTGCTTAGGCTTCGTGAAGTCTACACAGTGGCTGAGCCTTGTAAAGTGTACACATTGGTAACAATCGTTTGCATTGTTCATGTCTATACACTGCCTTCACGTGCATTTTATTCAGTAAGTCTGTACACTCTCTCACGGTGTGCACACTTACTCTGTTGTGTTTCTAAAGTATATACATTCATGTTGAAAGCCTGAACTAACTAAGTCTATACATTCCATCTATCTGTCTGTAGGCGATTCAGGCTGATGATTGGGCACGTGAATCGAGGTTGGCACCTGACACGTGATCCAAGACAACAGGCGCATGACACGTGGATGGCAACCTTGTCAGGATGCTGCCATGTGTTTGAAATTCAAATGATCTGGCCAAAAGTGCATGGGCGGGAACCTGGCAGCCACACGCCATTATCTGCTATAAATATAGAGCTTCATTCTTCAGTAGAAGTTTGATCATGAAAAGAAAAAGCAGAAGCCATTGGTGAGAGTCTGCACGATCCAGAAAAGAAAAGGAGCAGAGAGTTCCATATCTGAGAGGAGTTTGTTCGAGAGAGAGAGAGTGTGTGTGGATTGATGAATTGCTTCATTTGAAGCTACATTTGTATTGGGTTTCAAAACCGATTTCTTCTTCATTGGTTTTTCTTTCTATTTTGCTTTCGTTTATTTTGTTCTTCCATTCTGATTTGAATTGGTTTCCCTCTGGTGTGTGGAGGAAGGGAGTACTACTCCAGTTTCCCTCTGAGTTGCAGAGGAAGAGAGATCGGTGATCTCTGGTGTTGTTAGTGATAGGTTGTCATTAACAGTTTCCCTCCGTGTGTGGAGGAAGGGAGATGATTCTCCGGTTGTGTTCTAGCTGGGAGCTAGAACAGGCTTCAAGTTCTGTGGGTAGCAGAGCTTGGTCGAGGGATTTGTTTCCCTTGGTGTTCAAGCTGTGTGGCAGCATGTTGTACGCAGACTGAGTCTGCTGTGATCTAGCTTTGTCTAGTGGAATCCTCACTCTAGTTGGAGTGAGGGGTGGATGTAGATTGCGGACTGCAATCGAACCACCTAAAAACCGAGTGCCTCCTCTGTGGTTTGCTATTGATTTCTGTGCTCTTCATCTGCTTGTCCCTTTGCCTCAAGTGATCAGTTCTTCACTCTCATCTATATTTCTCTGTGTACGGGTTAAGGAGGTGCGTTAGCAGTAGAATCTATTTTCCGCCTGAGTTTCTGCAAATTGGGAGTGATCTATTCATCCCCCCCCTTCTATATCACTCTTGCTGCGCTAACAATTGGTATCAGAGCAGGTTTACGCCATGTGGACGAACGGTCAAGGAAATGCTGGTGGTCCTAGAACCTTCATGGCCGAAGGTCAATCCATTAGTCGCCCTCCTTATTTCGATGGTAGTAACTATCTGTTTTGGAAGAACAGGATGGAAGTGTTCATCAGGGCTCAGAGTCATAAACTATGGAGAGTAATCACGGTGGGGCCATATGAGCTGCCACCAAACGAGGATGCTTGGACAGATGACCATGTCAAGCTCTCTTCACTCAACTGGACGGCGCTGAACATAATCCAGTGTGCTGTTCATCCAGAGGAATATGCTCGTATATCTGCATACAGAACTGCCAAGCGAATGTGGGATGAGCTGCAATTGATCTATGAAGGTACAGCTCAAGTGAAAGCCTCGAAGGTAAATATCTACACTTCTAAGTATGAAATGTTTAAGATGAATGCAGACGAGAATATAACTGAGATGTATGCCAGGTTGTCTTTAATCACAAATACTCTTAAAGGGCTAGGGAAGGATCTTGCTGAGGCAGATATAGTCAGGAAAATCCTTAGATCTTTATCCCCGGCATGGCACACTAAGGCCATTGTGATTGAGGAGTCAAAAGATTTGACTGTCTTAACTGTGAATGAACTCATAGGATCCCTGATGACCTATGAGATGAATTTCAAGGAGGTGGAGAAGGAAGTGAGAGGAAGGGTAAAAATGTAGCTCTAAGAGCTTCCCGAAACAAGGGTAGTAACAGTGGGAGCAGCAGCAGTAGTCCCGAGTCCGAGTCCGAGCTTGAAGGTCTGTCAAATCTTGACCAGGAGGAGCAGGCAATGCTCACTAGACAGTTCAGAAAATTTCTGAAGAAGAAGGGAAAGACCTTTAGGAAGAAGAAGCCACACTCTTTCAACAAGAGTGCTGAATTTACTAGTTACAGGATAGAAATCCTAAGAGGCTGACTTGTTTTAATTGTAACAAACAGGGACATATGAAAGGCGAATGCCCAGACCTCCAGAAGAAGGGTCCCTATCTTCAGAAGAAAAACATAAAGGTGCAAAGAAGAAGAAGCCACAGGCGATGGTCTGCACATGGAGCGAGGAAGAAGAAGACCCTGAAGATGCTTCCTCAGAAGAATATGAAGATGGAATTTGCCTTATGGCAAACAGTGAAGAGGAGGTAATAAATGTTTTTGAAAATTTCTCAATTGATGACTGGGAGGATGCTTATGGTGATTTGTTAGATAAATTTAATTCCCTTAGCAAAGAGCACAGAGTTCTGAAAAGAAAATTTAACACAAGTGTTGAAGAACAAACTCTAGTCTGTGAGGAAAATGAAAAGCTAAAGAACAACTAGAAGAAATGACCTCACTAAGGAAAGAAAATGATAAGCTCAAGGGAGAAACTCAAGAAAGTCAAAAATAGCTCAATGAATTCAAAACTAAAATTGAAGAAGGCATGAATGAAATTAGAGTGAATTCAGAGAAATATGAAGCTGTGAAGAAAGTAAATGCTGAACTCCTAAAGAATTCTGAGTCTCTTCAAAAGGAGCTGGAAGACAAACAGAAAGTCTTAGAAAAGTTTGTCCAAGGAAAGACTAGCCTAGATGCTATACTAGGGACTAGGGTCAATTTCAATAAGGAAGGTCTAGGCTATGACCCAACCAACAAGAGACCCTTGCAATTCAAGACCATCACCTTCTGTCCAGAGAAGGGAAAAGAAAAGCTGGACACACCATCCAGCTCAAACAGCTCTAAGGAAACTCAAAGTCCTAAAGAAAATACAAAAACCAGTACTGGACAACCATTTAAGATGGGAATGAATTTATGAAGAATAACATTAAGTCCACTCACCAGAACACAAATGGTAGATGGACCAAGAAAGTAAATCAGAATAAGAGCTGGAATTACAACAATCAGATGGGTCCAAACAGGACCTACTGGAGAAATAACTTTCATGGTCAAAGATATGCTAATCAACAAGCCTACAGGAAATTTCCTAGGAATAGGAAGACTAATGAATGGAATAGAACTCACTTCTCCAGTTCAGCTGGATTCAACTTTAATAAACCAGAAAGGAAGGTGCCAGAGAAAACCATGCTGAAACAAATCTGGATACCTAAACACTTGATCAGAGATTTGAACAATGTCCTTGGACCCAACTCATCTTGGGTTCCAAATCACTCTGCTTGATATATTTGTGTAGGTCGGCCTGGCAGCTGAAGATAACAAGTGGTACCTCGACAGTGGCTGCTCCAGGCATATGACAGGAGACCGATCCAAGTTCAGCAAGATAGAGATGAAGCCAGGGGGTCTGGTCAAGTTTGGAGGAAAGAACAAAGGTAAAATAATTGGAGTTGGCACAGTAGGTAAGTCTTCCACAAATTCCATTGAAAAAGTATTACTTGTGGAAGGGCTTCAACACAACCTGATTAGCATTAGCCAATTATGTGACAGGGGTCACAAGGTTGTATTTGATGATAGTTCATGCAAAATCCTTGAAACAAATTCTGACATGGTTAAATTTGTAGCCAACAGGATTAATAATGTCTACATTGTAGACTTAGATGAGAAATCTGAATCTACTATTTGCTTATCTGCAATTCTGAAAATGATGCCTTTGAATGGCATAGACGTCTAGGTCATGCTAGCTTTTCAACTTAAATAAATTGGTCAAGCATGATTTAGTTAGAGGCATGCCTAGAATTAAATTCAACTCAATATCAAAAGCATGTGATGCCTGTGCTCTAGGCAAACAGACCAGAAATTCTTTAAATTAAGATCTGAGCCATTGTCTTCTAGACCAATGGAAATTCTTCATATGGACCTTTTCGGTCCCACTAGAACTCAGAGTCTCAATGGAAACAGGTTTGGCTATGTCATCATAGATGACTTCTCTAGATATTCATGGATATTTTTCTTAGCAAATAAGAGTGATGCATTTCAAAAGTTTAACCTGTTTTTCAATAAGGTCAAACAAGAAGGGAAGTACAAGGTTTGTTCTATTCAATCTGACCATGGAGGTGAGTTTGAAAACTCCATGTTTACTGATCTTTGTGACAAAGAAGGACTAACTCACAGGTTTTCTTCTCCCAGGACACCTGAACAAAATGGGATTGTGGAGAGAAGAAATAGAACAGTGGAGGAAATGGCCCGAACCATGTTGATTGAAAGTAAATTACCTAGAAGGTTTTGGGCAGAAGCGGCCAATACAGCAACCTACATAATCAACAGGGCCATGGTAAGACCCATACACAAGAAAACACCCTATGAGCTTCTAAAAGGTAAGAAACCAAACTTGTTTCATTTCAGAATTTTTGGAGCAAAATGTTTTATTCATAACAATGATAAGAAAGATTTAGACAAGTTTGAAGCCAAGAGTTCACCTGAATATTCTTGGGTTACTCTGAAGTGTCAAGGGCATATAGGGTATTTAACATATCAGATCAGAAAGTGGAAGAATCTCCACACATCCTTTTTAGTGAAAAGAAAGATGTCTTCTAATGTTGAAAATCTTGACAGGGATTCCAATCATGGTGGAGACTTTCTAGAAGACCAACAGGAAGAAGAGAAGACTCAGCCAAATGGAGAAACAAATTCCCCCAATCAGGAAGGGCCAAGAGAAACAGGTGAGTCTTCAACAAATATCAGATTTCTTAAAGACCATCCTTTAGATAAAGTCATAGGCAATCCTGAAGATCCTCTTCGGACTAGGTCTCATTTTAGAAATGTGAATAATGATGACTTAATTGCTTTAGTCTCACAAATTGAACCCAAAACAGTAGAAGAGGCCTTAGCTGATCAAGCTTGGGTAATGCTATGAGTGAGGAATTAGGTCAGTTTGAAAGGAATAATGTCTGGGAGCTTGTCCCAAGACCAGATGGTATTAATGTCATAGGAACCAAGTGGGTGTTCAAAAATAAGATGAATGAAGATGGAATTATCTCGAGGAATAAGGCCAGACTAGTAGCCAAAGGCTACTGTCAGGAATTCGGTGTAGACTTTGATGAATCCTATGCACCTGTTGCTAGGATGGAAGCTATAAGATTGTTGCTTGCCTTTGCATGCTCAAAGAACATAAAACTCCAACAAATGGATGTTAAAAGTGCCTTTTTAAATGGAGTCATTAAAGAAGAAGTTTTTGTTGAACAACCTCCTGGATTTCAATATTCTCCTCAACCTAACCAAGTTTTCAGGTTAAACAAAGCCTTGTATGGTCTAAAGCAGGCTCCAAGAGCTTGGTATGAAAGATTGTCTGAATTTCTGATCAGCAAGGGCTACAAAAGAGGTAAAGTTGATCAGACTTTATTTACCAAGGGCATGAATAAAGATCTCATCATAGTTCAGGTATATGTAGATGACATTGTATTTGGATCAACTAAGCATGAACTATGTGATGAATTTTCTACCATGATGTCTGCTGAATTTGAAATGAGCTTGGTTGGTGAACTAAAATATTTTCTTGGATTGCAGGTACAGCAGCTAGAAGATGGGTGCTTCATCAACCAAACCAAATACACAATGGAACTGTTCAAAAGGTTTGGCATGAAAACTTAAAGCACATTACTACACCCATGGGCACCAATACTTCATTGGATGCAGATGAGACAGGTAAAGAAGTAAATGCCAAACTTTATCGAGGTATGATTGGATCACTACTTTACTTGACAGCCTCTAGACCTGATATACAATTCAGTGTAGGAATGTGTGCAAGGTATCAGTCTAGACCTACTGAACTACACTTAGCTGCAGTTAAAAGAATCTTCAGATATTTGTCAGCTAGTCACTCTCTTGGTTTATGGTTTCCTGCATCTCACACATTTAACCTAGTAGCATACACAGATGCTGACTATGCAGGCTGTAAACTAGACAGGAAAAGCACAAGTGGCCATTGTGAATTCTTGGGTGGGTGTTTAGTGTCTTGGGGCTCCAAGAAATAACATTCTGTGGCCCTCTCCACTGCAGAAGCTGAATATGTGGCTGCAGGGAGTTGTGGAACACAAGTCATATGGATTAAACACCAGCTTCAGGACTACCAAGTAGACCTGGGGTGCACACCTATTTACTGTGATAATACTAGTGCCATCAATCTTGCTAAAAATCCTGTTTTGCATTCACGAACCAAACACATAGAAATAAGACATCATTTTATAAGAGATGAGGTGTCTAAGAATAATTTTGAACTGATTCATGTAGGCACAGATAATCAGATTGCTGACATATTCACAAAACCTCTGGATAATGAAAAATTCACCACATTGAGAAGAGAATTAGGCTTATACAAATTATCTTAATTATGAAGCCTGCTCTTGTTGTGAGGGGGAGTTGTGTCTATCTGATGTTTAGCTTCTTGCATGCTGGTTTAAGGGGGAGTTCAGAATGTTTACTGGTTAGCTTTCAGGAATGCTCTAAATAAAGGAAAGCCTTGAGATTTTGCTGGAATGTTTTATTGAGGAATGCTATGTCGTAGGGGGAGCTGAGTTGTGATGTGAGAAGAGAAGTTCTTTGACAGATTCAAAAGGGCTGTCCAGATGTGTACCTTTGCTGGTCTTGCATGACTGATTTAGTGTGGTTCTCTCAGAAAGTAGAGTGTCACTTATCTCTTAGGTCTATAAGTCAGTGACTCTAATCTCCAAGTTAGAATCTTTCCTTTGGTACTCCTTCAGAGATCTGGACTAATTGCATAAAGTATATCTTCCTACATTGTCATTGATTATGGTTCAGGCCAAAAACTTGTATGTCTTGATATCTGACCCAATCAACTTGAAATCTAGACTTCAAGACTCAATTCAAGAAAAGTCCTTTTTGGTATTATCTTCAATCATTCTATCTCTTTAACTCAAGGGCTTAACTGAACAAACATGTTCTGTTTTGATCACTGAGAAACTGGGAGCTTCATCAATGAAATGAATATTTCTCCCAAGTCATGAGGTGTCAAATGCTTAAAATGAATGAAAAGTCATGACAGAGCAATGGTGGCTTGCTGGTGAGTAACTGGGGACTCTGGCCTCTAATCAAGGTGTTTCCTCATGTCAAAAGCCACAGTTACTAACTCTGTTCCTTAATAAAAAAAAGGGGGAAGGAAGTAATGAGGTACTCACTCTGAGTAACTGGGGATTCAGGCCTCTAATCAAGGTGTCTCCCTAATGTCAAAGGAAGTGAACTACCAACTTACTCATTGATCTTCTTGAAAATCATCTCCAACAAAAATTCCTTGTTGTTATGCAACTAATGGATTGCTTGTCTTCAATACCTTGAGAACACCTCTCTGATTTAGTCTCTTGCTGTCTTGTGGAATAGTTGAATGATCAGCTATATTTGGCCATACTTGTGAACTCCTGCTCTAAATCATCCACTATGTATGCTGATAAACTTGTCTATCATTCTACTTCTCTATTGTGTACTGAAGTCTAAAGAATCTTCTCTTGAGATTAGAAACTCACTTATTCTCTTAAGACCTACTCGTGACTTTCTGCACTAAGAAGTTACTGCCCTGAGTCCTCATGTTTCCAGCACTGTCATACATTATGTAGTTCTTTTTGCTGATGTCAAAGGGGGAGAGAAGTTTGCAATATGAGTGAGTATCAGTGAGTATTGGATTTGTCTTGAGCTTTGAGGGGAGTCATGTTGCTTCGTGGAAGTCATGGTTATGAGTTGTGGGGGAGATGAGAGTGTGTTGTAGGGAATGTTTAATTCATTTGCATGAGCATGCCTTGAATTTATTCTGCTTGTTGCAGCTGGTATTAACTTCTTGTTGAAACTTGATATTGGTTGACTCATAGTGTTGTCATCATCAAAAAGGGGGAGATTATTGCATCCCTATGGTTTTGATGATGTCTCACACTATAAATCAATCATCTATCTCTAGATTAATGATGTTTCATCATGTGAGTGAGTACATTTCATTTGGCTGTCAGATATGCATGCTATCTTGATTCTATATGCACTGTTTGATTAATATGAACAGCAGTGGGTCGACTCATCAGAAAGGGTGGGTCGACGCATCAGAGCATTGATAGCTTGGGCACAAAGTCTATACACCAGCTGGATCCATTTAGTCTGTACATTGGCATATCTTCCTTAAGTCTGTACATCGGGCACCTTCTTACTGAAGTCTACACATTGATCCTAATACTCTAGTCTGTACACTGCCCGACCAGTCAAGTCTGCACATTGCCAAAGTCAGTTCAGCTCAACCCTATACATCCTTCCAAGCTTCAACTCTATACATTGGATTGTCAAACTTCATGTCTATACACTGGCTGCTGCATTGTCTTGAAGTCTACACATCCGATAGTGTAAGTCTATACATCGCCCAGAGTCTTGTTTGCAAAGTCTGAACATTGCTTCAGAGTTAGCTTCAGCAAAGTCTACACATTCGGTTCCTTGGGCAAAGTCTATACATCGCTTAGTCTGCACATTGCCTTCAGCCCAAGTGCTCAAAGCCAAGTCTATACAACGCCAACCCAACACATTGAACAGTTCTCCAAGTCTATACACTAGACCTCATTTCTCTAAGTCTATACACTGGCCTGTAATTCACCAACTCTGTACATTCGATATCTTTTCCTACGCATTGGCCAAGTCCATACATTCAACTTTTCCCTACGCTTTCCAGGCCAAGTCTGTACACCACTAAGTGTGTACATTGCATGCTGCTCAAACGTTCAATGTTCTTCAAAGTCTGTACAGCATCCGTCTCAGCCAGCGTCTCAAGCTGCGTCTTAGGCAAGTCTGTACATCGGGCTTTTTCGTTCAAGTCTATACATTGAACTGCGTCTTAGGAAAGTCTGTACAGAGGCTTCGATTTACCAAGTCTGTACATCGGCTTCATTCGCTCAAGTCCACACATCCACAGTGCTTTCACAAGTCTATACATTCACTTGAGTTACACCAAGTATGTACATCGCTGAAGTCTTCACAAGTCAGTACAGTGCTTGAGCTTCACAAAGTCCATACATCGCTTCAAGCGATTCAAGTCTATACAGACTGCCTTTACATTCAGAGTCTGTACATTGGTCCATCAGCCGATCGTTTCATTCAGCAAGCTTCAAAGTCTGTACAGCCTGTCTGTCTTCATGGATTGTGTGCCTTTCGTGCGTTGACGCACTTGGCTGACTGCGTAGACGCACACCTTTCTGTCTTGCTCACTGCGTCGACGCTGACACTGGATGCGTTGACGCATTGGCCTGTTACCAAGGGCGTGAGCATCTTGCCTGAGGAAGCTGAGGCGACGCTGCTCGATGGAAGCGTTGACGCCTTGGGCTGATGTTCAAAGATCTGTTGATCAACATCAAGTCTGTACAGCATGAAGTTTGTACATTGGTTTTGATTTGAACAGAACGCCTAAGTCTATACATTGCTATGGATTGCCCTGAAATACTTAAGTCCATACACTGAAGATGCTGAAGACCTCCAAGTGAATACACTCTCACATGATACACACTTGGCTAACTATCGTTTCAAGTCTGTACACTGCTTAGGCTTCGTGAAGTCTACACAGTGGCTGAGCCTTGTAAAGTGTACACATTGGTAACAATCGTTTGCATTGTTCATGTCTATACACTGCCTTCACGTGTATTTTATTCAGTAAGTCTGTACACTCTCTCACGGTGTGCACACTTACTCTGTTGTATTTCTAAAGTATATACATTCATGTTGAAAGCCTGAACTAACTAAGTCTATACATTCCATCTGTCTGTCTGCAGGCGATTCAGGTTGATGATTGGGCACGTGAATCGAGGTTGGCATCTGACACGTGATCCAAGACAACAGGCGCATGACACGTGGATGGCAACCTTGTCAGGATGCTGCCATGTGGTCGAAATTCAAATGATCTGGCCAAAAGTGCATGGGCGGGAACCTGGCAGCCACACGCCATTATCTGCTATAAATATAGAGCTTCATCCTTCAGTAGAAGTTCGATCGTGAAAAGAAAAGCAGAAGCCATTGGTGAGAGTCTGCACGATCCAGAAAAGAAAAAGAGCAGAGAGTTCCATATCTGAGAGGAGTTTGTTCGAGAGAGAGAGAGTGTGTGTGGATTGATGAATTGCTTCATTTGAAGCTACATTTGTATTGGGTTTCAGAACCGATTTCTTCTTCATTGGTTTTTGTTTCTATTTTGCTTTCGTTTATTTTGTTCTTCCATTCTGATTTGAATTGGTTTCCCTCCGGTGTGTGGAGGAAGGGAGTACTACTCCAGTTTCCCTCTGAGTTGCAGAGGAAGAGAGATCGGTGATCTCTGGTGTTGTTAGTGACAGGTTGTCATTAACAGTTTCCCTCCGTGTGTGGAGGAAGGGAGAGGATTCTCCGGTTGTGTTCTAGCTGGGAGCTAGAACAGGCTTCAAGTTCTGTGGGTAGCAGAGCTTGGTCGAGGGATTTGTTTCCCTTGGGTGTTCAAGCTGTGTGGCAGCATGTTGTACGCAGAATGAGTCTGCTGTGATCTAGCTTTGCCTAGTGGAATCCTCACTCTAGTTGGAGTGAGGGGTGGATGTAGATTGCGGACTGCAATCGAACCACCTAAAAACTGAGTGCCTCCTCTGTGGTTTGCTATTGATTTCTGTGCTCTTCATCTGCTTGTCCCTTTGCCTTCAAGTGATCAGTTCTTCACTCTCATCTATATTTCTCTGTGTACGGGTTAAGGAGGTGCGTTAGCAGTAGAATCTATTTTCCGCCTGAGTTTCTGCAAATTGGGAGTGATCTATTCATCCCCCCCCTTCTATATCACTCTTGCTGCGCTAACAGTTGCTCCCCACTACCAGCCACAGCATACCTCTGTATATGAGGGGGCATCTAAATGGCCGGGAGTTAAACAAAATCCTAGTAGATCCCGGGGCGACTGTCAACATCCTACCATACAGGATATATGAAAAGTACTACTTCAACGTGCATCTCCAAAAGGTCAGGGATATGCATATTGCCGGCTTCAACCAAAAGTGTGAAGTGTCGCTAGGAGTAGCAGAGTTCACACTCACTTTAGCAGACTTTGTCACGAAGGTGCAATTTCATGTCATCGATTCTCGCACCTCATACAAGGCACTGCTCGGCCGTCCTTTACTGCACGAGAACATGGTGGTACCTTCCGCACTCCATCAGTGCATCAAATATAACCTGGAGGGAAAGGAGGAGAGGGTATTTGCTAATCTCCACCCGTTCAAAGTGTTCGAGTGCCACTTGGCAGATGCCCCTCTATATGTAGAGCGGTCGCAGAAGGCCCCTAAAGGCAAGACCTCTCCCAGCACAACAAAAAGCACCTCCAGAGCCGAATGGTTCCCTCCACCACCGCGTGGATATGTTAATCCGAAGACGGTCTCCCACATTACTGTCACTGGGAATGTGGGCCGGGTAGCACCTCCCGCCATCTACCCCGAAGCTAAAGTCAGGGTCGACCAGCAGCACGACCACATCGGGATCCCGGAGGGCCTTACCAAGCCAATTCTCAGTCTCGATAATGCCACTATCGAGCCTTTCAAAGCTTGGGAGGTGGTGTAGATCGATGGCCCCAGCAGCCTATTCTACACAGCTAAGGAGCACTTTACACAGGAGGACACTGATTGTCATCTGCCTGAAGATATAGAAAACCCATCAGTTCCCATACAGGGGTTGACATTTATAACAAGTCGAATGGCCAAGATGTTCCAGAAGCAGCACATCCCCTTTGGCCAGCCTCGCAAGAAGAAAGAAGCATTCCAAAAACTGTGGTATCCCCCGAACATGGATAAAGAAATGAGACGTGTCTCTTAGCACCCAGGGTTGGGCTTCACCCTCGAGGAATATTATTACAACGGATGCTATGAAGTGGATACCATTTCTACTTTCTACCCAACTAAAGATAACTCACTGGGGGCAACTTTTGACGAGCACCCAGTAGAAGCTGAATACACTGAGCCAGCTCAACCAAGAAGTCTGGAATCAGAAGCCATATTCCCCTGCCGATGCTGGGAATAGGTCTACCCTGAAGAAGCAGCTCTTCACGCCAAATTCAACACAGCTAGCAGTAGTGAAGCTGAAGATGTTTAAGAAATAGGGCTGCCTCCCTCCAGTAGCCCTCCTCTGATGGTGATGCCAGCACTTCTCGAACCAGTTAAGGAAGCTTCTCCCAAGCCTGATCAAGAGATAGATGCTGCTAGAAAAGAAAAAGCTACCTCCACTGAAGATATGGTCATCCAAGGGAGTGAGACCTTCTCACCTTGTACCATGGAGCTGCAGTGCCACTCTGACTCAATAACAAACAATCACCAGTCCCTAGTGACTGCAACCCCCTCAGCAAGGGATGAGGAAATCAACTCACCCCGCGGAACTGCTGTTGAGGTAGACTTATTGGTAGGGCAATCCATGCAGTCGCTACCATCTGAACCAGAGATTCCTGACGAGGCTCAGATAAGGCAAGATAAAGAGATCGAGGTCCTCGACCTCGAAGATGATATACCAGACTTTGTCGACCTTCAACCTGCACCCCCGAAGATAGAAGACGGAGGCCAAGCAACAGTCGATGAGCTGATAGAAGTCAACTTGGGAGACGAGGATGACCCCAGGCCAACCTTCCTCAGTGCCAAGTTTTCTATTGAAGAGCAGGGGCTATATATCCAGCTACTGCAGGAATATCAGGATTGCTTTGCCTAGACCTACAAGGAAATGCCAGGACTGAGCCCCACAGTATCATAGCATGAGCTAACTATAAACCCTGAAGCCGAACCAGTGAAGCAGCCGCCGCGGTGCATGAGGCCAGAGCTCATCACTCAAATATGCAAGGAACTTGACAAGCTCATTGATGTGGGTTTCCTCGAGGAAAATCAATATACCATATGGCTAGCCAATATTGTGCCCGTGAAGAAGAAGAATGGACAGATTTGGATATGTGTTGACTTCTGAGATCTGAATAAAGCCGGCCCCAAAGATGACTTTCTAGTGCCAATAACAGAGGTCATGATAGATGCCACAACCGGTCATGAGGCCCTATCATTCATGGATGGGTCATCCAGCTACAACCAGATATGGATCGCGGAACATGACCGGGTCCACACTGCCTTCCGAACTCCCAAAGGCATCTATCACTACAAGAGAATGTCATTCGGATTAAAGAATGCCGACGCAACTTATCAGCGGGCGATGACTAGAATATTCGATGAGCTGCTCTACCATAAGGTCGAGTGCTACATAGATGACCTGGTAGTCAAGACCAGAAAGAAAGAAGACCATCTGCAAGACCTCCGAGTTATTTTCCAGAGGCAGAGGTAGTATGAGTTGAAGATGAACCCTATGAAGTGTGCGTTCGGAGTATCGAGCGAAAGTTCTTGGGTTTTATTGTCAGATATCAGGGAATTGAGATAGACCCCGCAAAGATCAAGGCGATCCAGGAGCTACCTTCACCAAGGAACCTCTCCGAGCTGAGATCTCTTCAAGGCCGCCTTGCATACATCCGGCAATTTATATCCAACTTGTCGGGGCGATGCCACCCCTTCCATAAGCTAATGATGAAAGATGTCCCCTTCTACTGTGATGAAGAATGCCCGATGGCCTTTGACAAGCTAAAGGATTATCTGAAGACTCCTCCAGTGTTGGGTGCACTGGTGAAAGGACGGCCGCTAATCCTCTACATAGTAGCCACGTATAACTCCTTGGGGGTAATGCTAGCCCAGAATAATGAAGAAGGGAAGGAACAAGCCCTCTATTACCTCAGTTGAAGAATGGTCAGAACTGAGGAGAGATACACCTACATTGAGAAGATCTGCATGGCACTGGTCTTCGCGGTCAAAAAGCTCCGACACTATATGCTGTCGCATAAAGTTAAGCTGATTTCCAAGGAGGATCCGCTTAAATACATCATGTCTCAACCGGCCCTCAAAGGCCGCCTAGGCAAATGGGTGGTAATTCTTAGTGAGTATGATATCTCCTATGTACCGTAAAGGGCCGTTAAGGGCCAAGCTATCGTAGACTTCTTTGCTGAGCATCCAGTACCTGAAGACTGCCCCCTGGAACTAGAGCTTCCTGAAGATGAAACCCTAGAGGTCGGCTAGGTGCAGCCCTCTCTATGGCAGCTGTATTTTGACGGCGCCTCCAGAATTAACACCTCAGCAACTGGCCCAGCCAGAGTCCGAGTGGGGGCAGGCATAGTCCTGAGATCTCCAGAAGGAGAAGTCATACATACATCCTGTTCAATAAACAAGCCTTGCACAAATAATGAAGTGGAATATGAAGCCCTCATAATCGGGTTACAGATTGCTCTGTCCATGGGGATTCAAATGCTAGAAGCATTCGGGGACTCCATGCTGGTTATAAAACAGTTGGAAGGGGAGTTCGATGTGCATAAGAAAGAACTCATTTCTTATTACCATCTGGCTCTCCGCCTAATGACAAGATTCTATTTCATTAGCATCAAGCATATCAACCGAGGACAGAATGCTCAAGCTGACGCCCTCGTAAAGTTGGCCAGTTCTTTGGCGGTCCAGTTGATACAAGCCTGAATATAACAGTAATTAACTGGTGGCAGGTCCCCAGTGTGACTGAAGTTATAGCCGATGAACAAGCAAATGAAGTGGCAGCTATAGAGGAAATCCAGCAGTCCGATTGGCGGGAGCACCTCCTGCATTGGTTTCAACACCAACAACTCTCGAGAGAGAAAGAACAAAGAATGAAACTCCTGAGAGTCAAAGATTCTTATGAGATGAGGAATGGAATGTTGTTCTGGATAATGGCAGATGCCCAAAAGAAGATTTTACTTCGATGCTTGTCCCCAGGGTAAGCCAGGTAGGTAATGCAAGAGGTCCATGCCGGGTCAGCCGGGGCACTACAGGCCGGTCGAAAAATGAAAAATGAAATAAAGAAACTGGGCTACTATTGGCCCTCTATGTTTGACGATTGCTGCAAGTTCGCCAAAGCCTATCAAAGGTGTCAGGAACTTGCCACAGTGTCAAGAAGGCCACCTATACCACTACATCCTACTATGCCAAGTTGGCCATTTGCTCAATGGGGTACGGACGTGGTGGGGCGACTACCAGCATCTTCGTCAGGATGCAAATATATCTTAGAAGCTACAGACTACTTCTCCAGATGGGCAGAGGCAGTAGCATTGAGAGAAGTGACGGGGGAATTAGTCACCAGATTCTTCCGACAAATTATATTATTCTAGTTTGGAGTACCCAACCGAATCATCTCTGACAACGGCAGTCACTTCAAGAATCAGAAGGTATACCGACTAGCTGACAAATACAAGATTGATTGGAGGGCATCATCTCCCTACTACTCTCAAGCCAACGGACTTGCAGAAGCCTTCAACAAGATGCTATGCACTCTACTAGCGAAGACTGTCAAGGCTAACAAAATAGATTGGGAAGAAAGGATGCACGAAGCACTCTGGGCTTATCGTACAGTCTATAAAACCCCGACTGGCTGCTCACCTTACTCCCTCGTATACGGGTCGGAGGCTGTGGTGCCAATTGAGTTGGAGGTACCCTCGTTACAAATCGCCATCCAGCACGGATTGGCAAGCAGCGAGCAGACTAACATAGAAAGAAGACTGGAGGAGCTCTTCGAGCTCGAAGGAAAGCGTCTCCGTGCGCAACAAAATATCCAACTCTATCAAGCCCGCATGGCCCGTGCTTTTGATAAGCTAGTCAAAGGATGGGAATTCAAGAAAGGTAACCTTTTTTTATCAAAAACCTTTCCTAGGTGCATTGGGATGCACTGCTAGGAGGTGGATTTATTCATATAAAAGAATCAAGGGAATTACATTGTGCGGATGCTAGGCATTCCTAGCTTATCCAAACGGGCAAAACCTCTAACAGCACTAGGAAGTTGCTGCTGTGAGGAAAAATAAAGATTACATTTATTGGTGCATGCTAGATTGGCCAAAGAATCTGCCACCTTATTGGCTTCACGAAAGATGTGAGTGATAGTGTCAGTTGCCATGAGAAGGGTCCGGATTTCCCTCACATACTTCAAAATTTCCCAAGGACAGGGAATCTTTTGGTTGATAACTTGGACCAGGATTTGGGAGTCACATTCAATGGTGCTCGGTTGTGTAGTAAGGGTTCTCAGATATTTTAGACCATCCTGGAGTGCTCGAGCCTCTGCCATCATGCTGCTAGCTTGGTCATAAAAATGGGAGAAAGCCAAGATGATTGATCCATGTGAGTCCCTGATGACACCACCACCACCTGAAATCTGAGCTAGCTTGGAGGCACCATCGGTGTTCAGTTTAATATGAGGCCAGGGTGGGAATTGCCATTTGATGAGCTTCAGTTTTGGACTGTTGTTCCTGATGGCCTGAATTCCACATTCTGCTAGAACAGTTCTCCTTTCATGTTTGTCTTCCCGAAGCTTAGACAGTGCTAAAGATTGTCTCACCTGGGAGAGAATTTTTGGGATCATTTGCTGGATCTTTGGAGGCTTCCCATCATGGAGGACAGAGTTCCTAGCAGTCCAGATCTGCCACAGGCTAAAACCAGTTAGAGCAATAATGAAGAGACCAAATAGAGATGTACTAGCAGCACTTTGAATATTTTTGGAGATTAGTTCTCTGATTGTCCGACCACCAATCTCCATGCCTTTGTTTTGAAAGAAGGACCATATGTTCACAGCCCAGTCACTGTTAAGGAAGAGATGATTTGTATCCTCTGCTTTATGGTTCTGGCAGCAATTGCATTTGGAGCATATAGGTATACCACTAGCTTTAACATTCTGATCAGTGGGCAGGCAGTTGAAGAATACTTTCCATATATGCAGTGAGATTTTGGTTGGAATCCAAGGGGACCAAATGCGTTTCCAGTTGGTATGCACCTCCATAATCTGAGAGTGTTGAGGTTGCATTAGTTTTTTATAAATGGAGGAG
Organism: Amorphophallus konjac; assembly: GCA_022559845.1. NCBI lineage: Eukaryota > Viridiplantae > Streptophyta > Magnoliopsida > Alismatales > Araceae > Amorphophallus > Amorphophallus konjac. Next base: position 170,871,086 of record CM040122.1, on the reverse strand, counting down.
ACAGAATAGCTCCCATTCCCTGAAAGTAACCAGATGAAGTGATCAGAGTGATGAGTTAAAAGGGATGGAGATAAAGTTATCCTAATCTCAGCTGGAAGGTGAAGTTCCAATATTGCAGCAGTGTCCTCCAACCTTGGAGTCATAATGATGTCTTGAACAGTAGCATTAGTGTTGATGGTGCCATCAGTGCATATATAAGAAGCAAGAGTTCTGTTTCCCAACCATGTATCTAGCCAGAAATTGGTTTGAGCCCCATCACCCAGTATGACCCTCTGGTGCTCCAAGATGAGTGTTTTTGCTTTATTCCAGCTGTTCCTGTTGATTCCCTTCATGTTTTTGAAATTGACCTCAGAGAGATGTGTATTCTGAGTGTATTTAGCCCTGAAAAAGACTGCCCAAAGAGATTGAGAATGGAGTCCATTCCATAGCATTTTGACCCTAAGAGGAAGATCCATTTGTTTTAGGGACATAATCCCAAGACCTCCCTGCTCCATAGGTTTGCAAATAGAATTCCAAGATTTCCAGTGTTTTCTGTTGCCATAATTAGAGGAGCCCCAGAAAAAATTGGCAAAATATCTGTCCATCATTTGATGTATGCCTGCATGCAGAGGAGTGGAAGCCAGTATATAAATTGGAATGGATGATAGGATATGTTTGATCAATATTAACCGAGCACTCTGTGAGAGTAATCTAGCTTGCCATCCTTCTATACGCTTCTGAATGGTGGTAATGATGCCAGCAAAGAAAACCTTCTTGGATCTGCCCAAAACCAGTGGGTATCCCAAGTACTTTTGAGGAAATGATTGTCTTGAGAAACCTGTTATATTTTCTAGTCTTCGGATGAGGCTGGGACTGCAGTTTGAGTGCAATAGAAAATCACTCTTGCTAGAGTTTATCAGTTGCCCTGATGCTTCCTCATAAGTTTGTAAGGTGTGCATGAGTTGACGGAGGGAAGTGAACCTGGTAATGGTTAAAAGAAGAGAAGTGATGACCTCCAACCCCAAAGGGAAGTTGGTCGAAAACTGGGTCGGACCATACGTCATCCACCGAGTATATGAAGGGGGTGCGTACGTCCTTGTAGTTCACAAAGGAGTCATCCAGTTCTCTCCCTTAATGGAAAACACTTGAAGCTGTATCACACAGTTCAACCGGCATTCCCAGAATGACCCATACCTACCCTTGGTCTAGTGGCATCCCGCCCTGGCCGAGCTCTACCCACCTTGGCCTAGTGGCATTCCGCCCTAACCGAGCTCTATTTGCCTTAGTCTAGTGGCACCTTGCCCTAGCCAAGTTCTACCTTCCTTAGTCTAGTGGCACTCCGCTCTAGCTATGTTCCACCTACCTTAGTCTAGTGGCACTCCACCCTAGCTAAGTTTTACCTACTTTAGTCTAGTGGCACTCTGCCCTAGCTAAGTTTTACCTGCCTTAGTCTAGTGGCACTCTACCCTAGGTAAGTTCTACCTACCTTGGTCTAGTGGCATTCCACCTTGGCCAAGCTCTACCCACCTTGGTCTAGTGGCATTCCGCCCTGACCGAGCTCTATTTGCCTTAGTCTAGTGGCACTCTACCCAAGCTAAGTTTTGCCTACCTTGGTCTAGTGGCATCCCGCCCTGGCCGAGCTCTACCTACCTTGGTCTAGTGGCATTCTTCCCTAACCGAGCTCTATCTACCTTAGTCTAGTGGCACTCTGCCCTAGCTAAGTTTTGCCTACCTTAGTCTAGTGGTATCCCGCCCTGGCTGAGCTCTACCCACCTTGGTCTAGTGGCATTTCACCCTAACCAAGCTCTATCTACCTTAGTCTAGTGGCACCCTACCCTAGCCAAGTTTTACCTGTCTTAATCTAGTGGCACTCTGTCCTAGCTAAGTTTTACTTACCTTAGTCTAGTGGCACTCTGCCCTAGCTAAGTTCTACCTACCTTGGTCTAGTGGCATTCCGCCCTGACCGAGCTCTACCTACCTTAGTCTAGTGGCACTCCGCTCTAGCTAAGTTCCACCTGCCTTAGTCTAGTGGCACTCCGCCCTAGCTAAGTTCTACCTACTTTGGTCTAGTGGCATTCCGCCCTAGCCGAGTTCTACGTACCCCTGGTCTAGCGGCGTTCCGCCCTGACCAAGCTCTGTACCTTCTCTTGGTCTAGTGGCATTCTGCCCTGACCAAGCTCTATCCACCTTAGTCTAGGGGTTATCTCCATCCTAACTAAAGTCCCACCTGCCTTAGTTTAGTGGCACTCCGCCCTAGCTATGTTTTACCTGCCTTAGTCTAGTGTAACTCCACCCTAGCTGAGTTCTACCTACCTTAGTCTAGTGGCACTCCGCCCTAGCTGAGTTCTGCCTACCTTAGTCTAGTGGCACTCCGCCCTGGCTGAGCTCTATCCACCTTGGCCTAGTGGCACTCCATCCTGGCCGAGCTCTAAAAAATAAATATATATATAAATATATATAATAGCATATAAAACAACATTGCCATAGCGGGCCTTATGCCCGAATCGGCATAAATATATTCTTTGCGTTAGCACTGCCTTCTTGCTAACGAATAAAGCCCCTTTTCTGGCCCAAGACTTCGTGTCCTAGCCGACCCTTATACAACATTGCCATTGTGGGCCTTACGCCCAGATCGGAACAAATCTCTCCTTTGCGTTAGTATTACCTTCTTGCTAACGAATAAACCCTCTTTCTCGACGCAAGACTTCGTGTCCTAGCTGACCCTTCTACAACATTGCCATTACGGGCCCTACGCTCGAATCAGCATGGAGTCCATCCTTTGCGTCAGCATTTACCTTCTTTGCTGATGAATAAACCCCTTTTTCAGCGCAAGACTTCGTGTCCTAGCTGACCCTTATACAGTAATGCCATTACGGGCCTTACGCCCGAATCGGCTCAAAATATATCCCTTGCGTTAGCATTACCTTCTTGCTGACGAATAAGGCCTTTCTCGACGCAAGGCCTCGTGTCCCAGCCGACCCTCTCAGCATCCTCCTGTTACATGAGTTCAAAGAAAATAAAAAAAATAAGAATAAAAAATGATGATAAAAATGGGGCTTAAATTAGAAGTGCCCCGCCGGCCTTGTTCCTACATCAAGACAATGGCAAAAACGGCCATAACCCGGCTACGGCGAAAACCCGAAAGGGCATTGCAGGCAAAATCGGGTACCCTGCCACGTGAAAACCCGAAAGGGCTCGTGGGCAAAAGCAAGAGGGGGCTGGCTTCGGTGAAAACCCGAAAGGGCGCTTAAGTCAGTAATGTGATAATTTAAGTTCCGCCTCACCCTCATTCTAGTGAAACTCCGAAAAGGGCGATCACCCCGATCCCCATCGAAAATCTTTCTCAACTTACTTCTGACCCTTGTCACTATCGGCAAGATCGGTCAGCCTACTTCTGACCCTTGTCACCATCGGCAGGATCGGTCAGTCTCCTTGCAACCCTTGTCATCATCGGCAAGATCGGTCAACTTACTTTTGACCTTTGTCACCATCGGCAAGATCGGTCAGCCTCCTTGCGACCCTTGTCACCATCGGCAAGATCGATCAACTTACTTCTGGCCCTTGTCACCATCGGCAAGATCGGTCTGCCTCCTTGCGACCCTTGTCATCACTGGCAAGATCGGTCAACTTACTTCTGACCCTTGTCACCATCGGCAAGATCGGTCGACTTACTTCTGACCCTTGTCACCATCGGCAAGATCGGTCAGCCTCCTTGCGACCCTTGTCATCATCGGCAAGATCGGTCAACTTACTTCTGACCCTTGTCAGCATCGGCAAGATCGGTCAGCCTCCTTCCGACCCTTGTCATCATCGGCAAGATCGGTCAACTTACTTCTGACCCTTGTCACCATCGGCAAGATCGGTCAGCCTCCTTGCGGCCCTTGTCACCATCGGCAAGACCGGTCGACCTACTTCTGACCCTTGTCATCATCGACAAGGTCAGCCAGCATCTCCTCAAGTCCAGCTTTACCCCGAGAATTGAGTTCAAAAATGATGAGAATAAAAAAATGAGAGAAAAATGATGAATAAAAAATGAGGCTTAAAGTAGAGGTGCCTCGCCAGTCTTGATCCTATACTAGGACAAGGGCAAAAATGGCTCCAACCCAGCTGTGGTGAAAACCCGAAAGGGCACCACAGGTAAAATCGGGTACCCCGCCACGTGAAAACCCGAAAGGGCGCGTGGGCAAAAGCAAGAGGGGGCTAGCTCCGTCAAAAACCCGAAAGGGCGCTTGGGTCAGTAATGTGGTTACTATAACATGAAAACATATGCTATACCTCTTGGTGACACTTCTATCGGTTGTCCCACCGGTAATAAAACCTACCCAGAATAGACCTTCTGTCAGTTCTGATGAAACTCATCAATTCCCTTGCATTGGCATAAACCCAATGACAATAATGAAACCCACTGTCGATCCTAAGGCCTCATCACCTGAGCCGATAATGAAACCCACCCAGACTAGGGCCTTTGCCTACTTTGATGAAACTCATCCACTTTATGCTATCCTAAGTCCCACCGACGATAAAACCTCCCATCGGTCACAAGGCAGCATCGCCTGGACCGATAATGAAACCCACCCAGAGTAGACCTTTCATCTATTCTGATGAAACCCATCTCCTCGCATTGGCATAAACCCAATGCCGATGATGAAGCTTTTATGACCATAAGGCACTTCGCCTTGATCGATGTTAGAACCTGTCTAAGATGGACCTTCCATCCATTTCAATGAGACATGTGAATCCTTCATACGCGTACATCAGCCAGCAGTCATACTGCTAGCACTTCTGGCCAATGAGACTTACATTTGTGCCAATTTGGCGAACCTCTTGAAGCCCGGCACTCGGTGGAACGAGGCCCCCATCCTTTCCTTGAAAGGGTGGACGCTCTCCTGCATTACAGATACGGGTATGCTTCCATACTGGTCGCCAAAACTGTCACAAGATATGATAGAATACAAGTGTGAAGGTGGACACCTAAAGCATTAAGAGAAACTTGTATTTCATTGCAAAAAGGGAGGGGCGTCAAGAATAGTGTTGTGCCGATATAAAGCTCGCGCCGGTTGGGTGTCGTGCCGAGATGACCGTGCTAAGGTCGTCAACGACGCCGGCTTACTCACCCTGGGAAGCTGCAATCAGGAGATTAAAAACTCAAATGCTGGTGTCTGTCCGAGTATGCTTACAAAGTACTGGGATTATACAAGCAGAGTGAAGATTCCAAGTTATGAAGATGCACAATGAGCAGGAGCAAGCCTGAAGAAAATACAAAGCACGGTGCAATATACACCCGCAGGTCCCGTGCCGCTCATCCTTCGCGTACGCCACCTTCGGGTGGGGGGCATTTGTTGACACCTAAAATATACAAAAATAAGCCAAAGCAAACTCAGGGCTCTGAAGACCAATCAAGGGTGCAGCTTCTGTGCCATCCCTGGAAGTTCTGAGAATCAGAATAGAAGAGGTCCACTACCCCTTACACTCTGTTCGACTGAAGTCATCTCTAGCTAGGCCGCTGCCCAACACGACTACCATTCAGATAGTCAGGCTGATAAAAACTATGACAAAACTCTAGGCAATCATCTACCTGCTGAAGAGGGTCCTCAGACAATTCTGATTCTCCTGAAATGGGATTCACAGTGCCTCACACATCTTCGTGAACGCAAGGTGTTAAACAAGCCCCAGGAAGAATAAATATATATACCATGAAGCCCACGAGACAAATGAAAAAGAAGCCCATTAGATGAGCCCCCGTCAAGCGCCGAGTGTTGAGTGAATGGGCCAAGCCCAATACCAAGCGAGACGCGCCGAGATGATGTATGCTGGGCGCGCCAGGGAGCTCGTGCGGGAAGCAGATTGCCATCCCTCTATAAAAGCTGCTGCCTTCGACAAGATAAGGGACGGAGAGATAGAAAAAAAAGACACAAGGAGAGAACACACAGAGAAGAAGAAAAGAAGAGGGAGCCACTGAAAGAAAGAGAGCCCGAGAGCCCGTTAAGGGATCTGAAGAGAGAAAAGAGTTGCAGAAGCCCGGAAGAGAGATTCAAGGTGGGATCGGTTCCAAGATGCCCTGAGGGGCTATATTCTCCCCCATCCCCATTTTTTTTATTTGAATCTAGCTCTTCTTTTTCGTTTCTGCTCTTCCGCTCTGTGCCTAAGCGATTTTCTTTCGATGATATCAAATGCTAGCATAGCCTGTGTAGCAACCCTGATAAAAATAAGATTTTTAAAATAAATCAAATTAAAATAAAATATAAGTAAATAGATGACAAAGAGCCTAAATGAGTAAATCATTAATCAAGAGGAAAATAACACATTTTATCAAGGCGCTGATTCAAAAGGAAACGCCTCTGTCTAAGGCGTTAATTTAAAAAGGACACCTACACACCAGGGCGTCAAATTTCAAACGACGGGAAATAAAATTAAGGAAAGGAAACGCCCTCACCGTGGGCGCGTTTTTAATAAGTAACGACTAGGACAACGTCGTCAATTAAAACACACGACCTAGTCTAAGGCGTGAATTCAATTCGAGTTTCGTTCGACCCAGGAGTCTATCCATAGCAAGTTATGGATAACTACGACAAAGATGGAATATGGTAAGGACTCTATCATGGAAATATAACTTCCAATACAACTCTAACCCTATTAGGATCTCCAAAATCCTATAAATATCCTGCTACTCGACCCAGACCGCTGTTTGGCATTCTGTGTTACTGCTGTCGTCAGTGAAGAACCAGTAATGTTCTTCCTCTTTTTCTTTTACCTTAGGTTATATGATTAATGATCTTCATTATTTCTTCTGTAGGAAGTCTACAGTAACTCTCTGTCGAAGTGAAGAACATGAGGTTCTTCATCCTCTTCTTCTTCCTCTTCTAGAGATCAGAAGACTCTATTACAAAAAGAGTATCGTTTGTCTTCACGAATCTTCACGAGTCCTTCATCCACATCTTAATCAAGTAGGTTTTCTAAAGAAACGTAGCCCAAATTAATTTAAGATCCTTAATAAAATCATATGTTATCCATGCATATAGTTTCATCATGGTTTTAAATATTTTCTGTAAAATTTTGAAAGAAGCGACCCTGACAAGGGCGCTAATTCTTGTTTTGACGCCCTACCTAGGAGTCGTCAATTTCATATAAATTGATAATTACCCATGTTTAAAATTCTATATCTATGAAACCATGAACCTAATCTAATGCATGTTCATCCTGAATGAATTCTGCTATTTTTCTGGTCCTGACTATATAAATTGTTCCTGAAATTTTATTATCTGAAATTTGAAAAAATTGTTGAATTAACGACCTGCACAAGGTCGTCTCTTATTGAACTGACGCCCCAGACCAGGGCGCTAATTGAAAAGTAACGCCCCTGTCCAGGGCGCGTTTTTGTTAAAATTCCAGAATATTGATTTTCTGTAGAATAGAAATATTGAAGGGACGACTAATGTATAAGTCGTCAAATTGTGATTAAACGCCCCTGAGTAAGGCGTTAATTGGATAATTAATGACTTAGCTTAAGTCGCTATTTTCTGTATTACTGTTTTACACTGATTACTGTCAACCGAAGAGTTATATATATATATATATATATATATATATATATATATATATATATCGGCACTATATTTCCACTCCGTGAATATAGTCCCATGTTTCATGATGTTTTTATCGCACTACCCTCAATTCTCATTGACATACAAGCTCTCCATTGGACATTTCGTTCCTTTGGACTAGCGAGTTAGTCATAGAGACCTCCGTAAGACTCCTCGAGCCTTGGATTCCCTCAAGGCCGACTGAGCTGGTTGTACCATAAAAACCCATTACACTATTTTGCCATGTCACTCTAAAGAAACATGGTATACCGGCCCTCATGTCATGCCATGGGTATGATATGAGAATTATCTTAATGAACGGGGAAGAACATGCCGTTGTTATGCTGTTCTTGTAAACTCCAATTCTATATCAACATTGTTATGATGTTCTTGTAGACCCCAATTCTATATTAAACATGATGTTCTTGTGGACCTCAATTCTATATTAAATGGGTAACCATCCATATGGACACTTATTGATCTTGGTACCCAAGTTAAGGAACCATTTCCACCTAGTTTTATCGATAATCGTGATTGTACCGTTATTATCGTCATTCTATATCAAGTGTCATATTTTTGGACTCTACTCTACCCAAGTCTATCCTACATGTCTATAAGCTTTATTCTTGAAATTCCATATTGGCTATACACAAAAGTGGATGTTAAAATACATGATTAATGCCTGCGCATATAGGGCCCGATCTGGTCCTAGGAGGAGCACCCGAAAGTACTTGTGCCCATGGGAGTTGATTGATCACGGTATTGGCATTATACCGAAGTGCATGACTAGCTTGATTGAACATTCCACAGATCTTGTACTTGTACTTGACTTGATATTACATGACTTGCGTGACCCGAAAAAGTATAATTGCATACTTGCGTGCTTGAACGTGATAGCCAAATTCCAACATGACATGATGAATACACTTGCTTGAATATCTTGATATCTTTTGATATAAGTTCTTGAAAGTTCATGACTAGTTCTTCTTGCTATCTTATTGTTATACACTCTCTCCATCTTGTCGTTTTATGCGAGCATGCATAGCTATAGTGCATTCATGAAAGATGTAATTACTTAAACCCCTTGCTAGTTCTTGAGATATAATTTCCTTCTGAGCGTTCGCTCACTTAGTGTTTCCCCTACTTTTAAGGTAAGTCCGACGATGAGGGAACTCAAACGGATGGGGAAAATCAAGAGTGAAAGAGATAGAGCTTCTTCCGTGTTATCTAGTCTTTTTCATATTTTCTTGAGTCAACCTTGTATTTTTCCTTTATTTTAGATAGTACTTCAAAGGTTTGTAATAGACATATTCTTATGAAGGAATAAAGGATTGGGTTATCTTTACTTTTGTGCATCTCTGATTTTGGTGTCGAATACACTAATACTCTGATTGACATGATTGATATAAACTCGTCACGCGTCTCCGGGTATCTTCCGCTCTCGGGGTGTGACAGTTTTTGTTGTATAAGAGCCTAGGGTATTCAATTCCTAGGAAACCCAAGTCCAAGGATAGGTTCAAACCTTTAACCAGTGAGATTGGGTAGAACGAAGGGTTGAGTTAACATAAAAACTTAAAAGCCTTTAACGCGAGTATATACTAATATAGTTATTGTAATTGTAGGATAATGGCTGCCGAACGTGCTCAGTGACGCAACATGCAGCGTACACTCCAAGGGATGACCCAAGTGCTGCAACAAGTAGCACAGGGAGGTGCACAACGAGCAGGGAGTCTCCACCAAGTCTTTAAAAACATGAACCCGCCTAAAATCACGGGTTCTACTGATCCAGATGACGCAGAGCACTGGATCAGGGAGACGGAACGTATATTCCGTGTTATGCAGTGCACGGATCAAGATAAAGTCTTATTAGCTACCTTTCAGTTGGAAAGGGATGCCCGATGCTGGTGGGAATCAATAGAAGCTACTTTAAATCAAGACCAAGTTACTTGGGAAGAATTCGTTGAACATTTCAACGCTAAATATTTTTCGGACCGAGTATGTAAGACCCCAATTTTTGTGAATAGTAAAAAAAAAAAATTTAAATAATGCTATGGTAAATAGTAAAAGTAAAAAAAAAAAAAAACTTTTGACTATTATATGAAATTTCCTAAAAATAGCAGTTAATTAGGAAACATCATGACAATCACTTTAGTCTTCTGTGCCTGACCCTAATTAGCTCGTTTACATGGTTTAATAATCAATTTAAGCCCGACTTAAAACCGGGAAACACTATTCACACGAAAATATAATTACCTTGGAAAAATCCACAAAAAAATCATAAATGATAGAACATATTTTTACTAGTAAGTTTGTCTTCTTGAGCTTAATTGGCAAAAATCTGAAACTCCATCTATCGCCTAAACCATTGGCATTTGATTAAAATATTAATTTAACTTAAAAGATTGGTTTAGTACATGTAAAACACTTGATAAAAATCCATAAAAATGGTATTATGAAAGGGCATGTTTTGATGAACATTTTTGTCTTCTGGGTAAAAATCACCAAAAATCATTAAGCATTGTTTTTGATCTAATGACCCTTAATCACCCAACTAACCCTAAGACTAATAAGGGTTAAGCTTAACTATTTGCCTCAATAAACACGTGAGAACGTGTTTAAGTCGGCAAACACGGAGTCCACACTGTGGTCTTCCCGTTGCAGCGCCGTGTGCGATATTCTCGCCACGAAAAGGGATCACGTGCCCCTTTAAATCTTATATATAGGGAGTAGGCTTAAGCCCCTTCCCTCCCTTAATTAAGCTGCTGTTGGAAGAGTCCGTGGAGGAGCTACACAACCTCTGCAACTTTACTATTCCTACTTTCTCACGGAGCTTCATTCATTCATTCTATTCTATCTTCTGTTCTTCAAATCCGGTAGGTAACCAAAGGCACCAACCTAATGATAGAAGAATAATCTTGTTAGCAATCTTATTAGGATCATTACCATGTTTTATACATGTTTTAGATTGCATTCGTATGGTTTTGTGAATAGTAAACATGAACACGGTTACTTGATAGATTGCTAACCCACATGATTAACATGTAGTTGGTGGCTTAAAAATCTAGTAGTTGTAAGTATTCAAGCACGTTTCAGCTTAATATCATAGTAATCCCATTTATAATCACTGAAAACCATGTTAAAAATTGAAGAAAATGGCTGAACAGGCATGAACCCCCCCCTTAAACCCATTACTTGCTGCCCTGTTCCCTTTTGGTCCCTGTTGTACAGGAACCTTGGTTTGCTTATAAAAATGTGTTACCATGATTAACCATGATTAGCTAAGATTAACTACATCAAATGTATGTTAGTGGTTATTAAGAATTATTTAACCATCATTAGCTAAGTGTAAGCAAACTTTGTTATGTTTAAGCATAATTAGTCATGTTTAGACATAATTAGTCATGTTTAAAGCATAATTAGTTATGTTTAAGCATGTTTAGTCATGTTTAAGACATAATTAGTCATGTTTAAAGCATAATTAGTTGTGTTTAAGCATGATTAACCAAGTTTACATAGGATTAGGCAAGATTAAGTATATATTAGCCAAGATTAGTATGACGGTCGACTTATGCAAGTCTTGGCCGATGTAAAATTACGCCGGACACTCTATCCGGTAAATTCTAAATTCTTACCATGAAAGGAAATGATACCAAATGGTAAATTTATCCATGGTCTACAATAGAAAGCATGATTTAGACCGCTGTTTTATTGCTTAAAGTATAAAATGGGCAACTTAGGCCTATACGGTGTATAAGCATATACCGTATATCCTCTAATGTCCCGATCGCCATCGTTTTAACTTGTTAAAATGACCGATTATCCTTGATTAACCTTCGGTCATACTCGAGCCCGGAATCAACCATTATTTTTAATGGGTTAAATGGTCATTGTATTCCGGTAACTATTTTATACACAACTCATCTTATGATTAGAATTATTGTTATACTTAAATACGGATTTTCTAGAACCGTATCTCCGTATACGACCCGAGAGGTTCGTATATTAAATCTATACACTTACTTTTCTCGAACGGCTTACTGTCAACCGTTCATACTTGACTCCGTGACTCGTTACTCGTGTGAGTACGGCCCGGTGTTCGCCGTACGACTACCCTTAGTTTGGGTTTTCCGTTGTGTTAAACTCTTGAATCAGAGGAGACAAGGGTCGTCCTCTCATCTTACACTTGACAGAAATTCTATTGATTAGATTGGCCATAAATTGATTATGTCTAGACGGGGGATCATGGATCCAATGAAATGCCAACGCATCATAAGGGCCCGGTCTGGTCCTGGGGAGAGCGCCCGAAATGATATTGAGCCCATGGGATGTGTATGACAGGGTGAGGCATTGCACCCGAGCACTTGACTTGACTTGTTACGTCTATGACAATTCGTGATACTTGAATCGTGCGTGATTACCTGGTTACATGTGTAACATACTTGAATGATGGCCAAAGTTCTTTATCTTGTAGTTGCTATACTTGTTCATTACTTGATCATTACTTGTGGTAAAAGTGTTACATTCTCGATCTCATATATTGTTCTTTATCGTGTTGACATTTGTTCATTTACTGCATTTCATGTAAAGTGTAATAACTGGTTAAATACTTATACCTGCTTACGGTTATCTACTGAGCGTGTTTAGCTCACTCCTACTTTTCCCCTCTTTCCAGGTGATGACCATGTCGGGGATGGACTAGAGTGATACGAGTGTTAGTTTATAGCTTTTCAGTCAGTTTGTATTCCTTATGTAATAGTGAGAAGTTGTTCTAGTTTGGATTACTATTCGAATGTAGTTGTCTACCCAAATGTACTCAGCATTTTATTATCAATAAAACTCTGATATTTACCTTTTCCAACCTTTTGTGCAATGGTTTGCAATGGTTCGGAATATTAAATTCTTGCTCGCGTGCCCCTAACTGTACGTCCCGAGATTCCGCATCGGGGCGTGACAGAGTATAGGAAAAGAAAGCTGCAGAATTTGCTGCACTGAAGCAACGGTCCTTGTCAGTGGCCGAGTACGAGGCCCAATTTTCTAGATTATCTCGGTATGCTAAGCACTTAGTTTGCACCGAGAAGATGAAAGCTAGGAGATTCCTAAATGGGCTCAGGCCCCAATATATTACCCAACTGGCACCGATGGATATTCAAGTCTATTCGGAGATAGTACGTCGAGCCCAGCTATTAGAAGACGCCATGGAACTATCTGATAGAATCCGTGGGAAGGACAAGAAAGAACAAGTTACAAGTTCGGGTTCCTTCAAACCCAACTTCAAGAAGAGGCCTAGCAATGGAGGTACTTCCTCACAAGATCAGAAGTTTAAGAAGACCAAGCCCTTCTCCATCACCACTACCCCCTCAAATATAGTGTGCAAGCATTGTGACAAGGCGGTCCATAGAGCAGAAGAATGCTGGAGGAAACTAGGAGCATGTCTCCGCTGTGGGAGTCGCGATCATCGAATTCCCGATTGCCCACTACTTAATGATCAAGCCGGGGACAGGAAGCACCCAGTAACCAAGAATGCTCGTCTTCACGCAATTAAGGAGACCGAACAAGAAGAAGATCTTAGATGAAGCTCATAGATCAAGGTACACAATTCATCCTGGATCTACCAAAATGTACCAAGATGTGAAAAGAAATTTTTGGTGGCCCAACACGAAAAGGAAAATAGCGGACTACGTGTCGCGCTGTCTCACATGCCAACAGGTCAAGGCGGAACATCAAAAGCCTGCTGGAAAACTACATCCTCTAGATATCCCTAAATGGAAGTGGGAGGATATTGGTATGGATTTCTTCATGGGTTTATCTAAATCGAAAGGAGGACATGATGGAATATGGGTTATTATTGACCGATTGACTAAATCGGCACATTTCTTGCCAATAAAGAGCCGATGCTCAGTTGATGTTTTGGCTGCATTATACATCAAGGAAATAGTCAGATTACATGCTATTCCTGTTTCAATCGTGTCTGACAGAGATCCCCGTTTTACTTCTCATTTTTGGAAGGAACTACAACATTCGTTGGGAACAAGGCTTAACTTTAGTACAACTTTTCATCCTCAAACGGATGGTCAGACCGAGAGAACTAATCAGGTGGTGGAAGATATGCTCAGAGCTTGCATCATTGATTTCGATGGAAGCTGGCATGATCACTTGCCGTTGGTGGAATTTGCATACAATAATAGCTACCAGGCAAGTATACAAATGGCACCTTTCAAAACTTTATATGGAAGGAGTTGCCGATCACCCTTATGCTGGGACGAAGTTGGAGAAAAACAACTATTAGGACCAGACATGGTAAGGGATACCACTGAGAAGATACAATTGATTAGAGAAAGACTGCAAGTTGCTCAGTCTAGGCAAAAGACTTGTGTTGACACGAGAAGGAGAGATCTTGAATTCCAAGTCGGAGATCATGTATTTCTCAAGATATCGCCTGGACGTGGCATACGGAGATTTGGTGTTAAGGGCAAGCTTACACCAAGATTCATTGGACCCTTCGAGATACTGGAAAGAGTTGGCAAGGTTACTTATCGCATCGCATTGCCTCCTCAATTGTCTGATGTGCATAATGTATTCCACATATCTATGTTGAAGAAGTATGTGCACGATCCATCGCATATTATTGAACATGGAGACTTAGTTATCTAGAAGGATCTCACATATGAGCAGAAGCCTATGAAGATACTAGATCGTGAAATACGTACCCTAAGGAATAAGGTTATTCCCATGCTAAAGGTACAATGGAATAAGAGTTCCGAGCATGAAGCCACATGGGAGACCGAGGAATCCATGAGGAAACGATTCCCAGAATTATTCTAAGAGATATATACTCTACACTCTCCAAAATATATATGTACTATTGAATTTGGGGACCAAATTCTTTTAAGTGGGGGAGGGTGTAGCAACCCTGATAAAAATAAGATTTTTAAAATAAAACAAATTAAAATAAAAGATAAGTAAATAGATGACAAAGAGCCTAAATGAGTAAATCATAAATCAAGAGGAAAATAACGCCTTTTATCAAGGTGCTGATTCAAAAGGAAACGCCTCTGTCTAAGGCGTTAATTTAAAAAGGACGCCTACACACTAGGGCGTCAAATTTCAAACGACTGGAAATAAAATTAAGGAAAGGAAAGGAAACGCCCTCACCGTGGGCGCGTTTTTAATAAGTAACGACTAGGACAACGTCGTCAATTAAAACACACGACCTAGTCTAAGGCGTGAATTCAGTTCGAGTTTCGTTCGACCCAGGAGTCTATCCAGAGCAAGTTCTGGATAACTACGACAAAGATGGAATATGGTAAGGACTCTATCATGGAAATATAACTTCCAATACAACTCTAACCCTATTAGGATCCCCAAAATCCTATAAATATCCTGCTACTCGACCCAGACCGCTGTTTGGCGTTCTGTGTTGCTGTTGTCGTCAGTGAAGAACCGGTAATGTTCTTCCTCTTTTTCTTTTACCTTAGGTTATATGATTAATGATCTTCATTATTTCTTCTGTAGGAAGTCTGCAGTAACTCTCTGTCGAAGTGAAGAACGTGAGATTCTTCATCCTCTTCTTCTTCCTCTTCTGGTGATCAGAAGACTCTGTTACAAACAGAGTATCGTTTGTCTTCACGAATCTTCACGAGTCCTTCATCCACATCTTAATCAAGTAGGTTTTCTCAAGAAACGTAGCCCAAATTAATTTAAGATCCTTAATAAAATCATATGTTATCCATGCATATAGTTTCATCATGGTTTTAAATGTTTTCTGTAAAATTTTGAAAGAAGCGACCCTGACAAGGGCGCTAATTCTTGTTTTGACGCCCTACCTAGGAGTCGTCAATTTCATATAAATTGATAATTACCCATGTTTAAAATTCTATATCTATGAAACCATGAACCTAATCTAATGCATGTTCATCCTGAATGAATTCTGCTATTTTTCTGGTCCTGACAATATAAATTGTTCCTGAAATTTTATTATCTGAAATTTGGAAAAATTGTTGAATTAACGACCTGCACAAGGTCGTCTCTTATTGAACTAACGCCCCAGACTAGGGCGCTAATTGAAAAGTAACGCACCTGTCCAGGGCGCGTTTTTGTTAAAATTTCAGAATATTGATTTTCTGTAGAATGGAAATATTGAAGGGACGACTAATGTATAAGTCGTCAAATTATGAATAAACGCCCCTGAGTAAGACGTTAATTAGATAATTAATGACTTAGCTTAAGTCGCTATTTTCTGTATTACTATTTTACACTGATTACTGTCAACCGAAGGGTTATATATATATACATATATATATATATATATATATATATATATATATATATATATATATATCGGCACTATATTTCCACTCCGTGAATATAGTCCCATGTTTCATGATGTTTTTATCGCACTACCCTCAATTCTCATTGACATACAAGCTCTCCATTGGACATTCCGTTCCTTTGGACTAGCGAGTTAGTCATAGAGACCTCCGTAAGACTCCTCGAGCCTTGGATTCTCTCAAGGCCGACTGAGCTGGTTGTACCATAAAAACCCATTACACTATTTTGCCATGTCACTCTAAAGAAACATGGTATACCGGCCCTCATGTCATGCCATGGGTATGATATGAGAATTATCTTAATGAACGGGGAAGAACATGCCGTTGTTATGCTGTTCTTGTAAACCCCAATTCTATATCAACATTGTTATGATGTTCTTGTAGACCCCAATTCTATATTAAACATGATGTTCTTGTGGACCTCAATTCTATATTAAATGGGTGACCATCCATATGGACACTTATTGATCTTGGTACCCAAGTTAGGGAACCAATTCCACCTAGTTTTATCGATAATCGTGATTGTACCGTTATTATCGCCATTCTATATCAAGTGTCATATTTTTGGACTCTACTCTATCCAAGTCTATCCTACATGTCTACAAGCTTTATTGTTGAAATTCCATATTGGCTATACACAAAAGTGGATGTTAAAATACATGATTAATGCCTGCGCATATAGGGCCCGATCTGGTCCTGGGAGGAGCACCCGAAAATACTTGTGCCCATGGGAGTTGATTGATCACGGTATTGGCATTATACCGAAGTGCATGACTAGCTTGATTGAACATTCCACAAATCTTGTACTTGTACTTGACTTGATATTACATGACTCGCGTGACCCGAAAAAGGGTAATTGCATACTTGCGTGCTTGAACGTGATAGCCAAATTCTAACATGACATGATGAATACACTTGCTTGAATATCTTGATATCTTTTGATATAAGTTCTTGAAAGTTCATGACTAGTTCTTCTTGCTATCTTATTGTTATACACTCTCTCTATCTTGTCGTTTTATGCGAGCATGCATAGCTATAGTGCATTCATGAAAGATGTAATTACTTAAACCCCTTGCTAGTTCTTGAGATATAATTTCCTACTGAGCGTTCGCTCACTTAGTGTTTCCCCTACTTTTCAGGTAAGTCCGACGATGAGGGAACTCAAACGGATGGGGAAAATCAAGAGTGAAAGTGATAGAGCTTCTTCCGTGTTATCTAGTCTTTTTCATATTTTCTTGAGTCAACCTTGTATTTTTCCTTTTTTTTAGATAGTACTTCAAAGGTTTGTAATAGACATATTCTTATGAAGGAATAAAGGATTGGGTTATCTTTACTTTTGTGCATCTCTGATTTTGGTGTCGAATACACTAATACTCTGATTGACATGATTGATATAAACTCATCACGCGTCTCCGGGTATCTTCCGCTCTCGGGGCGTGACAGCCTGGCTGTAAAGGGGCACCATCTGTATTCAGATCTTCGTAGTCTACTTCTTTTTATTTTTGCTGTGCTGAATGTACGAGTCATTTGCAGTGAAATGAAATATGAAGGACCGAAGTCCTCTTCTCCCACCCTGTCTCTTCAAAGCCTACTGTATTATGTAGCTATGGCGAATAGATTCTGCTTCACTATACGCATGCCCTCTGGATAGTCCGAGCGATTTCTGTTGAATCGTTTCTGTAGTTTCAACCCTGCAATAGCAGTAAGAGCCTAAGATAGTCCATCTCATGGCTTGTCACTCGCAAAGATAGCTGGAAAAATACGTTGGTAATTAGGTCTACATGAGTCAGCCCATATCCCGACTCCTAGTGAGGCCCCAGAGTGAAGACCCTCCGCTCTTCAGAATAGCTTCACTCCCCTAGGGCCATCCCAAGATCCCTTGAATAAAACTCTCCAAAGCCTCTGTTAAAACACCTCAAAGTCCTTGAATAACCCCCCCTCAAAAACCTCAAAGAACCCTCTAAAATTTTCAGCTCCTGACCCCTCTGAAACCCCTTGAAAACCCTGATCCTATGGCCTCCCGGCGCAGCCCTCCTTCGGCGTGAGTCCCGCGCCGACTGCTACCCGCGCCGGTTGAACTTTTCCCATCGTGCCGAGACCCATCTTCCTTGTCGTGCCGACCTCCATCCATGCCGATAGCCTCGTGCCGATGCCCTCAATAGTTCTGAGCCCCATAATCCATGGTCACAAGACCCTATCACTTTGATGAGAAGCAGTATACTTCACTCAACCCTCATGGGAGCTAAATCGATGGGGTTCAACCTCCCTACTTTTTGCAACCCTATTGGCTCGCGGAGTTCTACCACTGCATGTTCTCTGTCGGTCGTTTAGGGAATATTAATAAATCCCACGATAAGTGGACACTGTCCCATTGGATTACGGTCCTTTTGGATCTCAGGTTACGCTAATTCCTCGTTTGGCTTCTATCCCGGCACTCCGTGGATGGATGACCTATACTTTCCCGTTGGCGCAGTCCAAAATAAGGGGAGATGCTACCAAAATTTATTCACGGTCTTTACTTTATCGTATCGTGTGAAGTTTTATTAAACCGATGAATCAACCCCACTTGGTGTGGCAAAAGCCCTGAGAAAGGCTATCTTAAGGCTCCCTGCTCACTATAAGAGGGGAATATAATCATTATGGTTACATAGTCTCCCTGGACCTTATGTGGATGAGTTTACCCCTATCTTTCAGCTTACCTGAATATCACCATTTGGGAGCCCATGAAACCCTCACTGAACATAAAAGATCTCCTCAACAAAATCCATCAAACCCACAACCTCACAAATCTCCCAGAATTCATAAACGCTTCTTTTATTGGCGCCAGATGCCTCCCGGCGCAGCCCTCTCTCGGCCCGGGTTCGGCGCCGGGTGATGGGAGCGCCGAGAGTCAACCGTGCCGATAACCCCGTGTTCATCGTCGCGCCGGGACCCCACCATGCCAGTTCATCTTCGCGCCGGGACTCCATCCGCACCGGTTCATCCTAACACTAGCTACCACTCAAACACTCAACTTCCCAGCAACTTTATTGGGCTTGTAACCAGTCTAAACCTGATACCCTAACCTCTGTTGGCCATCATGCCAGTCCTCATCATATCATGGGGGATCATGATTCTTCATCCAAGTCTAAAGGAGCTAAATTAACGAGGTCTTACCCCCATATTGTATCGCTTGACTGCAATGCTTTCTTCTAACCCTGCTGGCCCTTGGAGTTCTGCCGCTGCATGTCTTCCAATGGTCTCCTTAAGGGGATATGAATAAATACCATGACAGTGGACATTGTCCCGTCGCACTTAGATCCTCCTGGATCTCGGGCTACGCACATCTTTCCTTTGGCTTCCATCCCGGCACTCCGTGGATGGATATCCTATATTCCCACTTGGCATAGACCAAGATAAGGGGATATGCTGCCGGATTTATGCCATACATTATTATCATATCTTGCATCGCACGATTATATTTACATATTTCACATCCTGCTAATGAAGCCGGCATCGTAGTCTTATCTTGTTTTGCCCTCGAGGCATCCTTTCTTGGCCATTAATCAAGGGTTGTCCTCTTTCTTAGAGGACGTAATTAACGTCATAACCTTTATGGTATGACGGACTCCGAGTCCTGACACGAACATCATAATCGACTGACCAAGTCAGATCGAGCGCATAATAAATTGTCCCTCCGATGACTGGCACGCCTAACAAAAATGGCTAATAAATAAATAAATCCATATAATAAACAAATAATAATTAATAAAAAAATATAAAAAAATCAGTCCCCACAAGTCTGGCACGCCCGGTGGGACTTAAGTCTCCCTTCATCTCTTTGCCAAGAGAGGATGCCTTCGGGGGCTTCCCCCAAGAATACTGACTGTTTGTCTATTTATCTCAGGTGAACGATGACGTCAGCAGGACTCACCGGTCTTGACTTTGGCCCCGCGATCATCGCCGGCCACGCTGAACACGGGTACCTGGCGGTACCCATGACTTTTGGCTCCTTCCCACCAACTGTAGGCTTTCCCAACTTCTTGGGGTCGGCCTTTGCCGACATACTACAGACATAACCCTCAAAGCCTACAGAGGAGAAGATTGCGGAGAAAGTCGAGGCCCCGAAGGCTCGACGTTGTGCTGACTCGCCCACGAGCCCAATTCAAGTCGCCAACTACATGGTGCATTATATTGCTCACGGGGCCTGCCCCGTCCCTGCCAAGAATTTCGGAAGGCGCCGACACCGGAACCCCAGAAGGAAGGTCACTACCACTGTGATCGGACGTCTCTTCATGTCCGGCAAGTCTATGCTGGTCGGGGGAGTCCGCATCTTTCTGGATGGACGCCCAGCTCAAGTGAGCCTGGATCAGGTGATCCCCACAGTACAAGTCTACAATTCTTATCAGGATCTTTCCGGAAGGAGAGCTGAGGAGGAAGAGGTCGGCCACCATGGCCAGAGACGGTTGCTCCCCGAGCCAAGAAGATTCAAGCAGGTTTGGGTCCCCAAGAAGGTCCAGCCTGCCTACCAAGATGCACTAGTCCAACACCGCTCCATATTTACCGGAGCAGATGAGAACAAGCAGAGGGGCCTCGCCCAGAGGAAGGAAGAGACGGTCAAGGACCCTCCACACCGTGGAAGCTTTAGGGCCTGCGCCCGATAGGCCAACATCCCCGCTGTGGGAGGAAGATTTTAGCAAACTGTCGAAAGAGATCGGCTCACTTACATCCCTCCAATGGGAGGTTGACAACTATCCCCGGTCCTACATCAAGGCCGAGGGCAAGAAGAAATGACCAATCTGGTCAGAAGCTATTTTAGGGGATTAGGTAACCCCTCCTTGGGCCAACAACGGCGGTTATAGGCAGCCGTGGCTGAAGAAGATCACTACTCATCAATGGCAGTGGAAGAAGAAGAAGACAGAAGAATGACGTCATCGGTCGATGAGAACAGGTATGAAGACGGCTTGGATATTCAAGCCGATGAAGCTACTCCTCGCCAGGAGGAAAGGAGAAGGGTCTTTGTATTTGAAAGGCTTACCTTCCCAGAGAATGCAAGAAGGAGGGTTTGCAGACAAAGAAGAAGGGTGCAGATTTTCACTTGCAACATGGTTGGGGTGTTTGGCCACTATGGAATATTGCCTGAGGAGCCTCAGGAGCTGGCCCGGTTGGCCAGAAGGCCGGGGCCGAGGACTCGAAGGGCGGAAGCTGTAAAAGAAAAGCTGGCAGCAACTAAGGGAAAGCAAACCCTGGTCCACCTCCAACAACATGACAAGGCCGTTATTCTCATCGCAAATGTTGTGACGGTCGAAGATACTTTGCCTTCCGCTCCCACTCGCGTTCCCCCTTCCCGCTCGTGTCCCCCCCTCCTCTCCGGCCATGGCCGGCGTGGGGGGGGGGGGGGGGGGCTCCAGCCTGCGCCTCCTCCTTGGGCTTCCCTCAGGCCATCCGTCACCTTCAGATGTTCCTCCCGGTGGTGCTCCATCTGCCGCGTTCATGGACCATCCCGCTCCACGCCTTGGCTGTTCAGACGTGGGAGTTCCTTCCCGTCCTCCTGCGGTAGACGGCGTCTTGCTGGCTGCTGGGCCTCTCGTTGGTCTCCCAACCCTCCGTCATCCTCAGCAGGTCCCTCTGGCGGCGTCGCTCCTGCCTCTCCGGCGGTTCGTGCTCCACCTTCGTTGTTTGGATATGGGAGCTCTTCTCCCTACCTCTACTGCCATCCGGGTCCTTCCTTCTCCGGCGGCGCTCCTCCCTTCCGGTGGTTTGCCCGGGGAACACTTTTTCTCCTTCTCTCTCTCCTCAGCCAATCCCGCTCGTGTCCCCCCTCCTCTCCGGCCATGGTCGGCGTAAGGGGGGGGGAGGCTCCAACCTGCACCTCCTCTTTGGGCTTGTCTCAGGCCATCCGTCGCCTTCATATGGTCCTCCCGGTGGCGCTCCCTCCGCCGCGTTCATGGACCACCCCGCTCCATGCCTTGGCTGTTCGGACGTCAGAGTTCGTCTCCGTCCTCCTGTGACGGATGGCGTCTTGCTGGCTGCTGGGCCTCTCCTTGGTCTCCCAGCCCCTCCGTCGTCCTCAGCAGGTCCCTCTGGCGGCGCCGCTCCTGCCTCTCCGGCGGTTCGTGCTCCGCCTTCGTTGTTCAGATGGGGGAGCTACTCTCCCTACCTCTGCTACCCTCCGGGTCCTTCCTTCTCTGGCGACGGTGGTGATGGGCGTGGCCAGGGGCCTCCTCTCCGGCCTAGTGATGCTCTTCATTCTCCCGCATTGCCGCCTACAGTCGCTCCGGTCGGTGCTGCCGCCATGACCCCAACCAGTGCAGTGGTTCTTCCGTTCACCGCTGCGAGTCCGCCGATGGCTCCTTCTCCTTCCGGTGTCCCTCTGGCCTCCGGTGGTGGTGCTCCGCCGCACACGGCGGGTCAAGTTTGGAGGGCCATTACTAGGCTCTTCGATGTCCCTTGGTGCGCCTATTGGTGTCCTCTAGCCGGGCCCCTCCATTACCCCTCTTGCTATTTGCTATTGAGAACTTGCCAGGTTATCATGATGCGTTGGACTTGGGCCATCACCCCACTTCACGGGTGCACCTTCCCACGTCTGCAATTTCCACTAATCCAGCCTCACCAAGAAATGACAACCTGCTATCCTCCTCCCGTGATGCGCTGCCACCTTCTTTTGGGCTGCTTTATTTTGGTTTGTTTGGGCCTGGCCCACTTGTTGTATTGGGTCTTTTCTCTTGGGCTTAGCCCCTCTGTTGTAATGGGCTCCTCCCTCCCCTTGCAAGATGTCTCCCCCCAGACCTTCGCGGTCCCATGTATCCCCTATTCTCTTCTTTTATGCTTATTTTGTATAAAAACTCTCTTGTAAGGTGGCCGGGGTCGAGCCTCTCCCCCTGTCTTTTGCAAGTATGGCCTTAGTGAAGAAAAAAAATGTGGTGACGGTAGAAGAAGAAGAAGATGTCTTGCTCGACATCCTACTTGAGGGTGCACTGGGCGAGACGATAGAGACCATCCCCAGCACTGCAGCTATGGATCCGGCCGTACTAATGATACTCCAGAGGTACCGCCAAGAGATAGAGTAGCTGAAGAAGCAATAGATGGAGAAGGCAGAGCAGTCTTCGGCATCCAAGTAGCCTCATATGCAGGCCGAATCATCACGGGGAGCCGTCAACCAAAATGACTTCCCACCACTCTACACCCTGCCCCAGCCAGCAGAACCGAGCTTGGCGCCAACTCAGCAACGCCCACCACAGCCGCTGATGCTGCCGGTACTACCACAGGTGCACCAGACACCTCCACTGCTGCGTCCTCCTCCGCAGGCGACCACGCTGGTCACCCCCTACTCGCAACCGGTACATTTATACCCAGAACCGGTTGATCTGACCGTCATGAGCAAGATGATGGTTGAAAGAATGATCGAGCTGAAGCTCGCTGAAAGAAGTGAAGGTGACTATGTCGCATTCGATGCGTATAGGGTTCCATACCCACCGCATCATGCTGCCAAGCGGCTCCCTCCTGGGATTAGCAAGCCGCCAAAATTCGACAAGTTTAATGGGAAGAGATCCACAAAAGAACATGTCGCCTACTACATGACCGTCATGGGTGACCTGGCCACCGACGAGTCATATTTGCTGAAAATTTTCGAGTCCTCACTCACGGGGCTCGCATTTGAATGGTACTCCAGCCTCCCGGCCGGGACGATCAGTGACTGGTCGGACATGCAGAGGAAGTTCAGAGAATGATTTCATGTCACAGAGAGAGAGGTCACAGTGGCTGAACTCTAATCAACAAGACAGAGGGTAGATGAGACGGCCCTTGACTACATCAAGAGGTGGAGGAACCTCGGAATGAGATGCAAGCGGCCCCCGCATCAGGAGGACAATGTACAGATCTACAAGCAGAACCTCCGGAGAGAGGTGCTGGAAAAGATGATTGGCATGGAAATTTGATCGTTTGACCGCCTGGATAATATTTTGGCCGAGGTAGAAGCCTTCCTGGCAAAACCTGCCTCGACATCAAATATTGCCACTGCGCAGAAGGGCAAGGCAGCAGAGCAGCGCCGGGCGCCTAAAGAAGAGAACGCCCTTGATATCAAGACGTTCGAACAACAAAAAGACAAAGGAAAGAAGACGGCTGCTCCTCAGCGTGCTAAAACCGAGGATGGCAAAGAAGGTCCATCACTCCGGGACAAGATGAAGAAGGCCTACTCTTTCTCGAAGGAGAAGACCATGATCTTGTTTGACTAGGTTACCCAATATGATAAGGTCACCCTGCCTGAGCCAAAGAGGCTGGAGGACCTGAAGAGAAGAGACAGCCCAAGATTTTGCCCTTACCACCAGATGCTGGGACATCCGATTGAGGACTGTTATGTTTTTAAGGATATTATCGAAGGCATGGTGAGGTAAGAAGAAATAGAGTTGGAGCAGTACAAGGTTGACCCTCCACAACCACATGAGACGCATCTAAGAAGAGCCGCAGTCAACATGGTCTCTCTATATCAAGCATTGCCTGAGGAGACCACAGAAGCCAGTACTCAGCACACCTATGAAGGTTGCTTTCTGGCCCCAATGAAAGAACAGGAGGGATGGCTGCAAGTCCCTCCAAAAACCAAGAAGAAGGGCGCGTCTCGGCCAACAGTGGGGGCACATATTCGTGGCATTATACCACGACCCCCTTTACCAGTGGAAACACCTGCGTGGACCAATCCACCTACAGCTATCAGAATACCTACTCACAACTAGAGGAGGTAGACTCCGTTACCGGCGGTCAAGGAAATTAGTCCAGAAGCCCGGCGGCTACAGGACTACATAAATGGGCTAGATGAGTATGTACAGTCTGAACTAGAACCTTTATTGGTACGGGATCATGTCCCATGGCAGGAGCTAGAACAGCTTTCACTGAAGCAGGAAGAGGAAGCTGACAAAGCATCAGACAAGGATGGCAGCCTTTTCTGGGCTCAAGCACCAGCCGAAGAAAAGAAAAGAAAACGAAGAAAGAAAAGAAGGACCAGTAAGGCTACAAAGGGTATAATCCTTTCCTGCAACACCCTCTCTACTTTGTTCAATTTGCCTGGTGAGGAGGATGAAGAAGAGATATGCTTCACACCCGCCGCCAAGGAAAATCAGACCAAAGCCGCAACTGCTGTACATGCAACCCGGTTAGGCCAAAGATGGGGGCGTCAATCGCCCTCCAACCACAACATTATCTTCAGGGGGGAGCAACCCTATAAAATACCCCCTCTGGAGGTTCGGAGAGTCCAAATCCCTCCTCTGTCAGGCCTATACAACCAGAGTGGGGGCAGTACTGCCGCTCCTTCCTTCCTTGAATTTGTGAAAATATCAAAGGGGAAGCAGCTATGCCGGCATACTATGGTCGCATCAAACTACTCCGAGAATGGCCACTGGTGAAACACCTTTCCAGCTGGTGTATGGCACAGAAGTCGTTATTCCATTGGAGGTCGGGAATCCCTCTCTCCGAGTCGCCCACTTCAAATTCGACGAAAACGCGCAGAAGCTGCTGGAAAATATCGATTTAGCGGACGAGATCCGAGAGATTGCCCATATCCGAGCAATGGAATACCAACAGCGCATCACTCGATACTACAACTCCAGAGTCTGAGATAGACATTTCCAACCAGGGGACTTTGTCCTAAGAATGGCCGAAGCCTGTTGACCACTGGAGGCGGCGGGGAAGCTAGCCCCTACTTGGGAAAGCCCCTACCGAGTGGTCGAGACGCTCGGGAAAGGGGCGTATCGACTGTCCACCATGGAAGGAGCACCCATCCTTCGGACATGGAACTCGACTACACTTCGTAAATTCTACTTTTGAACATCTGGCAAGCATACACATGTAAGCAAAGTAGAATAAACACCATTCTTTTCTTTTCATTAAACACTGGTGTACGCCAAGAAGGCCGCAGCCAATACAATATACAGTTCAACAAACAAAAAAATTACATCCATTGGTACTATGATGCGAGCAGAACGCTCGACCAACTAGGTAAGCACTCTTACGTCCAGCCACAGACTCTGCCTAGTGCGAAAATTGGCTCGGATAAAGGATAGCTGACCCCGTTGGTTTGAGAAGCTCGGAGGAAAGGTGCTAGAGGGATTGGAAAGACAACAAGAGAAGGCCTCCCCTGCCAACTCTTTGGAAGGAGGACGGAAGCTGAACAGAAAGCAAGCACCCCCTAGTAGTGCGAGCAAGGAAAGAGGAAAGGAGGGGCTGGGTGATCAGAAAGGGGGAAGCTTAAAGAGCTCCCCCCCCCAAGGATTGCGTCGGCGGGTCAGGGACATGAAGGCGACATGCTCCAGCATGTCAAACCCTCTCCCAAACTGACCTTCGACTGTCGAACCCTCTTCCAAACTGGAGTAACAGGAGTTTCTCTCCTACTGCTGTCCTCATCATCATCTTCTAAAGTGCTTTCCATGCTCGGCCGAGGTCGACAACACAACGTTTCACGGAAAGGGAAGAAGGAGAAACCGTCAGGGATATCCTTAAGCGATGAAAGGAAGAGGAGACACCCCTTTGACCTTTTATAGGTCGAAGGGGGAGCTGATCGCCTTAAATGACTCTCCCCTTAAAAACATGCAAAAGGAGCCTTCCCAAAGACGGTTACCTCATTTTCCATCATCCCCCCCAGCGGGACGCGCGAAGCGGCAAGTCATTTACGACGGCATGGAAAAGCAGAAAGGTGCCAGTGCCATGATAGTTATCTGACAGATCGACATGTGCGATATGTGCAGAGAAAATCGGCGCCTTCCCCAACGACTACGGATACGGTAGTCAAATCACACCAAAAGCGGTAAGAAACAATCAATCCAGCACTTAATATTTCCACTACTATACTTTCCAAAAAACAAAAAGGTCTTACACGGCTACAAAAGAAAAAGAAAGAAAGAGCTTGTACATCAGGCCTCGGGCCCATCTCGAAGCTCGGTAGAGGAGGTCCCCTCAACACCAGACGATCTGCCCCCAGTATTCTTGGCGACGGCCAACCTAGGCACTGACCCCACCTACGTGGGAACTATCTCGATCGTGTGTCCTCCTGAGGCTGCTAGAGTTGGCGATCGCTCGGGCGAGGTCGAGGTCGCCTGACCCTCCTCTTCCCTCGATGTATAGTGGGAAGAGTTAGTGGAACCCCTGTTCGAGTCATAGCATTGCCTGGAAGGAAAAATGAGCCCAGTCGCTTGGGCCTCGGCCTCTATGATGGCCCGATTGAAGCCCTGGGAGAAGCCCTTCCAAAGGCCCCGACGATAGCCCGACTCATAATAGGGGAAGGCAGTTTGCTGAAGAGCAGCGTGGTAAGCCTCTGAGCATTTATGTTGCTCGAGCGCTTCCATCCCGGCCAGCTCTGCCTTCCTCTCAAGCTCGGCTATCCTCTGTTCTAACTCAGACAGCTTCCTCTAGGCCTTGGTCTGCGCATCCTCGCCCCCCCGGATGTGGCCCTCGAGCACCTCCCGATCGGCCTTCCATTGCTCACCGCGCTCGATCTGAATCGTGCGCTCCGCCTCCACGAGCTCATTCTTCCGATTGACCATACGACGGGCCTGGGCCAGCCGCTCCACCAACTACCGAGCCTCCGCTTGGCTCGACTGCACCTGTGCCCGGAGCGGGGCCACCTCCCGTCGAAGGTCCCCTAGATCGAGGGTCAAACGCTCGACCTTTCGATCAAGCGAACCACGTGCCCATGAAAGAGTCTCCCGCTCCGACTCCGCCCGAGCATACGCGTCCACTGCCTCAGCTTCTAGCTGGGCCAAGATCAGGTCGCCTTCCATATGTTGCTCGAATAGCGTAGAAGGGCGACCCTTCCGGAGTTTCTCTCGCATGGCTCCTGAAGCTATAGAATGGCACCTCCGGTACAGAGACGCCCGGACGCTGAAGGCATTAGTCGAGGGAGGGGAAATCCTCTCCAGAGCGGCTGGGATTGGGGCACCTCCCCCGAGCGATCGCACCTCGGGGGCCCCACCAGTTAGCTCGGGTTGGGCAGCCTCGTCGCATACCTCCCCGGCCTCGGTCGGCTGCGACTGAGTCGCTTCATCCTGCGACCTTCCAGCCCCGACCGGATCAGACCGGACCCCTCCATCTGGTGCCCCCTCTGTTTTGCTCGACGCCCCGACGCCGGCCACGGTCCCTCCGTCGTCCGCTCCCTCTTGTTCCATGGAGAGAGAAGGCAACAGAGGAGCCTCATCGGCCGGGCGGGCGACCTCCACCATCCTCACCCGTTTCTTCTCGACAGACAGAGCCTGCAATGAAGACCTTAGCAACTTCACCACGGGATCCTTGCGCTTAACCCCCCGACGTTCGGAAGCGTCATCCCAGGCGACCCAGTTGCCCTTGTCTCGGGCACGGGAGGAACCCTCCGAAGCTTGAAGATCACTCGGGGCCGGCATGTCATCCACGTTGATAATCTTTAGCTCGGCTGGCGGTGCCTCATCCTCAGCCACTCACCTCAGGTCTGAACGAAGGAGAGCAAATTCTGAGAAGGAATGCACTCACCTGATAAGAAGAGAACAAGCCCCTGATACCCTTACCTGTCAGCAACAGTGCTTGAGAAAGGTACTCCTCGATGTTAGATGGGGTCACCAACTCAGCAGTCGCCCGGTGATTCTGTTGAAGGACAGTGGCATCCCTCTCCACCTCTTGGGAGACCTCTGTTTGCTTCGAAGGGATGATCGGGTGAAAGTTGGGCACCGTCGAAAAATTCCAAACTACACCGACCACGGACGTGCCCACCCAGAAATATTTGGTCTTCCACCCCTTATGAGAAGAGTCATTCATGGAAAGGGACACGCAACTCCTCTTTCGCTTCGTCTGGATGAAGAAGAAGCCCTTCCCAGCATAAAGGTTCTCCTTCAACTCAAAAAAATAATGGAAGAGGTCCAGTGAGGTATTCACCCCACACTGGCCACAAAGAAAAATGAAGGAGAAGATGTGGGTATAAGAATTGGAGACCAACTAAACAGGAGCCAGCCGGTAGAACCGAAGCAACTCGGCGACAAAGGAAGGGAGGGGCAGGTGAAAGCCACACTTCCAGGCCAAGAGGAAGGAACAGAAGAGGTCGGAATGAGTGGCCAGACTAGACTCATGAGGCTCAGGCGCGAGGAACTGAAATCACCAAGGCAACCCATACTGGTTCTCCAGTCGCTTCACGTCAGCCTCCCCTAGCTCGCTGCGGAGAGGCTCCGACGGTACCAAGAAAGGCCTTGGGGCCTGTCCTTCCCCCTATCCCTCGGCCTCAGGATTTTGGTCTGCCATGGAACAGACAGAAGAACTGGAAGAAGAAGGGGAAAGCTCTAGATCAGAGGACTTCGGAGGAGAAGGAAGTTGATGGATCGCCGCCGCGGTAATCTCTCTTTGCTCCGCGAAAGCCATTGCGATTCTCCGCTCCTCCGAACTACTCTCACGGCGCATGAGCCCCCCTTAAAATATAAATGCAATAGAAGGCAAAACCCTAAACCCCAGAGATAAAGGGATGCAAACAATGCGCAATGCTTATAACCCTTAGTTGGAAGAGGCGCGGCATTCCGATCTTCCGTAGAGGGGCCTTCTTGCAATAAATTTCAAAATTATCATCGTGACGGGCGTATTTTCAGGGCAAGTCGCATCATGTGGCCCCGACTAGAGAGAAATCTCTACCCAACCAAAGCCACAGAAGTCCAGCCCAAATGCTACTCAACCGAGCCTAATTTTGGCTCGGGAGTAGGAGGGGGACAAGTGGAGAGGGGAAATCTAACCACCCGAATGGAGAGGCCAAATGAGGTCCAATTCGACCCAACAAGGCCTAGCTCCTTGAAGTGGTAGCCCTCGGGCCCACTAAATATAAGCCTAATAACTCACTCAGATCAAGCACTTTCTAGGCAACCTTCGGGTTGGGAAGTCCGAGCATCAGTTCGATTGGGAGAGCTCCTTCGGAGCCCCGTATTCTCTACGCAAACCATGCAATCATCGCTCGGGAGACCTCCCCTGGGCCAATGCCTCATGCTCGGGCCAACTGATGGAAGCTTATCTGTACGGCCGTTACGTGTCCCTTAAAAGTTGGGAGCTCAAGGGGATAGGGGAGATCAAGAGTCCGCATGCTATAAAGAGGCCACAAGGAGGACGTAACCCCCCCTGAAACTCCTCAGCTTACAGAGATCATTCACTCAATGAGCCACTATTTAAGCTAGAAGAGCCCTATTGTGCAGAGGTAAGCCAAAAACCCTGAGCAGGAACCACTTTACTTTTTGGTGGAGAGGGATCTCGCGCCCTCATCTTCCTCCTAACGCTTCCCTAAGCACCAGTGCTCTACTACGTTTGCTGACTTAAGCATCGGAGGGTCTTCCCCGGGGATTCATCCCTAGGCAACTCTAACTCGTTTCCCTTCTTTCAGTTCATACTTCAAGGATACGTGATCATCTTCCTCCCCGCTCAGGAGTAGCGCGAGATCGCCCCTGTTCAACGTGTATCTAGTTTACTCAGTGAGACTGAGCATTGCTCTGCCATTCTTTTTTAAATTCTTTCTACAAAAATAGGCAGGCAGCTTTTTCCTCAACTGCCTCTTCAACATACATGCATCAAGTTTAATATCTCTAGGGTATTGAAAGAAAATTCCTATATCTTTATGTTTAACACTCATTTTCATATTTTGTACAAGAAGTGCGTGAATTTGATTTAGCATGTATACCGAAAATTTTATGAACACATAACAATGCAGCTCCCCCTAAATAGATGCACTTATCAAATATTTACTCCCCCTGAGTGTGTGACATGAAACACACCGGTGATGACTCAAATGCAACAATATTTATCGAGAAAGCATAAGGTCATAGAAAATCCAAGGACGGGGCTAAAAAGCATATATTTACATGCAAGCAAACAATTAGGAAATATGCAAAATGCAATACAAAATGCAATATGGATGCAAAATTTTAAATTTTATTTGAATGTCCTAACTGCATTGCAAAGTGCAAGTCGCAACATGAGTGCAAGATGTAAGTTTTTAGTTTTTCATTTGAATGATCTAAATACACGTAATGCATGAACTCCAATGCATGCAACCTATAACGACATGAGAATGCAATGTATGATGCAAAAGCAAGATGCAAAAGTTTGATTTTCAGAACATTTTGACAGATTCCACATGAAGGCATTCAGTTTTAAATGATGAACAACAAGCATTTTTCAATCACATGAGCTTTATAAGCTAGGGTGTAGAAATAGATTTGAAACATTCAATGCAACCCATTTGTTTTCAGAAACGTTCAAAAATAGATTTTCAATGACTTTTCAAAAGTTTAGAATATCATCAACAAGCCAAACATATTTTTTAATGACTTTTCAAAAGAAAAAAAATCCAATCACAAGTTAGCCATTTCATTTCTCCAAGTTCTGATACAAGGGAGAGTTTGAGGTCCGAAGACCCGACTCACACATGGTGAGTGCTTCCAAGTGGATATAATCCACTCTTCCACAATCACACCATTTTATATATCAGAAACTCAGTTAATCTCAAAGGCTCATGCACATCCAATAGATGCATATTCAATCCATTCAAATATTTGGCATCTTCATAATAGCAGAATAGATGAATAATCATTAAAGTTTTCAGAATCAATACCTGTCATGAGAACAAAATCACAAAGTGCCACAAGTTACTGCAAAGATTTCAGAGATTTACAATCAAGTTGTTAAGCACAATGGTTGATCCTATGATCATTGAACAACATCATGATCAATTCAGGTATAGCAATTTGCATGAGATGCATTTCAAGAAACATGAGTTAGATTCAAAATTCCAAGGCATTCATTCAAAAAACTCCTCCTTTCTAGGTGCATGAATTTCACAATTGACATTTTGACAGAATATCATGCATCCTATGGCTTATGTGAACAAACGGCTCATGGTAGCAGGCAGAGGCACTAATGATGATCAGATAAATGCAATCTAAACTCATAAGAAAAATAGATTTTTCATGATCTTCATGAATGGAAGTTCAGTTAAAACAAATTTCAGTTATCTAATTAGAATTCAGAAATTTATTTTTAAAACCTGTGCCTTGAGCAACCATTATTTTTCAAGCATTCCACTTGGTCTCAAGGCATTCCTGCAACAAAATTCTCATTTCACAGTTTTGGGTACACAAACCTTCTTGGGTCCCGGATTGTTAACATGAGCATTCAATTTCTTTAAAGCATTCAAATCATCTGATTTCATCAATGAACAATCATACATAGTATGTCCTAATTCACCACAGTAATGACAACAACCAAAAGTCTTCACGGTTTTCTTATATGCATAAGCATTGAATTTCTGTGATTTAACAAAAGTGTTTTTATTTTCAACATGGAAAATTTTCTTCTTTTTCACAGCATGATGGTTGCCATTTTCTTTTTGAAAGCAAGATTTCATCAAATGATCATATTTTTCACAATAATAGCCATTCAATGAAGCAATTCTTTCAAATGGTCTTTTTGCATGAACTTAAAAATTTTCATTTTTCATAACAATGCAATTATGCATCACCTGACCAAACCGTCCATAATGGAAGCACTGAATGTTCTTCTTATGAATAGTATGAAATTTTCTTGCATGAACATGAGAGTTATCAAAAGTTCTTTTTGTGTTCGAAAACTTTCTTGACTTTGTGAAACCATTCATTATCTTGCATGGGCTAAATTCATCAGATTTCATAACAAAATAATCATGCATGATGTGACCACGTTTACCACAATAAAAGTAAGAAGGAATTTTGTTGGAAACATGGTGTCTAGCAATTTGCTTCCTAACATGAACATTTGTATAAGCAGAGTTATTTTTCAATTTTGAGTTTTGATTCAATTTTTGCTTAACATCATATTTTTGGGTTTTCTTGATAGCATGCTGAACCGGATGAGCATTTCAAGTACTAGCTACATCCGAACTTGAGACAAAAGATGTATATAATTTGTTTTGAAATTTCTTTTTGTTCATGTTGTCTTTCCCCTTGACAAATTTGGACAAAGATGCATTCAAATCAATGATTTCTTTTTCAAGGTATGCAATGTGCAATTCATAACTAGCTATCTCCTGTTCACTACAAACAACACATTCATTCAAGATTTTATTTACAGTTTTATAGCTCTCAATTTTTTGTTCTAACACATGCACTTTTTCACATTCATCAACATTGACAGTAACGGATTTTCCTTTTTCTTGAATGAACAATTTTTCAGACATGGCATTGTTCAACTGTTTCAATTTTTTATTTTCTTCTTTCATGCATGAAATAGTTTCTTCATGCTTTTTGATATCAATCAACAAAGATTCATTTTCAGTTTGGAGTTCTAAGCATTTATCACATGAAGAATTTTTAAGATTTGTTGAACAGCTTTCAAGCAACGAAATCTGAATTAGCATCGCACTATTTTCCTTTTTAAGTTCTCCAAGTTCAGAACATTTATCACAAGAACTATCCTCAAAGAAGGTGTTTTTAGATTCATTTTTCAATTTTCTATTTTCAGATTTCACCTTCTTATACTTATCAACCAATTCATCATAAAGATCCATAAGTTCTTCGAAGAAGATTTCCTCACCTTCGGAGTCTGACTCTGAGCTTTCCTTACTTGATTTATCGTGCCTGTTGGCCATCAAGCACTCGTTGTCCTTCTTCCCTCCGTGATCATCGATCAAGCAATTCAATATTTCTTTGGCCGTCCTACATGAGGAAACATGTAGAAATTTATCAAGATCAATTGAACATCTAAAAACATTTAAGAGCATAGAATTATCTTTGTTTCTATTCATATGCTCGCTAGTCCACTTAGATTTATCATTAGGCAACCCATATGAATCATACATAACTAAATCCCAGAGTTTGGGATCAATGGTTCTAACATAACGATTCATGTGCCCAAGCCATCTAGTAAAGTCAAAACCAGTAGAACGAAGAAGGAGAGAAGACATGCTGCTATTAGTCATGATGCTTATGAAAACTCGCCGAGGGATCTCTCTATAGGTCGTGAGACCTCAGGTAGATAGAGTCGTGACTCTGATACCAATTTTTGGTCCCGGCGTAGGCGAGCGGACAAGAAGGGGGGTTGAATTGTCCCCCACATGATATGGTAAATTAAAACTTTACTCAGCGAAATTAACAACTTTAACGATATTGAAGAAAATGAATTAAGTAATATAAGCTAAGTTCTCTCAGACTTTCCATTCACATACGATCATTCAAGTAATTTAAACAATTAAACACACATTCACAAAGCAAACCACAGTACATGGAGATTTTTAAGGTGGTTCGGGACAACGACGGGCTCCCTACGTCCACCCCTTACCAAATCGGTAAGGCTTCACTCGGGGATAAATTCCCAACACGGAGACGACGCACCGACACACACACTGGGATAAATCCCCACGAGGAGAACTCTCCTCACACTGTA
The DNA here is from genome assembly GCA_022559845.1 of Amorphophallus konjac. Taxonomy (NCBI): domain Eukaryota; kingdom Viridiplantae; phylum Streptophyta; class Magnoliopsida; order Alismatales; family Araceae; genus Amorphophallus; species Amorphophallus konjac. The sequence continues at coordinate 170,836,831 of CM040122.1, read as the reverse complement.
GACACAACACCAACGGGGATGAACCCCAGACGCTCTAGATCGTAAGTGCAGCAGCACACACACACACATGCTGCAGCAGCCACAACACCGTAGATCCACGACAGTACACAAACGGTCACACACACACAATATTTCTAGTTCAGAGAAATCGAGACGCGTATCCAAAATATGCTCAACCCAAAATACAAAACATGAAACACATCACAAAGAACAAATAGAAGATATAGAAATGATCCCCCTTTGTCTTCAATGGCCGGAAGATGATGTTCTTTGAAGCACAAGTTGGAGGGAGAATGGATCGATCCGATTTCAACATCTTCTTGATCGTCTCCTCATTCTGCTCCTCCTTTTCTTCTTCCTCGAACCCCAAAAATCACTTGAAGGAGATGAAATCCCCCTTTCTCTTGTAGCTCCAACCCTTTTTCCTCTTCTTCACCTACAAGATAGAAGGAATAAGCTCATTAGGGTTCCACCTTGTTGGAATTCAGAGTTCATACATATACATATATAGAAGAGTGCAAAAGACCATTATAACCCTTCTAGAATCCTACAAAAGACCCCCAATAGGTCTACCATGAACCTAAGGGTAAAGAGGTAAAGTTTAGAACCCAAATGGATTGAGTTTAATGGGTTTCGGATTTGATTCGTAAGGGCATTCGCCGTATTCGATCGACCGAAAATGGCCGTCGGTCGACAAAACTTTTACAGGTTTCAGTCTGTGAGCACTGGCTAGTTCGGTTGACCGAACTACCCTATTCGGTCGACCGAACTCTACTGCATTTTGGCCTGGCATGCTCTGGCTAAAATGGTCGACCGAACCTGGTCTTCTGGTCAACCGAAAACCTGCAGAATGGAAAAACTCAAGTTAAAACCATGTAAATTCATCCACTTTGATGTCATCCAACATTCAATCAATACTTTGGTGTCTTGGGAGTCTATTAAGCCCTGTCAAATCAATATCCAACACCAAAACTAATTTTACCAAGATTCACATGATTTAATCAACTTTCAAGCTAAAAAGCTCTATGAAGAAAGTGCAGAAAGCACATACATTAAAACCCATGTTCAAGGTGCATAAAAACACTTTGGAAAACATGTTTGTCCACATCAAGAAATCAGGTTCATATAGCAATGCAATTGTCCAATATGAGTGCATCATATAACCAAGTTCCATTCAACTCATTTTTGTCAATGTTTGCATGAGGGGTTCAACCTTTGCAACTTGCATAAAAGTCCTATGAAGAATATGCATGAGAATCCATTCCATTAATTCATACACATGAGAATATCATTCACCCAAAGATTGGGACCCATTTGTGAAATAAAACATCAACATTCCCATGATGAAATTGACAACCCCAAGATGAAATTGGTTGGAACAAAATCATGAAGTTCAAGCTAGAACTAAACCAACCCAAGGCCATGATATTAATGACGAATATTTGAATTCAACATAAAAGACTTGCACAATGAACTTGTTCATATTAAAAAGCTATGTAACCTCTTTGAGAACATTACACAATTTTGAGACCAATTGAGTTAGGCCAAAACCTTCAAGCAAGCATGCACAATTTGCTTCCACACACATACACAATATTTTGTTATCATCAAAACCAAGAGGGAGCACAACGAACCCAACAATGTTTATAAATTCAAAACAAGATGATATGTACGTGAATTCTTTAATTAAGCCGATCAGACCGATATTTCATATTGTGGACCTCCAACTCGAGTTATTTGATTTTAAACTATATTAATTGAGAAAATGGTAATTTGAGCGTCAAGCCCAAACTAGGTATCTGATTTGGATTCTGTCAACTCTCCTAAGTCACTCTCACCACCCAAGTAGTATTGGAACAATTGACAAACAGATTAAACCGGTATTTCATATTTTGGACCCCAACCTGAGCTCTTTGGTTTTTTTTTAAACTAAGTTATAAGGGAGAATGCAATTTTAGGCGGCGAGCTGAAACCGAGTATCCGATTTATATTCTGTTAGTTCTCACAGGTCACTCTCATAACCCAAGTCGTGCACTACAAGAAAAAATGGGAAATAGCGACGGTCTTTTCCGACGAAAAAATATTCGTTAGAAATACGTCGAAAAGATTCGACTTTTTGACTGAAATATATTATGTCGGCAATTCGTCGATAATTACCGACTATTATTCGACATAATTATTTTATCATAAATACGTCCGAAATTGTCGACAGAAAAAATGTACGTCAGAATTACATCAAAATTTTAGGACGTATTTCTGACTAAAAGAATTTTCGTCAAAAATAAATAATTACGGGTTAAAATGTATGAACAATTTTTGACGGATAAATTTAAGGTCTAAAATTTGTCGAAAAATTTCCGACGTTATGCCGACAAACCAAACATCCGTTGAAATGTTTCGATATATTTCTGACTGATATTTTCTTTGCCAAAAAATGATTAAATAATTTTCCACCCTTCCTATTATTAAATAAAATTAATGAACAATTTCGACGGATAAATTTAACGTCAGAAATCCATTGGAAACTTTTTGTAATTATTTTATTATTATTTTACTATTATATTTCTTAATCATCACTTTTTATGACTTTTTATCATCGGCATGAAATTATTTTAGTATTATTATACCGTTATATTTATTAATTATCACTTTTATGGTTTTTCGTCATTTTCATAATTATTTTGTTATTATTATATTTATTGGTTATCATTTTTTTGATTTTGTGTCATTTTCACAATTATTTTAGTATTATCGTATTTATTGATTATCAATTTTTATGATTTTTTTGTTATTTTCATAATTATTTTAGCATTGTTATATTTATTGAATATCATTTGTATGGTTTGTTTGTTATTTTCTTGCCTAGGTGACAAATTATTATTTTTATTCATTATCATTTTTTATGATTTATTATTATTATTATCCTTTTTTTCTCTTTTGGATTCACCTTCCGTATGTGAGAGCAGCAAGATGAAATGAATGATAAGGGTGATGAATGCATATTAATGGTGTTAAATAAGTTGATAGAGGCAACAAATACACATTAGTGGTGACAAATAGGTTGATAGGGGCGACAAATGCGTATGAGGGGGTGACAAAAGGCTCTTAACGGTGAAAAATACAGAAAGGCGGCGACTCCCAAGGGCAAAGGCGACGGCTCCTGCATGCTAAGAGTGAAAAATACCTATTAGTGGTGACAAATAGATCAACAGGGACAAAAAATACGCATGAAGGGTAACAAATGGATCCTAACGATGAACTATGAGCATGAAGATAAGCCCTACTAATATTAGAACCATCGACAAATCCTGCTACTTATAGGGGAAGAACTCCCCTTCATAAAGGTAACCCCTACCTGCGATAGATGGTATCCTTCATTTGACTCACACATCAAGGGAAGGTATGGCTCCATTAATGACAACCACATCACACAAAGATCAAGCATCCATCATGCAAAAAAAGGTTGCAGAAAAAGAAATTTTATTGATAGGGGATGAGGGTGCAAGCGGTTACTCGTCCTCTTTGGGACGGAACCTGTCAGGTTGGAGGCTCAACACCCCCTTGTTAGAAAATAGAGAGTTCACCTTCGCCAAGGCGTCCTGCCACCCTTGCAGGTACCCCTGCTTATATTCCTCTGAAACGTCGCCACTGCTGCTTTCCCCTGATGGCTGGTCCGACACCGGCAGGGCTTCCTTTCAGAAGCACAACCGTTTGGGGGAAATCTCCTATGACGAAGAATTTGACTTCTTAGATGACATCTTCACGAGAGTGTCTTTGATCACCAAAGGAACTCAGGATGTCTTTAGGGTTCCCCACAAAGTCTCTATTTGTAGGAAGGAGACGAAATTCCCAGAAGGGGCAAAAGAGTCTTCGTGCCTCTCCAACTTTATGGAAATCGAAGCGACGGGGCTGCGAAGATCATGCCATCTCACACCAACTTCGGTCTCGAGATCCATCCATCACGTTCTATCTCCCCCAACTTTTCTGAGTTGCGCCTCTTTTTCTGACAGGTGAAAATGACTCTCGGTCCTTCCTTTTTGTCACCTTTGTTGACTCCGACTGATGAGATCCACTGCCAGATGCATCTCAATCATGAGCTTGTTGTGTTCGGTGCAGTATTCAGAGGGGGGGTGAATGAATATAGCCCTTTAAAAAAATCTTTCGCCCAATTAAAAAGTGATGCTCACTAGAATTACTAGTTCGCAAACTAGACAAGCTTAAATGCTAATGGGCAGATGCGGAACTAAACAAACACACATTAAGATCACTAGAGTGCTAACAAGACAGAATTAGATAAAATATAGCTCAAGTAGAATTTCGCTCTCTTGACAAATTAAAACACTCTAAGAAGACTAATTAACTCTTCTGCTCAACCAGAAGCCAAACACAAGGAGCGCCCCTATGCATTCATCTAGCGGAAGCACATTAGAACAAAACAGACCACAATGCACAAGGGGTTTTTAGGTGGTTCGGTCCAGCAGACCTACATCCACCCCACACTCAACCTGAGTGTGGCTTCCTGCAGACTCACATCTTAAACAGCTGGGCATCACAGCTTGCCTTACATCTGCTGGGCAACGCAGCTTGCCGTCCGAGGAATCCTCCTCGCCCCGCTGAGCAACACAGCTTGCTGTCCAGTGGAATCCTCCACTGCAATCCGCTGGACAATACAGCTTAGCGGTCCAGAGGCAACACCTCTGCAATCCGCTCACTAACAGCTTGAAGAAGATGTAAAATAGAAAACAGAAAATGGAAATAAACAGCAATCTGAAAGCTGTAAACAATGAAGCACAATGTGGCTCTTAAAGAGCTGGATGGCCTGGATTTGATCCACGGTCCATCAAGAACAGATCTCCCTCGATCTCACTCTCTTTCTTCACTCTCTCTCTCTTTTTCTTTCTTCTCTGCTGCACTTCTCTTCTTCTCTCGATCTCTGTTCTCCTTTTCTCTCTTTCTCTTTTTCTTTTCTTCTGCTGGATCGTGGAAGCTCTCTCTTCTTTTTCCCTTTCTTCTCTCAGCTTCTGCTCTCTGGCTTCGATCACGATCAGCCTCCATCTGAAGATGAAGGCTCCATTATATACCAGCAGCAGCAGCAGCCAGGGCGCGTGTGGCTTCCACAGTTCCCGCCCTAAGAATTCAGACCACGTGGCAGCATCCAGCAGGCTGTCAGTACACGTGTCCTCATCTGGACACGGTTCTTATCCTCAGATCACGTGCCCAGCACCAGTACGCTCAGCAACTGGAGTTAGATGGCGTCAACCCACTTGCTCCAAGGAGTTGACGTAGCCTTCAGAGATCTTCAACCTATGAAACTCAAGTCTGCTGCGTTGACTCCATCAGTTTGCTGCGTTGACGCATTGATACGTTCCAGTGTACAAATAGCCTAGCCTTTTTAACTGCTGTGTCGACGCTTCCAACCCGTGGCGTTGACGCAATGGAATATTTCTGACAAGGCCTCTGCTTCTTGAGTGGCTGAGTTGACGTAGCCTTTGCGTAGAGTTGACGCTGTGAAGAGTATCCGTGGATGCATCTTCACTGGTGCGTGGACGCCTTAAGCTCTAGCGTCGACCCTGTTCCCTTCAGCAATAAGAATGAAGTCATAAGATCTAAGTATGTACATTGTAGTGTATATACTTCGAAAGAAACAGTCCAATGTATATACTTCAAGAACTCTAGACAATGGACGCTGTATAGACTTCAGATGCTTTGAACGCTTGAGCGATGTATAGACTCTGAATCGATAAGGCAGGCTGTACAGACTATAAGAAGGTTGAAGCACTGTGTAGACTTGATGAAGATTGAGGCCGTTGTACAGACATGGGGTTCAGCTGAGGATGTATGAACTTTGACGAAGTGAAGCAGTGTACAGACTTTGCAGATACGAAGCCAATGTACAGACTTAGAAGGATTTGAACAGGAGAGTGTATAGACTTGGTGAACTGATTCCAATCTACAGACTTGCACAAGCGAGCTACAGTGCCAATGTGTAGACTTCACGCTGTATAGACTTTCCAACGAGAACGTAACGCTGTACAGACTTGAGGCTTTGAGCGTTGAAGGCACAAGACGATGTACAGACTCAGATTCTAGACCAGTGGCTGTACAGACTTTGAAAGATGCAGACTCTGTATAGACTTCAACTCAACCATGCATAATGTATAGACTTTGTGAAACGTGAATGCGATGTACACACTCACAGCGTTGACGCTGCAGACTTGAGAATGCTCACAGCGTTGACGCTGCATGAGACGTAGGCTGTACAGACTTAGCCTAAGACAATGCATGAACTGACGTTGTATATACTTAGCCAATGCATTGCACTATGAATGTATGGACTTGCATGAGATGCTCATTGTGTACACTTCAAGCCCAGTGTATAGACTCTCAGCCATGAACAAAGCGTGAAGCACACTAATGCAGGAATGTGTAGACTTGGAATCATGGAGGCCAATGTATAGACATCAACTCTGCACATCGAATGTATAGACTCCAAGTGTGAAGACCATTGTATAGACTTTGGATTCGAAGACCAATGTGCAGACTTTGGATTTGAAGACCAATGTGCAGAGTTTGGATTTCACTGTAGATGTACAGACTCTGAGGAAATGAAACGAGTCAGTGTACAGACTTCAAATTCCACTGTGGATGTACATACTTTAGGGACATGAAGCGAGTTAGTGTACAGACTTCAAATTGAAGACAGCCGCTGTACACACTTACGTTGAAGTCTGTATAGACTTTCCAATGTCTAGACATGCAGATGTGAATGACACAATGTATAGACTTTATGTGTGAAGACATTGTGAATGCAAATGCAATGTTCAGACTTTAGAGGATGCACACTCTGTATAGACTTCAACTCAAACAATCAATGTTCTGATGGGTCGACGCATCAGCAAGGGTGGGTCGACCCACTACTGTTCAGACTGTAGATACATGTAGAGACATGATATCTGACAGAATGCAATGCATATATATAAAGAACAAATACCATCAATGCTAAACATCATCATTCATGTTGCTATCATATTGCAATCATCAAAACACAATAACATTGCTATCATCAAAGTACAATATCAAATGCACTCACTGTCTTGCTATCATCAAAATCAAAAAGTATTGCTATCATCAAAGCAACATAGCACATGCTTGTGCCTAAGAGGCACAACATTCTCCCCCTTTTTGATGATGACAACACAATGTGACAGTGAGTCACACACACAAGATTTTCTCCCCCTTTGACATGATCAAAAAGAGAAAAATAGTAAAAACAAAAGTGCAAAGTGTATTATGTATGCAAATTCCTCTGGAACATTCTCCCCCTGAATGTAAGACTCCCCTGAATTATTTCTCCCCCTAAATAATAGCTCCCCCTTTGAGAAGGAATATGAACAGATAAACAAGGAAGAGAAGGTACACTACCAGAAAAAGCGGGATTACAGACGGAATTTTCAGACGGAAATTTCAGACGAAAATTTCCGTCTGAAATTTGTGACGGATTATTTTCCGTCGGAAATCCCGTCTGAAATATGCAAGTACACACCGAATTTCAGACGGAAATTTGTGACAGAAAATATTCCGTCATAAATTTCAGACGGAATTTGTGACGGAATTATTAAACTGTCAGAAATTTATAACCAAGAATTTGTGACGGCCACATTTGTGATGGAATCCGTCTGACAATCCGTCACAAATGTGTCTTCTCACGGATTTTAAGACGGAAATTAATCCGTCACAAAATTTTTGCACCCCAAATCCGTCGCAAATGTGCCTTTGCGACGGAATGGGGCGCAATAAATTTTGTGACGGACTAATTTCCGTCTGAAAATCCGTGAGAAGACACATTTGTGACGGATTGTCAGACGGATTCCATCACAAATGTGGCCGTCACAAATTCTTGGTTATAAATTTCTGACAGTTTAATAATTCCGTCACAAATTCCGTCTGAAATTTATGACGGAATATTTTCTGTCACAAATTTCCGTCTGAAATTCGGTGTGTACTTGCATATTTCAGACGGGATTTCCGACGAAAAATAATCCGTCACAAATTTCAGACGAAAATTTCCGTCTGAAATTTCCATCTGAAAATTCCGTCTGTAATCCCGCTTTTTCTGGTAGTGGTAAGAGGGTCACTTGACAACAGCTGAATCATAGGTTCAGAAGGGAAGTATGATTATAAACAACTGTTAAAGTATAAGAATCAGCAACATACAATTTTGACAAAAATTCAGGTTTAACAGTGATAAATCTAGAGTAAAACATTTGACCCCTGAACAAGAGTTTATAGATTCCATTTATAGCAATGAATCTAGGGCACATGGTATTAATAGATAAGTCATAAATAATACCCTTTTGTGATTAAACAAGGAAATTCAAGAGAGTCAACTTGAACATGTATTGATAAAAAAATTTTCACTCATTGACTTTTGATTTTTCGAAAGGTTACAGCAGTTTGATTTTCACTTTTTAATTTTTCAGAACCTGAACTAAGTAAATAGATCAGTGGCATTTATGATGTTGACATTAGGTGTACACCTTGATCAGAGGCAGGTACCCCCAGTTACTAGGCATAAACTACTAAACCTATTTCAGATCAAAACCCACAAAGAGTAGTCTTCACTTTTGACATTAAGGGTACACCTTGATTAGAGGCCAGTACCCCCAGTTACTTGGTGAGAACTCCCCCTATAGATTTTACCCTTTGAACAGAGATATTCTGAAGCACTTCATGACTATGAGTTCTCCTGCTTCATTGGAGGAGATCATAATTTCTCAGTACAATTTAGCCATTGCTCTGTCACTATGTTCAGTTCATAGCATTAATGATTTTATTTACTGCTGCCCTTATCTCTTTTAGAGTGATTGTTTTTTTTTTAAAAAATCAGTACACACTCTTATTAGCCTGTTCTAGACATATCCAGTTCAACACATTTAGGTATTACAAAAACTTTTTCTATTTTAGCCATGAGACAAAGATTAAGAGCTATAAAAGTTTTCTTTTATCTCAAATTCTGAAGTGCAGACACTTAACTCTCCAATTTATAAAGGTTAAACCTTTAGTTCCTTTCAATTTGTAAGTGTGATTCTTATAAATGAACAATTGCAATAATCACCATTCAATGTACTAAACCAGATACAAAGCTGTTGTTCAGTGAAGGTTAGGGAAATGATAGCAATAGGCATTGAGTTCCTGGAGCATCTGATGTCAAAAGATATGAAAGAACTAGATGGGGACAGTGAGAAGTGATAAGATTCAAAGAGTTGAACAGAACTCTCAGCTCCTCCTGACACCAAGATGCACAAGATATGTTATGCAATACACTGTTCTACATGCAGACTATGCAGCAAATCTGATAATGATGACCAAGCGATAGCATACAAGCTCCCCCTGTCTATATGCATGAAATGTATTGAAATCACATCCCATGATATCAAAATTTGCATTCGGATATGATTCATACCAATTAGATAGAAGAGAATTACCATTAGCATGATTGTTCAATTCATATTGCAGAAGCTTCAGTTTAGCACCAACAAATCAACATGTATGCATATGCAATTCCAGACAATCATCTATATGCAAATTATGTATGAGGAGAGTTCAGAAAATCCAAACCTGACAATGATGATATGCAATCATTTCAAGTTTATGCACCCAAGTCATGAACATTTTTATACTTTTCAGATTTTTCAACATATGATGATATGCATTACATGACATGCATACTACAACAATAAGCAACTGATAGTCATGCAAATGATATATGCAAACATTTGACACATGCATTGATTATGAACATGGTTGTGTAGTGCATCTAGCATCTTAAGTACACATGCAATAACTGGCAAGAGAATAGCATTGGGCTAAGTCTGTACAACATTCAATGCTAAGCATCATCATTCATGTTGCTATCATATTGCAATCATCAAAACACAATAACATTGCTATCATCAAAATACAATATCAAATGCACTCAAATACACTCACTATCTTGCTATCATCAAAACCAAAAAGCATTGCTATCACCAAAGCAACATAGCACATGCTTGTGCCTAAGAGGCACAACATTCTCCCCCTTTTTGATGATGGCAACACAATATGACAGTGAGTCACACACACAAGATTTTCTCCCGCTTTGACATGATTAAAAAGAGAAAAATAGTAAAAATAAAAGTGCAAAGTGCATTATGCATGCAAATTCCTATGGAACATTCTCCCCCTGAATGTAGGACTCCCCTGAATTATTTCTCCCCCTAAATAATAGCTCCCCCTTTGAGAAGGAATATGAACAGATAAACAAGGAAGAGAAGGTAGGAGGGTCACGTGGCAATAGCTGAATCATAGGTTCAGAAAGGAAGCATGATTATAAACAACTGTTAAAGTATAAGAATCAGCAACATACAATTTTGATAAAAATTCAGGTTTAACAGTGATAAATCTAGAGTAAAACATTTGACCCCTGAACAAGAGTTTATAGATTCCATTTATAGCAATGAATCTAGGGCACATGGTATTAATAGATAAGTCAGAAATAATACCCTTTTGTGATTAAACATAGAAATTCAAGAGAGGCAACTTGAACATGTATTGATAAAAAAAATTTCACTCATTGACTTTTGATTTTTCGAAAGGTTACAGCAGTTTGATTTTCACTTTTTAATTTTTCAGAACCTGAACTAAGTAAATAGATCAGTGGCATTTATGCTGTTGACATTAGGTGTACACCTTGATCAGAGGCAGGTACCCCCAGTTACTAGGCATAAACTACTAAACCTATTTCAGATCAAAACCCACAAAGAGTAGTCTTCACTTTTGACATTTAGGGTACACCTTGATTAGAGGCCAGTACCCCCAGTTACTTGGTGAGAACTCCCCCTATAGATTTTACCCTTTGAACAGAGATATTCTGAAGCACTTCATGACTATGAGTTCTCCTGCTTCATTGGAGGAGATCATAATTTTTCAGTGCAATTCAGCCATTGCTCTGTCACTATGTTCAGTTCATAGCATTAATGATCTTATTTACTGCTGCCCTTATCTCTTTTAGAGTGATTATTTTTTTTAAAAAAATCAGTACACACTCTTATTAGCCTGTTCTAGACATATCCAGTTCAACACATTTAGGCATTACAAAAACTTTTTCTATTTTAGCCATGAGACAAAGATTAAGAGCTATAAAAGTTTTCTTTTATCTCAAATTCTGAAGTACAGACACTTAACTCTCCAATTTATAAAGGTTAAACCTTTAGTTCCTTTCAATTTGTAAGTGTGATTCTTATAAATGAACAATTGCAATAATCACCATTCAATGTACTAAACCAGATACAGAGCTGTTGTTCAGTGAAGGTTAGGGAAATGATAGCAATAGGCATTGAGTTCCTGGAGCATCTGATGTCAAAAGATATGAAAGAACTAGATGGGGACAGTGAGAAGTGATAAGATTCAAAGAGTTGAACAAAACTCTCAGCTCCTCCTGACACCAAGATGCAAAAGATATGTTATGCAATACACTGTTCTACATGCAGACTATGCAGCAAATCTGATAATGATGACCAAGCGACAGCATACAAGCTCCCCCTGTCTATATGCATGAAATGTATTGAAATCACATCCCATGATATCAAAATTTGCATTCGGATATGATTCATACCAATTAGATAGAAGAGAATTACCATTAGGATGATTGTTCAATTCATATTGCAGAAGCTTCAGTTTAGCACCAACAAATCAACATGTATGCATATGCAATTCCAGACAATCATCTATATGCAAATTATGTATGAGGAGAGTTCAAAAAATCCAAACCTGACAATGATGATATGCAATCATTTCAAGTTTATGCACCCAAGTCATGAACATTTTTATCCTTTTCAGATTTTTCAACATATGATGATATGCATTACATGACATGCATACTACAACAATAAGCAACTGATAGTCATGCAAATGATATATGCAAACATTTGACACATGCATTAATTATGAACATGGTTGTGTAGTGCATCTAGCATCTTAAGTACACATGCAATAACTGGCAAGAGAATAGCATTGGATTTGATTAGAATTAAATCCAATAGCTGAGTCTGGAATACAGACAGATCAGCTAGACAAGAATAGAATATCAGACATCAAACAATCAAATCAACACGACTTTCTCAATTCAGTTCTGAAGGTAAATCACTTACCTGCTTTACCAGATTGATTTATTTTTACCCTTGGTGTTGCATCAGATTTTTGACAAGGCCTCCAATTTCCTTCAGCTCTTAGGATTTTGGCCCTGCCTCTTGTCATATGCCTGAAGTAGCTTTTTCTGTTTCATCAGTTTGTTCCCGGCTACCAGACATACCTGCAAACACACTTAGGGAGCAGGTTTTGGAACCCAAGATATTTTGGGCCCCAAGACAGAACCAGATACTTGAGAGTGAAAACATGACAACAGCTGTTTAGGGATCCACATTTGTGTAAAGATGGAAGGTTTGGTGGATTCTACAGCTTGAGAGTTCTTTTTGTTACTTTTCTTTTTCTCAGCACCAACATGTTTAGTTTTCTTTTTCTGGTGCTTTGATGGTTGTTGTGTAGTCCTGGCATTCATTTTATTTTTCTGCCAGTGCCTTGGCCAATGAATGTACTGGAAGTTGTGGCCCAAATTGGTCCTAGGCTGATCAAAAAAACCTTGGTGACTAGGACTCCATGTCCTAAAATGACTATCCCATCTCCTAGCTGGCTGAGGTCATATGGCTGATACCAAGTGGGGAAATTTTGATACCCAGACCTCATGTATATAGGGTTCCACCCAAACCTATTAAGTGGTTGAGGATGAAAGTTATGATAGACTTGGGCTCTAGGGAAATAGGGATGAGCAAACTGGTTCCTAGCTTCACTAGGTCTCCCTCCCACCCTTGACCCACTAGGTTTCTTTACTGACTTATACTGGGTCTTTTTCTGAGCAGTTAATGGTGAAGGAGACTTAGCAGCCTTGGGCTGGGGTTTTGATGTGCTAGCTGGCTGACCCCTAGCCTTGGACTTATCCTTGGGTGAAGAGCATACAGCTCTAGGCTCAACAACTTTCTGCTTTCCCTTGTCCTTAGCACTGGACACTTTTGATGTTACATTTTTGAAAGCAGATTTTTCATTGACCATTCTTATGAGTGGTCCTTTATTCTCTTCTCCCATTAATGAACCAGTTTTCAATTCAAAGCTCTTTTTAGCTGATGGATTAAAATCGAGACCCTCCTTTCTGAAATTAACTTTTGACCCTAGCAAGGCATTTAGGTTTTCTGTTTCTTGGGTCATGCTTTTAATGATTTTCATTTTGTCAAAATTTTCATTTTCCAGATTTTCAATAGTTTTCTTTAATTCAGCATTCCCTGTCAAAACAGCTTCATATTTTTCATTTGAAATCTTTATTTCATTTTCAGACTTCTGAATTTTCAATTTCAATTCATCAACAACATTTTTCAGCAAATTATTTTCTTTCCTACAATCAATCACAACATGCTTTAATTCATCAAAATCAGAACATGCATTTTTCAATTTTTCATTCTCTGATTGTAAACATGCAACTTTATCAGTAAGTGTTTTATCATTAACCAGAGAATTCATTTTCTTCTTCAAGTGTTTGTTTTCCTTCTTAATCTCATTAGCTTTATTTAATAGATCTCCATAAGCATCTTCCCAATGAGAAATAGTGTATCGTTCGAAAAAGGATGATACATGATCAGACTCTTCTTTTCCTTCTCCATTTCTGGCCATCAAGCAGATGTCCTTGTCTGATTTTCAACTATCTGAGGAAGTGCTCAGCGTGCCTTCTTCCTCATCACTCCATGTACTGACCATGGCCTTTCCCTTTGGCGCTTTCTTCCATGGTCTTCCTTTGATTTTCTGTAACTCTGGACAATCAGCCTTCATGTGGCCAGCCTTCCTGCATTTGTAGCAAACATTAGTGTCAGCAATCTTGGCAGGATTAGAATTATACCTTGTTTGCTTTTTGCCACCATCAAGCTTTCCTTCCCTTTTTCTCAGAAATTTCCTGAAATCACTGATCACCATTCCAATATGGTCTCCATCAATTTCAGACCGCGACAGGCTGATTTTCTGGCTTGATGATCCACTGTGGCTGGATCTATTTGCTTTGCTGGAGCCAGCCTTCAACACGATTGGTTCCATTACAAATAATCTGAAGACAGAGAAAAACTGAAGCACCTAAAACAAATAAGCAAGACACAGCACTAACTCAATGAAACTAAATACAGAACACAAGAGGCACACTTATGAATTGCACCAAACAGAAATGCACTAAACCAGATGATCAACGTAAAGCACTAAGACAGCAAATCAAACCGATTCCCAATGACCCACTCTGAAATGCACTAAACAGTTAGCAGGATCCTCTGCAGATTGTTAGATCTGTTAAGTCAGAGACCGCTCTGATACCAATTGTTGTGTTCAGTGCAGTATTCAGAGGTGGGGGTGAATGATTATAGCCCTTTAAAAAAATCTTTCGCCCAATTAAAAAATGATGCTCACTAGAATTACTAGTTCGCAAACTAGACAAGCTTAAATGCTAATGGGCAGATGCGGAACTAAACAAACACACATTAAGATCACTAGAGTGCTAACAAGACAGATTTAGACAAAATATAGCTCAACTAGAATTTCACTCTCTTGACAAATTAAAACACTCTAAGAAGACTAATTAACTCTTCTGCTCAACCAGAAGCGAAACACATGGAGCGCCCCTATGCATTCATCTAGCGGAAGCACATTAGAACAAAACAGACCATAATGCACAAGGGGTTTTTAGGTGGTTCGGTCCAGCAGACCTACATCCACCCCACACTCAACCCGAGTGTGGCTTCCTGCTAACTCACAGCTTGAACAGCTGGGCATCACAGCTTGCCTTACATCTGCTGGGCAACACAGCTTGCCGTCCGAGGAATCCTCCTCGCCCCGCTGAGCAACACAGCTTGCTGTCCAGTGGAATCCTCCACTGCAATCTGCTGGGCAATACAGCTTAGCCGTCCAGAGGCAACACCTCTGCAATCCGCTGACTAACAGCTTGAAGAAGATGTAAAATAGAAAATAGAAAATGGAAATAAATAGCAATCTGAAAGCTGTAAACAATGAAGCACAATGTGGCTCTTAAAGAGCTGGATGGCCTGGATTTGATCCACGGTCCATCAAGAACAGATCTCCCTCGATCTCACTCTCTTTCTTCACTCTCTCTCTTTTTCTTTCTTCTCTGCTGCACTTCTCTTCTTCTCTCGATCTATGTTCTCCTTTTCTCTCTTTCTCTTTTTCTTTTCTTCTGCTGGATCGTGGAAGCTCTCTCTTCTTTTTCCCTTTCTTCTCTCAGCTTCTGCTCTCTGGCTTCGATCACGATCAGCCTCCATCTGAAGACGAAGGCTCCATTATATACCAGCAGCAGCAGCAGCCAGGGCGCATGTGGCTTCCACAGTTCCCGCCCTAAGAATTTGGACCACGTGGCAGCATCCAGCAGGCTGTCAGTACACATGTCCTCATCTGGACATGGTTCTTATCCTCGGATCATGTGCCCAGCACCAGTACGCTCAGCAACTGGAGTTAGATGGCGTCAACCCACTTGCTCCAAGGAGTTGACGCAGCCTTCAGAGATCTTCAACCTATGAAACTCAAGTCTGCTGCGTTGACTCCATCAGTTTGCTGCATTGACGCATTGATACGTTCTAGTGTACAAACAGCCTAGCCTTTTTAACTGTTGCGTCGACGCTTCCAACCTGTGGCGTTGACGCATTGGAATATTTCTGACAAGGCCTCTGCTTCTTGAGTGGCTGAGTTGACGCAGCCTTTGCGTAGAGTTGACGCTGTGAAGAGTATTCGTGGATGCATCTTCACTGGTGCGTGGACGCCTTAAGCTCTAGCGTCGACGCTGTTTCCTTCAGCAACAAGAATGAAGTCATAAGATCTAAGTATGTACATTATAGTGTATATACTTCGAATGAAACAGTCCAATGTATATACTTCAAGAACTCTAGACAACGGACACTGTACAGACTTCAGATGCTTTGAACGCTTGAGCGATGTATAGACTCTGAATCGATAAGGCAGGCTATACAGACTATAAGAAGGTTGAAGCACTGTGTAGACTTGATGAAGATTGAGGCCGTTGTACAGATATGGGGTTCAGCTGAGGATGTATGGACTTTGACGAAGTGAAGCAGTGTACAGACTTTGCAGATACGAAGTCAATGTACAGACTTAGAAGGATTTGAACGGGAGAGTGTATAGACTTGGTGAACTGACTCAAATGTACAGACTTGCACAAGCAAGCTATAGTGCCAATGTGTAGACTTCACGCTGTACAGACTTTCCAACGAGAATGTAATGTTGTACAGACTTGAGGCTTTGAGCGTTGAAGGCACAAGACGATGTACATACGCAGATTCTAGACCAGTGGCTGTACAGACTTTGAAAGATGCAGACTCTGTATAGACTTCAACTCAACCATGCATAATGTATAGACTTTGTGAAACGTGAATGCGATGTACACACTCACAGCGTTGACGCTGCATGAGACGTAGGCTGTACAGACTTAGCCTAAGACAATGCATGAACTGACGTTGTATATACTTAGCCAATGCAATGCACTATGAATGTATGGACTTGCATGAGATGCTCATTGTGTACACTTCAAGCCCAGTGTATAGACTCTCAGCCATGAACAAAGCGAGAAGCACACTAATGCAGGAATGTGTAGACTTGGAATCATGGAGGCCAATGTATAGACATCAACTATGCACATCGAATGTATAGACTTCAAGTGTGAAGACCATTGTATAGACTTAGGATTCAAAGACCAATGTGCAGACTTTGGATTTGAAGACCAATGTGCAGAGTTTGGATTTCACTGTAAATGTACAGACTCTGAGGAAATGAAACGAGTCAGTGTACAGACTTCAAATTCCACTGTGGATGTACATAATTTAGGGACATGAAGCGAGTCAGTGTACAGACTTCAAATTGAAGACAGCCGCTGTACACACTTACGCTGAAGTCTGTATAGACTTTCCAATGTCTAGACATGCAGATGTGAACGACACAATGTATAGACTTCAGGTGTGAAGACATTGTGAATGCAAATGCAATGTTCAGACTTTAGAGGATGCACACTCTGTATAGACTTCAACTCAAACAATCAATGTTCTGATGGGTCGACGCATCAGCAAGGGTGGGTCGACCCACTACTGTTCAGACTGTAGATACATGCAGAGACATGATATCTGACAGAATGTAATGCATATATATAAAGAACAAATACCATCAATGCTAAGCATCATCATTCATGTTGCTATCATATTGCAATCATCAAAACACAATAACATTGCTATCATCAAAATACAATATCAAATGCACTCAAATGCACTCACTGTCTTGCTATCATCAAAACCAAAAAGTATTGCTATCATCAAAGCAACATAGCACATGCTTGTGCCTAAGAGGCACAACAGAGCTTGCTTGGATCGAGGTTCCTTTCATCCGAATACATCAGCTACAGACTGTTTCTCTGAGACTGTCTGCTTTCCTCTGCTTCTTGTAGTTGGCGAAGACATTGATGTAGACGAGAGGTCGGAGAGAGATACTGCAACGGCTAACAACGCATAGTGGTGACAAATAGTCATCAGTGGTGACAAATAAGCTTCAAGACTGACAAATGTCTCGTATGGGTGATAAATGGATAACAGAAGTCACAATATGTTATGAAACGAAATAAAGGCGATGGCTAGCCAGCGATAAAGGTGACAAATAGCTCGTTGTGAGTGAAAAATAGCTGTTAGCAGTGACCAAGAGCTCTATAACGGTGACAAATAGCTCATGATAGTGAAACTTGAAGAAACTCAAGTTCATTTGAAGGATTTAACCATGTATAGGATTCCTAACTCTACCAATAGGGATCTGAAGCTTTCCTAATCATCAAACAACATTGATTAACTTTGACCTGTCTTTCTAACCCGATTTTCACTTCTTCTACAACACATCAACGTCAAAGGGCTCAGTGTCAAAGCTGTGAAGCCTCAACAGCTCTCTAAACTCAAAGTTGGGAAAGGGTGCATCGACCTATCCTTTAATGAATCAATGCACTAGTATATTCAAGACTTGTAACAATTGAGCTACCTCGACCTGTCCTCCCAGCACGTCAAAGCATCAAGCATTTTCTATGAGGCACGTGATGAACTTATCGAATCATGTCACCTCGAACTCTATTGGCTGGAACTTCTCTCTTATACACCTGGTGCACTTCCAGATACTTTCTGAAGAAGAATATTCTTATTTGGGAAGTGGACCAATGGGAATTCAGAAAAATTAAATATTTTAATCCACTTGACTTCCCTTTGACGTTGCTTGAGTGTGGCTCTGCCTTATTCTTGTAGACACACGAAAGTCACCCTGATTTTTCTGGTTGCATGCCCTTTCTTCTCATTTTTTTTGTCTGTGGTTTTCTCTTCGTTATATACGCACTCTCTCTTTGCAAGGTATGAAGACCCACGAAGGTTGTTATGACAAAGAAGGACTCTTGAGAGAATCCTGATAAAAAACTCTTTCATCTGTAAACATAGTATTTTTTCTATTCAGACGCTTATCTGGCTTGATCCCACCGTAAATTAGTAGAACTGGAGATAAATCTCATTCCTTGATATTAGATGAGTTTAATTAGTGTCGTTTGATGACTAGGAAAGCTTCAGATCCGTGTTGGTAGAGTTAGGAAACCCATACACGGCTAAACCCTTCAAACGAACTTGAGTTTCTTCAAGTTTCACTGCCATGAGCTGTTTGTCACCGTTACAGAGCTATTTGTCACTTCTAACCGCTATCTGTGACCCTTAATTAGCTATTTGTCACCCTTATCACTCGCTAGGCGTCACCTTTATTTCGCTTCATAACATATTGTGACTTCTGTTATCCATTTATCACCCTTATGAGATATTTGTCAGCCTTGAAGTCTATTTGTCACCACTGATGACTATTTGTCACCACTATGCGGTGTTAGCCGTTGCGCTTGATTTTAGTTTATTTGACTTATTGGTTCCAAAACTTCAAACATTATTCTTCTTTCTGTCTAACAGTGATAATTAAGAAATATAATAATATAATAATAATAAAATAAATAAAAAATGATAAAAAATCATAAAAACTGAAAACCAAGGGTTGCGATGTTGCCATCCAACTCTCTAAATAGAGCATGAAAACCAAGGGATGTGAGGGTATGCCCCTACGAAATGGACAATACCAGAAGGTGATTATGTAAACATGACAAAAGTCACGAATGGTGGAAAGTCGATCAGAACACAAGTAGGTGGATACAACGTAGTCCAAATACAACAGACACACTACATTACAACAAGGTAAGAAATTGAGCAAGTTCACGAAACACATAATAATGCGTAGCACATATCATAGTCCAGTTTCACACGTAAATACTATTAGCAATTTCATTCCTACGACGCTCCCTAGCAGCAACCTCAAGGTGCCCAATGTGAAGTCTAGCTGCCACCTCCTCATCACCAGCAATATCGCCTTGCACATCATCCTCATGAACTCTATTAAAGTACCAATCAAACCCTTCTTCTCGACGAATGAAATTCTACACCATACAACATGCAATGACTATCTTCCGTTGTGTGGGCCAAGCATACATGTTTCCCTCACGCAATGTTTGAAAACACATCTTCAAGATGCCAAATGTACACTCCACAACATTTCGCAACTGGGCATGGTGATGATTGTATTTTTCCTTCTTATTTTCATGGGGCACATTACCACAACCATGAAATTGAGCAAGATGGTACTTAACTCCCCTATATGGGGTCAAGAAAATTGAAGTATGGATGTATCCCGAATCAACCAGATAATACTTCCCCTGCGGTACATAGAACCCTCCTTCGTCTAAGGCCTACCTCAACACACGCATATCAGAAGCAGATCCTTCTCATCCTACACACAAATAATGGAAGAGCATATCAAACGAAACTGCAGCCATCACATTTTTGGTAATGCACTGCTTACGGTTGCGAAATCGATCATGCTCTGATATTGGTACATTTGCAAGAATGTGTGTGCCATCAATGGCACCAATCACATCCTAAAGTAAGACATGGAACATGACTTAAGGTACCAATGATGTGAACAATAACTACTAAGGCAATAGAACTCACCTTAAAGTGTGGGTAGAATCGTTCTTTGCCACGAATGTACGGGTGACATTCGTGCACTTGTGCAGCTGTAGGTAGTTAAATGTACTCTTCCTTCAATGAAGCCAAGGCAAGGATGGCTTGATTCACATATTTACTGATTGTTTGAGAAGAATGTTGGAAGTGTTCACACAAAGCACCACTAGACACCCCATGACCAACAACATATATGAACATACCCAATTGCTCAGTAGCAGTCATATATTTGGAATCCTTTAATAACCCACTGTTTGCGGAGGGGAATTTGTTTATTTTAATTTGGTTTGTTGTTCGATTTATTCGTTTATTGAATGGGTGTGCCAGTCACTAAGTGACAAATTTATGTATGCGCTCGATCTGACTTGGTCAGACGAAGGTGAAGTCCGTGTCGGGACCGATAGTCCGTCATACCATGAAGGCTATGACGTTAATTATATCCTCCGAGAAGGAGGAAAACCCTTGATTAATTACCAAGATACTGGGCCTCCGGGGCTGAATGGATATAGACATAAGTAGGAATAAATCGTTAGAAGTCTAAAAAGACAGATATGCAACACTGACGAGCAAACATTCATATATGTAAAAATGCATGGCAGAAACAAACCCGAAATTGCCTATAGTCGGGAGCCAGCAGATGATTCTTTTTATTGATTAATTATGGGATATTCACAAATTTAGTGACATAGGGAAATGAGGGATGAATGGGTTGGTAGAAGTATGAGTGGAGGATTAAAACGGCACGGGGTTTGATATACACTAATCCAGCGTGAAGAAGCATAGGGATAGGTGGTTAAACGGTGCGGTCCCACTAAGGGTTTAAACAGCGTGGGGTAGCGTAGGAAAAGAGGGTTAAACGGCGCGGTCCTGATGAGGGTGTAAACGGCGCGGAGGATAGAGGGGCGCACCGAATATGGCCACGCTGATTTAAGGTCAATGGGATTGCATTGGCTTCTGAGTGTAGGGTTAAAACGGCGCGAAGGGGGTAGGCACCGGATTAGGGCGTGCCAGATTTAGAGCGTGCCGATTTGGAGCAGAATTTTGATCTTTGAACTGTTAAGTTGCAATGTGATTATGTTCAGCCTTTTGGTGTTAATTAAAGTTGATTAACGAAGGAGTTCAAGCTCTAACTATTCTGCAGACATGGCAAATCAAGACTTGTGCGAGGTTCCTACTCAAGCACAGTCCAATCTCGGTTCAGAACCAGTTTACAATTCACAGAACAAAAGTTCCATGATGATTTAGCTTAAGTATTCTAATAAAAATTTGGCAGCACCTCCCCATACCCAGAGGGTTGCAGGGGAAAAGTGGAGACATTCTCACAGAAACTGGGGTATGCTCCTTAAAGTCGGGAAGCAAAACGATGACCGACAGGCCCATATGGATGGAAACCCCGAGGGCTAGCCTACGAGGGGCACCAATGTTCCATGGGCCAAAAGTATGTACAAAGGGACGGCCAGAATGGGAGGAAACCTCGAGGACTTGCCTACAAGAGGTCCCTTACCCACAGCCACCACCATTCCCTTGAGGAATGTGGATTTAATATTGGATCGAAAGATCCTTTTCTATTCACCTTGGATGACTTGAAGGGCTCCACGCCACTTGAGGATGGGATCCTCCAGCTTTGAGGTGATTCAGAGAAAGGACAGCGTGAGTATATGATGGGGAATGTCCCCTCCCCGGTCAGTGAATTATTATCGTTGAGTGACCAAAATGGAGTGACTGTAATAGCATCCGAGCATCACCCGCGTAGCAGGAGAGAGGGATGGGCCACATCGAACAGACCCCACCATGTCCTTCTCGGAGCAAAAGAAAATACGATGTGAATCATCCGGCCACTAAACCTTGAATGGTAGGTCAAGTGAGAAAGGATTAGTTGATTCACGTCTAGGGGAGAAGTTATCCCTGAACGTGTAGGCCACGGGCCCCACAAGGAGGGGTAACGAGCAAAAGATTCTATGTAGCAAAAGCTCGAGCATATAGCAGGCGATATATAGGAACATAACTATGCCATTAGACACGCTACGCCCAAATCATAGGGACGGTTAGAGATGTCCATAAAGGTATGCCTCCTGCAGTGAAACCGGCATGGGACACAATATGTTCGATGCAATAGATCCATTGGAAGGGTCCCGGGGAGGGGCAACATTAATGTAGCCCTTGGTTAGCCCATGGCACACAATCAAATGAAGGTAGCAGACGGTATAAAAACAAATGCGATAAAGAAGGCAGACAGACTCAAACATTCATCAATATTATCATTCATAGCTCGGGGATAAACCTGAAATGAAAAGTAAATAGACGCGGCCTGGCGTTGTCCCACAGCACCGATTGATTACATCGCTATCGTAGAGCAGTAAGAGTAAACACAGGGCACGAAAGCTAAAGATGAAAAGAAAAGAAAAAGGGTTTGATAGGGAAGGAATTACGGGCTCATATCATTGCCCGTTTCATTACATCACTCAGAGATACTTGGTGGAAAGGGGGAAGAAGAAAGAAAACGGAATGCCTAATGCCCAACCTCTGTTCTTTGTCGCAGAAACAGAGTATCAGAATCGAGGCTCTCCTTCTTCGCGGTGGACCTCCCTTCCCTGTTGAAGAACAGCCGACGATCACTCAGGGAAACCTCTCTCAACCTTTCTTTTTTCCCAAGCTTCTCCTCTCCGATCCCCTTTTCTTTTCTCACCCACGCTCTGTCTATCTTTGTCTTTCCTCCTTTCTTTTTTTTTACCTGCTTCGAATGGCTCTCTCTTATAGGCCAAGCAGAAGTTGACTCCATCCGGCACCAGGGAGTGGAGAGCACACTGGTTTTGGAGCATTATCATATGCGCGTCGGTTTAGGAGCATTGCCATATATGTGCCGTTTTAGAGGAGCGCGCCTGTTTAGAGGAGCGCGTCAGTTTGGGAGCGTGTCGGGTTAATCACCTTATCACATTTGTTGAGCCGGGTTTCAGCTTGTGAATCTCAGACTAGTTCCGAGAGTCAATGTCACGCCCCGAGCCTTTATTACAACGGAAGACTAGCTCGAGGAATGTGAAAAGCCGGCATGGTAAATCTCTTGCAAGCAAGAACGATCAGAGCGCAAGACTATCACACATAAGAATGAAATCGCACAATAATTTAATCAAACTCCAACTTTATTTCATCGTCCACCATTCAGAACTGGGTTCTATTTATAGGGTTTTGGCTAGGGTTTGAGGATTAGATCGATTTTAGAGTCCTTGTTAAAGCTTAGATCGACTTCTAAGAGTCCTTAACACCTCTACTAGTCTTCCCATCTTGATCCCTAAGAGATAAACTAGTAAAAATCTAATCTTTTGGCTTGTTCTTCACTTCACGGAACTAACAGAGTGTAGCGGTCCAAGCTGGGCGCGTTACATGACTGTAGCAGTCGCACGATAGACCGCCACATCCATTGTGCGCAGAATTCAATAAAATTCAAACTCTTTTGTTTGTTTATCCATATAATTATCTATATAAGGGGTATTTATCCTTATAATTCGTGAATAGGCTAAGTAACCTTCTAGAATATGGGTCAAACTTAATGGGCTTGGTCCATAAACCTATTGGGTTTTAACTATTAAAGCTAGATTAGTTATTTAACATAATTGGGCCTTATAATCCTAACATTAATTCATTCGTTAACCTATTTTGTCCTTTATAAATCCTAGAAAATTCTATAAATAATCCAGAAATTACTTATAAATTTTGGGGCACTACACCCTCCCCCACTTAGAAGAATTTGGTCCCCAAATTCGATACATAGATTTTATGGAGAGTGTACTTACAATCGAATAATTCTGGGAATCTTCTACGCATAGATTCTTCCGTTTCCCATGTTGCTTCGTGTGGCCATTGCTTCGTCCATTGGACTTAGACCATAGGAATAGTTTTATTTCTTAGTTGACGCACTTCTCATTCCCGAATCCTGACTGGTTTCTGCTCGTATGTCAGGTCCTTTTGGATCTCCAGATTATCATAAGTAATGACATGATGAGGATCATATACATATTTCTTCAACATAGAGACGTGAAATACATCTTGAACTACTGCTAATTGTGGAGGTAAAGCCAATCTATAAGCTATTTTGCTGACCCTTTCGAGAATTTCAAATGGGCCAATGAATCTCGGAGTTAGTTTTCCTTTAATGCCAATTCTTCGAATACCACGGCCTGGAGAAACTTTCAGATATACATGATCTCCCACCTGAAACTCCAAGTCGCGTGTTCGATTGTCAGCATAAGATTTCTACCTATCTTGCGCCATCTTCATACTTTCTTGAATGAGCTTGATCTTCTCTGTAGAATCCCTGATAAGGTCGGGGCCTAGGAATTACTTTTCCCCAATTTCGTTCTAACATATTGGTGATCTACAACTTTTTCCATATAAAGCTTCAAAGGGCGCCATCTGTATGCTGGCCTGATAACTGTTGTATGTAAATTCTACCAGAGGCAAGTGATCATGCCAACTTCCTCCAAAATCAATAGCACAAGCCCTAAGTATATCTTCAACTACCTGATTTGTTCTTTCAGTCTGACCATCAGTTTGTGGGTGAAATGTTGTGGTAAAATTCAATCTAGTCCCTAGTGAATGTTGTAGGCCCTTCCAAAATTGTGATGTGAATCGAGGATCTCTATCAGATACAATAGTGACAGGGACGCCATGTAATTTGACAATTTCTTTCATGTATAATGCTGCTAGAATATCCACAGACCATCGACTTTTTATTGGTAGGAAGTGTGCGAATTTAGTCAATCGGTCTATGATCACTCATATACCATCGTGTCCTCCTCTGGCCATAGGTAAACCCATAATGAAATCCATCCCTATACTCTCCCATTTCCATTCGAAAATATTTAAGGGATGTAATTTACCTGCCGATCTAAAATGTTCTACTTTTACTTGTTGGCAGGTGAGACAACGGGACACGAAATCGGCTATTTCTCTCTTCATATTGGGCCACCAGAAGTTTCTTTTGAGATCTTGATACATCTTTCTGCCTCCTAGATGAATGGTGTACTTAGAATTATGTGCTTCTTCTAGGATCAGTTTCTTCATATCCTCATGATCTGGTACACACATTTGACCCTTAAATAGTAATCTTCCGTCATTGGAAATAGAGAAATCCGGCCTTTGTTCAATATTGGCTTTAATTTCCAGTAACACGGGATCATCTTTTTACAGCTCGACCAGATCCTCTATTAATGTAGGTTGAGCTTGGATATTAGCCATGAAACAATCATCTTCCTTTATGTCAATATCTAAGTTCATCTGAGCAGATTGAGGAATAAGATTAGTCATACTAATCATAAGACTTGATAGCATACCCATTGGTTTTCTGCTGAGTGCATCTGCTACAGCATTAGCCTTGCCAGGATGATATTGAATAGCAAAATCAAAGTCCTTGAGATATTCAAACCATCTCCTCTGCCTCATATTAAGCTCTTTTTGAGGGAATAAGTATTTCAAGCTTTTGTGGTCCGAGTAGACCGTGAACTGTTCTCCATAGAGATAATGCCGCCAAATTTTTAAGGCGAAAATAACTGCTGCCAATTCTAAATCATGCACGGGATAATTTTCCTCGTGACGTTTCAATTGTCTTGAAGAATAATAGATTACTTTTCCATCTTGCATGAGAACGCATCCTAAGCCAATGCCAGATGCATCCGTATATACTTCGAATCAACCACCTTCCACTAGTAGTGCTAAAATAGGAGCTGTAGTAAGGTGATTCTTAAGAATTTGAAAACTCCTTTCACATTCCTCTGACCAGACAAAAAGATTTTCTTTTCTTGTGAGTCTAGTTAAAAGAACCGTAATTTTTGAGAAGTCTTTAATGAACCTCCTATAATAACCAGCTAGACCCAGAAAGCTTCTTACTTCTGATACAGTCGTTGGCCGGCTCTAATTTCTGATAGCTTCGACTTTTGATGGATCCACAGCGATGCCTTCCTTTGAAATAATGTGGCCTAAGAATGAAACTTCCTTGAGCCAGAATTCATATTTGTTAAGCTTGGCATAAAGTTTATGTTCTCTAAGTGTTTGCAAGGCTATCCTCAAATATTCCTCATGTTCCTCTTTTGTCTTGGAATATATCAAGATATCATCAATGAAGACGACGATGAACTGGTCCAGATACGGCTGGAAAACTTTGTTCATAAGTTGCATAAATGATGCTGGGGCATTTGTTAACTCAAACGGCATTACCACGAATTCATAGTGGCCATAACGACTTCAAAAAGCCGATTTATAAATGTCTTCATCTTTAATTCTAAGCTGATGATAACCTGATCTGAGGTCTATTTTGGAGAAATACACTGCTCCCGAAAGCTGGTCGAAGAGCTCATCAATACGCGGCAACGGATACTTATTGTTGATTGTAAATTGATTTAGTCGACGGTAGTCTATGCATAGCCTGAGAGAGCCATCCTTCTTCTTGACAAATAGCACCGGCGCACCCCAAGGGGATGTGCTAGGTCTAATGAAGCCCTTGTCTAGTAGTTCCTGCAACTGCCTCTTTAATTCTTTAAGTTCCATAGGGGACATCCTGTAAGGGGCTATAGAAACAGGTGCTGCTCCTGGAATGAGTTCAATAGTGAAGTTGACTTCCCTCTCGGGTGGTAAACTGGGTAATTCGGATGGGAATATATCTGAGAACTCATTTACAATAGGAATGTTTACTAGGACGATTTCCTTGGATTCAGTAACAATGACAGAGATAAGAAAAGCTTCACATCCTTGCGAGATGAGTTTGCAAGCGTGAAGAGAAGATATGATAGTGGGATGCTTCTTATACTTGATGCCAAGGAAAGAAAATCTTGGAAAACTTGATTTTCGGAAGGATATAATCCTATTTCGACAGTTAATATCATCATCATGATCTACAAGCCAATCTATCCCTAAAATGGCATCATAACCTTTCATGTCAAGACATACTAAGTTTGCGGGGAGATTGTGACCTTCAACTATTACCTCACTATCAGGATAATATTCGATAAGCTTAGTTCCAGATCCTAAGGGTGTGGTTACAGCAAGATCTGAAGATAAGGGAACTGATGCAATTGGTAATATTTTAACGAACGTAGTGGAAACAAAAGAATGAGAGGCACCAGTATCAAATAGCATAAATGCAGGACGAGAGCAAATTTGAAGAGTACCTTCCATAAGCCCACCATCCCTGGGCGCTTCCTCTTCTTCTAGAACGGCATTGAGGCGAGCCTACCTCCTGCGTCCACCACCAGATGACTGGTCTTTCATAAGGGGGTAATCCGGCATGCGATGCTCCCTGCTTCCATAGCGTAAATAAGCACCAAGGCGCTTCTAGCACTTTTGTTGAGCTATGGTTTTGATGATAACTGGCGCCGTTGCCGGGGATTATGAAAGCATGAAGTATGATTATGAAAGCATTAGCATGAGACGCATAGATGCTTTGAAAACATTTTCATGTTAAGAACCTCACCATGAATATGCATAAGACACTTTGAAACCATTAAGTTTTTAACTATCCAATGAAGTCAATTGAGAGAACGAATAATGAATCACTCCCAATCTAAGCACATGGAAATTCATTTCTAGCACATGGATACTTACCATGGATTCAAGGGTAGCCAATACAAATCAATCGAACCTCATATGAGTTCCAACTTTAGTCCAGAGCAATATGTATCCAATCATCATTGAGTCATGATTTTGTATGAGTGAGAGGAAGATGATGGATCCTTTCAACAAAGACAAACAGTGAAGTGGAGATGATTTTACACAATGACAAGCAACCAATTCATATCAACGAATACTCAATGAATACTCAATGAATCTACATTAGTGTGGGCAAAACGAACAAGAACATTAGTTTTAACATTCCCACATAAAACATGCATGAAGGCGAATGCATTCTAGCCCAGTAGCAGTACCTGCAAAGCAAGATATCAACATGTGAGTTCGTTTGTCATGACGACGAGTTCATTTATGATGACGACATTTTTCATAGATCACTCACACATCAAAACCATTATCATCACACATGAAGTTTAGTTATCATCAAAACCATTATCATCACACATGAAGTTTAGTTATCATCAAAACCATAGCTCAACAACTCTTCAGCCGAGTGGCCAAACTTTTCACAAAAAGTGCAAGCCGTGGCGACTTGCTCCTACTCCTTGACTTTCTTATTTTTATGGGAACTTCCACCATTCTCACTCCTGGATCTTTTCTTACTATCACGACTTTTGTGAGGCTCTGTGATGCTAAAATTTTCTTTCTTATAACGCCGACCAGATCGTCGGCTAGACTCTTCTCCTTTTTCTTTCAATTTCTCGACCATTTCTAAGGTCCTTTCACATAAATATGCCCGCTGTACCATCTCCGTATAAGTACAGATGTTTTGGGTCTTGAGCTGCTGAATGAAATCGGGTCGTAACCCGTCCATAAACCGATTAGCCTTTAATAGACCGGTACTGATTAAATGCAGTGCATAAGGTGCAAGTCTGGAAAATTAAAGTTCATATTCCGCAACTGTCATCATTCCTTGTCGAAGAGAGGCAAACTCCATAGCCTTTCTTTCTTTCACATGCTCAGAAAAGTACTTAGCATGGAACAAAGTGAGAAAACCATCCCATGTATGAGGTGCATCGGCCGGAGGTGCCAGAACCGACTTCCACCATGTACGGGCATCCTTGTTGAGTTGGAAAGTTGCAAGACGCACCTTCTCTTGATCGGTGCATTGGATGACGTCAAATATGCAGTTCATCTCGTCAATCCAGTTCTCTGCTTCGTCCGGATTAGAAGAACCATACAAACGCGGGGGGTTTAAACTCCGGAAATTGTGATGTAAGTCACCAGCCCTTGCCCCTACGCCTACCTGGGCCATAGTTTGCAATGCCTGAGTAAGGCCGGCAACTGTTTGTTGCATGCCATTCCAATCTACGTGATGAGCCATATGTAAAATAAGGTACCTGAGAGAAATATAACAACTTGTTATTTCTCATGGAATTGGAAGAAAATTAATCTTAAAGCTAATTAACTATCTTATCCCGGGCTCAATCCAGTTCTCGCATGGGTATGGAATTTTCTTCCTTAGTTCATAGGTAGGGGTCCTTAACCTTGGACTTATCCTATGACATGATTCTTCTCCCTAAGTCCTGAGACTTAGACTCTTATACCAACTTAACTGTCACGCCCCGAGCCTTTATTACAGCAGAAGACTAGCTCGAGGAACGTGAACAGCCGGCATGGTAAGCCTCTTGTAAGCAAGAACGATCAGAGCGCAAGGCAATCACACATAAGAATGCAATCGCACAATAATTTAATCAAACTCCACCTTTATTTCATTAATAATCAAATATCAAATACAATCACTAATTTTTATCATACTAGACTCAAGAAATAAGAAAATTACATAGACTCAATCTAAACAATGTAGACTTCCTAAGTCTTCACTCATTCTTCATTCACTCTCGGACCTGCTATTTGAACATTCCGAATCCGATTCTGACTCACTTCTATCTCCTGAAAAGATTGGAAATAGGTAATGAGCACACTTTCCCAGTAGGTATCTTCGCATCAACATGAAGGCACTATTAAAGTAATTAACATTTTTGCTCTAGAGGAATAAGGTAAAATCATGCGAATGCGATAAATCACAAGTAACCAAAGTAACAAGATGATCATGTAAGATAGAATGAACAAGTATGAACTAGCAAGAATGTAACAAGAACATGATATGGCTCTTCATGAACAAGAATGTAACGAGAATGTACTAGCAATGCCACGTAGTCATCACCCAAACATCTTTTGCTTATGAGCAAGTATTTGATGAATTTCTGTAGATTATCATGTATCAAGCAAGAAAGTCATGTATAAGTATTTTCATGATGCCCGTGAATCTTCACTTATTTATAGAGAAAGTACTCCCAGCGCAATGCGACGTCAGTAGCATCATACCCCATGGTTTATAATAGTATGTTTCCTACAATCAGCCGAGGGGACTCGCATAGAGCCCTTGAACATAATCAGTGCTCGATCGCATCTTCAAGTATAAATCAAGCTACTTACACGTTTCAAGTAATAAAGTATGGCCAATAATATAGCAAGTTCAAATAAGTTCATGATAACAATAGTTTAATGAATGAATGCTTTAATGAAGAAATGCGAGTCAAGAATGACTTAAAACAAGATTATGCTCCTGGAAATAATTTGGCAGCATAACGGTACATTCCTTAACTTTCATAATTTAAAATTAAGTATTTTGAACAATATGACAAGTCCTAGACCATCAATAATCCATCTAGAAACTTTGGAATATCAACCCTTTGGTCAAACCTCGGGTTAAAGAACTTAGAACTGTGACGATCTAATACTGGGCTGTTATATGAACATAACGGTCGAGTGTTGGGCCGTTAGAAAGGTTGAATCTAGAACAAAGGAATTGGACTCAGTACAATGTGACGGTCATATATTAGGCCGTTAGATGAGCATGATGGTCTAATATGAATCCGTTACATATCTAGAACCAGAAAACTTCGATAGTGCTTTCTAACAATTGGGCTTTCATGGTACAACCAACTCGGCGTCCTAGTGGGAATCCCAGGCTCGCAGAGAATTTCGGAGGCCTTAAAATAAGATTTCCTAGTCCATTGGAAGGAATATCCAATAGAGAGGTCCTCATGTTCAAGAATATGTTCCTATAGTGCAAAGTGTGAACTAATGGCCATATACCGGAATATATGCCATGTACTTATAGAAAATGACTCTATAGATAGAAAAAGACTGTGTAGCGATGTGAAACCATGATAAAAACTCCATCATTACATCATTTAAAATCATAGTGTAAATACAAAACTATAGAGTTTAGCTAATGAAATTAACATATGCTTGAAATAACTAGAGATGCTTTTAAACATGCAATTTATATCATAAGTCAATTTATAATCTCAAGGTCATGAAAATAGGTTAAAACTTAGCTAACTAGGCTTATTTATAAGTAAATCTGATTGGTTTCCATTCTGTCTCGAGTTGATAGAATACAACACTCTGACGGTCTAAGATAGGCGCGTTATACCCATGTGACAGTTTATCGTGGGACCATTACAGTGTTGTGACGCACTGATTTTGGTCCGTCAGAGACAACAGAGAAATTTAAACAAAACAGAGGGTGTGACGGCTTATCGTAAGGCCATTACAATCATGTGACAGTCCTACTTTAATCCGTCAGAGCTTCTACTGATAATAAAGATAAGGAACTATGTTCATGCAAGAAGAATAAAAATAACTAACTATTCTAGCCATGATCACGAAGTAAAGGCCATCTAGATGCATAGGTAGTAATGAAATAACAAGAGATAACTTTTATCTTTAATTAGGGTTGAAGGCATGCATGAATGTATAGACTAACATGAAATTCATGAAGTATCATGCAGGAAATCCAAATAAGGTAGAGGGCTTTTATCCCTAACCATGTGTCTTTACCGTTCATGAGATAACCTACCTCTTTACTGGGCTTTAGACTTCCAATTTGGTCTTCAAGGGTTGCCCTAGTTCTTCTCTTCCTGAGATTTTTCAGCAACTTCACGTCACTCTAACTCCTTAGTTTCTTGACCTAAGGACATGAAATTTGGAGGGTAAGAAGATGATACTAAAAGAAACAAAAAGTTTTGAAGAACCTAACTCTAATTACCTCGTTTAGCTTCTCTAATTTCTAGATCTTCAGTACCCTGCTGCATAGTTTCCTAGGTTGGCGTGATGAAACCAGCAACTTTAGAAGATCCTAACTCCTTGGATACTCGACCTCCTAATATGAAATTTTGAGAGTTGTCAGACCTTAGTATTAGAAACAAAAAGTTCCAAAGGACTTACCTGAGATTCTATCTCCTTACCTTGTTTCTTCATGAGCCAAAAGTAAGGGTCGCTTAGTTTAGAACTGGGTTCTATTTATAGAGTTTTGGCTAGGGTTTGAGGATTAGATCAATTTTAGAGTCCTTGTTAAAGCTTAGATCGACTTTTAAGAGTCATTAACACCTCTACTAGTCTTCTCATCTTGATCCCTAAGAGATAAACTAGTAAAAATCCAATCTTTTGGCTTGTTCTTCACTTCACGGAACTAACAGAGTGTAACGGTCCAAGCTGTGTGCGTTACATGACTGTAGCGGTCGCACGATAGACTGCCACATCCACTGTGCGCAGAATTCAATAAAATTCAAACCCTTTTGTTTGTTTATCCATATAATCATCTATATAAGGGGTATTTATCCTTATAATTCATGAATAGGCTAAGTAACCTTCTAGAATATGGGTCAAACTTAATGGGCTTGGTCAATAAACCTATTGGGTTTTAACTATTAAAGTTAGATTAGTTATTTAACATAATTGGGCCTTATAATCCCAACATTAATTCATTCGTTAATTTATTTTGCCCTTTATAAATTTTAGAAAATTCTATAAATAATCCAGAAATTACTTATAAATTGTGGGGCACTTCAGTCAACTTGAGTTTTCATCTCATCGTGGCTCTGTGAGACCGACATGAGAAGTATCAGGGAAGCATTTAGGCCGATGAATGGCCAATTTCGACGCTGTCCGGGCCTTTAGTTCGGACTCTCGGGTTTCCCGCTGATACGACACTCGGCACTGCGATTTGTGCTGCGAGGCCGGCTTTGTCTATATTTGCAACATTCCCAGGGGGTGGGTCACCACCCGGAGTACTTTCACCTCGGTCGGGCAGCTATTCAGTCACTAACGGACCCATCTGGTAAGAAGACGTACCCGCGCCGGGTTACCCGGGTCTTCCGCTGATATGGCCTTCGACATCTCGTTCCGAGAGACCAGAGACATTTCTTCACCTCTGGAGGGTTTCTTATTAGGTGGCGAACCACCAGGTACATTCTCGCCCTGACCGGACGACAGACGGGGTTTGTTCGGCACGACTGAGTCGATACCAGTTCGTTGGGCAGGCTGCACAGCACTACCGGTTTGTTGTGAATTTCATCTAACCATCCTGAGGTGGAGTCCCTAACACTCTCGTCAGATGACCTGAGGCTTCAGCAGTCCGAGAGGACCCTTGTGTATCGATTGTCTTCGGCTTCTGCACTCCGACGGGCCGTATCCTTTTGTCGTTCAGGCGTGATTGCCATTGATAATATTTCGGGTGCCAACACCCACGACCTACCAACATGTCCCTCAACCTTGTAAACATAGTAGGGTGCATTCTGAAGACTTTGTAACATCTCTCTTGATGTCCATTGACAATTGATGTCACCCACATTTGACCTATGTACTTTGATGAGTGCATCCGTCTCCGGGTAGGTGGTGCCATCTCCTCATCTTCCAGTTGGTCTAAAATAGCCTCCTCAATGTCGTTGAACATTTCATCATCCTCCATTACGAATTTCATTACAATCCGATCAAAGTCTACACATCACACAAAGCACGTCCATCACCAAGACATCAAAGATGAAATAACCAAGTTATTGACAATGAGTAAAATGTCCAGTACATTATTTCCCTATGTAGACCAAGCGTAGTATACTTCTTCACCTACAACAACAGTAATAACAAAGCAACTAATACGAAGAGGAGCAACACTACTAGAGTACATAATAGAACAACAACAATACAAGGCACATTTGACATTTGTGTAGTCTGCTAGCATAATGCTTGGTTCCTTGAATCATAGTCAGCCCCGAGACTTGCATGATATGTAGGCATGTGCCTTTCCTGTAGTTGAGGATGATCAACATACGTATGGCTACTATTGCCAACCCCATTTATAGCAGCATGTGCTTCCTCTACCAAGTGAAAACCCTTATAACGAGCTCTAGGGTATCCATTCACTTGAACAAAGCATTCGGGCCAACTATAATATACACCAGGTTCGCGACCAACCCACACTACATAGCATTTATACCTTCCCATTTTCTGAACCTCAATTCTCTGCATGTAAGGTGTTATAAAAGACAATAGGTATGACAAACATAATAATTGCAGTAAATTTAATATGAAGTCCAATCCATAAGAGCAAGTTTGTAGATCAGAAAGCATGTAGGTTTAAGGTTACACTACATGATATAGTGGGGTAGGGGATTTAAGTCTGCTAGTTCAAGTGCATGAACAAGGTTTATGTCATGTGAATTAACACCCAATAAGCCAAACATGTAGTTCCATAATTTGCATTCTACAATGTATAGTGCATATCCGAGGTTTGATACATATAAAACTTTTGTGATACATGGGAAAAAATGAAGATGGAAAAATTTACAACTTTTTTATTAAATTGTAAGCAATAGTATGCCATAATGTGGTGGAATAAAATTTAATCATATTTACATGCTTTCCTGGAAAGTAATAACAATATGGAAGTCCATTTTCATGTGCTCTTATCAAAGCAAGGTAGATGTTAGGCCCAATACAATGTATAGAGCATACACAAAGCATGGCAGAGGTCCAACGAAAAGATTGGAAAAAACAATACATGTGCAGAGGTTAAGAACAAAACAACCACTACATCCGCCACATATGAAACTACCCAGAGCATATCATATACGAACATATGAAAGGCCTGTAAAATGCATAAACACGGAAGAGGATTAAAAAAAAAGGAAGAGGGCATCTGCCGTAGAAACCAGTGATGACAAGGGACCGAGGAGGACGCAGAGGAGACGGGCTCTTCTAATGGGGAAGCCACCGCTACGGGCACTGATGAAGGGGATGACATTGCGGAGGAGCCTTAAGAACTTAAAATAGAAGAGCGGGTGTCACTGTATGGTCATAAGCGGGATCAGTGTGTCGATTTAACACATCGATGCAATGAAGGTGGTAATATAGCCCCTCGGGAGCAGAAAAAAGGGGAACGTGGGGAACCCTAGCCGAACGATCGTCTCTCGATCGGAGCATATTGCAGAGGTGATTGGACAAGAGAGGGTGTATGCTTAATTAAGTTCCCCAACCACCCTTTTGATCTTGCAATCTACCGTGACGGTCGCCGTTGACGGGCCTGCTCTCTCTCGAGACGTTGGCCCCGGTAACACACATCTACTGTGATGGCGAAAAGAAGGCAACGGCTGGTTATGTGGTAAGAGTTATAAATATGCAGTAAGGGTGACAAATGCCACCTTAGTGCTAACAAATGCACACCTAGCGGTGACAAATGGCTAAGGCAACGGCCAAGGCATTACGGTGACAAATGGCTAAGGTGACGGCTATTGATCCTAAGGGTGACAAATAGCTCGTATGAATGACAAATGGACGATAAGCATGTAAAATAGCTAGTAAGGCTGACAAATGGGCTGAAAGGGTGAATCACAGGTTCGGTGTGTCTGGCACATGCTCAACTCGAAGTCCAAGCTTTGCACGTGATCCAAGGCTACCCTGTCTGAGGTATATTCTCTCTCATGGGACATGGATATTTCCATATTTCAGCCTGATCATCTATTATTCACCCTTTATCGCCTCTTTTACACCCGTAAGGCCTATTTTTCACCATTGGCCACATATTTGTCACCCTTACAGCGTTGCCAAAGCCCTTTTCATCCAGCGGGTGACTTGGGTTTTTCTCTTCAGCAGTCTGAACTGGAGTCGGCTCCAAGGTCGACTCTAGTCGACACTTGTGCAAGTAAAACTTCATCTTTTAACACTTCAGCCCAGTTCCTTGACCAAACTTGAATCTGTCTTCAGAAAACTCATTGATATTCATGAATTAACATTATCAAGCACACATTAACAGCATTAAAACATATGAAACTTTGAAGATCAAAATGTATGACAAAAGAAATATCAATCAGGACAGGTATGCCACATTCTGAGGTTTGAGATGTGAAATTATTTAAGATCTTGTATTTCCAAAGGTAATGATTTCGGCCCCAAACTGGGCTCTAATCATATTACAATAACCCTCAGTAAATGTCCATGATGTCTCCCTCTTCGTTGACAATTCATCAACATATTTCAGTACATAAATGGCACAGTTGAGGCTTCCAGCTGCCTGTTAGGGACATTCGTTGTTGAACACAGGTTCCCATTCATCAACTCCCTCGAATGCCCCATATTCCTTCAGTAACCCCCGTATAACTTTAGCCTCCAAATGAAATATTTGACATTATTAAGGAATAATTAATAGACACATTATAAATATGTTTAATACAGGTACATGGATAAGAAAAAGTACCCATTTTCTTGTAGTGGCTTCATGGATGGCCATGCCTCTCATGGAATTGTATGAGACAAAGCGGCGATTCTCCGTGTCAATAGCAAATAGAATCCAATGATTACTTGAGTGTAACACGAAGAATAAATCTTTGTTCTGCTGTAGTTGTGATAATTCATCATTCTCGAATACACACTGTAACAAATCCATGGTTTTTGCGTGGTTGGCCACTGTCTTGCCGTTGATGTGATTCACTACAATAGTGGGAAAATAAACCCACCGATGAAAGATGCCAGATTCATTGCATCTTGAGTGGAGGAGGTACATCATGGCGTCGATCACCTACAAACAATCACGATTCTATTAGCAGTAGAAACAAAAGTTCAGGGTAGGGCAAGGCATAAAATTACACAATAAATGAAAAAAAGTACCGTATCATCTATCATCTGGCCATATAATAGATCAATGACATGGCGACGTTTCAAAACAATCTCGTTCTGTAATTCAAATATGGGGCCACTATATTGGACAAAATTTTTCATGGTAGTCAGAGTAAGGTGAATCATGATAATTATAGAAACTATAAGAGGACAACATACCCAATATCCACCGAGGCATAAGCATCAATGAATTCATTCACAGTCTTATTATTTGTCAGCTTTAGCTGGCCTTTGTAGATCCAATCAGTACTCTATAGGAGCTTTTTGATCTGGTCGGCTTCATCTCCCGTCTACATTTATGCTAATATACCAATCATAGATTCCATGGTGTAAGACATAGGAACAACGCAGACTCATCTTCTTCTTCCCCAGTCCTGTTTTGTCACGCCCCGAGCCCTTATTACAGCGGAAGACTAGCTCGAGGAACGTGAACAACCGGCATGGTAAGCCTCTTACAAGCATGAACGATCAGAGCGCAAGATAATCACACATAATAATAATGCAATTGCACAATATTACTCAAACTTCAACTATCATTACATTAACAATCAAATATTCAAATGCAATCACTAATTCAACTTTCTTTATCATACTAGACTCAAGAAATAAGAAAATTACATAGACTCAATCTAAACAATGTAGACTTCCTAAGTCTTCACTCATTCTTCATTCACTCTCAGACCCGCTATTTGAATATTCCGAATCTGAATTTGAATAACTTCCATCTCCTGAAAAAGATTGGAAATAGGTAATGATCACACTTGCCCAGTAGGTATCTTCGCATCAACATGAAGGCACTATTTAAGTAATTAACATTTTAGCTATAAGGAATAAGGTAAAATCATGCGAAATGTGATAAATCAAGCGAATAACCAAAGTAACGCAGATGATCGTTTAAGATAGAATGAGAGCAAGTATGAACTAGCAATAATGTATCAAGTATGAACAAGAATGTAGCATGGCCTTTCATGAACAAGAATGTAACGAGAATGCACTAGCAATACTACGTAGTCATCATCCAAACATTGTTTGCTTATGAGCAAGTATTTGGGGAACTTCTGTGGAATATCATGTAACAAGCAAGAAAATCATGTCATAGTAGAATTCCGTGGATTTCACTTATTTATAGAGAAAGTACTCCCAACGCAATGCGACGCCAGTAGCATCATACCCCATGGTTTACAGTATGTTTCTGACAATCAGCCGAGGGGACTAGCATAGAGCCCTTGAGCACAATCAGTGCTCGATCGCATCTTCAAGTATAAATCAACCTAATTCCACGTTTCAAGTAATAAAATATGGCCAATAAAGTAGCAAGTTCAATAAATTCATGACAATAGTAATCAATGAATGAATGCTTCAATTAATGAACATAAGAGATCAAGAATGACTTAAGACAATTTTATGCTCATGAAAATAATTCGACAGCATAACGGTACATTCGTTATCTTTCATAATTTAAATTAAGTTTCTTTGGACAATATGACAAGTCCTAGACCATCAATAATTCATCTAAGAACTTTAGAATATCAACCCTTAGGTCAAACCTCGAGTTAATGTACGCAAGAACAATGACGGTCTACTACTGGGCCGTTATATGAACTTAACGGTCGAGAACTGGACTGTTAGAGTGGGCTGAATCCAAATTGGATTCAGTAAAATGTGACGGTCGAACATCGGTCCGATAGGTGTGCCTGACGGGCTAGTGCAGGTCCATTACATTAACAAGATTTAAAACTTTGATTTGTACTTTTCTAGACAAATTGGCTTTAATGGTACAACCAGCTCGGCGTCCTAGTGAGAATCTCAGGCTCGCGGAGACTTACGGAGGCCTTGAAACAAGATTTCCTAGTCCATTGGAAGGAATATCCAATAGAGAGGTCCTCAAGTTCAAGAATATGTTCCTATAGTGCAAAAGTGTGAACTAATGGACATATACCGGGATATATGCCATGTACTTAAAGAAAACGACTCTATAGATAAGAGAGAATGTGTAGCGATATAAAATCATGATAAAACTCATCAATATCTTTTCTAAATCAAGGTTTTAATACAAAACTATAGTGCTTTGGCATGAAGTTAACATATGCTTTAAAAATATCTCTAAGGTATCACAAATCATGCAATTGCTAACATGAATCAATATTTGAACATAAAATCATGAAAATAGGTTAAGATCTAATTAACTAGGCATACATATATATTAATTGGACTGATCTTGATTCTGTCCTAAGTTGACAGAACGCAGTGTTGTGTGACGGACTAGTCTGGCCGCGTCACAGGAAGGTAACGGTCTAGATTAGGTACGTCAGGTTTCATAGAACCCTTCAGTCATTTACAGAGGGTGTGACGGATCAATGCAGGTCCGTTACACATCCCTGGCGGTCTTACGATAGACCGTTAGGTCCTCTGCTGACAGAAAATAGAAACTATAGAAAACTATAGTTCAAAACATGCCTTAGACTAACTTACTCTAATCATGACAATGAAATAAAGGTCATCTAGATGCATAGGTTGTTGACATGTTTGTTTTACTCCTCATTTTGCTTAAGAGATGTCTTCTCTCCCCTTCTACTAAATTGATATATAAAATAAATAGGAACAGTAGAAGGAGAACAGAAGAATGTAAATAACCGTGATCGCCACCAAGGTGCCTAATGTGATTGACACACCGTACCTTGGAAAGAGGGAGACACTCGCCTTATGAGCAGCGCTGGGAGGATGTACGGCTCAGGAGGAACCGCCTGTAAGGATGTGCGGCCACACGATAGGCCATCTAAGGGCGTTGCAGAGGATGCGGGATAAGGAATTTCTGGTAGATGAACGGCGCTGACCCGACCGCAAGACGAAGAAGGACGGTCCAGGCAACACCGCACGTCTCCTTGAACGGATG
The DNA here is from genome assembly GCA_022559845.1 of Amorphophallus konjac. NCBI lineage: Eukaryota > Viridiplantae > Streptophyta > Magnoliopsida > Alismatales > Araceae > Amorphophallus > Amorphophallus konjac. The sequence continues at coordinate 170,797,159 of CM040122.1, read as the reverse complement.
GTATAGAACCGCGCAAGACCACCACGCCAGAAGTTACAAAGGGTCCAACCTCCACCCTCTCCAGCCGGCCAGAGGGGATGGGCCTCGTGCCAGGGATTGTTGACCTGCGAAATAAAGTGTAAACACAAAGAAAAACCCAAGTTAGAACTATAGAGTGTAGTAAATGCTAACATGAAAGGAAATAGACGTAACTAAGTGAAGTGGGGGATACCTGGGGAGTTTTAAACCCCTGGGGGTGTCAAAAACGTGGGAGGGTGTGTGAATGATAGTGTAATCAATGAAAACGTGGGAGAATGGATGTGTGGAAACGAACATGCTTTGAGAAGAAAATGAGACTATCCAGAATGCAAGAGGACTCAAAACAGAAGTTACTCCCTAGACCGGAGGCCTATATTGACGTAGAAGGCCTCCCTCCCTGGTCGTAGGTCGCTCAAGGATTCGGCAGGGCTTCGCCGTCGACCAAAATCTCCCCCCCTTTCAAAGGTAGCCTTTAGGGTCTATTTATAGAGCCTAGAAAGCCAGCCCCGAAACTAGGGTTTTTAGGGATTTTCAGGTCGAGATAATCAATGGAAAATCGTACATAATCAAATTATCTCTTATCCAGTCGAAACGGCATTCAAAATGGTTCATTATCCGCAGAGAAAGACGGGATAAATTAGGGATAAAACCACGGATAGAGAGAGAAATTTTGTTGAAATTCAGGAATCAAACGGATGAACGGTCTTACGATAGACAGTTCAACGGGATGTGCGGCCATGTCCTGGCCGTCCAACCCTGTCGGTCAAAATTTAAATAAATCATAAATGTTATCCAACTATCCATCGAACTGACTGTCTTCTTCGCCGTTGGACTCTCATAGATGAACGGCTCAGATGAGACCGTTCAAATGTAGGGCGGCCAAAGACCAACTGTTCTAGCCTTGTCGGTGATAAATAGATTAATTGGATAATTATCTGAGAAAACTACCAAACGCAGGACTCTGAGAGATGAGCGGCTACTATCCAGCCGTCCATCATGTTGAACGGCTAGGGCAGGACCTCATAAATGCTTGTCGGTGGAAATTCAAAAAATTAACCAAAATATTTGGATGGCCCACAGGCAACCGCACATTAGTTGAGCGGCCAGGGATGAACCGTACATATATATGGGCGCTTGAAACTCATAGAAAAGTTTAATCAACCAAAACCAAGGCCCATTAAGCCCAAAATTGATACGAACCTAGCCAGGGAGGGAGACCACCCATAAAACTGTCCCAAAACATGCCTGAAAATAGCCCCAACGTGCGATGGACAACTCAAGGCATCAACAAATGGGAGTAAGAGGAACGACTCAACTCATCGACAAAAAACGTGTGTCAACATAGGTGACATAGAATTAACAAGAAAATATCTTTTATTTTGATTTAGGATAAAGGTTGTGCATGAATGGATAGGACTATTAAAACATGAAATTGATAAGCCATGATACATGAAATCTAATGAACCTAGAGGGCTTTTATCCCTAACATGCTATTTTTTCCGTTCATAAGATAACCTACCTCTTAACTGGGCTTTAAACTTCTAATTTGAGTCTTCAAGGGTCGCCCTAGTTCTTTCCTTCCAGTGAGTTTTCAGCAACTTCACGTCACTCTAACTTCTCAATCTCTTGACCTAAGGACGTGAAATTTTGAGGGCAAGAAAGTGAAACTAAGGGGAACAGAAAGTTCTAAAGACACTTAGGCTAATTACCTCGTTTTGGTGATCTAATTCCTTGATCTTCAATGGTCCTTTGCTCTGAATTCTGGGTTGCTATGACAGAATCAGCAACTTTAGAAGCCTTTATCTCCTTGGTTACTTGATCTCCTAACATGAAATTTTGAGGGTAGTTAGTCTAAAGTATTATAAACGAAAACTTCTAAAGAACCTACCCAAAATTATGACTCCTTACCTTGATTCTTCACGAGCCAAAAGTAAGGGTCGCTCAGTTCATAATTGGGTTCTATTTATAGAGTTTTGGCTAGGGTTCAAGGATTTGAACGATTTTAGAGTCCTTAATTAGCTAAAACCTAATCTTTAAGAGTCCTTAACAATGTTATAAGTTCTCCCAAGTTGGTCTCTAGCCATGAGAATCCCAAGGTTCTACTCTTTTTACAACTTCTTCTTCTCACGGAATTAGCAGGTTGTAACGGACTAGGTCTAGTCCGTTACATGGCTGTAACGGTCGCTCGATAGACCGTTACATCAACTGGGTGTGGACATTCATCTTAATTCAAACTCTTTGGTTAATTATCCACTAAATTATCTAAATATGGGATATTTATCCTAATATTTCATGGATAACTTAAATAACCTTCTAGAATATGGGCCAAACTTATTGGGCTTGGTCCTTAAACCTATTGGGCTTCAATTATCAAAGCTGGATTAGTTATTTAACATAATTGGGCCTTATAATCCCAATATTAATTCATTTATTAATCTATTTTGGCCTTTATAAATTCCCAATAAATTCCATAAAATGCCTAATTCAATCTAGAAATTATTTATATAAATTTGGGTCACTACACCCTCCCCCACTTAGAAGAATTTGGTCCCCAAATTCAATACATGGATTATATGGAGAGTGTACTTATAGTTGAATAATTCTTGGAATCTTTTCTGCATTGCTTCTTCTATTTCGCAAGTTGCTTCGGTCGGCCATGATTTCTTCCATTGAATTTTGACCATAGGAATTGCTTTATTCCTAAGTTGACGCACCTCCCGTTCTAGAATCTTTATTGGCGTTTGCTCGTACGTCATATCGTTCTGAATCTCTAAATTATCATAAGTGATAACATGGTTAGGATCATATACATATTTTTTCAGCACAGAGACGTAAAATACGTCATGAACTCCTGCTAATTGTGGAGGTAATGCCAATCTATAAGCCACCTCACCGACCCTTTCAAGAATTTCAAACGGTCCTATGAATCTTGGAGTTAGCTTGCCTTTGATGCCAAATCTTCGAATACAATGACCCAGAGAAACCTTTAGGTACACATGATCTCCTACTTGAAATTCCAAGTCGCGCCTTCGATTATCAGCATACGACTTTTACCTATCTTGTGCCATCTGTAATTTTTCTCGAATGAGTTTAATTTTCTCTGAAGAATCCCTTATAATGTCGGGGCCTAGAAGTTGTCTTTCCCCGATTTCATTCCAACATATTGGTGATCTACAGCTTCTTCCGTATACAGCTTCAAAGGGTGCGATCTGTATGCTGTCCTGATAACTATTGTTGTATGCAAATTCTCCCAGAGGAAAGTGATCATGCCAACTTCCTCCAACATCAATTGCACAAGCCCTGAGTATATCTTCTACTACCTGATTTGTTCTTTCAGTCTGACCATCAGTTTGTGGATGAAACACTGTGCTAAAATTCAATCTAGTCCCTAGTGAATGTTGTAGGCCCTTCCAGAATTGCGATGTAAATCTAGGATCTCCATCAGATATGATAGTGACAGGGACACCATGTAGTTTCACAATTTCTTTTATGTATAATGTTGCTAGAATATCCACAGACCATCGACTTTTGATCGGTAGAAAGTGTGCCAATTTTGTCAATCGGTCTATGATTACCCAAATACCATCGTGTCCTCCTCTGGTCTTGGATAAACCCATGATGAAATCCATCCCTATACTCTCCCATTTCCATTCGAGAATTTTCAAGGGGTGTAATTTACCTATGGGTCTAAAAGGTTCTGCCTTTACTTGTTGACAAGTGAGACAGCGGGACACGAAATCAGCTATTTCCCTCTTCATATTGGGCCACCAAAAATTTCTTTTGAGATCTTGATACATTTTTGTACCACCTGGATGAATGGTGTACTTGGAATTATGTGCTTCTTCTGGGATCAATTTCTTCATATTCTCATGATCTGGTGCACACACTCGGCCCTTAAATAGCAATCTTCCATCATTAGAAATAGAGAAATCCGGTCTCTGTTCTATGTTGGCTTTAATCTCCAGTAATACGGGATCATCATTTTACAGCTTGACCAGATCTTCTATCAATGTAGGTTGAGCTCGGATATTAGCTATGAAACAATCTTCTTCCTTTATGTCAAGATCTAAGTTCAACTGAGTAAATTGAGGAATACGATTAGTCATACTTATCATAAGACTTGATAGCTTTCCCATTGGTTTTCTGCTGAGTGCATCTGCTACAGTATTAGCCTTGCTAGGATGATATTGAATAGCAAAATCAAAGTCTTTGAGATATTCTAACCATCTTCTCTACCTCATATTAAGCTCCTTTTGAGAGAATAAATATTTCAAACTTTTAGGGTCCGAGTAGACCGTAAACTTCTCTCCATAAAGATAATGATGCCAAATTTTTAAGGTGAAAATAACAGCTTCCAATTCTAAATCATGGACATGGTAGTTTTCATCGTGATGTTTCAATTGTCTTGAAGAATAACAGATCACCTTTCCATCTTGCATGAGGACGCACCCTAAGCCAATGCCAGACGCATCCGTATATACTTCAAATCCACCACCTTCCACCGGTAGTGCTAAAATTGGAGCTGTAGTAAGATGATTCTTAAGAGTTTGAAAACTCTCTTCATATTCCTCTGACCAGACAAAAGGATTTTCTTTTCTTGTGAGTCTAGTTAAAGGAACTGTAATATTTGAGAAGTCTTTAATGAACCTCCTATAATAACCAGCTGGACCCAGAAAGCTTCTTACTGCTGATACAGTCGTTGACCGGCTCCAGGCTCTAACAGCTTCTACTTTAGAGGGATCCACAACGATACCTAACAGCTTCTACTTTAGAGGGATCCACAACGATACCTTCTTTTGAAATATTGTGGCCTAGGAATGAAACTTCCTTGAGCCAGAACTCACACTTGTTAAGATGGGCATAAACTTTATGTTCCCTAAGTATTTACAAAGCTATCCTTAGATGTTCTTCATGTTCGTCCTTTGTCTTGGAATATACCAGGATGTCATCAATGAAGACAACAATGAACTGGTCCAGATATGGCTGGAAAATATTGTTCATAAGTTACATAAATGCTGCTGGGGCATTTGTTAACCCAAACGGCATTACCACGAATTCATAGTGGCCATAACGACTTCGAAAAGCCAATTTATAAATGTCTTCTTCTTTAATTCTAAGCTGATGATAACCTGATCTGAGGTCAATCTTGGAGAAATACTCTGCTCCCGAAAGCTGATCGAAGAGCCCATCAATATGCGGCAACGGATACTTGTTTTTGATTGTAAGTTGATTCAGTCGCCGGTAGTCTATGCATAGCCTGAGAGAGCCATCCTTCTTTTTAACAAATAGAACTGGCGCACCCCAGGGGGATGTGCTAGGTCTGATGAAACCCTTGTCTAGTAGTTTCTACAACTGCCTTTTTAGTTCCTTAAGTTCTGTGGGGGACATCCTGTAAGGGGCCATAGAAACAGGTGCTGCTCCTGGAATGAGTTCGATAGTGAAGTTTACTTCCCTCTCGGGTGGTAAACTGGGTAATTCAGATGGGAATACTTCTGAAAACTTATTTACAATAGGGATGTCTGCTATGATAATTTCCTTGGACTCGGTAACAATGACAGAAGCAAGAAAAGTTTCACATCCTCGCAAGATAAGTTTGCAAGCGTGAAAAGAAGATATGATAGTGGGATATTTCCTATACTTGATGACAAGGAAAGAAAATCTTGGAAGATCAGGTTTTCGAAAGGATATAATCCTATTCCGGCAATTAATATCAGCATCATGATCTATAAGCCAATCTACCCTTAGAATGGCATCATAACCTTTCATGTCAAGACATACTAAGTTTGCGGGGAGATTGTGACCTTCTACTACCACCTCACTATCAGGATAATACTCGGTAAGCTTTGTTCTAGAACCTAAGGGTGTGGTAATAGCGAGATCTGAAGGTAGAGGAATTGATGCAATTGGTAATATTTTTGTAAATGTAGTGGAGATAAAAGAATGAGAGGCACTAGTATCAAATAGCACAAATGCAGGATGGGAACAAATTTGAAGGGTACCTTCCATAAGTCCACCATCCCTGGGTGCTTCTTCTTCTTCTAGAATAGCATTGAGGCGAGCTTGCCTCTTACGTCTGCCACCAGACGATTGATCTTTGAAAAGGGGGCAATCTGGCATACGATGCTCCCTGCTTCCACAACGCAGACAAGCACCAAGGCGCTTCCAACATTCTTCAGTCGAATGGCCGAATTTTTCGCAAACAAGCCGTGGCGACTTGCTCCCTCTCCTCTTTGACCTTCTTGTTCTTCTTGGAACTTCCACCGTTCCCGCTCCTGGATCTTTTCTTACAATCAAAGTTTTTGTGGGGTTCCGTCATACTGAACTTTTCTTTCTTATAACGCCGATCAGACCTTCGGCTAGACTCTTCTCCTTTCCCTTTCAATTTCTCAACCTTCACCAAGGTCCTCTCGCATAAATATGCCCGCTGACCATCTCCGCATAGGTACGGATGTTTTGGGTCCTGAGATGCTTAATGAAACCGGGTCGTAACCCATCCATAAACCGATTATCCTTCAATAGATCGGTACTGATTAAATGCGGTGCATAAGGTGCTAGCCTAGAGAATTGAAGTTCATACTCCACAACTGTTATCATTCCTTGTCGAAGAGAGGCGAACTCCATAGACTTTCTTTCTTTCACATGTTCAGAAAAGTACTTAGCATAGAACAAAGTGAGAAAACCATCCCATGTATCAGGTGCATCGGCCAGAGGTGCCGGAACTGACTTCCACCATGTACAGGCATCCATGTTGAGTTGGAAAGTTACAAGACGCACCTTCTCTTGATCGGTGCATTTGATGAAGTAAAATGTATGGTTCATCTCGTCAATCCAGTTCTCTGCTTCATCCGGATTAGAAGAACCATAGAAACGCGGAGGGTTTAAACTCTAGAAATTGGGATGTAAGTCACCAGCCCTTGCCCCTGCGCCTACCTGGGCCATAGTTTGTAATGCCTGAGTAAGGCCGGCAACGGTTTGTTGCATGCCACCCCAATCTACGCGATGTGCCATTGCAAAAATGAGGTACCTGAGAGAAATAACAAATTTTTAATTCTCATAAAATTGGAAAGGGGTAAATCTAAAACTAATCAACTATCTTATCCTGGGCTCTACCCAATTCTCGCATAGGTGAGAAAATTTCTTCCTTAGTTTATAGGTATGGGTCCTTAAACCTTGGACTTATCCTATGACATGATTCTTCTCCCTAAGTCCTGAGACTTAGGCTCTGATATCAAATTAACTGTCACGCCCCGAGCCCTTATTACAGTGGAACACTAGCTCGAGAAACGTGAACAGCCGCCATGGTAAGCCTCTTGCAAGCAAGAACGATCAGAGCGCAAGACAATCACACATAATAATAATGCAATTGTACAATATTACTCAAACTTCAACTTTCATTTCATTAGCAATCAAATATTCAAATACAATCACTAATTCAACTTTCTTCATCATACTAGACTCAAGAAATAAGAAAATTACATAGACTCAACCTAAACAATGTAGACTTCCTAAGTCTTCACTCATTCTTCATTCACTCTCAGACCCGCTTTTTGAATATTCCGAATCCAAATTTGAATCACTTCCATCTCCTGAAAAAGATTGGAAATAGGTAATGAGCACACTTGCCCAGTAGGTATCTTTGCATCAACATGAAGACACTATTTAAGTAATTAACATTTTAGCTCTAGGGAATAAGGTAAAATCATGCGAAATGCGATAAATTAAGCGAATAACCAAAGTAGCAAAGATGATCGTTTAAGATAGAATGAGAGCAAGTATGAACTAGCAAGAATGTATCAAGTATGAACAAGAATGTAGCATGGCCTTTCATGAACAAGAATGTAACGAGAATGCACTAGCAATACCACGTAGTCATCATCCAAACATCTTTTACTTATGAGCAAATACTTCTGTGGAATATCATGTAACAAGCAAGAAAGTCATGTCATAGTAGATTTTCGTGGATTTCACTTATTTATAGAGAAAGTACTCCCAACGCAATGCGACACCAGTAGCATCATACCCCATGGTTTACAGTATGTTTCCGACAATCAGCCGAGGGGACTAGCATAGAGCCCTTGAATACAATCAGTGCTCGATTGCATCTTCAAATATAAATCAAGCTAATTCCACGTTTCGAGCAATAAAATATGGCCAATAAAGTAGCAAGTTCAATAAATTCATGACAATAGTAATCAATGAATGAATGCTTCAATTAATGAACATAAGAGATCAAGAATGGCTTAAGGCAATGTTATGCTCATGGAAATAATTCGGCAGCATAACATTACATTCGTTATCTTTCATAATTTAAATTAAGTTTCTTTGGACAATATGACAAGTCCTAGACCATCAATAATTCATATAGGAACTTTAGAATATCAACCCTTAGGTCAAACCTCAAGTTAATTTACGCAAGAACAATGACGGTCTACTACTGGGCCGTTATATGAACTTAACGGTCGAGAACTGGACTGTTAGAGTGGGCTGAATCCAAATTGGACTCAGTAAAATGTGACGGTCGAACATCCGTCCGATAGGTGTGCCTGACGGGCTAGTGCAGGTCCATTACATTAACAAGATTTAAAACTTTGATTTGTGCTTTTATAGACAAATGGACTTTAATGGTACAACCAGCTCGGCGTCCTAGTGGGAATCCCAGGCTCGCAGAGACTTACTGAGGCCTTGAAACAATATTTCTGAGTCCATTGGAAGGAATATCCAATAGAGAGGTCCTCAAGTTCAAGAATATGTTCCTATAGTGCTGTTTGCGATGGGATTCTTACCGTTCTACTCCGGTCTTCTTTCTTTGTTTGTTTATGATTATCATTTGGGTTTATTTAGTTTATTTCACGTGTCGATCAATCAATTAACTGACTGGCAATTAACTGACTGATTGACAACGCGGGTGTGCCAGTCACGTGAGTGACAAATGTATTATGCGCTCATTCTGACCCGTGTCGGGCGAAAGTGAGATTCGGTCGGGACCAGCAGTTCGCCACACCATAAAGGCTATGGCGTTAATTACATCCCCCGCAAGGAGGGAAAACCTTTGATTAATTACCGAGATAGTGGGCTGTCGAGGCCGGAATAAAGATGCGATGTTATGAATGTGATAAGATCATATGAGATGCGTCTATTTATCATACAGGAGAGGCATGGTTCATTAAATTGGAGACCCTTGGTACGTGGCGGAGGATGTAGGTCCGAAGACCACCATCGCGCATAGCGGAGACTTCCGATCGGGCGTAACCCGGCCTTCTGTCAACGCCATTTGATGTACCCGAGGGTCTATGCAAGCATGCATGCATGATGCTCGTGACTATGCTAAGAATGGCAATAGAGTTATGGAAACAAGCAGTGCCCAATCACATTTATTAATCCCCGCCAAGGGGAGAGAATGGTAACACAAGCATGATAACAAGATGACTCGGACTCGAACAGCCCTTCTCTTTTTCAGTTTATTACTAATTAGGGTTTATTAACTCCGACCATGAGAGACGAGGATCGCTCCGGAGCTGAGTGAGCGATTAAAACAGCAAATGGGTTCAAAACCGATGCGGCCACGCGTAGGGGTAGGTTTCCCCGGCGTGGCCAAACATAGGTGAAGGGTCTTAATACGGCGCGGTTATGACAAATGGTTAATACGGCGTGACGGGCACGGGGCACGCCGATTTAGGGCCCGCCGGGAACGGGCCAAATAAAAATAGGAAATCATGAGTCTAGTGTTAATCTGGCGCGGGGGGGGTACCGCGCCGTATTAGGGCGCGCCGGATCAAGGCCGTGCCGATTTAGCTTATTTTTTGATGAATTTTGAAACCATTTAAGTTCATTAAGATTCTGTTGAGAGTTTTGAAGTTATTTGGGCCAATTGCTCGTTTAATTAAAGTCCAGGATCCTTCCAGAATGAAGTAATGGGCTAGTGCGAGGTCCATACTTGAGCACTAGAGTCCCTGATTCAGAATGAATATTTATTACGGCCGATCCGCAGAGACGACTTGTGAGTCCAAAACCTGCCAAAAATTGGGCAGCATCTCCCCTGAACTTGAAAGGTTGCAGGAGAGGAACGGGGTCATGCTCACTTGTTTAGCAAGCCCCTTAAACTATCGGTCTGCATGGTGACAACCAGCAAATTCTCAACGGATAGGATACCCCGAGGACTAGCCTAAGAGGGGCACCAAAACTCCGCGGGTGAAAGCAGAGGATGATGTAGCTGATGATAGAAGCGACACCCCGAGGACAAGTCTACAAAGGGGTGGGCGACCTACAGCATACACTGCACCTGCTAGAGAGAGAGACCCTCATGGAAAGAGGTTCCGAGGGCTAGCCTACTAGGAACATTTACCCCTTTGGTCGCCACAGGGTCCCGAGGGGCTATGGGTTTGAGATTGTCGGGCCGGAGCCCCTGTTGTTGTTGTTGTTGGCTTCATGACTCATGAGAACGTCCATCAATCGAGAGCGAAGTTCCCCTGGCCAATTAGCAACTCGGTGAACGGTGGGAGATATCCCCCTCCCTGGGTGCAGGGCCAAGATGTTGATGCTCACGGGACCGGGTTACCATTCATAGAACAGAATGCAACGGCAGTCACGGAAAGAGGCGATCGATATGCAACTAGAAAAGTTTGTCGACACACGCATACCCACAAATGACTAGAATGTAGTAGTCGCGAAGCGGACTTCACTGTCCCAAAACATCGCCTGCCCACTCTGAACAACAGAGAGATGCAAAGAGGAGGGGAGGCCAAGATCAGATTTCATATCAAAACAGAGAGCGACATATGCACAGGCACAGGCGCGGAGGACCCAGGGAGGGGTTTGTCCATGTAGCCCATGGCATACCAGGGTGTGTTCGGAGTCCGGAGAAACCGGGATTTCGAAGCCGTATACGGGAAGACCCCAATAGATATATACATTTATCGAATGAGATAGCAATGGAAGAGGAAGACGAGACACCAAACATTCAACCCATTAAAGCATTCATATACGTACGATATCATTCCATTGACGGGGGAAATCACATACATATCATGAGTTTGGGTGCCGGCATCGTGGCATGGCCACCATCCTACTCGCAGAAGGATTCACAGAAGAACAATCGGTAAATGAAAGAAGACGCAGAGAAGGGGGGGAGGGTTTGGCTCATATCATCGCCATCCCTCACCCCTCTCGCTTACATTCGTCGGATAGAAAGCAAAAGCGGATCAGAAGATAGACGACTCAGACACCCACCTGTTCTAGAAACAGAGTGTCGGAACGCCTTCTTCCTCTCTTACTCCGAAGGGCTTCAGATGAGGATGGGAGACGGCGACTGGGGAACGCTCTGAGAGACTCTGCTTCTTTCACAAGAAAGAAAATCACTCCTCCCTCGAAGATGACTGGCCCTCCTCCCTTTTTTTTTCTTTCTCAATTGCCCTCCTCCTCTTCTCTCTTTTCTTTTGGTCGAGCAGCCACCTATATATAGAATCGAACTCTAAGCCTCATCCGGCGTGAAGAATGGCGCGCCAGGGAAGGCTCCATTGCCTTTTGCGCGCCGGAATAGCAGGGCACCGGGTGGGGGCGCGCCGATTTAGGGAGCGCCGTATTAGCGCCCTTTGCACGTTGCGAGTCAGCCGATGAGTCCGGGGATGGTTCCGGGGGTCACCGTGAACATTTATCTCGCCACTGCTCTTTGAAATCTCGACGAGATGTCTTGTTGAAGCTCCCAGGTCGACGTACGGCCATTTCCGAGACTTTAGATGACTTTGGTTTGCACATGCGGGTTTTCCGCCGACACGGCCCTCGGTGCTATGATAAGTGCCGCTGGCTCGGTCTGACTTGTGCATAAAACTTCTCGGAGGGTGGGATAGCACCCGGGATAGTTCCGCCCACTTCGAGCGATCATTCGGCCGTTAACGGGCCCTATTTGGCGAGAAGCCGTACTAGTGTCGAGTAGCCAGGATCTTCTGCCGACAAAGCCTCTAGTCCACCGTTCTGGAGAGCCAAGGGGACTCTTTTATCTCAGGAGAGCCTTTCATGAGGTGGGTAGCCACTGAGTAGACCATCATCCTTGGTCGGACAACGGGTGTAGTGTATGCGACATGACGGAATTGATGCCGGTTCATTGGGTAGGCTTGGTCGCACTGCCGGTTGGTTGTGAGTTCATCTCGGTTCTCCTGAGGTGAAGTCCCTGGGATTCATACAGGGTGACTTGAGGCTCTGGAAGCTCGAGAAGTCTTCAATATGTTGATCTTTATCGGCTTCCGTGCTTCAGCGGGCCGCAGCATTCGTCTTTATGGCTTGATCGCCGACGATCACATTTTGGGTGCCAACAAATGCCCCCCAGACGTGGGTGTTGCAAGCGAGCCACGAGTGTCGCAAGGCCGACGGATGAGCTTTGCCTGGAATGATCTCCTCTTCAATTGATAGGAGCTTGGGATGGCCCCTGATCTGGCACGGATGTTAATCCGGCGCCGTTTGAATGTTAATACGGCGCGGGTTAATCCGGCGCGCCCCTGGCCCTTTGCATTTTTAATACGACGCGGCCCTGGCCATTTGACCGTTAACCCGGCGCGGCCGATTTCGGCGCGCCTTTTGTTGAGGGATGTTAATTCGGCGCGCAAAATAGCGCGCCAGATTAACCACAGGGAGGCTCCCCCTATATATTATTTTCCCTTCGGTTTTTTCTTCATCACTTCTCATTTTCGCAGTTTCTTTCTCTCTCCTCCCTTCCTTCTCTTCCTGCGGCGCCGAGTGAGGTGAGGACGAGTGATTCGAGTGAGTAGAGTGTTGTTCTTTTGGGTTTCAAACCCACTCTTTGAGCCCCGGGAGGCTTCTAGTAGGGCTTGCCCTAAGAGCTATTTCCCCGAGTGTTCCTTTTGGCCTCGGTGTAATGCCGATGGCTGCTTTTAGGGACTGTTCTCTTAGTGGACGTGCTCCCAATTTTCTTTGGCAATCTCCCGTGCTGGGGAGACTCTGCCGAAATTTTGTCAGAAATCTGCCTTTGATCAGCTATTTTCTGACTTTGCTTATTGTTTGATGTGCTTTTTTGCAGCCATCATGGCATCCGGTTCTTCTTCTTCTGCCTCCCGTGCCGTGGTGACATGGGAGAACGTTCACTCCCTTGATCGGGGGCACGATCAACTTGCTACAGTTGCAGAGTCCTCGGACTCGGAGACCGATACTGTGGACACTGGCCGTCTCCTCATCCTCGGGGGCGATTCTTTTCATTATGACCGGGAAGGCGTCGTCAGGTGAGATCACCCCAAGGATAAGCATCTGATGTCCTGCCTTTGGCATTTCAATCTTCAGGGGAAGAGAGATATGTTCCTCATCCGCAAAGCCGAGCAGGCCATGTTAGTAGAGAGGGATAGCCTATCATATTGTGTAGTGTGGGGAAGGCCAATTTATCTTCCCGGAGAGGTCAGGAAATGGAGCGCCGTGCTGGGACTGCAAGATCTGGCTCCAGATGATCGGCTACTGACCAAGGCCCCTGAATTTGTACCCGCTCGGTGGAATGATTCCGCAGGCAGGGTGGACCGGGAGAAGCCGATCTTTGGCTTGTTTCTTGCCCCATTGAAATGGGGGTATAGAGAAGAATCATTTCTGCTGGACTGCGTGGCGATCCGCTTCAAGCATCAGATATCTGTGGGGTGGTTTGCCGAGCTGAGGGCCACCGACGCTCACGCATTTAGACCTGGAGCGGTGGAGTTCACAGATTATGTGCTCCATCATTATGCTCCCATCCTGACCAGGGCTGGCGTCTACCACAGCGTGTATGCCTCGAGATACCGCTACCCCATCTCCCGAGGCTTATGCTGCGGCATGATCGAAGTGTTTTGCCCCGAGTACAACACTTTCTATACCCGGAAGAAGAGACCTCTCTGGATCTATGGAGCCTTTCACAGCTTAGTGGCCTACCCATCGATGGGGAACTGTATGAGGAGGTCTGCTGGCCTGACTGGCTCAAGGATCAGACCGATGGTGAGGGTCGGTATCTGGCGGGTTACGCTTATCGCTATCTGATGAAGGCGTACCACACCCTCTATCATTCGTCGCACGATACGAGGGAAGCTCGAAAGCCGGGCGAGAAGTCGAGGGTGCGGATGGGCGCTTGGCTCCAATATTTCTTCGGCGGGAAGAAGAAGTATGAAGATTTTCCCCCAATAGCGCCAGTGGCTTAGAAGCGGAAGAAGAGAGTCCGGCGCCAGGCCGCCTCATCATCATCTTCAAGAGGAGGGCAGATGGAGGACCCAAACCCTACTGGTGTCGACGCAGTCAGCCATTGTGCTGCGTACCTGGTCTACTGGATCTGTTCTTTCGCTCTTCCGCAAGGTGACGAGAGCGTAATTAGGGCAGAGGCCATTTATCCTGCCTGTCTTATGGCTTGGGGTACCAAGCTATCTCTTTGCCCGGTGGCTCTGTGTCTCATTTACAAGATGTTGGGAGACCTGCACAAGACACGTCTCCCTAGGAATCTTCGGACGGTTGGTCCATTGCACTTTTTCAATGCTTGGGTCTGTACCCTGTTCCCGGAGGTGGCTCCTCGGGCGTTACTGTCGGTTCCTCTTGTTCCGCGGATGATAGAATTCACGAGTGCTGAGCCATCCTCATTGGTGGAGCAGCTCTTCGCCATTTGGGGCAAGTTGGCCCGTATTCCCACCGATTCGCCCGAGGTTCTTCACTTCTGTAGTTTAGCTGCCCATTCCAGCCCGTTGGTGAACAGGACGAGGCAGTGCAAGCTTTTTGAGACTGAGGAGTATATCCATCCGATTTTCGGGGCCAAATGTACCAGGCCCATTCTTGAGCCAGAGTTGGTTGACTGGGCGCTGGCCATCAGGCCGAGTGTCCTTGTATTCTGCAAGAGCGTCATTTTGTGGTTGGAGCCGTACTACCCATTCTGTTTCAGCCGGAACTTCGGCTACGACCAACACATTCCACATTCTTCTTCACAGTTTGTGTTGCCTAACAGGCACAGGGCCGGACAAGTTTCAAATGATGATGCCCGGATATGGTGGGACTTCTTCCACCGCTGGGAAGATGTTTCTTTCAGGGTGCCAACCCCTGCCCGTTTCCCCGCGTCACGCCTGAGTATATCAAGTGGTGGAACGCGCGGACGGGGTTCTACAGGAGCTCCCGGTGAGAGTGTTGGGCCGTAGCAGAGCATAGGTTTCTGGATTCCCAGCCAGAGCCAGTCCTTGACATTGAGTCTTCTTATTTGAGGAAGTTGAAATCCTGGACCCCTATAGAGGCGAGGGCCTATCTGGAGGCCCGAAAGGTCGTAAAAAGTCGCAGGATGAAAGTTGACCCGAAGCTGCCCCCAATCAGCAAGGATGACTATGTGAAAAAACTCTGGGGCTTATGCCGGGTAAGCAACGAGAGGGTGGTCCTTCAGCAACTCCCCCTGTCGGTGGAGGAACCCATCTCGGCTGTGGCCGACTGGCGTCCCGAGGTTGATTGGTTGTATCCTTATCGGACCTTCATCCGTAGGGAAGACAAGCGGGATGCTTTATATGACAACACCCCATGGCTATTTGCGCTCCTTCGTTCACATGGTCTCTCAGTGAGTGGCCCTAGCGAAGCCATTCTGTACCGGACCCTCCATATCTCATTCAAATATGTCTACAGATGGGGGCTGGATCACCTGAGCTTATATTATCACTTGTCTTCTCGTGGCCACGAGGACCTGGCGCTGCTGGTTGAGCAGAGCAAAAAGATAGGAGACATATGTTGGCTTATTCGCGAGGCAGCTTCAAGAGACAAAATGCCATCGCTATACTATTGGCCTCTCTTCCCCTTCTACACGGGGCCAGCAAGTATGTTTCATTTATTCATTCAAGCCCTTCGGCCAGCTTCCTTCCTTCATTGTGGTCTATTATTCTCACCTTTGTGCATGTGCAGTCCGACCAACTTTGGAGGAGACCCGGCACTTTAGGGAGCTGATAATAAAGGCCCAGAAGCCAGCATACTTCGAGGTTCCCGAGCCTGCCTCGACCACAACGCCACTGTCTCCCGGCGATTTGAGAAAGCGCACTCGATCCCAGTTGAGAGAGGCCGTCGGGAAGGCGAAAGCGGCGGTGACCCGGGTGACACGGGCGGGCCGAAAGAAGGCCACAGAAAGGGAATCAGCAACCGTTCTTCCTCCGGTTGTATCCTTTCAAGAGTTTGAGGCTTCTCGCACACAAAGGCTAAAAGCTGAAGGTAGGCTCTTCTTTTCTTCAGGGTTCATTAGCCCACTTTGACTGCCTTGGCTAGCCCATGCTGACGGTTGCCGACACAGTTGTCGGGGTCATTGGGCCGGAGGCGACGGTAGATGTCGCGACTGGGGAAGGGGCAGAGGAAATCCCTGCTACTCCCGTAGAGAGAGATCTACCTTCTCCAATGCCCAGATAGGAAATGGAAGGTAATCTATAGTTTAATTGTGATGCCACCGTGAATCTTCATGTCTTCAGCCGTCCTGACCATTTCTTGCCGTAAATTTCAGTTGATATACAACCGTCATTACTTCCGGGCTCGGAGAGTGCATAAGAAGCGATTATCCAGGGGCAGGGTGAACTTGCCCTTGAGATCCCATCCACTGTTGCTCCTGGTGTGGGGTGCACGGAGGAAGCTCCTACTGCGAGTGATGCTCCTCCTGGCGAGGCTCCTGCTCCGACGGTGGAGCATCCCGAAAGAGCATATGAGTCCTCTTCCTCTGAGCAGGTCGATTATGGTGGCGGCTCCAGTGATGAGGAGTTCCCACCTGTTGACACAGAGACTGAGGATGCCGGGGCATCTTCGGCCTATGAAAGCGATCATCCGACTTTTAGCCCACCTCGGTTGTCATGGAGTGGTCCTGGGCCATCAGGCTTGCTCGTGAGCGGAGAGGCTGGCGTCGGAGAAGTTGCCCTTAGATATTTGAGCTTAGTACCGGCTGAGGTAAGGACCCACCCGTGGTCGGTGCCTGCTGCCCTTCCTTTCTCTTCCTTTAGCTTTTTTAATGTACATATTTCTGGTGCAAACTGAGGTGGTGCTGCCAACCATGACGGTGTAGATACCCCTCCCGGCTCTAGGCACGGGCCACGCAACCTTCCCGTCCGTCTTGCGGGCTATCGCACTGTGATACCCTAAGGACTATGCGGTGGCAGTGGCTCCAGCTGGACCCGGAACACTTGTGAGGGTTGATAGTTTGGTAGCAGTCAAGGACTCTCAGCCATTAGAAGTCGCACAGCAGTTAGCTACGGAGAAGGATGGCCCCCCCGAGATTGAAGCCGGAGAGATCGTCGAAGAACAGATGTCCTTGGCTCTTGATATTCCTATTGTACCTCCATCCCAGGGGGCCGGCAGGGAAATTGTCGTCATTGAGACTCCAGCTACCGTATCGGCCACCGCGGTTGTTCCCCATACCAGTGCATTGCATCTCATGCCGTCATCATCTTCTGGGACGGGGGATGATATCTGGGCCACTGTGGATGGCAGAGTGGAGTTTGAACTACCCGAGACGTTGCCGCTCGGTCTCCAGTCTTCGAGTGACCTTGTGTGGCAGTTCTTAGAGACCCTTCAGCAGACCATAATGGCCAGCAGAGATTTGACTTATGTTCAGCTAAGGGGCTTGATAGAGCACTTATCCCTCTCGCTGTTGGCCTTTGGTTGCCCCATGGACGACTGGACTCCACGTGTGATCTTGCTTCTGAAATATGTAAACAAGAGGGAATTCTTAGGTCGGGAGGCAGCTGACCAGCTGGCGGCCGTAACACTGGAGCGGGCCGAATGACGAACAGCTCTCATCTCTCTGAAAGGGACTGCGGCAAGGATGAGGGATGACGCCAATGCCTCTTTGCAGCGCCGAAGCTTTCTCACGGCCCCGCATAGCGGAACTACATGTCGAACTTTCAAGGGCAGAGGCTGAGCTTCAAGAGGTAGAACGCCTGGAAGTTCAGAGGGTGGAGGAGGCAGAAATGGCCGAGGGGCAAGTTGCTTCCCTCGGGGAGAGACTATCTCAGCTGGAGGCCACTGAATTCAGACTGCAGAAGCAAGCCCGCCATCCTTCCCTGGGCATTCCGAAGCTGGAGGACATCTTCCGACGCTCTCTGCCATAGTTCTTTTCTATTTGCCTCTTTTTGATGGACTTCATGTATTCCGGGGAATGCCCTGCGTAACATGTACCCTTTATTCTATAAGAATGAAAATCTTCATTTTGCTGTTAAATGACGACTCCATTCTTTCATTATTATTATTCTTCTTTTTTTCTTCGCCAGTTGATTCTAGTCCGAGCGTGTGGGTCACGAGGGCAGGAGAGCGCTCACGCCTTTAGCAAAGGGGTGAGGTGTTCGCTCCACCGCGCTGTGGCTATCCTCGGGACTAAACAACGGCCAGTGCAAGCCGAGAGTCCGGGTGACCCAACAGGGTATAGAGGCCTCTTTAGGGCTAGGAAATAAGGGCAGATGGCCCGTCAGCCGAATCCGTCGAAGTTGATGGAACTGAGGATAGGGCTTATTCATTAATAGAGTTTATATGGAGCGAAAACAATCTGCTGCTCAATGAGGACGAGGAGTCTGGGTTAGGGGGGGAAAGTCGACCGGTCCTGTCGAAGGTGACAAGGGTCGATAGAAAGTTGGTCAGTCTAGGCGATGAAAACGGAAAAAAATAGCGAGCGACCTTGCCGATGGTGACAAGGATCGAATAGGGTAGACGGTCTCGCCGATGATGACAAGAACCGGAAAGGGTGGCTATCGATCTTGCCGATGGTGACAAGGGTCGAAAAGGGTAGACGGTCTTGCCGATGATGACAAGGACCGGAAAGGGTAGCGACCGATCTTGCCGATGGTGACAAGGGTCGAAAAGGGTAGACGGTCTCGCCGATGATGACAAGAATCGGAAAGGGTAGTGACCGATCTTGCCGATGGTGACAAGGGTCGAAGAGGGTAGACGGTCTCGCCGATGATGACAAGAATCGGAAAGGGTAGCGACCGATCTTGCCGATGGTGACAAGGGTCAAACAGGGTAGACGGTCTTGTCGATGATGACAAGGATCGGAAAGGGTAGCATCCAATCTTGCTGATGGTGACAAGGGTCGAATAGGGTAGACGGTCTTGCCTATGATAACAAGGACCGGAAAGGGTAGCGACCGATCTTGCCGATGGTGACAAGGGTCGAAGAGGGTAGACGATCTCGCCGATGATGACAAGAACCGGAAAGGGTAGCGACCGATCTTGCCGATGGTGACAAGGGTTGAACAGGGTAGATGGTCTTGCCGATGATGACAAGGACCGGAAAGGGTAGCGACCGATCTTGCCGATGGTGACAAGGGTTGAATAGGGTAGACGGTCTTGCCGATGATAACAAGGATCGGAAAGGGTAGCGACTGATCTTGCCGATGGTGACAAGGGTCGAAAACATTAGACGGTCTCGTTGATGATGACAAGGACCGGAAAGGGTAGCGACCGATCTTGCCGATGGTGGCAAGGGTCGAAAAGGGTAGACGGTCTCGCCGATGATGACAAGGACCGGAAAGGGTAGCGACCGATCTTGCCGATGGTGACAAGGGTCAAACAGGGTAGACGGTCTTGCCGATGATGACAAGAACTGGAAAGGGTAGCGACCGATCTTACCAATGGTGACAAGGGTCAGAAAGGGTAGGAAATATATACATATATAGGTGGGACATTGGATGAAGACTCCGCTTTGACCCTGTAAAGGGTCTTCAGGACGGAGGATGGATCATCACTATTCATCATTCATTTATATAATTTTTTTATTCACATTACTGACCTAAGCGCCCTTTCGGGTTTTCACCGAAGCCAGCCCTCTTACTTTTGCCCACGCGCCCTTTCGGGTTTTCACGTGGCGGGGTACCCAATTTTACCTGTAACGCCCTTTCGGGTTTTCGCTACAGTCGGGTTATAGCCATTTTTGCCCTTGCCCTAATATAGGAACAAGGCTGGCGGGGTATCTCTATTTTTAACCCCATCTTTTTCTCTTCTTTTTTTTTTGTGTAGGAAGAAGCCGGGACACAGGAGAGCCTGCCCGCCAGCATGCCGATCGGCCTTGTCGATGATGACAGGGGTCAAATCCTGGTTTAATTCGTCGACATTGGTTAAATGCCGAAGCAAAGGGTATAGTTCTAAACGGGGACGGAAGGTCTAGGTTAAGGGTAGAGATCGACCGATCTCACCGATGATGACGAGGGTCGGACACGGATTTACTCATCAGCAGGGGTTACATGCCGAAGCAAAGGTAGGATAATTAACAAGGACGGGAGGTGATGGGGACATCACCTCCCATGCCCACGTTCACAGCTCGTCTCCTCGCCCCGGTTGCATCCGGCATGGTCTAGTCATTTAATTTTGAGTCCTATGTAATTTTTATTTGAGTCATTTGATGTGTTTTCCCTTTTATTTGAGTCATGTTCCTAGGTCTTGTGTTCATCTCTCTAAGTTTGAGTGTCATTAGGTTGTCTAGTTAGCTATTAGGCCCAATTCATTGGGCTTGGCCCAAGGGCTCTCCCCTACCCCCTCAGTTATTTGTCATTGAGTCAATTGTCTGGGACTTTTGTAGAAATGTGGGTTTCCTATATATAGGATCACATTCCCCCCCATTTCAACTTAATAAATCAATGAATGAAAAACTTGCCATTTTGAGAGTTTACACTTCTTATCTAGTGGAGAGATTCCATTTTTGGGGTGAGAAACCCTAGGGGAGAGATTCCCCACCCTTCCCTCTCTTAATCTCTCCTTTTCACTCCACTTTCTCTCTCCTCAACACCCAAATTCAAATTTTCTTCTCTCTCCTCCCTTCCCAACCACCTCCACTCCCCACCTACCCCATTTAAGCCTCTTCTCATTCCCCACAACCCTCATCAATACTCCACCCCTTCCCAAGACCCCCTCCACCAATCCTCTCCTCACCATCCAACCCCCAACTACCCCTCCCACTTTCCCAAGCACCCTTCCCACTACCCCAAGCACCCCTTCCCTTCCCCAACACAACCCCCCCATTCCCAAGACAAAAAATTAACCCCACCCTTAAACCTATTTTCGAATATCCTTTCCCTCTCTCCATTCCAACCAAATTCGCAGCCCCCGCTACCACCATCTATTGGACCCTCTTCCAGACCTTATTCTCCACCTCCCACACCTTAGAACACCCCCTCCAAGACCCCCTTACAACCAGAGGTCACTCCCACACTCATCTAGCCCCTTCCCCTTCTTCTTTCTTGGTCATTGGAAGCTACTTCGAAGTTGCAGTTTGCTGTCCAGAGGTTACAGATGAACCAGCAAATTGCAGTGGCCACCACGACTTCCTCTGGATGAGTTTGAAGACCCAAGAGCCATCGTCGGAAGTGTCTACCAGTCTCCTTCGCAACAGAAGTGGTTTCATCTTCTTCCGATCTCTAAGCCGTCCAAGAGGTCCATTCTCCCACAACTGCGCAGTTCTGCCTTGGCTAAGGACTTGAGCCAGATTAGAAGCTCTGTCACGACGAACCCCGAAGGAATCAGTCCACGAGTTCTTCTTCAAAGTTCTTCATCGCCCAGTCTACTTCCAGAATCAAGAAACAGAACTTCATTCAGCATTCGTGATCCAGAGTTCTCATTTTTCTCCCACAGCTACGCAGATCTGCTACTCATAATCTGCACCGACCAGTCATCATTATTCTGCATCCCCTAGTCTTCTCCAACATCTGTTGGCTTCCTCGTCAGCTTTGCTGCGAAGAGGATTCGTCCACGATTCCAACGACTCCAACGGTGCTCGATTCTGAGTTCGGGAGCTGCCGGTACGTCCTCTGCAACCTGCTGTTACTGCACCGATCTGCCCCCTGCAGAGGTTCTGAGCCGGAGAAAAAGCTTAACCACGATGAACCCAGGAGGAATCAGGCCACGAGCTCTTCTGAAAAGTTCTTCCTCTCCCTGTCTACTTTCAGAACAAAGAAGTGGAACTCCGTTCGACATCTTGCAGCAGAAGTTACCAATTTTCTTCCTCAGGCGTTCGACTCTGCTTCCCACTATCTACATAGACAACTCCTCACTTTTCTGAGTCTGCTGATCTTCACTGGCATCGTTTGGCATCCCCGTTTGTTCTGCTGCAAAGAGGACCCATCCACGGTTCCAACGGTTCTGGCGGTACCTGATTTGGAGTTCGGGAGCGCCGGGGCAACCTCTTCTTCCTGCTGTTAATAACCAATTGCTGTCAGTCCGGGAATCAGCGACCCTGTTCGAGCTCCTGCCCAGGCCAGCAACGACCCCAGAAGAATTTGGAAAAATTCAGAGGCACTCCAGTTCCAGTAACAAAGATTTCCTCACTAGTCTCGCCCTCGGAAAAATTCTTGATCAAGTTCTGCAGCCACAGTACCTACTATCTATCCACAATTGCCGAGAGAAGGCAGATTCGGCATCTTCACTTCATCATCGTTTTAGCCCTAGTTTTCCCCACCCCGCTTGGCCGGCTGAAGGCCCCTCCCTGCGTGGAGGTAGTTTGATTGTAATCCATTAACCCCCACCCCAAGATCCCCCTCTTGCGAGAGGTGTAGTGTTGTAATTTGGTTTGATCAGGTCAAACTACCCCGGCGCGGCGTGTGGGGAACCCACGCTTCCCCGCTCGACCTCGTCTCCGAGCGGGACCGGTTTCTTCAAACCGGTCGAGTAAGTGCTCTATAACCTTGCTCTAATTCATACTTGTTCTTTCAATATTAGTTCATAGTTCTGCTGGCCGTGAGAGTGAGAGCTCGATCCTCAAGCCCCGTTGCTTTGAGTGATCACCGTGGGAAGAGAGAGTAACCCGGTACCTTTGGCACTTTGTCGGCCCCATTGAATTGGGCATCCACAACCTTTGGGATTCAAATCTTGGCCTTGCTGGCCCTCTACCAGCAAGGGCCCAACCCCTCAACCTCACCTTGGCATTGCCAAGTTACCCCGGGTCTTGGTGAGCAACGGGTGAGCAGTCATCGACATCGGTCCGTTTGATTGCGATTGTGCTTGTTTGTTTAAGTCCTAGGTTGTGTCACATCAATTGGTATCAGAGCAAGTTCTAGACTTGTCTCTACTAAGTCTTGTCCTAGGGCCATTGCATGCATCACCCTTGTCCACTATCATGACTACCTCATACATGGCATATTCGCCACTCTTAGGCCCATTAGAAGCCTTTGTGTTTGATGGATCCCGCCCTAGCATATATCTAGAATGGGAGAAGTCCATAGACCAACACTTTGGGAGGTTTACCCTGTCAGGGCTTGTCCAAGTCAACTATGCCAAGAGTTTGCTTTGGCGCCAAGCTAGGAAAGAATGGGAGAACATTGTAGGTTTGAGAGAAGCCAAAGGGGAAGCACCCATTGAATCTTGGGATGAAATGAGGGCCGATCTTAGAAAGATCTACGCACCCCAACCCAAACCTCTTCAACCAACCGATCTTTCACCCCCGAACCCAACTCCCACCCATGAACTTCCCCGACCAAGCCCAACCCAAGTCCACCCATGTTCACCACCCCGAGAGTACCATGCACTGACCATTATCACTCCACCCACCATAGACTATCCTACCCCATTATCCTTGGAAGTTGTGGCCCACACTCCTACCCAAGTGGAGATGGATGCCAATCCGGATTCACCTCCCACCATAGAGAACATCCTAGACCCCCCACTTCCACCCACCTCTCCTAGTTCGGGTCCTCATGAGCCGCACACCCTAACCATGAATGAGTCCATACTCCAATGGCTTAAGCAAGGCCCCACCATTCCTAGCTCACCACCTTACCTCTCACCCTTGGCATATCAAGTCCAAATTATGCCCACCCGGTCTTCCCATGTCACACTTCAAACCTCCTACTTTGTGGAAGGCTTAAGGGACCTAGTGGACTGTTTACAATGGCAAGTCTACCTGACCAATATGCTAGCCATAGGACCATTGGAGTCTAGCCCCATCTACTCTAGTGGACCCTTCCTAGCTTACCCCGCCACCGGTTCCATCACCTCCATCTACACTAGTGGCCATTATACGAGTGAAATCCTCCTCTTTCTCCCCAAGGATGAGAAACCAATCTTGGCCCACTTCCCACCCATCAAGATTCCAATTGCTTTAATTGGCCAACCCACTAGAGACCTTGGCCCAATTACCTTAGAGGAAGATGACTCACAATTTGGGAACCTTGAAGACATAGAGTGTCTCCCTCTAGGAAGACCTTTCCATGACCCCTTTGATCCCTTCCCATGTGAGTCTAGTTCCCCATGTGATCCAACCACCTTATCCACCACCCACCATTCCCTATCCCAACCCACCATGTTAGACCTAATTCACCCCATCCTAGACCCGGGTTACACCTTGGGAACCATGACCTTGGGCCACATACCCCTAGGTAATAAGGTTGTGCCCCACCCCATGATGACCACCTTCTTAGATCCATTCGATCCTTTCCAATGGCAGTTAAAGGGTTGTCCTAAACCTAAACACATGAAAGTCACTTTTAGGAAAAACATGCATGTGTCTAGGCTTACCACACCGCTTGACATGAACACTATGTTGGGTCCATTCATTCATATCACCCACATGTCAAGTAGAAAGTATGAGTGGTCCATATTCGGATGTCATGGTCCACCCTCATTCATCATGGGTCTTAAGCATGTCAAAGGCATCTACGGATGTCCGGGTCCCCCAATATTTATCACCAATTTGCATGATAGGGCCACCTACGGGTGCCCCGGCCCACCTAGGCTAACCAAAGTCTACACTGCATCATTACACGATATGTCTACTTTTGGTTGCCCAGGTCCACCCATCACCCCTAGAATGTCTGCATTCACAACATTGCATAAAAAGATCCGCAAGCACATTAGCAAGAAGAATGTGACTTATAAAAGGTGAGTCGACTCTCATCGACGTCACCAAGAATTCCATGAGGGTGACTTTGTGATGGTAAGGACGGAGAGGCTCTCCCCGGGAGCCATCTCCAAATTGAGGCCACGTGGGGCTGGTCCCTTCCAGGTCCTGAGGCGCATTGGTGCAAATGCCTATGAGTTAGATCTCCCCGAGGAATATGGGGTAAGTCCCACATTCAGTGTCGCCGACCTAGTGCCATACAAGGGACCCACGGTGGTACCTAGTGAGATATTGAGCCTATTCCCTCCGTTGAGAGAGCACCCACCCGTGAGGAGAGTCCACCAGCCAAGAGAGCCCAGCGTGAGCGCATTGAACGAATATTGGATGAACAGGTCACTACCACCAGGAGCAAGGTATACGAGCGCTATCTCGGCAGGTGGATGGATCGGTCTCGTTCGGAAGACTTGAGGGCAGTACCACTTCTACACCCTCCAAGGAGGGAAGGACACTTACTCGACGGAGTCGAGTTCTCCGCACCCCGGGAGTATGATGGGGACATCACCTCCCATGCCCACGTTCACAGCTCGTCTCCTCGCCCCGGTTGCATCCGGCATGGTCTAGTCATTTAATTTTGAGTCCTATGTAATTTTTATTTGAGTCATTTGATGTATTTTCCCTTTTATTTGAGTCATGTTCCTAGGTCTTGTGTTCATTTCCCTAAGTTTGAGTGTCATTAGGTTGTCTAGTTAGCTATTGGGCCAATTCATTGGGCTTGGCCCAAGGGCTCTCCCCTACCCCCTCGGTTATTTGTCATTGAGTCAATTGTCAGGGACTTTTGTAGAAATGTGGGTTTCCTATATATAGGACCCCATTCCCCCCCATTTCAACTTAATGAATCAATGAATGAAAAACTTGCCATTTTGAGAGTTTACACTTCTTATCTAGTGGAGAGATTCCATTTTTGGGTGAGAAACCCTAGGGGAGAGATTCCCCACCCTTCCCTCTCTTAATCTCTCTTTTTCACTCCACTTTCTCTCTCCTCAACACCCAAATTCAAATTTTCTTCTCTCTCCTCCCTTCCCAACCACCTCCACTCCCCACCTACCCCATTTAAGCCTCTTCCCATTCCCCACAACCCTCATCAATACTCCACCCCTTCCCAAGACCCCCTCCACCAATCCTCTCCTCACCATCCAACCCCCAACTACCCCTCCCACTTTCCCAAGCACCCTTCCCACTACCCCAAGCACCCCTTCCCTTCCCCAACACAACCCCCCCATTCCCAAGACAAAAAATTAACCCCACCCTTAAACCTATTTTCGAATATCCTTTCCCTCTCTCCATTCCAACCAAATTCGCAGCCCCCACTACCACCATCTATTGGACCCTCTTCTAGACCTTATTCTCCACCTCCCACACCTTAGAACACCCCCTCCAAGACCCTCTTACAACCAGGGGTCACTCCCACACTCATCTAGCCCCTTCCCCTTCTTCTTTCTTGGTCATTGGAAGCTACTTCGAAGTTGCAGTTTGCTATCCAGAGGTTACAGATGAACCAGCAACTTGCAGCGGCCACCACGACTTCCTCCAGATGAGTTTGAAGACCCAAGAGCCATCGTCGGAAGTGTCTACCAGTCTCCTTCGCAACAGAAGTGGTTTCATCTTCTTTCGATCTCCGAGCCATCCAAGAGGTCCATTCTCCCACAACTGCGCAGTTCTGCCTCGGCTAAGGACTTGAGCCAGATTAGAAGCTCTGTCACGACAAACCCCGAAGGAATCAATCCAGGAGTTCTTCTTCAAAGTTCTTCATCGCCCAGTCTACTTCCAGAATCAAGAAACAGAACTTCATTCGGCATTCGTGATCCAGAGTTCTCATTTTTCTCCCTCAGCTACGTAGATCTGCTACTCATAATCTGCACCAACCAGTCGCCATTGTTCTGCATCCCCTAGTCTTCTCCAACATTTAGTTGTTTCCCTGTTAGTTTTTCTACGAAGAGGATTTGTCCACGATTCCAACGACTCTAACGGTGCTCAATTCCGAGTTCGGGAGCTGCCGGTACATCCTCTGCAACCTGCTGTTACTACACCGATCTGCCCCCTGCAGAGATTCTGAGCTGGAGAAAAAGCTTCACCACGATGAACCCAGGAGGAATCAGGCCACGAGCTCTTCTGAAAAGTTCTTTCTCTCCCTGTCTGCTTTCAGAACCAAGCAGCGGAACTCCGTTCGACATCTTGCTGCAGAAGTTACCAATTTTCTTCCTCAAGCGTTCGACTCTGCTTCCCACTATCTTCATAGACCACTCCTCACTTTTATGAGTCCTTTGATCTTCACCGACATCGTTTGGTGTCCCCCGTTTGTCTGATGCAAAGAGGACCCGTCCATGGTTCCAACGGTTCTTGCGGCACATGATTTGGAGTTCGGGAGCGGCCGGGGCAACGTCTTCTTCCTGCTGTTAATAACTAATTGCTGTCAGTCCGAGAATCAGTGACCCTGTTCGAGCTCCTGCCCAGGCCAGCAGCGACCCCAGAAGAATTTGGCAAAATTCAGAGGCACTCCAGTTCCAGTAATGAAGATTTCCTCACTGGTCTCGCCTTAGGAAAAATTCCTGATCAAGTTCTGCAGCCACAGTACCGACTGTCTATCCATAATTGCCGAGAGAAGGTAGATTCGGCATCTTCACTTCATCATCATTTTAGCCCTAGTTTTCCCCACCCCGCTTGGCCGGCTGAAGGCCCCTCCCTGCGTGGAGGTTGTTTGATTGTAATGCATTAACCCCCACCCCAATATCCCCCTCCTGCGAGAGGTGTAGTGTTGTAATTTGGTTTGATCAGGTCAAGCTACCCCGGCGCGGCGTGTGGGGAACCCACGCTTCCCCGCTCGACCTCGTCTCCGAGCGGGACCGGTTTCTTCAAACCGGTTGAGTAAGTGCTCTATAACCTTGCTCTAATTCATACTTGTTCTTTCAATATTAGTTCATAGTTCCGCTGGCCGTGAGAGTGAGAGCTCGATCCTCAAGCCCCGTTGCTTTGAGTGATCACCGTGGGAAGAGAGAGTAACTCGGTGCCTTTGGCACTTTGTCGGCCCCATTGAATTGGGCATCCACAACCTTTGGGATTCAAATCTTGGCCTTGCTGGCCCTCTACCAGCAAGGGCCCAACCCCTCAACCTCACCTTGGCATTGCCAAGTTACCCCGGGTCTTGGTGAGCAACGGGTGAGCAGTCGTCGACATCGGTCCGTTTGATTGCGATTGTGCTTGTTTGTTTAAGTCCTAGGTTGTGTCACATTAGGAGGTCCAAGTTAGGGGCAGAGATCGACCGATCTCGCCGATGATGACGAGGGTCGAACATGGGTTTGTTCATCAACATGGGTCACATGTCGAAGCAAAGATAGGATTATTAACAAGGACGGAAGGTCCAAGTTAGGGGCAGAGATCGACCGATCTCGCCGATGATGACGAGGGTCGAACATGGGTTTGTTCATCAGCATGGGTCACATGCCGAAGCAAATGTAGGATTATTAACAAGGACGGAAGGTCCAAGTTAGGGGTAGAGATCGACCGATCTCGCCGATGATGACGAGGGTCGAACATGGGTTTGTTCATCAGCATGGGTCACACGCCGAAGCAAAGGTAGGATTATTAACAAGGACGGAAGGTCCAAGTTAGGGGCAGAGATCGACCGATCTCGCCGATGATGACGAGGGTCGAACATGGGTGTGTTATAGGATCTCTAACGGGACTTTTGATGATTGTCCCTTTTTGGAGTTTCAACAGGGGGAAGAACAAATAGGAATTTTTTAATTACCACTTTACTGACTTAAGCGCCCTTTCGGGTTTTTACCGAAGTCAGCCCCCTCTTCCTTTTGCCCACACGCCCTCTGGAGTTTTCGTGTGGCGGGGTACCCAATTTTGCCTGTAGCGCCCTTTCGGGTTTTTGCCACAGCTGGGTTATAGCCATTTTTGCACTTGTCCTAATATAGGAGCGAGTCTGGCGGGGTATCTCTATTTTTAACCCCATTTTCTTTTCTTTTTTTATTCTTCTTTTTTTTTGATATAAAGGGTGGTAGGTCAAGGCGTGATGTCTGACCCTCGGTTGATAGTAGACGGTTGTTGGCCGGGGCACCGGGCCTCGTGCCGAGCAGAGCTGTTCATTCGTTAGCAGGGGCTGAATGCTAACACAAAGGAATGATCTTTCGCCAATTCGGGCGTAGGGCCCGTAATGGCAATATGGTGTATTCTTTTGAGAGCTCGGCCAAGGCGGAATGCCACTAGACCAAGGGAAGGTGGCTCGATCAGGGCGGAGTGCCACTAGACCAAGGAAAGGTAGCTCGGCTAGGGCGGAGTGTCACTAAACCAAGGAGGAATAGCTCGTCTAGGGTGGAGTGCCACTAGACCAAGGAAAGATAGCTCGATCAGGGCGGAGTGCTACTAGACCAAGATAAGGGTAGCTTGGCCAGGGCGGAGCGCCACTGAACCAAGGAAGAGTAGCTCGGCTAGGGAGGAGTGTCACTAAACCAAGGAGGAGTAGCTCGGCTAGGGCGGAGCGTCACTAAACCAAGGAGGGATAGCTCGGCTAGGGTGGAGTGCCACTAGACCAAGGAAAGATAGCTCGATCAGGGCGGAGTGCCACTAGACCAAGATAAGGGTAGCTCGGCTAGGGCAGAATGCCACTAAACCAAGATAAAGGTAGCTTGGCTAGGGCGGAGCGCCACTAAACCAAGGGTAAAGAATGACGGTCATTCTTGGAATGCCGGTTGAGCTGTATGGTACAGCTTTATATGCTTTCCGTTGAGGGGAGAGAACTGGACGACTCCTTTGTGGTCCACCAAGACGTAGGCACCCCCTTCATATACTCAGCGGATGATATATGGTCCGATCCAGTTTTCAACCAACTTCCCCTTGGGGTTGGAGGCCATCACTTCTCTTCTTTTAACCATCACCAAGTCTCCTTTCTTGAATTCTCGGCCTTTGACCAGCTTATCGAAAGCACGGGTCATGCGAGCTTGGTAGAGTTGGATGTTTTGTTGTGCCCGGAGGCGTTTTCCTTCAAGCTCGGCGAGCTCTTCCAATCTTCTTTCTGCATTTGTCTGTTCACCGCTGGCTAGTCCATGCTGGACGGCGACTCGCAGCGAAGGAACTTCTAATTCGATTGGCACCACAGCCTCCGACCCGTAGACGAGGGAGAAAGGTGAACAGCCGGTTGGGGTTTTGTAGACAGTACGATAGGCCCAAAGCACTTCGTACATCATTTCTTCCCAATCATTTTTATTAGACTTGAAAGTCTTTGCCAACAACGTGCATAGTGTCTTGTTGAAGGCTTCTGCGAGTCCATTGGCTTGAGGGTTGTAGGGGGATGATGTCCTCCAGTCAATCTTGTATTTGTCGGCCATTAGATAAACCTTATGGTTTCTGAAATGGCTGCCATTATGAGAGATGATTCGACTTGGGATCCCGAATCGGAATATTATATTCTGCCGGAAGAATCTTGCGACCAGTTCCCCGGTTACATCTCTCAATGCGACCGCCTCTGCCCATCTGGAGAAGTAGTCTGTAGCTGCTAAGATATATCTGCACCCTGATGAAGATGCTGGTAGCGGCCCTACCACGTCCGTGCCCCACTGAGCAAACGGCCAGCTTGGTAGGGTCGGATGTAATGGCACTGGAGGTCTCCTTGCCACGTTAGTGTGTTCTTGACATTTCTGACAAGCCTTGGCGAACTTGCAGCAATCATCAAACATAGTGGGCCAATAGTAACCCAATTTCTTTATCTCAATTTTCATCTTTGGGCCAGCTTGGTGTGCTCCAGCTGATCCCGCATGGACTTCTTGCATCACTTGTCCCGCCTCTGTTGAAGACAAGCAACGAAGTAGGACTTTGCTTCGGGCATCTGCCATTATTCGGAACAGGGTTCCGCTTCTCATCTCGTAAGAGTCCTTGACCCTCAGGAGCTTCATTCTCTGTTCTTTTTCTTTTGGGAGCTGTTAGTGTTGAAACCACCGTAGGAGATGTTCTCGCCAATCGGGCTGCTGAACCCCCTCGACGACTGCCACCTCAATTTCTTGCTCGTCGGCTAAGACTTCTGTTACACTGGGGACTTGCCGGCAGTTGATCACCGTTATATTCAGGCTTGCGTCTGGTGGGACCGCCAACGAACTGGCCAGCTTAGCGAGGGCGTCTGCCTGAGCATTCTGGCCTCGGTTGATATGCTTGATGCTGATGAAGTAGAATCTCGACATCAGGAGGGTTGCCAGGTGATGATAAGGGAGAAGTTCTTGCTTTCGTACATCGAACTCTCCTTCCAGCTATTTTATAAATCACATGGAGTCTCTGAATGCTTCCAGCATCTGAATTTCCATGGATAGAGCAATTTACAACCCGATTATCAGGGCTTCATACTCTGCTTCGTTGTTCGTGCAATGCTTGTTTATCGAGCAAGATGTGTGCACCACTTCCCCCTCTGGGGATTTCAGGACTATGCCTGCTCCTGCCCTGACCCTGGCCGATCCAGTGGCAGAGGTGTCAATTCTGGAAGCGCCATCGAAATATGGCTGCTGTTGAACCCCCTCTATGTGGTTTTTGTAATGGATATAATGGATTTTGATGATGACTAAATTTAATTTGAATGACATGACTATTTCTGGAATAGTCTTCACTTGATGAGATACGGAGCTTTGCAAGTCGGGAATCACTTCAGCTGGTAAGATGTTTAACTTCAGTCTGATATCACCAAAGCTAATGCAAAATGTATGTTTTGACAGGGACAAGAAGGTGGTTCATGAATCGAATAATATAAGGACTTTTGGTGAGATCCATCCCAACACTTAAACTCTTGATCTTTTGTTTTTCAAAGATGAACTTCTTGTTTTAATCCCAAAGGGTGTTTTTGCTCGGGTTTGATCTTAATCCAATCTAGATAGGGTTTACTCATTCTTGCTTAAGGTTCAAACCTCTTCTTGTTTTGAACTCTTTGGTGAACACCCCACTTATGTTCCTTGGACTTAGATTACTTGATATTCATTATTTTTTTGATGTTCAGGAGCAAGGGTCGACCCCTTCGTTTATTTTTCCATTCCAGCAGCAGGTACCTGAGAGGGTCGACCCCTGGGGTCGACCCCCGTCTCCTTTTTTCCATCCAGCAGCTGGTACCTGCAAGGGTCGACCCCAGGGGTCGACCCATTTTGCCCAGAACATTAAAGACCCCCCGAGGGTCGACCCCAAGGGTCGACCCTTGTGGCATTTTGTCCAAAAGCAGCACGGCTGCTCTTGAGGGTCGACCCATTGCCTTTGAGTGCTAAAACCCTATCATGAGGGTCGACCCCAAGGGTCGACCCCTTCTGGTCCGACCTACAGCCGTCTTGTTTGACTTCGATTTCCTTGCACCGAAAGTCTTCCAATCCATGTCTAATCACCTCTAGACATTCCACAAACCTCTCCACATTTTGTGGATATGGTTCCCATGCTATCTTTGACTGTTTTAATATTTTAATCAAACCCTATTGGCACTAAATATATAGGAGAGAGGTGAGATCCGATTTTGGTATGATGGTTGTTTTATTGTGTATGTGCAGGTTCGGAGTTGCAACCTTCATGCCCCATTCCTCCTTGCTCTGAAGCTGAAATCCAAAGGAAGGAGCTGGAATCCAAGCCCAAGATCATATACATCAAAGAGCTGCATCGAACATCAAGCTTCCACATCCATTTGTGCATCCTTGCGTCATACTTCATCAAAACTCGTTCATCATTCTTCTGGAGTATCAAAGTTGATTCGAAGAACACAAAGGGGGAGTTCTATCTAGAGATCCTTTCTACTCTGATCTTCTTTAATGCTTTTTGGTGAATCTGAAAGTTGTTGTATTCTAAACTATCTTGAAACAGATTCGTGAGTGTGTGTTCGTGTATGGACATGAGCTTGTGTGTGTGTGTGTGTGTGTGTGTGATTGGGGTGCCTAGATTGGGTACCGTGTGTGTGTGTGTACTGTTCATAACAGCGTGTGTGTGTGCTTGGCTCACATCATAGTGAAGTCGTTAATCCTCATGAGTGAGGGGTGGACGTAAGGGACATTGCGGTGTACCCAAATCACCTAAAAACTTTGTGTCTCCAGTGGTTTGTTCGCGTGCTTATTTTGTCGAGTGGGCTTCACGGTGAGTTGAGTGTTCACCACCTTCTTCTTCACACACTCACCATCTTTCTCATGCATTCATGTGTGATCATGCACTAGTAAGACCGAGCGTTTGATAGCTTCTATCTTGTCTCGCAAGTTCTTTTGAAAATAATTTTATTTTGCCAATCAATTCACCCCTCCCCTCTTGATTGCCACCGTTTGGGACCCAACAATTGGTATCAGAGCTTTGGTCTCTATATAGCCCGATCTCACGATCGTAGAGCAGATCCTTTTCTATGGAAAACAAAGGGATGATGCCTGAAGGGTATTCAGTTCACAGGCCTCCGTTTTTTTATGGAACAAACTACACATATTGGAAAAACAGAATGTATGTTTTCTTGCGTGCTCAAGATTATGAAGTGTGGAATGTTATCAACAGAGGTCCTTATAAGTTGCCTGACAATGAAGATGATTGGGATGATGATCACATCAATAAGTGTTCAGCTACTTTTAAGGCCATGAATATAATTCAATGTGCTATCTATCCGAATGAATACTCACGCATATCTATGTGTTCCTCTGCACAGGAAATGTGGGACAAACTACACTTGATCTATGAAGGAACTTTTGAAGTCAAGGAGACCAAAGCTAATCTCTTGGTCCGGGATTATGAGTTGTTTATGATGAAGCCAGATGAAACCATTTCTGAAATGTTCGCTAGACTGATGGAAATCACAAATGGTTTGAAGGCTCTTGGCAAGGAATATTCAAACCATGATCTTGTGAGGAAGGTACTGAGATCTCTATCACCTCAGTGGCACACAAAGGCTACAGTGATAGAAGACTCAAAAGATCTCAGCACTCTGACTTTGGATGAGTTAGTCGGCTCCCTGATGACATATGAGATCAACATCAAAAGGAGCGAGGACGACAACAAGAAGAAGAAAGTTGCCACAACTATGGCACTGAAGGTAAACCCTCAAGAGTCGGAAGAAAGCGAGGAAGGTTCCTCAGCCAATACTGAAGATGAGGAGCTTGTTGCTATGTTCACCAGAAGAGCAAGAAAACTTGTAAAGAACACCAGGAAGTTTGGAGGTCAGTTCAGGAAAGGGCCAAGAAGGCAAGGTCCTAAGAGGAATGAAAGCAGCAAGAAGGAAGAGATAATTTGCTATGAATGCAAGAAACCCGGTCACATGCGGGGAGAATGCCCGGAGTTGGCCAAAAGGTTCAAAAAGGGAAAATTCAAAAAGCCTAAGGCCATGGTTGTCACGCCCCGATGCGGAAACTCGGGACGTACAGTTAGGGACAAGCGAGCAAGAATATAAATAATTCCGAACCATTGCAAACCATTGCACAAAGGGTTGGAAAAGATAATCATCAGAGTTTTATTGATAATAAAGTTGAGTACAACTGGGTAGAACAACTATATCCAAATAATATTCAAAATACTAGAACAACCTCTCACTAAACTAAGGGTACAAACTGACTCAATCAACTAAAACTAACACTCGAGTCACTCCAGTCCATCCCCGATATGATCATCACCTGGAAAGGGGGGAAAACAACAGTAGGAGTGAGCTAACGCGCTCAGTAGATAACCATAAGCAGATATAAGTGATTAACCAATTATTACAGTTTATATGAATGCAGTAAATAAAGAATGACGATACGATAAATGAAACAATGTAAAGAAATATCTTACGAGGTCAAGAAATATGACAACTACCACAAGTAATGAACAAGTAGAGCAAGTAATAATAGAGAATTGGCCAGTATTCAAGTATGTTACACATGTAACCAAATAACCACGCACGATTCAAGTATCAAGAATTTGTTCTAGACGTAACATGTCAAGTCAAGTATTCGGGTGCAATGCCTCACCCTGTCACAAACATCCCATTGGGCTCACTATCTTTTCGGGCGCTCTCCCCAGGACCAGACCGGGCCCTTATGATGCGTTGTCATTTATTTCGTTTGGATCTACGATCCCCCGTCTAGACATAGTCATTTATGGCCAATATAATCAGTAGAATTTCTGTCAAGTACAAGATGTAAAGGACGACACTTGTCTTCTTTGATTCAAGAGTATCAACACGACGAGAAACCCAAAACTGAGGGTAGTCGTACGGCAAAACACCGGGATGTACTCACGCGAGTAACGAGTCACGGAGTCAAGAATGAACGGTTGACAGTAAGCCGTTCGAGAGAAGAGAAGTAGGTTCCGAAGAACGAATATACGGACCGTACGAGGCCGTATTCCAGATATACGGTTCTAGAGAATCCATATTAAGTATAAGTGATAGTAATTTTCTAATCATAAGCTAAATTGTGCAAAATGGCTACCGGGTCACCAATGACAATTAAACCAACCAGATTATGGTTCAATGTCCAATGGTCGATTCCGGGCTCAAATATGACCGAAGATTAACCAAGGATAATCGGTCATTTATCGAGTTAAAACGATAACGATCGGGCCATTTAAAAGACATACGGTATACAATATACCATATAAGCCAAAAATTTGCCCATTTATACTCAAGTAGTGAAGCCAGCGATTAAATCATGTAATCCACTGTTTAACCATGGATAAAATTATCGCACGGTAAAAATTCATCCCACGGTAAAAATGGGAATTTACCGGATAGAGTGTCCGGTTCAAATTATAATTTAATCGGCCAAGACTTGCCATAAGTCAGCCATAGGTTAATGGTCTACGGTGATTTTACACAATTTTACCATGGTAAATTTTTAACCAAATTACATGCGATTTACTAAGATTAATCATCATGATTTAACAAATCATGTAATCCACTGTTTAACCATGGATAAAATTATCTCACGGTAAAAATTCATCCCACGGTAAAAATGGGAATTTACCGGATAGAGTGTCCGGTTCAAATTATAATTTAATCGGCCAAGACTTGCCATAAGTCAGCCATAGGTTAATGGTCTACGGTGATTTTACAAAATTTTACCATGGTAAATTTTTAACCAAATTACATGCGATTTACTAAGATTAATCATCATGATTTAACAAATCATGTAATCCACTGTTTAACCATGGATAAAATTATCTCACGATAAAAATTCATCCCACGGTAAAAATGGGAATTTACCGGATAGAGTGTCCGGTTCAAATTATAATTTAATCGGCCAAGACTTGCCATAAGTCAGCCATAGGTTAATGGTCTACGGTGATTTTATAAAATTTTACCACGGTAAATTTTTAACCAAATTACATGCGATTTACTAAGATTAATCATCATGATTTAACAATTAACAAAAGTAAATATTGCATATAACTGAATTTTAATCATCTATTTACTCTATATATATATATATATTTTGTTAAATGGGTTAATCATCTTACTGATTAACACTGATTAACGTTGCTTATATCTACTTCTGATGCTAATTTCATGCTAAATTGAATTATAATCTTCTTACTGATTAACACTTAACACTGATTAACGTTGCTTACACTAATTTAACACGTGATTGTATCTGATTCTGATGCTAATTACATGCTAAATCGAATCACTTATGCTAATTACATGCTAAATCGAATCATAATCTTCAATAATTTGATGTCAAACTAATTTAACAACGTGCTCTCTCATTCTATGTATTTAAACTTGAAGTTCGGCCTTGGTTACCTACCTTAAATCGAAGAACAAGGAAGATACAGAAGAAGAAGAACAATACTCCTCCTAAGCTTAAGTTTCCTGTGATTTCCTTCCAGCAGCAACTTAACAGAGATAGGAAATAGGAAGAGGCAAAGCCTTCCTATTTATAGATGACAGAAGGAGAAACGTGAGGCTCCTTCCAAGCAAGGTGGACACGGCACTGCGGCTGGCCAGCAATGTTGACGACGCGTTTAAGCCGACTAAACATGTTTCCACGTGTTTTTGTTTAGATAAAGATTAAGCTTAATTAGCTTAATAATATTTAGCTTAGCTTAAACAGGTTTAAACTAGAACCTCCAATTAGTCTTACCTAATGATTTTTAATGAGTTTGACCCAGAAGACAAAATTGTTATACAACTTATGAGGAATCCATTTATTATTTTTGTGGATTTTTATCACAAGGTTAATTTCTAACCGATCCAATCTTAGGATTAAAATAATAGTTAATCAAATTCTAACGAATTCTAACGATTTAGTCGATAGATAGAGTTTCTGATATTTTACCGATTATACTCAAGAAGACAAAGTTGTTAATAAAAATATGCTCTATCAATTGTGATTTTTATAGATTTTTCTAAGGTAGTCGTATTTTACTATGAATAGTGTTTTCCGCGTTTTTAAGTCAGGCTTAAATCACCGATTAAGCCATGTAAATGATTTTATTAGGGTCAGGCACAGAAGACCAAAGTGTTTATCATCGTGTTTACTATTTAACTACCATTTTTCAGAATTTCTATATGATAGTCAAAAATTTCACTTTTTACTATTTACCACATCACTATTCAAAATTTACTATTTACGAAATTTAATATTCTATACAGAAAATTGGGGTCTTACAATGGTGGCCACTTAGAGCGATGAAGATGAAGAAGACTCCGGGAATGAAGATGGACTAAATGAACTTGTCTAACATCTATGCTTCATGGCAAATGACGACACCAATGAGATACAATCTGAAACTGAATCACTCACTTGTGAACAATGACAGTTTGCATATGAATCATTGTATGGAAAATGCAAAAATTGAAATCTGAAAACAAACTTCTGAAAAAGAAAGTCGAACAAGTTGTGAGTGCTAAAAATCCCTGTGAGAATTGCAATTTCATGAAATCTGAAAATGAGAATCTTGAACAAGAAAATGAAAGTCTCATGTCTAAAATTGAATTGTTTGAAGAAGAGAGTTCATGCATGCGTGAAGATCAAACTGCCCTCATCAAAATGCATGAAGATTTGAAACATGAATTGGAACATGAAAGGATTGAAAATGTCTCAAGTAATCAATCCAAGGAAATTGCTAAAAAGAAAGTTGAAAGTCTGTTGGTTGAGATAAATGAATTGAAGGATGCTCTCACCACACTTGAAAAAGGTAAACAAGTGTTGAATACTTGTGTGGGTCCTGATGAAGGATGTTCTCCACCCTCTTCTGAGAAAAGAAATAACTTTAAGTCCAAAACATACATAACTCCATGGGTTTCAAGAAATACGTATGCCTCATCTTCCAACACACAGATGCACGATTCATATATGAATGTGAACAGGAGAAGAAATCGTGATAAAAGAATCACTACTTGCTTTTATTGTGGAAGATTAGGCCATGATATGTATGAGTGCAGAACCATGAGGTTTGATGATGAAAATTTTATTAGAATGATGAATAGATCATACAGGCCTCTTATATCTAACCACCGAGGACCCCAGCTTGCTTGGGTACCAAAAACCCCATAAGTACTCTCTTTGTATTTGCAGGTCTGCCTTGGAGCTCAAAAGAACAAATGGTACTTGGATAGTGGATGTTCAAGGCATATGACGGGGAACAAGGAAATGTTTGCAGACCTGCAAGAAAAGGATGGTGGGGTGGTAGCTTTTGGAGGTAAAGACAAAGGAAAAATTGTTGGAGAAGGTAAGATAGGTAAGAACTAAACTCAAATCATTGAAAACGTTTTGCTTGTCAAAGGCTTGCATCACAATCTTCTAAGCATAAGTCAACTTTGTGACAAAGGTTGCAATGTGTCTTTTGATGCTACTCATTGCACTGTGGTAGATAGAAACACCAATGAAATCAAGTTCATAGGGGTTAGACACAACAATGTTTATATGATTGATCTTGATGATGTTTCACATAAAAATCTTTGCTTAGTTGCTAAAAACTCTAATGATGCATGGTTATGGCATCGCCGTCTTGGGCATGCTAGTTTCAATGTGATGATGAAGTTGTTCAGGAAAAATCTGGTGGTTGGCTTACCCAAGTTGAAGAAGGTCAACGAAGGAATCTGTGGAGCATGCAGTAAGGGCAAACAGACAAGAACATCCTTTAAATCTAAAAGTGATGTAACCACATCTAAGCCCCTGGAATTGATCCATATAGATCTCTTTGGACCAAGCCGAACACATAGCTTGGGTGGTAAGCTTTATGGATTTGTTGTTGTGGATGATTTTACTAGATATAGCTGGGTGTATTTTCTCTCAAACAAAAGTGATGCTTTGATAGAGTTTGAGGCATTTTGCAGGATGGTTCAGAATGAAAAAGGGTGGTGCATCAAGACCATGAGAAGTGATCATGGTAGGGAATTTGACAACCATGAGTTCAGTAATTTTTGCCGGGATCAAGGTTATATACACAACTTCTCTGCACCAAGGACCCGTGAACAAAATGGGGTCATAGAGAGGAAGAACAGGACACTTGTTGAAATGGCAAGAACCATGCTAAATGAAAACAACCTTCCAAGGTATTTCTGGGCAGAAGCCGTCAATACAGCATGCTACATAATAAATCGAGCCATGGTAAGGCCATTGTTAAAGAAAACACCTTATGAGCTATATCGAGGTAAGAAACCAAATATTTCTTACTTCAAACCTTTTGGCTCCATTTGTTACATCCATAATAACGGTAAGGTGGATTTGGCTAAGTTTGACCCCAAGAGTGACAAGGGGATATTTCTTAGATACTCCCTTAACTCAAGAGCCTATCGAGTGTATAACTTGAGAACTCTTGTAGTTGAGGAAAGTCCCCATGTCATTGTTGATGAATCATCATCTAAGGATCCTAATGAAAAGCATATCTTGCAAG
Source organism: Amorphophallus konjac (assembly GCA_022559845.1). NCBI lineage: Eukaryota > Viridiplantae > Streptophyta > Magnoliopsida > Alismatales > Araceae > Amorphophallus > Amorphophallus konjac. The sequence goes on along the minus strand of CM040122.1, from coordinate 170,757,529 downwards.
AAGAAGAATCAGAAGAAGATACCACCAAAGAGCTCTCGAATGAAGCAAACAAATCAGAAGGTGAAGAACAACAAAAGGATGATGAAAATCAGCAAACTCTAAGTGAACTACAGCTGCCTAGACAATGGACTTTTGCAAAAGATCACCCACCAGAAGTTGTCATTGGCAATGTGGAAGAAGGAATAAGAACATGTTCCTCATTCAGGGAAGTTGAAAATCTTGATTATATTGCATTACACTCACAATCTGAACCTCACTCTATAGAAGATGCCTTAAAAGATGATTTCTGGATCTTGACTATGCAAGAAGAACTACACCAATTCCAGAGGAACAAAGTGTGGTTCCTTGTGCCTCGCCCTAGAAACCACTCTGTGATCAGAACCAAATAGATCTTTCGAAACAAAACAAACGATCAAGGCGTGGTAACTAGGAACAAGGCAAGGCTGGTAGCCAAAGGTTATAGCCAGGAGCTAGGAATCAATTTTGATGAGTCTTTTGCTTCAGTAGCAAGACTCGAGGCAGTGAGAATTCTTTTAGCATTTGCATGTTGCAATAATATCAAACTGTTTCAGATGGATGTGAAAAGTGCATTCTTAAATGGTTTTATTAAGGAGGATGTATATGTGGAGCAACCTCCATGGTATGAAGACACAAAGTATCCAGACCATGTGTACAAGTTAGACAAGGCACTCTACAGTCTTAAACAAGCACCCCGAGCATGGTATGAACGGTTAAATGATTTCCTTATACAAAATGGATTCAAACGAGGTAATATGGATCAAACCCTTTTCACAAGGTTGAATGGTAAGGAAATTTTAGTTGTTCAAGTCTATGTTGATGACATTATATTTGGCTCCACCAAGGATACTCTCAGCAAGGACTTTGCAAAATTGATGCAAAGTGAATTTGAAATGAGCCTAATGGGAGAGCTGACATTCTTTTTGGGATTGCAGGTTACACAAACAGCCGATGGGATGTTCGTACATCAGAGAAAATATGCAATGGAGCTACTGAAAAAGTTCGACTTGGCATCTACCAAACCACAACCCACACCTATGTCCACATCAATAAAAATTGATAAAGATGAAACAGGTAAATCTGTGGACCAAAAACTTTTCAGAAGCATGATAGGTTCCTTGTTGTACTTAACTGCTAGTCGGCCTGATATTCAATTTGTAGTATGTTTGTGTGTTCGTTGTCAGCTGTAAAAAGGATTTTTAGATATATTGCTGGCTCAGTGAACTTAGGTTTGTGGTTTCCGCGTAACTCGAGCATTGATTTAATTGCTTACTCCGATGCCGATTATGCGGGTTGCAAAGTGGATCGAAAAAGCACCAGTGGGTATTGTCAGTTCCTTGGAGGATGCATAGTTTCATGGGCCTCCAAGAAACAAAATTTAGTGGCCTTATCAACTGCCGAAGCCGAGTATGTGGCTGTAGGTAGTTGTGTTGCTCAGGTGCTTTGGATCCAACAACAAATGGTTGATTATGGTGAATCCTTCAAAAACACCGCAATACTTTGTGATAACACCTCAGCCATTAATCTATCCAAGAACCCAGTCCATCATTCTCGCACCAAGCATATTGAAATTAGACATCATTTCATTAGAGATCATGTTAGCAAGGGTGATGTAGAAATCAGCTTTATCGATACGGATCATCAAATTGCCGATATCTTCACCAAACCTCTCTGTGAGGAGAAATTCACATCATTTAGGAGAGAACTAGGGGTTTGTAGAATAGAAGAGTCAACATCATGACTCTGTGTGCTGTTGAGTGCATAGATTATTGCATTGCATCCATTTGCATTAGCTATATCCTAGCTTGCATTTTCCTTCTCATACATAAGCATCAAGGTGTGTGAAAAATCAAAAAGAACAAAAACAATTGTGTGATAAGTCTTCTATGTGTGCTCTTGCATTCCTTCTATATATATAATATCCACTCATTCTTGTTGAAAATTCTATGGCCGTTTATGACCTTGAATACACTCTCCTGCCATCAATGGAGTAAAACTGTCCGAATCGTGAAATCCGGAGAATTAGATAAAAACACGTCACATTTTGCTCTTAAAATGGTTGTGGCATTTCCCCAATTGTCTAAAACCTTTTATCACTCTTATTTTTATTGATTCCAACATGTATGTACATTGGGGACTCGAGCCTATCCTCTCTCTTGACCATCCGGTGAAAATTTAAACAAATTTTGCTAAACTTCACTGAATGGGTCGACCCCAAGGGTCGACCCTCGCAAAAACCGGTTCTGCCGGGGTTGAGTTCACAGGGGTCGACCCAATGGGTCGACCCATTCCGGCGACGCGGTTCCACCGCGTCCGGGCCGTCCGCGAATGGGGTTCTAACCCTATGTTAGCCCCTCCCTTGCCTATATAAGAACTCATAACCCCCTAGAAAGCTAGCCACCATCTCTTGTAAGCCCTTACAAACCCTCTTTGCCTCCAAAATTGTTCAAACCCTAGCCGCGGTTCTTCCGGTGGCTCTCCGCGCGATCTTCCTTCCCGGGCTCCAAGGATCGTTCCTTGCTACTCCTTTCACTTGAGGTAAGTTCTTGGTGTTGGTGGAGGATCATAGACTCTCGTTTATAGATTTCATCTCCACGGTTAAACCATTTTGATTCATACCCCATCTTGCGGCCCTTTTGATCTTTGTTTAGATGGCCCCGAAGAGACGTGCATCTCGCAGAGGAGCCGAGTCTAGCCGGGCTCAAGAAATACGCTCTAAATCAGCCGCAAAGGCTGCTACTCTTCGCTGTCAATCTTCATCCAGCAAGGTGCTTGACAGAAAAGTTCTTCATCCCCGAGCTGTGGACTTCGGTAATTTGAGCAAACATATCCCCAGTTTAGTTGATGTCATTTGCAGTCAGCCCAACTTGGATGTGTTCATGTCTAGCCACCGAAGGATGTATCCCAACTTAGTGCATCAATTCTATAGCAATCTCTCCATGTCTGGTGACACTCCGATTACTAAAGTTAATGGGGTTCAAATTCTTCTCTCCGCACAGTTGTTAAGCGAAGCATTTCAGCTCAGTCCCGCGGGGTATGCATTTGGTGATATTCTTGTTCCTGAAGATAACATTTATCTTTACATGACTTCTGAAGATCGAGCAGGCCGATCTGTTGCGGGGTTGAATGCTAATCGTTTCCTTCCGGTTCAACACATTCTTCACAGAATGATTACTACCATTTTGCTTCCACGAGGGGGAGGACATGACAAAGTTACAAAAATTCATATGTTTCTCATTTATTGTCTCTTGGATGGCATCCGTATTAACTTTCCCGCAATTATCTTGGAGCATATTTGCGCGAGCATAAAGCACAGAAATAGAACTTTACCTTATGCTGCAGCATTAACTGCCATTTTCCAGTACAAGAATATAAATCTTTCTGTAGAATCCTCACAAACTATGCGGGATGCCGACATTTTCACCATTCACTCCATTTGCCACAATATGGGTTATGTTCTCATTGACGGTGAATTAGTCCGGCAACTGAAAACAGCCGTTCCTCTTGCTGGTTCTGATGATGATGATGAGGATGAAGACACCGAGTCTGATGAAGAACAACTCCCTCCTCCTGTAGTAGATATACCATCTGAGGTGGCCAGGCTAATCATCGATCGGTTGGATCACATTGATGAGCGGTTGGATAAGTCTGGGGAGGCCTTGGATGACATTGCAAATGAGCTGCATGAACTGAAGCTGTCTCACCAAGAACACACTCACTCTGTCAATGATGCCTTGGCTCATCACACCCAATTGTGCCACGAAATTTTGGAGTATGTCTGGCGTGCTCCCGGTCCACCCAATCCGGATGATGACTAGGCTATTGCCCTCCGTTCTCATGGCACCTTCACAGTCCCGTTTCACCCCCTCTTTTTGATGATGCCAAAGTGGGAGAAGTTTTGCCTTCTACTACTACTTGTGTGCCCGGCTACCGGCTACTTATATCTATGTGTGATGTATGCTTGCATGCATGTGTGTTGCATTTTCATCTTCATATTTGATTAGTGTCTTAGGAGTGTTGCATTTTCCTTGTAATCATAGCATGGCATCTTGTTATATTGCACTTTCACTTCCCCTTGTTACATTGTAATCAGATTGTGGACTGTGGTTGTTTTCCTAGTAAGATATGCTGGTTGTTGGAATATGCCTCTCTTTATCAATCGCATAGCACTCTGCTCCAATAAAAGTTTCAATTGATTCATGAGTTTGAGGTGGTTAACTCACGTCCTTCTTATATTGTTCCGACTCGACTCTTTGTTATCATGGTATGGCTTTTGGATTCTGTAATTCCACATTCTGAATTTTGTCATCATCAAAAGGGGGGAGATTGTTGAACCCCCTCTATGTTGTTTTTGTAATGGATATAATGGATTTTGATGATGACTAAATTTGATTTGAATGCCGTGACTATTTCTGGAATAGTCTTCACTTGATGAGATACAGAGCTTTGCAAGTCGGGAATCACTTCAGCTGGTAAGATGTTTAACTTCAGTCTGATATCACCAAAGCTAATGCAAAATGTATGTTTTGACAGGGACAAGAAGGCGGTTCATGAATCGAATAATATAAGGACTTTTGGTGAGATCCATCCCAACACTTAAACTCTTGATCTTTTGTTTTTCAAAGATGAACTTCTTGTTTTAATCCCAAAGGGTGTTTTTGCTCGGGTTTGATCTTAATCCAATCTAGATGGGGTTTACTCATTCTTGCTTAAGGTTCAAACCTCTTCTTGTTTTGAACTCTTTGGTGAACACCCCACTTATGTTCATTGGACTTAGATCACTTGATATTCATTGTTTTTTTGATGTTCAGGAGCAAGGGTCGACCCCTTCGTTTATTTTTCCATTCCAGCAGCAGGTACCTGAGAGGGTCGACCCCTGGGGTCGACCCCCGTCTCCTTTTTTCCATCCAGCAGCTAGTACCTGCAAGGGTCGACCCCAGGGGTCGACCCATTCTGCCCAGAACATTAAAGACCCCCCGAGGGTCGACCCCAAGGGTCGACCCCTGTGGCATTTTGTCCAAAAGCAGCACGGCTGCTCTTGAGGGTTGACCCATTGCCTTTGAGTGCTAAAACCCTATCACGAGGGTCGACCCCAAGGGTCGACCCCTTCCGGTCCGACCTACAGCCGTCTTGTTTGACTTCGATTTTTTTGCACCGAAAGTCTTCCAATCCATGTCTAATCACCTCTAGACATTCCACAAACCTCTCCACATTTTGTGGATATGGTTCCCATGCTGTCTTTGACTGTTTTAATATTTTAATCAAACCCTATTGGCACTAAATATATAGGAGAGAGGTGAGATCCGATTTTGGTATGATGGTTGTTTTATTGTGTATGTGCAGGTTCAGAGTTGCAACCTTCATGCCCCATTCCTCCTTGCTCTGAAGCTGAAGTCCAAAGGAAGGAGCTGGAATCCAAGCCCAAGATCATATACATCAAAGAGCTGCATCGGACATCAAGCTTCCACATCCATTTGTGCATCCTTGCGTCATACTTCATCAAAACTCGTTCATCATTCTTCTGGAGTATCAAAGTTGATTCGAAGAACACAAAGGGGGAGTTCTATCTAGAGAGCCTTTCTACTCTGATCTTCTTTAGTGCTTTTTGGTGAATCTGAAAGTTGTTGTATTCTAAACTATCTTGAAACAGATTCGTGAGTGTGTGTTCGTGTATGGACATGAGCTTGTGTGTGTGTGTGTGATTGGGGTGCCTAGATTGGGTACCATGTGTGCGTGTGTGCTGTTCATAACAGCGTGTGTGTGTGCTTGGCTCACATCATAGTGAAGTCGTTAATCCTCATGAGTGAGGGGTGGACGTAGGGGACATTGCGGTGTACCCGAACCACCTAAAAACTTTGTGTCTCCAGTGGTTTGTTCGCGTGCTTATTTTGTCGAGTGGGCTTCACGGTGAGTTGGGTGTTCACCACCTTCTTCTTCACACACTCACCATCTTTCTCATACATTCATGTGTGATTATGCACTAGTAAGACCGAGCGTTTGATTGCTTCTATCTTGTCTCGCAAGTTCTTCCGAAAATAATTTTATTTTGCTAATCAATTCACCCCTCCCCTCTTGATTGCCACCGTTTGGGACCCAACAGCTGCCATAAGGAGGGCCGCACCTGAACGGCTTCCAGGGTTTCATCTTCAGGAAGCTCCGGTTCCAACGAGCAGTCCCCGGGTATTGGGTGCTCAGCGAAGAAGTCTGCAATAGCTTGGCCCTTGACGGCCTGGCGCGGCACATAGGAGATGTCAAACTCCATAAGGATTACTGCCCATTTACCTAGGCGACCTTTAAGTGCCGGCTGGGACATAATATATTTCAGGGGGTCCTCTTTGGATACCAAGCTGATTTCGTGCGACAACATGTAGTGTCGAAGCTTCTTAACTGTGAAGACCAGTGCCAGACGGACCTTCTTAATATAAGTATATTTCTCCTCAGTTCTGACTAGTCTTCGACTGAGGTAATAGAGGGCTTGCTCTTTTCCTTCTTCATTATTCTAGGCCAGCATTGCCCCCAGGGAGTTATGTGTAGCTGGTATATATAGTATCAATGGCTGTCCTTTCACCGGTGCGCCCAGCACTGGAGGAGTCTTCAGATAGTCTTTCAGCTTGTCGAAGGCTGTCTGGCAATCTTCATCCCAATAAAAGGGAACATTTTTCATCATCAGTTTGTGGAAAGGCTGGCATCGCCCTGACAAATTGGAAATGAACCGCCGGATATAAGCCAAGCGGCCCTGTAGTGATCTCAACTCGGAGAGGTTCCTTGGTGGAGGTAACTCCTGAATTGCTTTGATTTTTGCGGGGTCTATCTCGATCCCGTGATATCGGACAATGAAGCCGAAGAATTTTCCGCTCGATACCCCAAACGCACACTTCATGGGGTTCATCTTCAGCTCATGCTGCCTCAGCCTCTGAAAGATAATACGGAGGTCTTGTAGATGATCTTCTTTTCTTCTGGTTTTGACCACCAGATCATCTATGTAGCACTCGACCTTGTGGTAGAGCAACTCATCAAAAATTTTGGTCATTGCACGCTGATAAGTTGCGCCAGCATTCTTTAGTCCGAATGGCATCCTCTTATAGTGATAGATGCCTTTAGGGGTTCGAAAAGCAGTATGGACCCTGTCATGCTCCGCAATCCAAATCTGGTTGTAACCGGATGACCCGTCCATGAATGACAGGGCCTCATGACCGGTTGTAGCATCGATCATGACTTCCGTTATTGGCACCAGAAAGTCATCTTTGGGGCAGGCTTTATTTACATCTCGGAAGTCGACACATATCTAGATCTGTCCATTCTTCTTTTTCACGGGGATGATATTCGCCATCCATGTGGTGCACTGGTTTTCTTCAATAAATCCCACGTCAATAAGCTTGTCGACTTCGACACAAATTTGGGTGATGAGTTCTGGCCTCATGCGCCGCGGTGGCTGCTTCACCGGCTCGACCTCAGGGTTGATTGCCAGCTCATGTTGTGAAACAGCGGGATTTAGACCGGGCATTTCTTTGTAAGTCCAGGCCAAGCAATCCCGGTACTCTACCAGCAGCTGGGTGTACAGCTCCCGTTCTTCTAGGGATAGTTGGGCACTGAGGAAGGTAGGCCTAGGGTCCTCCTCATCTCCCAAGTTGACTTCTATCAGTTCATTGACTGTGGCTTGGCCTCCGTCTTCTATCTCCGGAGGTGCCGGTTGGAGGTCAACGAAGTCTGGAATACCACCTTGAGGGTTGAGTACTTCGACTTCCTCGTCAGACACCACCAGAGCTTCTTGAGGATTCTCTGTTTCTTGTGCTAGCGGCTGCGCGAATTGTTCTATTAGCAAATCCACTTTCGTTGCAGCTCCCAAGGGTGAGAGAGCAGCTTCAGTCTTTGTAGATGAGGTTGCAGCCGCGACAGGCTGGTAGTTGTTTATTCCCGGGCCTGGACAGCATCCTGGTTTTGTAGCAGAAGTTGAGGAGGTCTTGCCTTCTAGGGCAGTTGTATCTTCCGTAGAAGTGACTTTTTCTTTCTTGGCAGCGTGTTCCTCTTGATCAGAGTCGACCGAGGCTCCCCCGATTGGCAGAAGGGGTGCTGAAGTTATCATCAGTGGGACTTTACTGGAGGGAGAAATTCCTGCTTCTTCAGTATCTTCGGCTTCACTGCTGCTAGCCGTATCAAATTTGGCTTGAAGGGCCGCCTCTTCAGGGTAGACCTGCTCCCAGCATCGGTAGGGGACCGAGGTCTCTATTTCTTGATTTCCAGGTTGAGCCAGTTCAACATGCTCAGCTTCCGCCGAGTATTCATCAAAAGTTGCCCCTAGCGGGCCATCTTCAGCAGGATAGAAGGCGGAGATGGTGTCCACCTCGTATCGCCCACTGTAGTAATATTCTTCTAGGGTGAAGCCCAACCCCGGATGTTGAGAGACACGTCTCATTTCCCTATCCAGATTTGCGGGATACCACATTTTCTAGAAGGCTTCCTTGCGCTTTTGAGACTGATTGGGGGGGATGTGTTGCTTCTGAAACATCTTGGACATTCGCTCAGCCGTGAATGCCAGACCCTTGACGGGAACCGGTGGGTTGCTTACATCTTCAGGGAGGCTGCAGTCTGTGTCTTCCCGAGAAGGGTGCTCTTCAGCCGTATAGAACAAGCTGCTAGGTCCATCTTCCTATGTCACCTCCCAAGTTTTGAAAGGCTCCACAATAGGGTTATCAAGACCGGGAGTTGGCTTGGTGAGGCCATCCGAGATTTCAATATGATTGTGCCGCCGAGCGACCCACACTTCATTAGCTTCATGGTATAATGTAGGGGGTGCTGTTCTGCCCAAGTCTCCGGATGTTGTGATATGGGAGACCACCTTGGGCTTGACATATCCGCGCGGCGGTGGTGGATACCAACTGCTGCCGGATGTGCTTCTCGATGCCCCCGCAGGGGTCTTAGCTTCAGAGGTCTTCTGGGAAGACCCTGTATATAGGTTGGCATCTGCCAAATGACATTCAAACACCTCGAACGGGTGGGGGTCTGCAAATATCCTCTCTTCCTTCCCTTGGAGACTGTACTTGATGCATTGGTGGAGCGTGGAGAGCACCACCATATTTTTATGCTGCCATGGGCGACCGAGCAGTGCCTTGTACGCGATGCGGGAGTCAATGACATGGAACTGCACCGTCGTTGTGAAATCTTCTAAGGTGAGGGTGAACTCTGCCACCCCCATTGACACTTCAAATTTTTGATTGAAGCCGGCGATATGCATATCTCTGACTTTCTCGAGATGCACGTTAAAGTGGTGCCTCTCGTATATTCTATAAGGCAGGATGTTGACCGCTGCAACGGGATCAACCAGAATCCTGTTCAGCTCCCTTCCATTCAGGTGCCCCTTCATATACAGCGGCCTGTTGTGGCTGATGGTGGGCAGCAGCATATCGTCTGGAGTGAAGGTCATGCTAGCCTCCGGTATTGCTTCAGCCAGACATGTCTCAAAATGAGCAGGCGTCTGGAGAGTAGTAATAATCGCATGTCGGGTCTATTCACTCAAAGAAAGGATCTCCCGGATTGTAAATCGAGCAGGGAGCTTCTTGAGTAGCCTCATTATTCGGCTCCCAGCTCTGACATTGGAGAGCTTCATCTCTTCAGCCCATCTGGGCTTGGGGAAGTCTTGGTTTACGGGCACTGACGGACCTGCTTCATCTTCCTCAGATTTGGCGCCGTTCTGGCTGGTACCGACTTCTGGGTGTTCTTTGTTAGCTACTGCGGGGCGAGCTCCATCTGCACTTGGATCTTCGACAGATTGTGCTAGCTGCGGGTGAACGTCCCCGAGTGTAGGGTTAGTCTCCTGACAGGGCTACTTCCCCTTGGACATCTTCATGAATTCAAGAAATGAAGGGACCCCCTTGCCCCCACTCTTGTTATATAGTCCTGGCGGAGGAGGGATTTGGACTCCCTTGACCTCCGGCGGAGGTGTTTTGTAGGGTTGCTCCCCCCTGAACATGATGTTGTGGTTGGGTGGCGGCTGGCGCCCCCATTTTCGGCCTGACCGGGTGGCATGTACAGCAGTTGCAGCCTCGACCTTGCCTCCCCCAGCATGGGGTGTGAAGCAAATTTCCTCTTCTTCCTCCTCTCCAGATAGGTTGAAAAGTGCTGATAGAGTATTACAGGAGACAACCTGCACTTTATCAGCCTCAGCGGCTTTCCTTTTCTTCTTCTTTTGTTTCTTCTTCTTTTTTGCTTCAGCGGGCGGGTGCCCCCAGAATAGACCACCCTCTCTATCGGGTGTCACTTCAGCTTCCTCCCTTTATTTGAGTGAGAGCTGCTCTAGTTCTTGCCACGGGACGTAGTCCCGCACCAGCAAAGGTTTCAATTCGGGCTGCACGTATTCGTCCAGCTCCTTAATGAGGTTTTGCAGTCGAAGGACCCCAGGATTGGTTTCCTTGATCACTGGTAGTGGAGTTTGTCTCCTTCGATTATGTGTAGGTATCCTGACAGTTGTAGGTGGAGTGACCCATACGGGTGCCACCACCGGCGGAGCAAGCCGGGGTGTGACACCACAGATATGCGCCCCCTCTTTCGAGCGGGGTGCCCTCTTTTTATTATGCTTCACAGGGACCTGCTACCATCCCTGCTGTTCTTTCACGGGCTCCAAGAAATGAGCTTCATAGGTGCTTCGCGTGCTTGTTTCAGAGATCTCCTCGGGCAGTGCCTGGTATAGGGAGATCATGTTGACTCCTGCCCTCCTCCGAGGGGCTTCATGTGGCTGAGGAGGGTCCACTTTGTACTCTCCCAGCTCGATCTCATTTTTCTTCACCATCCCTTCGATGATGTCCTTGAAAACAAAGCAGTCTTCGATTAGACGCCCCAACATCTGGTGGTAGGGGCAGAATCTTGGGTTGTCTTTTCTCTTTAGGTCCTCCGGCCTCCTTGGCTCTGGCAGGGTGACCATGCTATATTCCGTTACCCAGTCGAACAGAACCCGGGTCTTTTCCTTTGGAAATGAATAGGCCTTCTTCATCTTGTCCCTCAGCGAAGGCCCTTCTTTGCCGTCTGGGGCTTCTGCTGGCTGTGGGGTGACTCCCTTCTTGCCTTCACTTTTCTGTTGTTCGAACGTCTTTATGTCAAGAGCGTTCGCTTCCTTAGGCGACGAGCGTCGCTCCACCACCTTGCCCTTCTGGGTCGTGCCGGTAGCAGATGTAGGGGTAGGTCTGGCCAGGAAAGCTTCCACCTCGACCACGACATTGTTCAACCAATCGAACGATCGTATTTCCATTCCGATCATCTTTTCCAGAACCTCCCTTCTGAGATTCTGTTTGCATATTTGCACAACGTCCTCCTGATGCGGGGGCCGCTTGCACCTCATTCCGAGGTTCCTCCACCTCTTGATATAATCAAGGGCTGTCTCATCGGTCCTCTGCTTTGTTGAGTAGAGTTCGGCCACTGTGACCTCCCTCTCTGTAACATAGAATCTTTCTCTGAACTTCTTCTACATATCTGGCCAGTCGCTGATCGACCCGATCGAGAGGCTGGAGTACCATTCAAATGCGAGCCCTATCAGCGAGGACCTGAACAATTTTAGCAAGTATGACTCGTCGGTGGCCAAGTCACCCATGACAGTCATATAATAGGCAATGTGTTCTCTCGGGGACCCCCTCCCGTTGAATTTGTCGAACTTGGGCGGCTTGTTGATTCCCGGGGGAAGCCGCTTAGCAGCATGGTGTTGTGGGTATGGCACCGATATGCATCAAACGCGACGTAGTCGCCTTCACCCCTTTCTGCGAGCTTCAGCTCAATCATTCTTTTCACCATCATCCGGTTCATGACTGCAGGGTCAACTGGCTCTGGGTAGAAGTGTGCCGGCTGCAGGTACGGGGTGACCAGGGTGGTCACTTGTGGAGGACGTGGCAGCGGGGGTGTATGGTGCACTTGAGGGAGCACCGGAGGTAGCATCGGTTGGAGCTGTGGTGGCCGATGTTGCATTGTCGCCATGCTTGGTTCCGATGACTGAGGCAGTGTGTAGAGCGGCGGAGGGACGTCATGACGAACCGCTCCCCGGGATGATTCACCCTGGACTTCGGGTGGTTTGGAAGCTGAGCACTGTTCTGTTTTCTCCATCAGCTGCTTCTTTAACAAGTCTATCTCTTTCCGATATTTCTGAAGTAGTATCAAGACTGATGGGTCTATAGTGGCTGTAGTGGGGACAACTTCTACTGTCTCCCAGGACGTACCCTCGGGCAGGATGTCGAGGGGGACGTCGTCTTCTTCTTCCGCCGTCACCACATTGGCGGTCAGGACGGGGGCCTTATCATCCCACTGGTGGTAGACCCGGGGTTGTTTTCCCTTAGTCCTCGTCAGGAGCTCCCTTGCTGCTTCTGTTCTGCGAGTATTCGGCCCCGGCCGTGCGGCCAATTTAGCCAACTCACGGGGGGTCTTCGGGAAGCCCCCCATATTGGTTGGATATACCAGCCATGTTGCAGGTAAAAACACGTATTTCTCTTCTCTGTCGATGGGCCCTTCTCTTAGCCTGATGTGGGAAGGTCAGCCTCTCGAACACAGAAGTTCTTTTTATTTCTTCCCGTTTGGGGACGGCTTCATCGGCTTCGATCTCGAAGCCGCTATCATATCAATTATCGTCGACTGACGACACCATCATTCTTTCTCCTACACCTTCTTCATCTGCCATTGACGGGTAGTAGTCTTCATTGGCGGCGGCTGCTTGCATCAGTCGTTGTTGCCCAAGCGAGGGGTTGCCTAACCCTCGAAAATAGTTCCTGACCAGGCAGGTCATCTCTTCTTGACCCCGCTCTTGATGTAACAAGGGGGACAGTTGCCGACCTCCCTTAGGAGGGGTATAAGCTGGCGGAGTTCTGTCGGCAGGTTGTTGGAATCTTCGTCCCACAGCTGGGACATTGGCTTGACGGGCGTAGGCCCGAAAACTTTCGCGGCGCGGAGGATCCGCGACCACTTCTTCCTCTTTCGGGGCCTGGCCCCTTCCTCTCTTTCCTTTCCCTCCGTCGTGAGCAAGACGGCGGGGGACGGGTGCAGCTTGGTGAACAGGTTGGACCCTCTTGGGGGCCCATACCTGCTTCAATTTCCTTGGCCTGGGGGCCAACTTCTCTCGACCATAATGGTCGGCTTCTTCTCTTTCCGCCCTCCTTCCAGTGAGGGCTTGATATGAGTTGCGGACGGGGACGGAAGGGATAACCCGATCCGGAACTATCCGCGTGTCGCGTCCGTTGAGGAAGACGCGCATGCCGCGAACCATCATAGATTTGTCGGATTGGGAGAGGGTTCCGGTAACCATAGCAGTACTCCTCCGGATCTGCCTACGCTGATGTCCTCCAGGGTTTCTGTTGACAGCATTGGGGCGGGCCCCACGGATAGCATGGTGCACCAAGCAGTTGGCGACTGAGGTCGGACTCTTGAGCGAGTCGTGGCTGCATTGAGCCTTCAGAGGCTCCACGTTCTTTGTAGTTCCCTCGACAGGCTCCGAGGGTTCCACTTCTAGCATATCCACAAAGGCCAACCCCAAGAAGTTGGGGAAGCCAACAGTGGCAGGGAAGCTGCCGAACTCCATGGGCACCGCTAAGTACCCTTGCGCATGACCGGCGATAATCGAAGGGCGAAAGCCGACGCCAGTTAACCCATTCATCATCATCGCTCGCCTGCAAAGACAGACAAACCAACGATCAACAGCCTTTGGGAGGGCCTCGAAGCCCAGGTATCTTAGCAAAGAGATGAAAGGTGACACTGGTCCCGCCGGGCGTGCCAGACTGTTTGCGATGGGATTCTTACCGTTCTACTCCGGTCTTCTTTCTTTGTATGTTTATGATTATCATTTGGGTTTATTTGGTTTATTTCACGTGTCGATCAATCAATTAAATGACTGGCAATTAACTGACTGATTGACTGCGCGGGCGTGCCAGTCACGTGAGTGACAAATTTATTATGCGCTCATTCTGACCCGTGTCGGGCGAAAGTGAGATTCGGTCGGGACCAGTAGTCCGCCACACCATAAAGGCTATGGCGTTAATTACATCGCTCGCGAGGAGGGAAAACCTTTGATTAATTGCCGAGATAGTGGGCTGTCGAGGCCGGAATAAAGATGCGATGTTATGAATGTGACAAGATCATATGAGATGAGTCTATTTATCATGCAGGAGAGACATGGTTCATTAAATTGGAGACCCTTGGTACGTGGCGGAGGATGTAGGTCTGAAGACCACCATCGCGCATAGCGGAGACTTTTGATCGGGCGTAACCTGGCTTTCTGTCAACACCATTTGATATACCCGAGGGTCTATGCAAGCATGCATGCATGATGCTCGTGACTATGCTAAGCATGACAATAGAGTTATGGAAACAAGCAGTGCTTAATCACATTTATTAATCCCCGCCAAGGGGAGAGAATGATAACACGAGCATGATAACAAGATGACTCGGACTCGAACAGCCCTTCTCTTATTCAGTTTATTACTAATTAGGGTTTATTAACTCCGACCACGAGAGATGAGGATCGCTCCGGAGGTGAGTGAGCAATTAAAACAGCAAAAGGGTTCAAAACCGGCGTGGCCACGCGTAGGGGTAGGTTTCCCCGGCGCGGCCAAACGTAGGTGAAGGGTCTTAATACGGCGCGGTTATGACAAATGGTTAATACGGCGCGACGGGCACGGGGCGCGCCGGTTTAGGGCGCGCCGAGAACGGGCCAAATAAAAATAGGAAATCATGAGTCTAGTGTTAATCCGGTGTGGGGGGGTACCGCGCCGTATTAGGGCGCGCCGGATTAGGGCCGCGCCGTTTTAGCTTGTTTTTTGATGAATTTTGAAACCATTTAAGTTCATTAAGATTCTGTTGAGAGTTTTGAAGTTATTTGGGCCAATTGCTCGTTTAATTAAAGTCTAGGATCCTTCCAGAATGAAGTAATGGGCTAGTGCGAGGTCCATACTCGAGCACTAGAGTCCTTGATTCAGAATGAATATTTATTACGGCCAATCCGCAGAGACGACTTGTGAGTCCAAAACCTGCCGAAAATCAGGCAGCATCTCCCCTGAACCTGAAAGGTTGCAGGAGAGGAACGGGGTCATGCTCACTTGTGGAGCAAGCCCCTTAAACTACCGGTCTGCATGGTGATAGCCAGCAAATTCCCAACGGATAGGATACCCCGAGTACTAGCCTACAAGGGGCACCAAAACTCCGCGGGTGAAAGCTGAGGATGAGGTAGCTGATGATAGAAGCGACACCCCGAGGACAAGCCTACAAAGGGGTGGGCGACCTACAGCATACACTGCCCCTGCTAGAGAGAGAGACCCTCAGGGAAAGAGGTTCTGAGGGCTAGCCTGCTAGGAACATTTACCCCTTTGGTCGCCACAGGGTCCCGAGGGGCTATGGTTTTGAGATTGTCGGGCCGGAGCCCCTATTGTTGTTGTTGGCTTCATGACTCATGAGAACGTCCATCAATCGAGAGCGGAGTTCCCCTGGCCAATTAGCAACTCGGTGAACGGTGGGAGATATCCCCCTCCCTGGGTGGAGGGCCAAGATGTTGATGCTCACGGGACTGGGTTACCATTCATAAAAAAGAATGCAACGGTAGTCACGGAAAGGGGCGATCGATATGCAACTAGAAAAGTTTGTCGACACACGCATACCCACAAATGGCTGGAATGCAGTAGTCGCGAAGCGGACTTCACTGTCCCAAAACATCGCCAGCCCCCTCTGAACAACGGAGAGATGCAAAGAGGAGGGGAGGCCAAGATCAGATTTCGTATCAAAACAGAGAGCGACATATGCATAGGCATAGGCGCAGAGGACCCAGGGAGGGGTTTGTCCATGTATCCCATGGCATACCAGGGCGCATTCGGAGTCCGGAGAAATCGGGATTTCGGAACCGTATACGGGAAGACCCCAATAGATATATACATTTATCGAATGAGATAGCAATGGAAGAGGAAGACGAGACACCAAACATTCAACCCATTGATGCATTCATATATGCACGATATCATTCCATTGACGGGGGAAATCACAAACATATCGTGAGTTTGGGTGCCGGCATCGCGGCACGGCCACCATCCTACTCGCAGGAGGATTCACAAAAGAACAATCGGTAAATGAAAGAAGACGCAGAGAAGGGGGGAGGGTTTGGCTCATATCATCGCCATCCCTCACCCCTCTCACTTACATTCGTCGGATAGAAAGCAAAAGCGGATCAGAAGATAGACAACTCGGACACCCACCTGTTCTAGAAACAGAGTGTCGGAACGCCTTCTTCCTCTCTTACTCCGAAGGGCTTCAGATGAGGATGGGAGACGACGATTGGGGAACGCTCTGAGAGACTCTGCTTCTTTCACAAGAAAGAAAATCCTTCCTCCCTAGAAGATGACTGGCCCTCCTCCCTTTTTTTTTCTTTCTCAATTTCCCTCCTCCTCTTCTCTCTTTTCTTTTGGTCGAGCAGCCACCTATATATAGAATCGAACTCTAAGCCTCATCCGGCGTGAAGAATGGCGCGCCGGGGAAGGCTCCATTGCCTTTTGCGCTCCGATTTAGGGCGCGCCGTATTAGCGCCCTTTGCACGTTGCGAGTTAGCCGATGAGTCCGGGGATGGTTCCGGGGGTCACCGTGAAAATTTATCACGCCACTACTCTTTGAAATCTCGACGAGATGTCGTGTTGAAGCTCCCAGGTCGACGTACGGCCATTCCCGGAATGCCAGATGACTTTGGTTTGCACATGCGGGTTTTCCACCGACACGGCCCTCGGCGCTATGATAAGTGCCGCTGGCTCGGTCTGACTTGTGCTCAAAACTTCTCGGAGGGTGGGATAGCACCCGGGATAGTTCCACCCACTTCGAGCGATCATTTGGCTGTTAACGGGCCCTATTTGGCGAGAAGCCATACCCGTACCGGGTAGCCAGGATCTTCTGCCGACAAAGCCTCTGGTCCACCGTTCTGGAGAGCCAAGGGGACTCTTTTATCTCAGGAGAGCCTTTCATGAGGTGGGTAGCCACTAGGTAGACCGTCGTCCTTGGTCGGACAACGGGTGTAGTGTATGTGGCACGACGGAATCGATGCCGATTCATTGGGCAGGCTTGGTCGCACTGCCAATTGGTTGTGAGTTCATCTCGGTTCTCCTGAGGTGAAGTCCCTGGCGTTCATACGGGGTGACTTGAGGCTCTGGCAGCTCGAGAAGTCTTCAATATGTTGATCTTTATCAGCTTCCGTGCTTCCGCGGGCCGCATCATTCGTCTTTATGGCTTGATCGTCGACGATCACATTTTGGGTGCCAACAAGTGCAAAAGTGTGAACTAATGGTCATATACTGAGATATATGCCATGTACTTAAATAAAATGACTCTATAGATAAGAGATAATGTGTAGCGATATAAAATCATGATAAAACTCATCAATATCTTTTCTAAATCAAGGTTTTAATACAAAACTATAGTGCTTTGGCATGAAGTTAACATATGCTTTAAAAATAACTCTAAGGTATCATAAATCATGCAATTGCTAACATGAATCAATATTTGTACTTAAAATCATGAAAATAGGTTAAGATCTAATTAACTAGGCATACATATATATTAATTGGACCGATCTTGATTCTGTCTTAAGTTGACAGAATGTAGTGTTATGTGATGGACTAGTCTAGCCATGTCACAGGAAGGTAACGGTCTAGATTAGGTCCGTCAGGTTTCACAGAACCCTTCAGTCATTTACAGAGGGTGTGACGGATCAATGCAGGTCCGTTACACGTCCCTGGCGGTCTTACGATAGACCGTTAGGTCCTCTGTTGACAGAAAATAGAAACTATAGAAAACTATAGTTTAAAACATGCCATAGACTAACTTACTATAATCATGACAACGAAATAAAGGTCATCTAGATGCATAAGTGACATGGAATTAACAAGAAAATATCTTTTATTTTGGATTTAGGCTAAGGATTGTGCATCAATGCATAGGACTATTAAAACATGAAATGGATAAGCCATGATACATGAAATCTAATGAAACTAGAGGGCTTTTATCCCTAACATGCTATTTTTGTCGTTCATGAGATAACCTACCTCTTAACTGGGCTTTAAACTTCTAATTTGAGTCTTCAAGGGTCCCCCTAGTTCTTTCCTTCCAGTGAGTTTTCAGCAACTTAACGTCGCTCTAACTTCTTAATCTCTAGACCTAAGGACGTGAAATTTTGAGGGTAAGAAGGTGAAACTAAGGGGAACATAAAGTTCTAAAGACACTTAGGCTAATTACCTCATTTTGGTGCTCTAATTCCTTGATCTTCAATGGTCCTTTGCTCTGAATTCTGGGTTGCTATGAAAGAATCAGCGACTTTAGAAGCTTTTATCTCCTTGGTTACTTGATCTCCTAACATGAAATTTTGAGGGTAGTTAGTCTAAAGTATTATAAACGAAAACTTCTAAAAAACTTACCCAAAATTATGACTCCTTACCTTGATTCTTCACGAGCCAAAAGTAAGGGTCGCTCAGTTCAGAACTAGGTTCTATTTATAGAGTTTTGGTTAGGGTTCAAGGATTTGAACGATTTTAGAGTCCTTAATTGGCTAAAACATAATCTTTAAGAGACCTTAGTAATGTTATAAGTTCTCCCAAGTTGGTCTCTAGCCAAGAGAATCCCAAGGTTCCACTCTTTTTATAACTTCTTCTCACAGAATTAGCAGGTTGTAACGGACTAGGTCTGGTCCGTTACATGGTTGTAACGGTCGCTCGATAGACCGTTACATCAACTGGGCATGGACATTCATCTTAATTCAAACTCTTTGGTTAGTTATTCACTAAATTATCTAAATATGGTGTATTTATCCTAATATTTCATGGATAACTTAAATAACCTTCTAGAATATGGGCCAAACTTATTGGGCTTGGTCCATAAACCTATTGGGCTTCAATTATCAAAGCTGGATTAGTTATTTAACATAATTGGGCCTTATAATTCCAATATTGATTCATTTATTAATCTAGTTTGGCCTTTATAAGTTCTCAATAAATTCCATAAAATGCCTAATTCAATCTAGAAATTATTTATATAAATTTGGGTCACTACATGTTTTCTTTGAAGGTGCCCTTGGTCTCCTCACATGCTTCTAGTCCCGTTGATGAAGGGACTGAGAAAAGACACCTGGATGACGGTCACCATGTCCATTGCTCGCCTCCACCTGAGCTTGGATATCGCTTTGCACATCCTCTTCAGTGGCTGTCTTAGATGGCACAGTATCATCCGTGCTTTGTTGAAGGGGCCTTGGAGGTGGGACATTGGCGACAATGTCCACCAAAGTTTGACAGATACTTTGCTCAACATTTTCAGCCCCTTGCACTTTCTCTCCAGGGGCTACCTGAGGTGGCATGGCATCACATGTCACCTGTTCGACGGGCCTAGGAGGTCCTAAATCAGCAACAATGTTTTCTAAACTAGGATGCATATGTTCCGCAACATTGTGAGCCCCTTCCACCCTAGTCAGAAAGAAGGCCCTCATTTCCTCAAGTAGCCGTTGCTGAATCTTCAATGTAGCGGTAATATCCTGTAGTACAGACATGTATGGAGCTGATGAGGACGTCTCCTCATCACGAGGTCGGGTCATCATCTGACCACTGTACACCATGTCCCTTTCACTTGGCTCAACAAGGAGCTCTTCGATCACCTGCATTTCAAACCACATCACTTCGATTATTCATTAATGTTGAATGATAAAGAAGAAGTTTTTAGTACTCATAATACCTGTTGGCCTCGTAGGGATCCAATGGAGAATTTTAATTTCCTATCTAGAAATGGCCCCCACCTAAATAGTCAGGGAAATGCCACCTGCCTTAGTGGCCGCCGCACCCGCGTGTGCTCAAAAAACCAGACATATAATATGAAATACATCAAGTTATTTTACAATGCAGTAGAATTAATGATTGACACATTATTACACAACAAAAATAAAAAAACTTACAGGAAGTGTGGCAAAACAACCAAATATAAATGTATGGGCCTGGGATGCATCCCCGGCTCTTCTTTTAGCACGGCTAATTGTACCTGATCGTCGTTTCTGGATAGCTGACACTAATTGCTCAAACTTATGCATCATTACCTGTTGCACGGCGGCTGCCCAATTGTAATCTAACACTCTCTCATTGCCATCTAAGCATGACAACATCTGTTGTGGATAAGAATGCGTCGACCGTGGGCAAAGGAAAGTGGACAATAGGAGTACAATCCACAGCCGAACAGTGTCGGCCACATCCTGCTCTTCATCGGACCCAACAATTTGTTGGATGAGAGAGCACACTTTCTTTTGGTCAAATGTTGCTGAAAACCTAAATCGATGCTGCAACTTGGACTTCTATTTTATGGATCCATAATGTTGAACCGGCTGATCAGAGCAAGGTAATCCTAAAATTATAGCCACATCTTCCACACTAAATGCGACCTCCTTACTACCCATACGGAAGTAATTTTCTCTACTATGGGCGCAAATAATCTCCTCCAATATTGTCATGGTGAAGGTGACGGGAGAAGCATTGTCAACATATGGATCAAAAGGGGGGGTCCTCATCAATTACTTGTGGCATTCCCGAAATGCCATCTGATCCCTATCCTTCATGTAAATGTCTATAGAACACCGGGCTGAGATGACCTTCGTGTTCACTAGATTCAAAAAAATATGTAAACAAGATATTCAGGTAATTGATTAACCAAGAAATATAAAAAATATTAAGATTAAGACAAGGGTGACAAATGTATAAACATGGGAGTTTAGGTGTGGCAAATAGGTGCTTAAGGGTGACAGATGTATGAAATTCGGAGACATGTAGGTCTTTAAGAGTGACAAATAGGTAGATAAGCATGACAAATAAATAGGTCATTATCTAGGAGGGCAAATAGCTATGTAAGGGAGATAAGGAACCCCCCTACCCTTAACTTGTCATCCTGAAGTGGAGCCCTTAGAAACCCTAGGTTCCTCAAACGTTTCTTCTTCAGCCGTAGGAACCATAGCTTCCTGAGATGCAGGTGGGACATCCAGTTTACTGCGGACGAAGCGTTGCACGGGTGTCTCCTTCGGCTCCATGGCTGTCAGTGATAAAAGAGTAGTGACAATTGAGGATGACCGCACAACAAATGACGGAGAGCTCACAAATGGCTTGTAGGGGAGACGAATAGCACCGCGAGGAAGAGGAGACGCTGAGCACGATGGAGAGACAAACCACCTTTTGGTAGGTTTGTTAAGAGCCAAGACATGGTGGGAAGGGTAAATAAAAAATTGGGGATTTTTAATTTCGAGGTCCAGTTCGGCGTCATCATTTCTATTGATGTGGCGTGCGGTGTTGCATTAGCTGCAATACGCGAACAACACCCACACGTGGCCGATGTGTCCCATTTTCCACGTGGACCAATTAGAGCTTAAGGGCAACAAATATGTCTACACGGGTGACAAATGGGTTAGCAAGGGTAAAAAATACCTTGCTAACGGTGACAAATAGGGCTCAATAGAGATAAGCTCGATGCGTGACTTTCAAGGCAGTGTAAGAGTAAGGGTGACGGCTTCTGGACTTTAGTGGTGACAATTACGTGAGTATGGGTGGCAAATGCTCAACTGGAGTAACAAATAACTTCACATTGGTAACAAATGAGAAGAAAGCTAAAGGTGAAGAAGAACAAAGGAAAGAGGAACTGGAGGAGAGAGAGATGTGCTCACTAGAAGACAAAGGACCTACAGTGCTCACAAGAAGACAAATGTGAATAGTGATCCCAAGGGCTCTAAAGCAATCTGAAGAACAAGCGAGGGCTGACCACAGTCGTCAAAGTGAACGCTAGGACAAGGAAGGCTCTAGTCAACTTTAACTTTATGTTGACCCAATGCACCAATACTCCAGGCAAAGTCAATAGTCAAAGTCAAGCTTTTGCAACTTCTGAAGTCCAGTCAAAGCCTGGTCAAGCTTCGGCCAACGATAGTGGACACAGAAAATGATAAAAGAGGAAGAACAACAAAAGAAGACTAAAGGTAACAAATACTCTCCTAAGGGTGACAAATTTAGATTCAGCGGTGACAAAGAGATATATAAGAGTGACAAATGGATTTAAGGTGACAGTTCTAGCTTTGAGTGTGAAAAGAGTCAAAGGCGACGACTTCAGCAAATAAGACAAACAAATATCTTCATAGGACTGAAAAATATGAGTTAAGGCCGATAAATAGAACATCAAGGGTGAGAAATGCTATGCATGACTTTGCATAACTACATAACTACATGACATGCATGACTCTTGACTACAAACTCCTATGATTGATCTTCTCTGACTCTGCCTCTTTGACTGTTTCAGCTCTGACAGCTTTGACTTTTTCTTTGACTTCCTCTTTGACTCTGTATGACTCTGACTCATTTTCTTCTCCCCCTTTGCCATCAGCAAAAAAAAATGAGGGGTTATGTGATAGCATCCCTGATTATCACTCTCCAAGTGTGTCATTAGTCTGAGTGGACACATCTTGTGTAGGAGGACCATGAGGAGGGAGTGTAGCATGCTGAAGTGAGGCCAGTAGTTCTTCTGCATTCTGATTGACCCTTTGAGCAACTGTTCTGAGGTTTCTATCAGTGGAGAAATGCCTTTCAAGTAGAGCTTCATGAAACAACTCCATTTTAGCACTGAGCACAGTTGTTTGATGACGGATCATATTAGCAATATGGGTTAGCTGTGTATCATACTGAGTAGCCTCGATAGGAGGTTGAGAGGATGACTCTGGAGGCATACCAGGCGACTATCTGTCTCCTTGGTCTTCAAAAATTGGCTGAGGGTAATGATCCTTGAATACTTCAACCATGTATTTAGTGTCATCTGTAATCATCTATAATTTGTCTGTCATATGATCATAATTCCTGACAAGACGATTGTGTTGTTATCTAGTTTCATGAAAATATTCTGCAGCGATGAATAACTTGTCATCGTGACGGTTTAATATGTCAGTCAACTTGCCAATCTGATTTCCAGCAACTCTAAGGACTCCTTGAATATCTTGGACTAGTTTGTGAAAATTCATGTTGGCACGTGTCCTATCTTTGTTGATTTCAGCAATTCTGTTGTTCACTTCCATCCTAAGATGAGTCAATTTCTGATGAATTTTTTTTTGACATTTCTCTCATTCCAGAGTTTACTTCTCCTCTGAACTGAATCATCTGATGCTCAAAGTAGTTTGACTATTCTTTCAATGCAGAATGTAGCATCCCAAATTGTGCAGATATGAAACGAAAGAGAGTGCATGTCCCTTGAACAGATGATGTAGAAGCGCAAGAGGTTTAAGGATCTGCAGCTACAGCTATAGCTTGTCTCGCAAGAGATATGTTATGCGGTTGGTGTTCTGGTGATGCTTGAGGTTCTTGATGATCCAGTTAAAACTCAGCCATTTCTTGTTGAATTTCTCGTTGCTGCTCCTATTCTGGCTGTTGTTGCTCTAGCTGCTGCTGCTGCTCTAGTTGCTGCTGTTGCTGTTCTAGCGCTTGCTGTTGTAGTGGAAACTCTAATTGATACTGCTATTCTGCTTGAAGTTGCTGTTCTTATTCTTGCTGTTGCTATTGCATTTGCTCAACCTGCTACTCCATCTGTTGAGCTTGTTCTTCAGGTTGATCAAGTTATTGTTCTGGCTGCTCAGGCTGATGTTGAGACTGCTCAACCACTTGTGGTGGATTATCCCCAGGTAATTGCGATAAAATCTTACCTTTGACCTTTTTAAATTTCATATACTTTTCAACAAAATCCATTGTATAGATATTTGATGTGGGGATTTCCTTGAATTTTTCATTTTTCAACGGAATCTTTATTCTCTTGAATACTGCAGTCAACTACGCTGCATATGGTAAATGTCTTCTAGGATTCTAATAGAAACCCATTATCTGAATCATGAAGTCTGGAAAATAGACCTTGATGTTCTTGAACATGCAGTAGAATAGGAATCTTTGGGTCACAGTTAGCCGACCCTGACCACCACCTTGAGGTGTTATGATTGTAGTAAAAATGTGGTGTAGCAACCTTTGTAGGGGAGGAAACTGATTGGTGTTGAAGCTGGTGATTTAGGTCTAATTTTCATCCTGAGGATTGCTGGGTAAACCAGTCATAATTGAATATGCTTCAAATTTATCATAGATAAAACCAACTTCTTCAACTCCACCCTCTGGAATTCTAAGAGCTTCATGCAATAGACGCTTGGTGATCTCAATTTCAACTCCTTTAACATGAGTCCAAAACTTTGGAATGCTAGCATCATATTTTAGGTTTCCATAGAATTCAGTCACCAACTTAAAAATAATAGATTTTATGCTTACTGACAAACATCTTCCATCCTTGAAATTCAATCATCTCCATTAATTTAGGAAAATTTTCAAGTAGTTGGTGGTCATGTATATCAATGTACCTTGGAAACAAAATTCTCACTGCTTCACTTGGTTCATCACCTTCATCTCTGAGCTCTATCCTTATTAAACTCTTCTTAACTCTTTTCTGAGTTGCCCCTCTTTTTCTGATAGGTGAATCTGACTCTCGGTCCTTCTTTTTTGTCACCTTTGTTGACGCCGACTGATGAGATCCACTGGCAGATGCATCTCGGTCATGAGATCGCTTGGACCGAGGTTCCTTTCATCGGGATACATCAGCCGCAGGCTGTTTCTCTAAGACTGTATGCTTTCCTCTGCTTCTTATAGTTGTCGAAGACATTGAAATAGACGAGAGGCCGGAGAGAGATACTGTAGGAGATAGGGTAACAGTAAAACCAGGAGAAGTAGGTTTTTGACTTTAACAGGATGATGGAGACATGGAGGGAAACCTCTGGTGCATTGAGGTATGAAGGTGATGCTCAGACTTAGGGTTTTCAGGGAGTTACGAAGAAGGACGATGATGCACCGAGGCAGAGAGAGCTTGGCCGAGGTTGAAAAAAGCAGACGATAATAAAAGCTTAGAAGTGAGAGATAGTCGAGAAATCAGGGTCTGCTTTATTTACCAATTTAATAGGGTAAATTATCCAAATGTCCTTCCTTAAGAGTTAACCTTCGAAACTCTTATAAAATATGCTTCATGAGATATTGCAATAGGTACTCAAAGAATGTAGACTCATGCATATTCATGAGGACAAGCAAAAATGTAATGCCCTGGATCTTGATGGATCTTTTGCGGATCTTGTTTGATCTTTGTTGGATCTTTCGGATCTCTTTCGGATTGGTTTCGTTGAGTTTCGGTTCGCTTTTGTGGCTTCCGAGTTGAGTTTGACGAGCCGTGTGGGTTTTTCTCACGTACTAGTTACGGAACCCTACGGTGAGTTTGTTTGTCAATTCTCGAGCTCGTGGATGCTGCAGCGACGATGTACTCGTCGAGCCGGTCGTTTTGACTATTTTTGCGTATTTTTCTGAATTTGTGCATTTTCGGCGCATTTTCGGAATTTTCGGAAATTAGGAAAATTTCCTATTTTCTTTTCCTTTTCCTTTTCCCTTTCTCTCTCTCCTTCTCATTCGCGCGACCGTCTCTCTCTCTCCCGTTCTCTCTCGTTCTCTCCCCTTTCCGGCTCCGGCTGCAGACGGAGGCGTAGGTGGGCGAGGCGGTGAAGCCGTGGAGCTGGTTGGATGCGCGATGGAGCGAGGATCGGATCGATTCTGGCGCAATCCCGAACGGTGGATTCAAAGCCGGTGAAATTGATTCGCGAGTGGTTTTCGGCGTGGTTTAGTCCCTTCGGGGCACGGTTTCTTCGGTGGAGGTAGGGTGACGGATCCTTGCTTCCTTACCTTCGTTTTCCCTGCCATTGCACGGCGTTCGGCTAGGAAACGAGCGTGTTTGGGCTTGTTTTCCCTAAACCGTGATTTTCGTGGTTTTTAGGGTCGACCGGTAAACGGTGACCGTTTGCGGTTCAGTTAGTTTCTAAATGACCGCAGGGATGTTAGAATCCCATTCACGTTGGTTTCGTGCGATTTGGTGTTCATTCGAGGCCGGTAGAAGCCCGGGAACCTCGGTGACCCATTTAGGGTTGATTTGGTAAAATCGCCCGAATCTTGCGTTTTTGATGTTGCATGTGGGCGTTTTGGCCCTTGGTGTTGTCTTTTGTCGTTGCGGTGTGTTTCCCCTGCGTTTCGGCGTGAATGGGGCGTGGAATGGGCCGATCCGGCCATTCCTATGTTTTCCCGCCGTAACCGAAGTAGCGGTCTAGCCAGCGACCTCCACTTGCTTTTGACGACCCTGCGATGAACCGTTATTTGGTTTGAGGGTTTAGCCCTTTTGCTTCTGGGTAAGCGACGGCCCTAGGATGGAGCGTTATTTCCATGTAACGCCCCAGTGCCTGGCCGTTACTTTCCTTCTTGTCGTTTTGTGTTGAGGTTAAGTCGGTTGATCTAACGCACTTGACCCAGTGCGTTAGATGGAAGCGGCGCCCCTTGCCCAGGCCGTTGCTTTCCAGTTGACTGACGTTGACTCGTTGAGGCGGTGCCTTCAACGGTCGGAGCCTCATCCGTTGTTTGAGAGTAACGGTGGAGCCCCTGGCCGTTACTTTCTGCTTTGGCAGAGCTGGGTTTGCTGCACCGTTGGATGTGACGGTGGGGACCCTGTGCGTCGTTAGTGAGTAACGCGCATGCCTCTGTCCGTCGTTTGTTGTCGTGTTGGGTTGAGGGTGGCCATGCCGTTGAAGTAACGGATGGGCCCCTGCGCGTCGTTTGTCTCTGACGGCCCTCTCCTGCCGCGTCGTTTTGCTGTAACGCGCCTGGCGTTGTGCGTTACTTCACGTTGGTTTGGGTTTGCTGCCGTTGGAAGTAACGGTGGAGTCTCCGTGCGTCGTTTGCTTGTAACGCCTCTGGTTTCGTGCGTTACTTGGCTTTTGTGTGGTTTTGTAGGTTATCAGGGTGGTGTGTGACGGCCCGAGTCCGTCCGTCGTTTGGGAAATAACGGCCCTGACCTGGACCGTCACTTGCTTGTAGCGGTCTAAGGCCCGTGCGTTACTTCCTTTGTGCCTTGATTTTCCGCCCGATGTTTATGTGTGTCTTGGCTTGTCCTTGTGGTCTGCCCGTTGTCCCGTGGATGTCTCTTGATGTCCTATGAGGGTTAAGACTACGTTGTAAGGTAGCCAGGAGTCTTCTTACTTGTGGTAGGACTCTTGATCCTACTCTTGTATGCTCTTGTTGTTTGGTTTCGGTCAACCCGGTTTGACCCAGTGGTTGACATGCGACCTTGCTTGTGCGTGTCTTGGCAGTTCTGTTCTGTCCGAGACACTGTTTCTGGATGCTTCGAGGTGTTGTTTTACCTCGGTTTGCGTGTCCAGCTGTGCTGAGGGGTCTTGATGTTTCCCTCAGGTCTCCGTGTGTTGTTTTCTACGGAGCGTGGTTTCTCTGGCTTAGGATTAGACCGATTGGCGGCTTGTTCCGCTGGTTGTGACGATCTTGCCTTTGAGTCATTCGAATCAGGGATCGTTGCGTAGGAAGGTCTAGTTGCTTGTCTTGAGTTGTCGGCAGTGGCGATGCTGCCATTTGGTGCCTCGAAGTACGTGTTGAGGGGTATGGTCGCCCGTTTGTACTTCGGCACTTGTGTTTGAGCTTCTGTGTCGTGTGAAGCCTCCACTTGTTGTTGCCTAAGGTCTATTGAGTGCCGACCCGCTAGCGGATGGCGGAGGGTTATTCCCGGTGAGCGGTTTGTAGTTAGTTCCGCGGGCTCCTAGTCAACGGTAGCGTCCTACCGAGGGAGAATACTAGCTAGAGGACCTGGCTTAGACTATAGCCAGTGTGTGCACACGTGGTCAGGGACGGAGGACTTACATCGACGGGCGTGACCCTGACTAGTTACTTGTTTGTTGTTCCTGTTTGGTTCAGCTTGTGTCTCTGTCTCTGCTGTTGTTACAGCAATGCTGTAGGCGAGACGCTTGAGGTGCGGCGTAAGACGTCAGTGGACGCAGCTGGCTTTCTAAAGGGGTGCTTCCGTCACGTGACGCGTAGCTTTCGCGTTTTCTTGCGCGTTGTGACCTTTGCGAGTTGCCCGTTCGTGGCTGCACTCGGGGTCAGTGTTTTGTTGTCCGCACGGTGTTCTGTTCGTGCGTGGGGCTTTGTGCACGACGTTCCCTGTCGTGTTTTGTCTATTTCCCGGCGTCGGCGTTCGCCTTCACCTTTGTTTGGGGCTGGTTGACGGATTGGTGTACCCTTCTGCGTGAGTTCAGGGTCATCCATCTGTTGCCTTTTGTTTAGAGTAGTTTGGGGTGCTGAGGTTAGTTCAGCAGCCGCTTGTTTGGTGCGAGTTCTCACCCTCTCCTGCTTGTTCCCTACTCCTACTTCCCGTCTGTCCCTTTACAGCTTTGTAGTGTAGCTTTTCCTGCTTTGCTACACCTGCTGTTCCTGCTGCTTTGTTGTTGCTTCCGTTGCCTTCGCTTTGTGCGTTTTCCAGTGGGGATCCGCGTGACCCCTACTGAGTTTCTGTTGAGACTCACCCCTGCTGCTTTTCAGGGGGGTTTTGCCGTCTGCCTCTGCTGTTCTTGGTGGAGCGCTCTTTCGCTGTTGTCGCTGCCAGCCGTACCTGCGTCGGGCTTCTCCCGACTTCTGTGTACGTTTCTCCTGTCGTACTGTATTGTGCTAGACTTGTTGTCTTTCCTTTGGGCTGGACTCTGTGTTTAATTGTTAAAAATTTATTAATGAAGCTGTAATTTTATTTCTGCTACTTTAGCAATCCAATCTAATGTAATTTACTTGCTTACTGTTATATCTCTGTGGCTTCAATGTACTCTACACATGCCTTTTATCCCTTCAGCGCTTTCCCGCGCTTGGGAGGCCTCGCGGGTCCCTCATGGTATCACGTGTATTCGGTATTTATACCGGGTGCACCGGGTATCTGGAATCCGGGTCGCTACAGGTGGTATCAGAGCAGTGTTCTGAGATGTTCGGAGTTTCTTTTCTGAGCTATCAGAGCGTTGTTGTGTGAAGTACATGGAAATCCGAGATATACAGTTTCCAGAGTCCTTAGGCCCAGTACAGTCTCTTGCTGGCGTAGGTGTTGCGATGGTTTATCGCGGTGCTTCTCGCGTGTAGTCTTGTACGTGCTTGGTTGGCACTGTACGAGATGGTTTTTTTGCTCTCGTCTGGATATGACGATGTGCTTCGTTCATTTTGGAGTTGGTCTCGATCGTGTTGCGCTTGGCAGTGTTTGTCGATTGGCATGAACCTGCAGTGCATTGTTCGAGCTGTTTTCTGTATTTTGCTCAGGTAGCTTATGACTTTTAGCGTTGGTGTGATGGCCATGCACGTTTTTACGTTGCTTGCGTTGTCCTGGCTTGAGTCTGCTTAGCTTCTGATGCACCGTTGTTTCAATTGTTTCGATTATCGTGTTGCCTCGATTGAGAAGTTGCTCGAGCGAACCTAGGATTTTCCCTTCCTGGTGAGCTATTGTTGTTGAGCTTGTTGCTTCTCGTCCTTCGTGGTGATGCTTTTTCGAAGTTTGCCTTGGATTTGCTGTCTTAGTGTTGCCTTTGTCCTGTGTCTACTTAAGCGTAGACAGCTTTGTTTTGAGTCTGATCTGCTCTTTATTGTACGGTTGCTTAGCTTTGGACTCCATGATGGCGTTAAGAGCTGTTGTGCACCGTAGTTGTCGTGCTGTGTCTAACGGCCGATGTATTGTGAAGGCTCATTTATCATTTTCGGGACGTGAAGGTAAGCTGAGACTGATGCTTTCCTTATGCTTTGCGCTGAAGCTGGTGCTCTTCTCTTGTTGCACTTAGGCTCCTTGTGTTCGGCTATTCGCTGGATTGGTACTCGTGGCGTGTGAATTGCGATCTTGTTGATTGCGATGGCGCTGGTGTGTGCTGAGATGCGATTACCGATGTTGTTCTGTTGCCTATGCACGTTGTTGAGAGTACAGCTGAAGTGCGTGGGTTGGCTACCCGTTTGTCGAGAAGTCCTTTCTTTCTCGATGTGACTTCGTCTTGGCTTCTCGTGCCTTGATGTCGTCAGTTGCCGTGCCTTTGTTTGTGGTTTTCTTGTGTTGGCCTTGGCATTTGCGAGTGTTGGGGAATTTGTCGGCATTCCTTGCTGATTTAGTACCTTATGCTCTGTGTTTTCCTTCTTGGGTGTTGTGCTCTTGAGGCGTGTTGCTAGTCCTTGAGTTGCATTCCCCGAGATTGTTGTCGTTTCTCGTTGTTGTGGGTCTTCTCTTGGTGAGCAGTCTGATGCGTGACCTGTCTCTTCTGGTCGTGTGTTCAGTTGTTCGTATGCCTTGATGTGACCTTGCTTGCAGATGTGTTCCTTGGCCCTGTGTGTTGTGCGGAGCCAGAGTTCTGCAGGTGCTGCCGTTGTGTTGTTTTGGCGCTGTTTCTTTATGATTTTGTGTTCTTGTCTTGGACCATTGTCTTGTCAGTTAGCTT